>JAXGFM010000007.1:1806666-3013333 GCA_039880935.1 Streptanthus diversifolius
GCTGGGTACCATAAGGGAGACTGTGATTCAAAAACTCAACTGTGTTGTTGCGCATATTGATAGATTCAATCATCCTCTTAATAATAGACTATTTGAACTTTGAGTTATGTTCTTTTAGTATTCTATCATAGTTATGGCTTTTTGTAACTATTTAATGTTTTGAGTAATAAATTCAGTGAAATAAAACCTATTTTATTATATTATTGCTTTGATAATTTATCAATCTGAGTATATGGGTACGTACAAGTTTTTTTGCACATGTTTTTAAATTATTTTACTTTTTTTTATTTTTGTAATGTCAAGTTTTAGGTACTTGTATTTATATTTGATAGGTATAAGATAATTTAATATAAATATGAAAACAGAAGTAAATCATTTAAACAGAAAAGAAAATCACAATAGTTTTTAGACCAAACTGAAAAGGTTCAACAAAATCGTTTACAAACAACAACAAAAGAAATCTCATATCTATGATGATATTTCTCTATTTTCATAGATAGCCGGCATTTTACGTGGAATTATGTTCAAATACAAGAAAACTTAAATTATAATCAGATACTAAAAATAAAATACGAAAAATGAATACAATAATGAACAAACGGCTTCGAGATGTAAGCGACTAAATCCTGGTCAACCATAAAAGAAATAATTATCTTAATTATAATAAAATAGTTATTAAGTGATAAAATTTGGGATTATCTACAAAAGGCGATAGTAAAAAAAATAAAGAAGATGAACACCAAAAAATCCAACATAATTTTTGAATAAAAATATAATTAAAAATTAATAAAAATTACAAAAAAATAAAAAGCAAACACACAGGCGCATATGTGGGGAGGACAATCACTAATTAATTAAATGCCCCAAAACACAAAAAAAATCTTTGACTAGTAAAAATACAATGTATACCATATTTCCATACATATATATAAAATTTGACTATAACTTGCTATACATTGAAATTATAAATATATTTTATGATTACAAGAAAACGAAAAATATATGTTGTTATTTTCTTTCTAAAATATTATATTATCATCAAATATGGAAGATTCATTTATGGCAAAAAAAAAACATTGACTGAATATCTCAAATTTTTTATATAAATCAAGTTTTTCATGAAGAGCTAAAATATCATTGAATACATTTTCTTTTCAATAGTTATAAACTCAAAATAAAATATAATGGGAATGACAAAAACTTTTGTGGCTTTCGTTCTGGCAGTATTATTAGCAAATACATTTTCCAACTACAACGTTTTGGCTGTATCAGGTATAACTGTTTTATTTACAAACAATAATAATTATTATTATTGTTATTAGATGAATATTTGTATGTATGTGCTGTTTTATTAATATATTATTTTATTATATAGTGTTTTAATTTATTTGTATTTATTTTTAAAGAAATATTTAAATTTTAACCCATAAAAATACTTAAATTTTTTTTTAATTTTTATATTTATTGAATAAAAAAAATATTTATACAGTAAAAGAATGGAAGAAATCAAATGCTTAAAGCGAAACTTTAAAAACATTTTTAATTGAACGGAAATGATTTTCTAAAACCACGTGTATTCATGATTTCAATAACTTCAACATTGGATTTATTTATGATTACATATATAAGTATATATATATATATAATTAACATTGCATGGGTTCTACATGTGCAGTTATCAATCCATTGAAATCTAATCCTTGCATTTTTACATGTGGTCCAACATATCACCATCATGAATGCTTCCATGACTGTTTGAATGCTGGGTACCATAAGGGAGACTGTGATCCAAAAACTCAACTGTGTTGTTGCGCATATTGATAGATTCAATCATCCTCTTAATAATAGACTATTTGAACTTTGAGTTATGTTCTTTTAGTATTCTATCATAATTATGGCTTTTTGTAACGATTTAATGTTTTGAGTAATAAATTCAGTGAAATAAAACCTATTTTATTATATTATTGCTTTGATAGTTTATCAATCTGAGTATATGGGTACGTACAAGTTTTTTTGCACATGTTTTTAAATTATTTTAGTTTTTTGTATTTTTGTAATGTCAAGTTTTATGTACTTGTATTTATATTTGATAGGTATAAGATAATTTAATATAAATGTGAAAACAGAAGGAAATCATTTAAACAGAAAAGAAAATCACAATAGTTTTTAAACCAAACTGAAAAGGTTCGACAAAATCGTTTACAAACAACAACAAAAGAAATCTCATATCTATGATGATATTTCTCTATTTTCATAGATAGCCGGCATTTTACGTGGAATTATGTTCAAATACAAGAAAACTTAAATTATAATCAGATACTAAAAATAAAATACGAAAAATGAATAAAATAATGAACAAACGGCTTCGAGATGTAAGCGACTAATCCTGGTCAACCATAAAAAAAATAATTATCTCAATTATAATAAAATAGTTATTAAGTGATAAAATTTAGGATTGTCTACAAAAGGCGATAGTAAAAAAAATAAAGAAGATGAACACCAAAAAATCCAACATAATTTTTGAATAAAAAATATAATTAAAAAATAATAAAAATTACAAAAATTAAAAAGCAAACACACAGGCGCATATGTGGGGAGGACAATCACTAATTAATTAAATGCCCCAAAACACAAAAAAAATCTTTGACTAGTAAAAATACAATGTATACCATATTTCCATACATATATATAAAATTTGACTATAACTTGCTATACATTGAAATTATAAATATATTTTATGATTACAAGAAAAAGAAAAATATATGTTGGTATTTTCTTTCTAAAATATTATATTATCATCAAATATGGAAGATTCATTTATGGCAAAAAAAAACATTGACTGAATATCTCAAATTTTTTTATATAAATCAAGTTTTTTATGAAGAGCTAAAATATCATTGAATACATTTTCTTTTCAATAGTTATAAACTAAATAAAATATAATGGGAATGACAAAAACTTTTGTGGCTTTCGTTCTGGCAGTATTATTAGCAAATACATTTTCCAACTACAACGTTTTGGCTGTATCAGGTATAACTGTTTTATTTACAAACAATAATTATTATTATTATTGATTATTAGATGAATATTTGTATGTATGCGCTGTTTTATTAATATATTATTTTATTATATAGTGTTTTAATTTATTTGTATTTATTTTTAAAGAAATATTTAAATTTTAACCCATAAAAATACTTAAATTTTTTTTTAATTTTTATATTTATTGAATGAAAAAATTATTTATACAGTAAAAGAATGGAAGAAATTAAATGCTTAAAGCGAAACTTTAAAACATTTTTAATTGACCGGAAATGATTTTCTAAAACACGTGTATCCATGATTTCAATAACTTCAATATTGGATTTATTTATGATTACATATATAAATATATATATATATAATTAACACTGCATGGGTTCTACATGTGCAGTTATCAATCCATTGAAATCTAATCCTTGCATTTTTACATGTGGTCCAACATATCACCATCATGAATGCTTCCATGACTGTTTGAATGCTGGGTATCATAAGGGAGATTGTGATCCAAAAACTCAACTGTGTTGTTGCGCATATTGATAGATTCAATCATCCTCTTAATAATAGACTATTTGAACTTTGAGTTATGTTCTTTTAGTATTCTATCATAATTATGGCTTTTTGTAACTATTTAATGTTTTGAGTAATAAATTCAGTGAAATAAAACCTATATTATTATATTATTGCTTTGATAATTTATCAATCTGAGTATATGGGCACGTACAAGTTTTTTTGCACATGTTTTTAAATTATTTTAGTTTTTTTGTATTTTTGTAATGTCAAGTTTTAGGTACTTGTATTTATATTTGATAGGTATAAGATAATTTAATATAAATATGAAAACAGAAGGAAATCATTTAAACAGAAAAGAAAATCACAATAGTTTTTAAACCAAACTGAAAAGGTTCAGCAAAATCGTTTACAAACAACAACAAAAGAAATCTCATATCTATGATGATATTTTTCTATTTTCATAGATAGCCGGCATTTTACGTGGAATTATGTTCAAATACAATTTCAATCAGCATCTTATGAAAATACACAATATGTGAGAATGAAACTATTCCATATCAAAAATCAAGATGGAATTTAAGTAATTCCACTGGTGAATATGATTTCTATAATATGGGTGCTAGGCTTACCTAGAGTTGAGAGGACAATGATTGATATGGTCCTTGGTTTGAAAAGAGGATTATTGGGATATTAATATGTATCACTTATTGGAAATTAAACCAAATATTGTCTAAGTAATGCCTAGTGGTGATTAGCATAAAGCTTTTTGGAAAATAGCCCAAAGAAAAGTTCATGCGGACTTGGCCACTTGTTCCAAAATGGATAATATCATATGGAAGAGTTGGACATGGGATTAAAAATCTCCATAAGTGGTATGAGCCAAATTTTTTTATTAATGTACAACTCTTATTAGTATCAGATTTTTTGGAAAAAAATCTAAAAATAAATCCATGTGGCATAATAGTATATATTATAATAATGAATGAAATTAGATATGTTATGAATGAAGTTGGATATAAGTTTTAAAAGCGCTATAAAAATAATTGTGAGACTATACAATGAAATCCCAAATAAGATGTTTTAAATGTAAATTTAGGCCATGACAAGTTTAAATGTAGCTGATACGAGTTTGCAGGAGTCGGATGGTTGCGGGTTGATATGTTTTTTTGTCAAATCAGCCTAGTGGTTTTAATATCCTTTTTTAAATTATGAGGTGATGAATTTGAATCCTTGATATATGTCATGAATTTCAGAGGTGACTACTATTGTGCAACATGATTCCGACTGTTTGAAATGTTAGTAAACGATTCATATAACCGGTGAAAACGATGGAACAAATGCATTTTTAAGATACTTATGCATAATTGATTACGGATATAAGCTAAACAATGAATGAACAATAAAAATACATTATATCATTATAAAAATATTTTAAAATTATTAAATCAATATAGATAATAATAAAACCTTATGTATAATATTTAAGTTTTTTTTCTTAACTTTCATTAATTGGGATAAACATTATGATTTTAATAGATATAATTTTTTTTGTAGATAAAAACATATATATTAGTTTTCCAGAGATTTGTTATATTAAAATTTTATTTTAAAAATTAAATTTTTATAATAAAATAATAAAACTTTGTTAATAGTTTTAAAATTTTAATTATAAACTGTCAAATTTATACATATATTTAAGAATTCTAATATACTAGATTAAAATTTTTAAATTATTATATATTCTTATTTTAAGTAAATTTTATCTTTTAAAATTTTTATTTTTCTAAATTATCAACTCAAACTGCCTGTACCTGCTAATATTTGATGTAATCTAATTTTTTTTAGAAAAACAGTTTTAGTTTTGCAAAGTTTAGAATGGCATAAAGCATATAAAATGTTTTTCATAATTGTTGTCAAACGCCAAACATAATGTTTAGCAAGAGAATTATGAAAAAGTGTAATAACTTGTTTTTTCATATGTCAATGATTTATAATGATCTGCTTATTGAATTGTTAATATACATTCAAATTCAACTTCAACTTTTTCATGTCTTAATATTTTTCTCTTATACCAATACTCTTGAATCTCTTATAAAAAGTATTATAATATATATAAGTTCATTAATAAATATATGAATAAAGAAAAATTAAATGATAATCAGATACTAAAAATAAAATACGAAAAATGAATACAATGATGAATAAACGGCTTCGAAATGAATACAATCATATTTGATGTAATTTAAATTTTTTTGAAAAAAACAGTTTTAGTTTTGCAAAGGTTAGAATGGCATAAAGCATATAAAATGTTTTTGATAATTGTTGTCAAACGACAAACATTATGTTTTGCAAGATAATTAGTCGACAATGTAAAAAGTGTAATAACTTGTTTTTGCATATGTCAATGCTTTTATAATGATCTGCTTATTTAATTGTTAATATACATTCAAATTCAACTTCAACTTTTTCATGTCTTAGTATTTTTCTCTTATACCAATACTCTTGAATCTCTTACTAAAAAGTATATAATATATAAATTCATTAATAAATATATGAATAAAGAAAACTTAAATGATAATTAGATAATAAAATAAAAATAAACTAAAAATGAATACAATGATGAACAAACAGTTTTCAGATGTAGGCGCCTAAATTCTGGTCAACCATAAAGCAATAGTTATCCCAATCATCATAAAATAGTTATTATGTGATTAAATTTGGGATTGTTTACAAAAGGCGATAGTAAAAAAATAAAGAAGATGAACACCAAAAAATCCAACAAAATTTTTGAATAAAAAATATATAACTAAAATTTAATTTTAGTTAAATAAAAATAAAAAGCAAACACACCAGGCGCATATGTGGAGAGGACAATCACTAATTAATGAACCCAAAACACAAAAAAATCTTTGACTAGTAAAAATACAATGTATACCATATTTTCATACCTATATATAAAATTTGACTATAACTTGCTATACATTAAAATTATATATATTTTATGATTACAAGAAAACGAAAAAATATATGTTGTTATTTTCTTGCTAAAATATTATATTATCATCAAATATGGAAGATTCATTTATGGAAAAATAAAAAAAAAAACATTGACTGAATATCTCCAAATTTTTATATAAATCAAATTTTCTATGAAGAACATAGCTAAAATATCAGTGAACACCTTTTCTTTTCAATCATTATAAATTAAAGAAAATATAATGGAAATGACAAAAAAATTTGTGGCTTTCGTTCTGGCAGTATTATTAGCAAATACATTTTCCAACTACAACGTTTTGGCTGTATCAGGTATAATTGTTTTATTTAAAAACAATAATAATTATTATTATTATTATTGATTATTAGATGAATATTTGTATGTATGCGCTGTTTTATTAATATATTATTTTATTATATAGTGTTTTAACATTTTATTTCTATTTATTTTTAAAAAAATATTCAAGTTTTAACCCATAAAAATACTTAATTACTTTTTAATTTTCAAATTTATTGAATGAAAATTATTTATACAGTAAAAGAATCGAAGAAATCAAATGCTTAATGAGAAACTTTAAAAACATTTTTAATTGAACGGAAGTGATTTCCTTAAACCATGTGTATTCATGATTTCAGTAACTTCAATATTGGATTTATTTATAAATACATATATATGTATATATATATATATATATATATATATATATATATAATTAACATTGCATGGGTTCTACATGTGCAGTTATCAAGCCATTGAAATCTAATCCTTGCATTTTTTACTTGTGGTCCAACGTATCACTATCATGAATGCTTCCATGACTGTTTGAGTGCTGGGTACCATAAGGGAGACTGTGATCCAAAAACTCAATTGTGTTGTTGCGCATATTGATCGAGTCAATCATAATAATTGACTATTTGAATTTTGAGTTATGTTCTTTTAATATTTTATCTTAAATTATGGCTCTTTTTGTAACTATTTAATGTTTTTGAGTAATAAATTCAGCAAACTAAAACCTATTTTATTATATTATTGCTTTGATAATTTATCAATCTGAGTATATGGGCACACACAAGTTTTCTTGTACATGTTTTTAAATTGTTTAGTTTTTTGTTTTTTTGTAATTTGAAGTTTTAGGTATTTGTATTTATACTTGATAGCTATTAGATAATTTAATATTCATATGAAAACAGAAAGAACATTTAAATAGAAAAGAAAATCACAATGGTTTTTAAACCGAACTGAAAAGGTTCAACAAAATTGTTTACAAACAACAACAAAAGATACATTGTTGAAATACTTATGCATAGTTGATTAACGGATATAGTAACAATTAAAAAATGAATGAACAATACCAATACATTTTATAATTATAAAAAATATATTAGTATAATAAATTTTTAAAATTATTAATTCAGTATATATAATAATAAAACCATATGTATAATATTTATGCTTATTTTCTTAACTTTCATTAGTTTTGATAAAAATTATGATTATAATAGAGATAGTGGTTTTTGTAGAGACAAATGTTAGATTTATGATTATATATATATAATAGTTGTCGAGAGAATTGTGATATTTAAATTTTCTTTTAAAAATATTTTTATATTAAAATCTTGATATTAAAATTTTATAACTTGTATATAATTTTTTTGATAATTTTTAGTAAAATATTAATTGTAAAGTGTCAAATTTATTCATATATTTTAGAATCCAAGTTTAAAAATTTTTAAATTATTATATATTCTTTTTTTAAGTAAATTGTGTCTTTTTAAAATTATTATTTTATATTTCTAAATTATCCATAAAAACCGCCTGTAATTACAAATATTTGACCTAATTTAAAAACTGTTTGAGAAAACAGTTTTTGTTCATAATTGTTGTCAAACGCCAAAACCACTAACACCTACAAGCACTATGTTTCAAGAGAACTAATGGACACTATAAAAAGTATAATAACATGTTTTTGCAAATATCAATGCTTTTATGCTGATCTGCTTATTTAATTGTCAGCACATTCAAATTCATCTTTAAATTTTTCATGTCTTAGAATTTTTATCTTAAAAAGTATATAATATATATATATATATTATAAATATTATCATTTTAAGAGTTTGTTAATAAATATATGAATATAAAAATAAAATAATAATCAGATAACTAACAAAAAATTTATTAAAAAACGAATACAATGATGAACAAACGGCTCCTCAATGCATACGGCTAAATCTTGGTCAACCATAAAAGAAATAACTATCTCAATTATCGTAAAATTGTTATTAAGTCATATAATTTAAGATTGTCTACAAAAGGCGATAATAAAAGAACTCTATTATAGAAAAAAAGACAAACACGAAAAAATTCTAATAAAACTTCATATAAAAAAATATAATTAAAAATTAATAGAAATTAAAGAAAAATTTAAGTTATTCCACTGGTGAATATGATGGTATAAGATGGATGCTACGTTTAGCTGGAGTTGAGGGACATGAATTAATATAGTCTTTGGTTTGAGAAGAAGATTATTAGGATATCAATCTATATCACAGATTGGAAATTTAGCCAATGCTCTAATATATAAATAATGTCGAGTCGTGTTTAGTTTAAAGCTTTTTGGAAAATAGCCAATGAAAAATTCATGTGGAGTTAACTACTTTGTCCAAAATGGATAATATCATATGAAAGAGTTGGACATGAAATCCCATTAAGTAGTATCAGAGCCAAGTTTGTTTAACAAGTTCATAAGTAATATCTAACTATAATTAGTATGATCTTTTTTGGAAAGAATTTAAAACAAATCCTTGTGGACTTCATGTGGCCCAATCGAAATATATCATAGTAATAATGGAGGTAGATATATGTTATGGATTAACATATGAAGTTGGGTACGAGCTTTAAAAGCCCAATAAGAATAATTGTGAGAAAGTGACACAATGACATCTCATATAAGATGTTTAAAGTGTTAATTAAGGCCATGATTGGATTAAACGCAATGGCTGCGACAGTTTCTAGAATCAGATGGTTACGGTTGGAAACATTATAAAGAGATTTATACAATTGGTGCAATAGTAGGAACGAATGTTTTTGAGAGATACTTATGTGTTATTGATTAACGGATGCGAATATAATTAAACAATAAATTAACAATATAAATATATTATATAATTATAAAAATATCAAAAACCATATTATTAGAATAAAATATAAAAGTATAAATTTAATATAAGAATAATAAAAAGCATGTGTAGAATATTTAAGCTTACTTTATTAATCTTTTATTAATTTGGATAAAGTTATGATTGTAGTGGTGATTTTTTTTTTGTAAAGTCTGATGTTTGATTTATATATATATATATATTAGTATTAGTGATCGAGAGAATTCTGATTTTAAACTTATATATTTATATAATTTGTTATAAGGTTAGTAAATATTAATTAAAAAGTGTCAAATTTATACATATATTTTAGAGTTGTAATATCTAAATCTTTATTTTTAAATGATTATATATTCTGATTTTAAGTAAATTTTATCTTCTTAAAAATATTATTTATTTTTTTAAATTATCCACTCGAACCGCTCATAACAGTAATGCAGCGTTACTTTGAGAATTTTGAAACATCATAAAGCATATAAAACGTTTTTGTAATTATTTTCAAAGTCAACAATCACTAACACCTGCAAAAACTATGTTTAATGAAAAAATTACTTTGAGAAACTTGAAACTGTATAAAGCATATAAAATATTTTTGTGATTATTGTCAAAGGCCAACAATCACTAACACCTGCAAAAACTATGTTTAATGGAAAAATTAATATTGTAATAATTTGCTTTTGCATATGTCAATGTGTTTATACTGATCTGCTTATTTATTTGTCAATACACATTCCAATTCATATTTAACTTTTTCATGCTTTAGAATTTCTCTCTTATATCAATAATCTTGAATTTCTTACCAAAAAGTATGCAATATATAGATTATAAATAATAATTTAAAGGTTTGCTTATAAATATACGAAAAACTTAAATAATAAAAAGATAACTAAAACAGAAATAAATAAAAGATGAATACAATGATGAACGAATGGCTCCCGAATGTAAATGACTAAATCCTGGTCCACCATAGAAGAAATAAGTACCCCAATCATCTGTAAAATGGTTCTTCAAGTCGTAAAACTTGTGATTATCTACATCTGTGTAAAAACTTTGGATGGATTGTAGAGTGCTGTTGTGATCGACAATCTCCAGGTTTCGGAAATAACTTGATTTTCCAAAACCTTCACATGGAAAACGACCAGATCCCATCTGGGTCATCGTGTGTCTTCCAAACATCCGCGCGTTCGTGATCTCACCACCCCATTGCACTTGAACAGCATGATTGGCCAACGTTGTGAAAATCTCCCTCGGCCAGTATCCTACAGGTGCATTGTCGGTCCCCAAATACAGCCACCAATTTCCATGTTTTTGTTCCTATAAAATTTAATATATATGTTAAAAAGGATGTTTATATATATTATATAGATTTGTTTAAATAATTTAAACATAATATATATAAAGTTAAATCAATTTAAAAAACTAAGATAAACTGACCTTCCATACGAAAACAGATATCTCAAACTGGTTACTACCGAAAACTGAGAAAGGAGAAATAGAACCTCCGATGACAATGCTGCTGCTGGTTTGTATAAAACCAGCACACTGAAGATTATAACATCCTGTCGTATTGTATCCATCACTCTGGATAATAATTATAATATTGTTATTAGAATGAAAAACAATAACTAAAACTATGTAATATTTATTATTTCTAAATATAATTTTTAACCCAAAGTTCTAACAACAACAACCATTCAGTTTTTTTTTTTCATTTATTCTCTGTTTGAATTTTTAATTTAGCTATTATTATTATTATTTTCCTAAAAATATTGCAACTAAGTACGTAATAGATTATTTTGTAATTTATATTCTGGCTATTAATTAACTTTCAAGTATTCAAATTTCGTTAAAATTTAGATGTAATTTTACTACATTATTTTCTTTTAAAATTACTTTTACTGAATGAAGTTTGTATACTGTATATTGGATAACCAAAATTGATAGTTTTAAAATATTTTATTATGCTATGACTTATACGAAGAGACTAAAATTAATTAATTAATTTATATTTGATTTTTTTTTTAAATTCCTATTTAGTTTTTGTAACAAACTAATACAAATATCATTACTGTCTGTTAAGATAATTTATTTCAACTGTATAACGTTTTCTTATAAATAATATAAAAATCCAAAAGAGTATATATGTAATGGTCGTAATACAATAGTTGGTGGTTCGTTAAACAAGTTTTTTCATCAATGGCTTAACCACCCTTTTCAGCTAAATTTTAAAATCAAATTGATGATGTTGATAATATATTTATCTATTTTAATAGATACTTTATCCACATTTTCCTTATTAAAAATTGTCTAATTTTCCAGAAAATAAATGACTGGATATAATTAAGTTACAGAACTGATCCGTTATTTAACGTAATTATTAGCATAGTAATACTCCAGGTTAATTAATTTTTGAAATAACAGGTTAATTGATGACAACTTATGTTTAGTGATGTAAAAGAAGATAGTATATATATGATAATGAAATTGTATACATACCGTCCAAAAGATGAATAACCTCGGCCTTTTGTCCAAATAGAAGTTCGGATAAACCTAAATTGAATAATTAAATTAATGTGACTGTATTAGTTATATATTAGAAAAGTACCAACAACAAATACTATTTTTTTTTTAAAAAAAGTTCCACTAAATTTACCTGCCAACCAACTTCTATTGTGTTAAGATCCTTAGTCTTGTAATCTCCCGAGCTGATCCATAACTGTGATATAGACATCTCGTTCGTCCCTTTTTCTATCTTCGGCTCCCACACATTAATTATGGCTTTCGCTCCATATACTTCCGGTGGAGTTTCCGAAGTCATTGTCGTGTACTGTAATTTTAAGCCAATAATATACTATGACCAATAAAATATTATAACTATTATAGTTTAGTTATGAAAATGTATAATATAAATATATATTATAAAACCATAAATATCCTTTAATTTATATTTATATTCATCTTTTGGGAGCTCATCATGAACTGTATTTAGTAAACCCTGCAACACACATCAAAAAATATGTCGAGGAATTCAAATATTAAGGGCTCTTGATTTAATCTTATTTTAACCGGTTAGATTGGTTATTAGTTGGTTTAGACATAATATTAAAACAGATTTTAATGTTCAGAATGCAAGTTGTAATGTCGTTGAGATCTCGTCTGTTGTTACATAAGGTGGGATTAAACGCATTCAGTTGTGATCGAGTTACAAAGAGAGAGTCGTAAAGTTGTAATTGGACCTCCGGTTTGAGCTCAAGTTTAATGGTTTGCTAGCTCGGCTAGGCCTGATAAGAATAGCTCTCTCTTACTATTATCGGAAGAGGAGGTTAACACCAAATAAAAAAATAATGTTTTCTTTCTTCTATGTTCTTTATGCTTTCTTCTTCTTTGATTTTGGAAATCAAGTTCTTAAGCAAAATCAGAGACAAAGATAAAGGAGAAGATCGTCTTATCTTCAAAAATTGGTATCAAAGCTTTATTGATCACTAGAGGATTCACTCGGGAGGATTAACAATCTATGATCAATCCAAGAATGGCATGATCCAAGGTCGATATCGAACGATTCGACGGGAATAACGATTTCTTGCTATGGAAGAGAATTATATACATTTACCTCAGCGTATTGGGTCTTCAGGACGTTCTCGTGGCAAAGATTTAAGTATCAGAGTCGGAAGATGAAGAAGGAAAGAAAGATCTGGAAAAGATAAAGAATATTGAAGTCGAGGAAGAAGCACGACTCCAGAGGTGCGACAAAGCGATGAACACTATCTTGCTCAACATTGAAGATCATTTTTTGCGGATGTTTCGAGAACACTGACAAAACAACGTTCATTTTGCACGATGTGCGGTATATGCCGAGAAATGGAAGAAACTTGGTCTCTCTAGGGAATCTAGAAGAGGAAGGATGTGATTTTAATGGAGCTAATGGGATACTGAAGATAGTCAAGAGTTGTCTAGTCATCATGAAAGGCTACAGAAAGAACAAAGATACGCTTCACTTTCTTCAAGGTCATGCGAGAACTGCATGAGCCTGTAATATGTCATCTCAGCTCAGTATGAGCTTGTCTTAGAATGAATACACCAAGTTATGGCATAGCAGATTGGCGCATGCGTCAGAAAGCTCTGAAGGTCATAGCGCAGAACGGTGGTCTAGAAAAAAGAGAAACTATATGAGATGGTTTTCTGTGAAGACTGTGTTTTATGAAAAGCGCACAGGTTGAGCTTTCGTGAATCAAAACATGTGACAAAGGAGAAGCTGAACTAAATTCATTCATACCTTTAGGGATCACCAAATATTTCCTAAAGTCTCGGTAAAAGTCAATACTTCATTTCATTTATTGATGATTGGTCTCAGAAATCTTGGATATACTTTCTAAGAACTAAGGATGAAGTATTTGAGAAATTCATTGAACGAAAGCGAATGTTAGAGGCACATTCAGAGAGAAATGTCAAGAGGCCTCGTACGGAAAATGGTCTGGAATTCTGAAACATGAGGTTTGACAAATTCTGCTGAGAGGAAGGAATTATTAGGCACAAGGCGTGTACCTTCACACCACAGCAGAATGGAGTTGGAGAGAGACTCAACAGGTCGATCGTGAACAAAGTCAGGAGTATGCTGAGTGAGAGTGGTCTGAGCAAAGAGTTTTGGGCCGAAGCAGCATCAATGTCATTCTACTTGATCAACCGTTCTCCATCTTCAGCGATTGAGTTTGAAATCCCAGAAGAAAGATGGACCTCTGCAGTACCAAACCTAAAAAATCTCAGAAAGTTTGGTTGTTTATCTTATGTGAATTCAATGAGGGAAAACTCAATCCAAGAGCTAAGAAGGTTATATTCATCGGTTACCCTGAAGGTGTCAAGAGCTACAGAGTTTGGCTCTTGGAAGAGAACCAGTGCATTGTTAGTCACAATGTGATATTCCTAGAGGATTCTCTGTACAAAAGCTTTGTTGCATAGAATAAGTCAGAAATGCAGACAAGCTTTGAGTTTTGATCTTGCATAAAAAGACAGAAATGCAGACAGTTTAATTTGAGGTGGAGCTACTCAAGAATATGTTTCCAGTCTGAATGATCAAGAAGAAGATCATAACAGTGATAAAACTACAGAAGATCTCAATGACTATTAACTAGTCAGAGATAGAAGAAAGAGAGAGACAAGGGCATCAGTCAGGTTAGAAAATTATAAAATTTACCCTTAAGATAAAGATATTGCAGGTTATGCATATCTAATGCTTGAAGACGGTGGGAGACTAGAACCACAAAATTTTCAAGAAGCTTTGGAGGATCCGGACAGAGATTTGTGGCGAGAAGCTTCAGATGAAGAGGTACTTTCGCTAAAGAAGAAAGAGACTTGGGTTTTCGTAGATTTTGTTAAGTCTCATAAGGTAATTGGCTATAAGTGAATTTTCAAGAGGAAAGAAGGGATCAATGGAGTAGAGGCTCCGAGGTTCAAGTCTCGATTAGTGGCAAAAGGATATTCACAGAAGGAATGCATCGACTATTAAGAAATTATTTCTCAAGTTGCTAAACATGTCTCTATATGATTTCCAATATTTGCAATAGTACACTAAGACATGGAACTGGAGCGGATGGATATCAAGATAGAATTTCTCCATAGTTATTTGGACGATACCATCTATATGGAGCAGAAGGCTATGTTGGCAAGAAACATGGAGGATTGATGGAAATATGGTTTTGTGTTTTGGATAATTGATTCGAGTTTTATGGAGGATTTTGTAAATCTGTTTATGAGAAATCAATTTAGGGATGGTGTTCATTGATTTGGAGAAGAACATTAGAACAAAAAATTTAGAAGAGAAATAGGTTTTTGTTGGACAAATAAACTACTGACCTGTTTATTTTTTTAAAGTGAAATTATTTTTAAAAAAAATTAGTTTTGTTAAATCAACTATGACTAGAGAAATAAAAAAATTTCTTCTAAATTTGAAAAAATAAGTGTCAATTTTAATTATTTGGGAAATAAAATAATCATTTCCCCCACTGTAGCTATATTTTCTCTTAGAGAAATTAGCAAACACTAAACAAATATATATAATTAATTAATAAAAATAACCATATAAATTATGTGGATGGAATATAATGTGTGTAAAGTGTAATATGTAATACATACGAAAGTACTATAGTTTAAATTGATTATATGTCAGATCTCGCTTCGATCCATCCATTTTTTTTTTTTTCTTAATTTACAGTTTATCAAATTGTTCAAATAGTTTTGTTTTCATCAGAAAAAGTAGTAAACAGAGATTTACGAATTGTGCGATCGGAGGAAGTGCACAATACCTATCATAAGTACTTAAAGAATTTGGAAGAGAATTTTTAAGGATTTATGTATCATCGCCATAATTACCGATAAGAAACAGTAAAAAAATGATTGAGGAGGTTGTTGTTGGCGACTTACAATTTTATTATACTTACAAACATTAATTAATAATCAATTAGGTTAATAAACTTAATTAACTAATGCCTGTTTTTTTATTAACATCATTTTTCTTTAACTAATAATATGTGAAAGCACTTAACATGTGTTAGCATATGTGGTACCTCGTGTACAGATGTATCAGGTTGAACCATGTTGGGTTGATCCTGCCGTACCGGAATCGTACCTTCAGGGCAGTTTGCAGTGCTTACGCGAGCTTCTCGAGTCTGTCGTTTGCCTTTCGTTCTTTTCATCGATCTAGGAATTTCAGTTGGTGATTCCTATATTTTTTAGAAAAAATATATTACTTCTTTAACTTCAACAAATATTAAATGAATTGATTATAGAGACCAAAAAAAATTGATAAATAAAAATTTACAATTTTAATTTTTTTTTTAAAAAAAAAAACCTGAATCTGGTGATTTTTTAGGAGAGGGTGGTCAAATGCTCGTTGCTCCTTTTTGTCGACGCAATTGACATATTCTCCATCAGTACTCTGTTAAAATAAATTATAAAGATATATAAACGTTTTTAATAGAATTATCTTAAATTCTGGTAAATATTTTTATTTAATCCTTTTAAACTTTGTGCTATTCAGTTTTGATATTTAGTTTCTCTAGTGAAGTGGATGTATTTACTAAAATTCATAAATTCAAGGTGTGTAATCATTTTATAAAGATTTTTTGGAAGGAAAAACCATATGTAAATAGTTTAAATTGTTTTCATTGGATACAGGTAAAATAAATTAAGTATCATTCAAGATTAAAGAGACTTATACTTTTTATTAAAATTTAATATATATTTAAAATAATGAAATATATAGTATATACTCACGAACCCAAAAATGATTATCCATATATAACTAGCTAAAATTTTTTTTTAGTTCTAATCTTCATGAATTTTTTTTGTCATTGTAATTTTCATAATTCTCACATATATTCGATATTATAGTAAATATTTTACTTTGAACTGTATAAATACTAAATAATGATTTTAAATGTTTTTTTTTATCACAAACAGAGGTATTAATCTATTAATATCATTCCGTTGAAGGCCATTCATTTATATGAAAGTGAAACCAATTTGTATATTTGGGTTTGAATGAGGTAACCTTAAAATCAAATGATGTGTTAAACCATTAAAAAACCTTAATAAACCCAAAACACCATATTAAAATTAAACTTATAGTATATATCAGTTGCAGAAATTAGAACCAGAATTATGTCCGAACGAGCAAATATGACGATGAGGGAAAGCAGCAAGAAGATCCGTAGAACTGAGCAAGCCATCGTCGGCAAGAGAAAAGATAGGAAGATCTGAACAAAAAGAAAATGAAACAACCGATTTATCATCTGACCGGGTAAGACCTAACCTCTCATTCAGAGCATGCAAAAATCGAGACAGAAACTTTAACTTAAGAAAAAGACTCAATTCAAAAAAAAATAAAAAATACTCATTTCAAATGGATCTGGCGAATACTAAACATGGCGTCCATGGAAATTTACCAAAACAAGATAGATAAACAGGCCTACTCGGAGCAGATAGATGTGAAGGGAAAAGCAAACCCTTGGCTTGTGGATGAGACGGATAGATCGAGTTTGTGCTAGAAAAAAGATACAAAACAGCTTCTCTCTCTCTCTCTCTCTCTCTACTTTTCCAACGGAAGATAAAGAGAAGATATCACACAAAGAAACTCCAAACTTATGATTATTGTCCGAACCTTGAAGACGAAGACTTTGTGATGAAACCCTTTAACCGTCTCTCTCTCTCTATCTCTCTATCTCTCTCTATCTCTCTCTCTCTCTCTCTCTCTCTCTCTCTCTCTCTCTCTCTCTCTCTCTCTCTCTCTCTCTCTCTCTCTCTCTCTCTCTCTCTCTCTCTCTTTCTTGGTCTAAAATCCAGAGGTAGTGAGGATAGCCAGTGCTTTCTCTCTGTATCTCCCTGTCTTTCCGGTTTTAGAAATAAGACTTGCCGCTTATAAGTTATAAGCTTTTAGGGCAAAGTAGATGTGGGTGGAATTTGTTTCAGATAAAGGATTATGATTTTTAAAATAAACGTAATATTCATATTTACAGAAAAATAAAACGAAAAGTATAACAATTGGTCTGTCTGGTTTTTAAGAAAATTAACGTTTAATTTTTCTGGTTCTTATGAGTTTCTTTTTCTTTATGAGTTGACCAAAGAGGAAATCCATGCGCAGAAGACATATAAACAAGCTGTGTTCACTTTAACGACAAAACAAGAATGATTCTCGGGAACTGTGACGTTCCAATTATTATATTTATTATACATTCTTTTCATAATAGGAACATTCGAAAATAGAAACTTCTCTCTCTCTCTTCAATTATTTCCCATCTGATGGAGCTTTTACTTTTGAGGGGGAAGCAATCATTTTCTCTTTTTTAACTGAATATATTAGTATTTGGTAAATCGATGTGTAATATAATACTATCTAACAAAAATATGGCATTTAACAGAGTGGATCCTAACTAATACTGATACACTCTTTAATGCATTGTAGTCCCACTCTATTACCAATTCCTGTGGTAGTTAATCGAAGGCCATTTAATGACTAATTGTTGTAAATCATAGTGGGCAAATTATGAGATACATTAGATTTATCCGTTATTCGGTCCGATATGTTGTGAAAAGTCAGGTATCTAAAGTATTTAGAACCGGATTGAGGTATTATTTTTGTACTAATACAAATACATAATTTGATTTTTATTGTTTAATATGATTCATATAATGTTTTATTTTATTTTATTGTAACTTACAAGTTTGTAGTTACTTTTAAATTAATGTTCTTATTTAGTGATTTATGTTATTTTATATTTATTTTAAGTTTCTTTCTTTTATTTTAGGTCAAATTTTTGATTTAAAAAAATATTTTTATTTAATGCTTTGACATAAAATTTTAAAAATGTATTGAATTTTCATTTTAGGATGCTGTTACTTTATTATATTTGAATATTGAGAAATCAAATATTTTAAATTTTTATGAAGCTTTTTATTATACAATTACTTATTAAAAAAATAGTGCATATGTATATTAATTATGTATCGAATTTTGATATCTGGCAGATATCCGAATATTTTAGATTTTCAAAATTTGGATACTCAAAATTTACATATTTAGATCATGATATCAAAATTACGGATCTGACGGATGCAGATCAAGATCTTTTAAATATTCGGACTATCCGATCCATGTCCATGATACTCGATCATATCAATATAAATTAAGGTTATATATTAATTTATTGAATATTTTCCAAATACCACATTTAAGGTACTGAAAATCTATGTGGTTCGTTCAAGCAATTCCCATTTTGTTGGAAACTTATCGTCTTAGTTAACAAATTTAATTAATTTTGTTTAGAAAAATGCAGGTATAACAAAACACTATTTTCTCATCAAAAACACCTATTTCAAATATTAGGGGGTGTTATTAGATTCTAATTTATACTGACCCACTCTTTAATGTATCAAGCCCCACTTGATTACTCATTTCTGTGTTAGTTAATCCAAAGCTATTTAATGACTAATTGTTGTTCTATCATATCGGTATATATTAGAATTTGTTTATTAAATATTTTCCAAATATCGCATTTAATTGTTTATTTAATTATTAATATACATTCAAATTCAACTTCAAATTTTTCATGTCTTAGAATTGTCTCTAATACCAATATTCTTGAATCCTTTACTAAAAAAGTATATAATATATAGATTATAAATGAAATCATTTTAAGAGTTTGTTAATAAATATATGAATAAAGAAAATTTAAATGATAATCAGATAAAAATAAAAAATAAACAAAAAATAAATACAGTGATGAACAAACGGCTTCCGGATGCAGACAGCTAAATCCTGGTCAACCATAAAAAAAATAATTATCCCAATTATTGTAAAATAGTTATTAATTCATAAAATTTGGGACTGTCTATAAAAGACGATAGTAAAAAAATATTATTATAGAAAAGAAGAAGAATACCAAAAAATCCAACAAAAAATTTGAATGAAATTTATATAATTAAAAAATTAATAGAAATTAAATAAAAATAAAAAGCAAACATACCAGACGAATATGTGTGGAGGAAAATCACTAATTAATGAAATGCCCCAAAACACAAAAAAAAATTTGAATATTATAAATAGAATATATACCTTATTTCCATACAGGTCAATATAAAATTTGACTATTTCTTGCTATACATAGAAATTATAAATAAATATTATAATTAAAAAAGTGAAAAATATATGTTACTACTTTCTTGGTAAAGATTATATTATCAGCAAATATGGTAGATTCATTTACGGAAAATAAAAAAATTGAATGAATTTCTCAAAAATTTATATAAATCAAGTTTTCTATGAAGAGCAAAAATATCATGATCACTTTTTCTTTTCAATAGTTCTGAACTAAAGAAAGCATAATGGGAGTGCAAAAACCTTTTGTGGCTTTCTTTCTGGCAGACTATTAGCAAATACATTGTCCAACTACAACATTTTGGATGTGTCAGATATAATTTTTTTAATTACAAATAATAATATTAGATGAATATTTGTACGTATGTGCTGCTTTGTCAATTTTTTTTATTATATAGATTTTTAACATTTTTATTTTTATTTATTTTCAAAGAAAATATTAAAACTTTTACCCATAAAAATATTTAATTGCTTTTTAATTTTCAAATTCATTGAATGATAAAATTACTTATAAAGTAAAAGAATGGAAGAAATAAAGTTCTTAAAGAGAAACTTAAAAAAAACTTTATTTGAACGGAAATAATTTTCTTAAACCATGTGTTTCATGATTTCAATAACTTCAATATTGGATGTATTTATAAATACTTATAATATATATATATATATATATATATATATATAATTAACATTGCATGGGTTCTACATGTGTAGTTTTCAAGCCACTGAAATTTAATCCTTGCATTTTTACATGTGGTCCAACGTATCATCATCATGAATGCTGTCATGACTGTTTGAATGCTGGATACCATAAGGGAGACTGATCCAAAAACTCAACTATGTTGTTGCGCATATTGATAGAGTCAATCATCCTTCTAATAATTAACTATTTGAACGTCGAGTTATGTTCTTTTAGTATTTGATTCTAAAATATGGCTCTTTTGTAACTATTTAATGTTTTTGAGTAATAAATTCAGCGAAATAAAACATATTTATTATATTATTACTTTGATCATTAATCAATCTGAGTATATGGGCACACGCACAACTTTTCTCCACATGCTTTTTAAATTTTTTAGGTACTTGTATTTATACTTGATAGGTATTAGATAATTTAATATACATATGAAAACAGAAGTAAATCATTTAAAGAGAAAAGAAAATAAGAATCGGTTTCAAACCAAACTGAAAAGATTCAACAAAATCGTTTACAAACAATTAAAAAAAAATAATATCTATGATGGTATTTTCCTATTTTCATAGATGGCCAGCCGGCATTTTACGTGGAATTATGTTCAAATATAATTTTAATCGACATCTTATGAAAATAAACATTATTTGAGAATGAAACTATTCCATATAAAAAATTTAGATGGAATTTAAGTAAATCCACTGGTTAATATGATGGTATAACATGGGTGCTAGGCTTACTTGGAGTTGAGATGACAAGGATTTATATGGTTTTTATTTTGAGAAGAGAATTATTGGGATATCAATTCATATTTAAATTTAGCCAAATATGGTATAATATATAAGTAAAGCCTAGTTGTGATTAGCATAAAACTTTTTGGAAATTAGCCCAAAGACAAATCAATGCGGATTTGGCCACTTATTCTAGAATGAATAATATCATGTGAGTGAGTTAGACATGGGGTTGAAAATCTCTTTAAGTGGTATCAGAGCAAAGTTTGTTAGTAATATTCAACTCTAACTAGTATGAGATTTCTTGAAAAATAATCTAAAAACAATTCCTGCGGAATTGACCATGTGGCCTAATCAGAACATATCATACTAATGAATAGAGTTATATATAGATTATGGATGAAGTTGGATATGAGCATTAAAATCCCATTAAAAATAATTGTGAGACTATGACATAGTGGCATCTCATATAAGATGGTTTAAATGTGAATTTTCCATGATTGGTTCAAATGCATTGGATGCAAGAGTTTGCATGGTTTAAAACATTAGTTAGCGATTCATAGAATTTGTGAAAACATTAGAAGGAATGCATTTATGAGATACTTATGCATAATTGATTAATGGATGCAGTAATAGTTAAATAATAAATAAAAAAGAAAAACAATTATATAATTATTATTATTAATTTTAAAATTATTAATCAATATAAATAATAATAAAACCATATGTATAATATTTATGCTTATTTTCTTAACTTTCTTTAATTTGGTAAAAACATTTTGATTTTAATGGATAATATTTTTTTGTAGAGGCAAATGTTAAATTTACAAATATATATATATATATATATATATATATATATATATATATATTGTCAGTAGAATTGTGATATTAGAATTTCAATTATTATAAATTTATTCATATATTTTAGAATTTTAATATTCAAGTTTTAGTTTTGTTACATTATTATATATATATATTCTGATTTTAAGTAAAATTTATCTTTCTCAAAATCATTTTTATTTTTCTTAATAATCTATTCGAACCATCTTCAAATGTAAATATTTGACTTAATTTAAAAAACTGCATGAGAAAAACCTTGTAAAAGCACAAAACATATAATATGTTTTCATAATTGTTGTCAAACACCAAAACAACTGACACCTATATACACTATGTTTAGCAAGAGAATTAATCAACAACGCAAAAGTGTAATAAATTGCTTTTGCATATGTCAATACTGATCCGCACATATGTGGAGAGGACAATCACTAATTAATGAAATTACCCAAAAACACAAAATCTTTGACTAGTAAAAATAGAATGTATACCAAATCTTCATAACTGTAAATAAAAAGTTTGACTATATCTTGTACCTGGAAAATACAAATATATATTATGATTAAAAGAAAACAACATATATATGTTACTACTTTCTTGCTAAAAGATTATATTATTAACAAATATGGAAGATACATTTATGGTCAAAATAAAAATAAACCATTGAATGAAATATTCCTCAGCCAAAAGTTATATAAATCAAGTTTTCTATGAAGAGCTAAAACATCATTGAACATCTTTTCTTTTCAATACTTCTAAACTAAAGAAAATATAATGGAAATGACAAAAAAATTTGTGGCTTTAGTTCTGGTAGTATTATTAGCAATTACATTGTCCAACTACAACATTTTGGCTGTATCAGGTATAATTGTTTTACTTGCAAACAATAATAATAATTATTATTATTATTAATTATTTAATTAATATTTATACATATGCGCTGATTTATCAATATATTTGTTTATTTCATAGTGTTTTCACATTTTTATTTTCATTATTTTTAAAGAAAATATTCAAATTTTGACCCATAAAGATTCTTAATTGGTTTTTAATTGTTAAATTTATTGAATGATACAATTATTTATATAGTAAAAGAATGAAATGAATCAAATGCTTTAAGAGAAACAATAAAAAAAACATTTTTAATTGAACATAAGTGATTTTATGTGCATGCATACCATAATTTCAATAACTTTAATTATAATTAACATGGAATTGGTTCTACAGGTGCAGTTATCAAGCCAGTGAAATCTAATCCTTGCATTTTTAAATGTGGTCCAACGTATCACCGTTATGAATGTTTTCATGATTGTTTGAATGCTGGGTATTATAATGGACTCTGTGATCCAAAAACTCAACTGTGTTGTTGCACATATTGATATAAACCATCATTCACCTAGTAATTGACTACTTGAGCATCGAGTTATATTATTTTAATATTTAAAACTATAATATTGCCTCTTTTGTATCTATTTAATGTTTTTGAGTAATAAAATAAGCGAAATAAAACCTATCTTATTATACTATTGCACTGATAATTTATCAATCTGAGTATGGTCATATGCACCAGTTTTTTTGCACATGTCTTTATATTGTTTTAGTTATGTGTATCTTTCTAACATCCAGTTTTAAGTACTTGTATTTATATTACATAGATACTAAATAATTTAATATATATATATATATATATGAAAACTGATGGAAATCATTAAAAGAGAAAAAAAAAATCACAATGGATTTCAAACCAAACTAATAAGGTTCAACAAAATTGTTTAGAAACAACAACAACAAAACCATATCATATATATGCTGAATTTTTCCTATTTTCATAGATGACCCAACATTTTACGCAAATTAGGTTTAAATACAATTTTATTCGACATCTTATGAAAGTACACATTATGTGAGGTTGAAAATATTCCATATCAGGAATTTAGATGAAACTTAAGTAATGCCACTGGTGAATATGATGGTTTAGCATGAGTGCTAGGTCTACCTGGAGTTTAGAGAACAAGGATTTATATAAACTTTATTTTGAGAAGAGAATTATTGGGATATCAATTCGTATTTCATATTGAAAATTTAGCCAAATATTGTATATATAAGTAATGCCTAGTCGTGATTAACATAAAACTTTTTGGAAATTAGCCCAAAGACAAATCCATGCGGATTTGGCCACTTAGTCTAAAATGAATAATATCATTTGAGAGAGTTTGACATGGGATTGAAAATCTCTTTTAAGTGGTATCAGAGGAAAGTTTGTTAGTATTAATCAACTTTAACTAGTATGAATTTTTTGAAAAATAATCTAAAAAAAAATCCATGCGGAATTGACCATGAGGCATAATCAGAATATATCATACTAATGAATAGAGTTAGATATAGATTATGGATATAAGCATTAAAATCCCAATAAAAATAATTGTGAGACTATGACATAGTGACATCTCATAAGATGTTTTATATTTGAATTTTCCATGAATGGTTCAA
This sequence comes from Streptanthus diversifolius, assembly GCA_039880935.1. Taxonomy (NCBI): domain Eukaryota; kingdom Viridiplantae; phylum Streptophyta; class Magnoliopsida; order Brassicales; family Brassicaceae; genus Streptanthus; species Streptanthus diversifolius. Next base: position 1,831,760 of record JAXGFM010000007.1, read on the forward strand.
ATGATTTGGATGCAAGAGTTTGCATGGTTTAAAACGTTAGTAAGCGATTCATTGAATTTGTGAAAACTTTGGAATAAATGCATTTATGATAAACTGATGCATAATTGATTAATGGATATAGTAATAGTTAAATAATAAATAAACAATAAAACACATTATATAATTATAAAAATATACAAAACTTTTTATTATAATTAATTTTAAATTATTAATCAATATATAATAATAATACCATATGTATAATATTTATGCTTATTTTCTTAACTTTCTTTAATTTGGTTAAAACATTTTGATTTTAATGGATAATATTTTTTTGTAGAGATAAATGTTAGATTTATATATATATATATATATATATATAATATATATATTTTCAGTATAATTGTGATATTAGAGTTTCTATTATTAGAAATTTATTTCTTTAGTAAAATTTTGAAAATATAAACTTTTTATAATATAATATTGATGACAGTTAATAAATATTAATTATAAAACATCAAATTTATTCATATATTTTAGAATTTGAATATTCAAGTTTTAGTCTTGTTACATTATTATATATATTGTGATTTTAAGTAAATTTTATTTTTTCAAAATCATTTTTATTTTTCTTAATAATCTATTTGAACCATATTCAAACGAAAAATATTTGGCGTAATTTAAAAACTGCATGAGAAAAACCTTGGAACGGCACAAAACATTTAAAATGTTTTCATAATTGTTGTCAAACACCAAAACAACTGACACCTATATGCACTATGATTAGTAAGAGAATTAATCAATAACGTAAAAAGTGTAATAAATTGTTTTTGCATATGTCAATGCTGATCTGTTTATTTAATTGTCAATACACATTCAAATTCATCTTCTACTTTTTCACTTCTTAGTTCTCTTATATCAATACTTTTGAATCTCTTACTAAAAATGCAATATATATAATCATTTTAAAGGTCTGCTAATAAATATATGAATAAAAAAATTAAATCATAATCAGGTAACTAAAATAAAAATAAACAAAAGATAAATGCAATGATAAACAAATGGTTCATGAATTTAGACGGCTAAATACTAGTCAACCATAAAATAACTAACTGCCCCAATCATTGTAAAATGGTTATCAAGTTATAAAATTTGGGATTATCAACAAGAGGGGATAATAAAATAAAAATTAAGCACTATTATTAAAAAAGATGAACACCAAAAAAATTCAACAAAAACCTCGACTGAAAATATATAATCAAAAATAGTTAATATAAATTAAAGAAAACAAAATAGAAAACACAACCCGTGCATATGTAGGGAGGACGATCACTAGTTAATGAAATTTTTCAAAAACACAAAATCTTTGACTAGTAAAAATAGAATGTATACCAAATTTCCATAACTGTCAATATAAAATTTGACTGTATCTTGCAATACATGGAAAATATAAATATATGTTATGATTAAAAGAAAACAACATATATGTTACTATTTTCTTAGTAAAATATTATATTATTAGCAAATATGGACTCATTTAAAGTCAAAATAAAAATAAATCATTGAATGAAATATTTCTCAGCCAAAGTTATATAAATCAAGTTTTCTACGAAGAGCTACAACATCATTGAACATCTTTTATTTTCAATACTTCTAAACAAAATAAAATATAATGGGAATGATCAAAACTTTTGTGGCTTTAGTTCTGGTAGTATTATTAGCAATTACATTGTCCAACTACAACATTTTGGCTTCAGGTATAATTGTTTTACTAATTATATGATGAATATTTGTATGTATGCGCTGATTTATCAATATATTTGTCTATTATATAGTGTTTTAACATTTTTATTTTTATTTATTTTTAAAGAAAATATTCAAATTTTGATCCATAAAAATACTTAATTGGTTTTTAATTGTTAAATTTATTGAATGATAAAAACATTTATATAGTAAAAGAATGAAACCAATCAAATGTTGTAAGAGAAACATAAAAAAACATTTTTAATTGAACGTAAGTGATTTTATTTGCATGCATACCATAATTTCAATAACTTTAATAATAATTAACATGGCATTGGTTCTACAGGTGCAGTTATCAAGCCAGTGAAATCTAATCCTTGCATTTTTAAATGTGGTCCAACGTATCACCGTTATGAATGTTTCCATGATTGTTTGAATGCTGGTTATTATAATGGACTATGTGATCCAAAAACTCAATTGTGTTGTTGCACATATTGATATAAACAATCACTCTCCTAGTAATTGACTACTTGAGCATCAAGTTATATTATTTTAATATTTAAAACTATAATATTACTTCTTTTGTATCTATTTAATGTTTTGAGTAATAAAATAAGCGAAATAAAACATATCTTATTATATTACTGCATTGATAATTTATCAATATGAGTATGGTCATATGCACAAGTTTTTTTGCACATGTCTTTATATTATTTTAGCTATGTGTATCTTTGTAACGTCCAGTTTTAAGTACTTGTATTTATATTTGATAGATACTAAATAATTTAATATATATATATATATATATGAAAACTGAAGGAAATCATTTAAAGAGAAAACAAAATCACAATGGATTTCAAACCAAACTAATAAAGTTCAACAAAATTGTTTAGAAACAACAACAACAAAAACATATCATATATATGCTGATATTTTCCTATTTTCATAGATGACTTAACATTTTACGCAAATTAGGTTCAAATACAATTTTATTCGACATTATGAAAGTACACATGTGAGGGTATTTTCATATCAGGAATTTAGATGAAACTTAAGTAATGCCAATGTTGAATATGATGGTTTAGCATTAGTGCTAGGTTTATCTGGAGTTGAGAGAACAAAGATTTATATGGTCTTTATTTTGAGAAGAGGATTATTGGGATATCAGTTCATATTCCATATTGAAAATTTAGCCAAATATAGATAACACAGGCCTACTCCGAGCAGATAGATGTGAAGGGAAAAGCAAACCCTTGGCTTGTGGATGGGGGATGAGACGGATAGATCGAGTTTGTGCTAGAAAAAAGATACAAAACAGCTTCTCTCTCTCTCTCTCTCTCTCTCTCTCTCTCTCTCTCTCTCTCTCTCTCTACTTTTCCAACGGAAGATAAAGAGAAGACATCACACAAAGAAACTCCAAACTTATGATTATTGTCCGAACCTTGAAGACGAAGACTTTGTGATGAAACCCTTTAACCGTCTCTCTCTCTCTCTCTCTCTCTCTCTCTCTCTCTCTCTCTCTCTCTCTCTCTCTCTCTCTCTCTCTCTCTCTCTCTCTTCTTGGTCTAAAATCCAGAGGTAGTGAGGATAGCCAGTGCTTTCTCTCTGTATCTCCCTGTCTTTCCGGTTTTAGAAATAAGACTTGCCGCTTATAAGTTATAAGCTTTTAGGGCAAAGTAGATGTGGGTGGAATTTGTTTCAGATAAAGGATTATGATTTTTTAAAATAAACGTAATATTCATATTTACAGAAAAATAAAACGAAAAGTATAACAATTGGTCGGTCTGGTTTTTAAGAAAATTAACGTTTAATTTTTCTGGTTCTTATGAGTTTCTTTTTCTTTATGAGTTGACCAAAGAGGAAATCCATGCGCATAAGACATATAAACAAGCTGTGTTCACTTTAACGACAAAACAAGAATGATTTTCGGGAACTGTGACGTTCCAATTATTATATTTATTATACATGGGCTATAAATAGATATATACATTCTTTTCATAATAGGAACATTCGAAAATAGAAACTTCTCTCTCTCTCTCTTCAATTATTTCCCATCTGATGAAGCTTTTACTTTTGAGGGGGAAGCAATCATTTTCTCTTTTTTAACTGAATATATTAGTATTTGGTAAATCGATGTGTAATATAATAGTATCTAACAAAAATATGGCATTTAACAGAGTGGATCCTAACTAATACTGATACACTCTTTAATGTATTGTAGTCCCACTCTATTACCAATTCCTGTGGTAGTTAATCGAAGGCCATTTAGTGACTAATTGTTGTAAATCATAGTGGGCAAATTATGAGATACATTAGATTTATCCATTATTCGGTCCGATATGTTGTGAAAAGTCAGGTATCTAAAGTATTTAGAACCGGATTGAGGTATTATTTTTGTACTAATACAAATACATAATCTGATTTTTATTGTTTTAATATGATTCATATAATGTTTTATTTTATTTTATTGTAACTTACAAGTTTGTAGTTACTTTTAAATTAATGTTCTTATTTAGTGATTTATGTTATTTTATATTTATTTTTAAGTTTCTTTCTTTTCTTTTAGGTTAAATTTAAATTAAAAAAAAAAATTTGTTTAATGCTTTGGTATAAAATTTTAAAACTTTATTGATTTTTCATTTTAGGATGGGTTTACTTTATTATATTTGAATATTGAGAAATCAAATATTATAATTTTTTATGAAGCTTTTTATTATACAATTACGTATTAAAAATAGTGCATATGTATATTAATTATGTATCATATTTTGATATCTGGCAGATATCCGAATTTTTTGGATTTTCAAAATTTGGGTATTCAAAATTTACATATTTAGATCATGATATCAAAATTACGAATCTAACTGATGAATTTTCTAAATATTCGGACTATCCAATCCATGTCCCATGATACTAGATCATATCAATATAAATTAAGGTTATATATTAATTTATTGAATATTTTCCAAATACCACATTTAAGGTACTGAAAATCAATGTGGTTCGTTCATGCAATTCCCATTTGTTGGAAACTTATTGTCTTATTTAACAAATTTAATTAATTTTGTTTAGAAAAATGCAGGTATAACAAAACACTATTTTCTCATCAAAAACACCAATTTCAAATATTAGGGGGTGTTATTAAATTCTAATTTATACTGACCCACTCTTTAATGTATCAAACCCCACTTGATTACTCATTTCTGTGTTAGTTAATCCAAAGCTATTTAATGACTAATTGTTGTTCTATCATATTGGTATATATTAGAATTTGTTTATTAAATATATTCCAAATATCGCATTTAAGGTACTGAAAGTAAATATGGTTCGTTCGTTCATTCATTTCCCAGTTGAGAACCTTATTCGCATTTAAATACAACACATATTTCACATATTAGGGGGTGTTATGATAGAGCTTTCATAACTTTAACAATTATAGAATTTAACTTTATAAAGAGTTTTATATTTTCTGAATATCTGTCAATGAGGTTTGCAGATTCTTGAATATTTTTTTTTCTTCTGTTAAAAGATAACTACAAGCATTTGTAGAGTAATCTTTGAGATATCGTAAATAATTTTCTATATATATTATGTATTATATAATATTTCTTGCTACATTTAATTATATTTAGCATTATATTCACGTCCGCGGTTGTGTAGAGGTTGATTCGTAATCCTTATAAAAGTTAGTACAAAAATAAATCAAAGAGAATCATAATTAATCTATTAAAAATCATTATTAATCTGAAAAAAATAATAAAGACCGTTAAAAAAAAAGAATAAGTGACAATGCCGGAAAAGTAATTGACTTCAATTTTTATTTTTGAGGAAAATGGTACTTAATAATATATTAAATATTGTATTTTATTTTTATTATATTTTTATTTAATCTTCTTAAAAGAAAATGTCTTAGAAGAGCTCATTGGGGGTTTGAGAGGATTTCAAAAAAAAATTGTTTAATTATCTTATTTGATTTGGCATATTTATAAATTCTTTAAAATCTCAGTATATTGAATTAATCATTTGTAAAAAAAAATAATTTTTTTATTGGATTAACTATGTGTACCATTTTAAAAAAAACCATTTAAAAAAAAATTCAGCTTATTCAAAATTAGGGATTTCATCAATAAAATTTATCACATATAATTTGAAAGCATAATTTCATAGATAATTTATAGTTAAAAAACTAATGAATACAATCTCTTATCATGATACTTGAAGTTTTCTTTTAATGTAAATATTCTTTTTTAAAATGTTTTTACTTTCAATATCATTTTCTAATTTTTGTAGAAATTTGTTTTGACAAAAAAATAATATATAACATTTTAAATAATTTTATAAAATTGAAAATAAATAAATACCCTAATTGTTTTTAAAATCAATGAAAATTTCAAATCTCTTTATATTTTATTTGAAAAAGGAGATAAACTAAGTAACTTTTTCAGATTTTTAATCATTTTATATTTTTCATTATTAAATCAATCAAAATACTATAAAATATCTTACCTTTTATTTTTATTTTTAAATCTCACCAAAACCACTCAAATATATTCAAAATTCGCATGGTTACATCACATCTAAAAATCTCCACTAAACTTTGATCCAATAAGATTCTCTTAGGTTTTTATTTGTAGAAAAATCAAATCTTATAATTTTTTTGGTATTGAATTTTGGGACTATAAATATAAAGCATAAGGTTTTATGATGTAACCATTCAGAGAATTGACAAAATGTAACTCTAAGCAGATATTTGCCTCAAGTAGTTTTCTCTTTAATTTTTTCTTCTTCTTGTTAATTCTACCTAAATTCACAACAAATAGTATCAGAGTTCAAGATTCGATAAAATATGCATCATGACCAAATGAACCTCCTTTAATTTTGATGTTCCTAGATTCGATGGAAGGACAAGTTTCAGTCCTTGGCACAGGTGAGTTAAGGATCTGGTGACACAGCAGAGAATGAAGAAAGCGTTATTGAAGAAAAAATCAGAAAAATTCGAACATGATGATTAGGACAATATGCAGGATCGTGCAGTTTTAACAATTCAAATGTCTCTCTGTGACGATATTACCAATAAAGTAGTGAACATCACAACTTATATTTTGATGTGGGCTAAGTTAGAATAGATATACATTTAGAAGTCATTGTCCAATAAATTATATATGAAGCAGAATTTATATAAGTTGAAGATGTTAGAATATAGAAATTTTATTGCTCATGTTAACAAAGATGATATTTTAGTCTTTTGATTTCTGAAATGCAAAATTTGCATTCAAACTTCACTTTTTAGTATTAAAATATTCAATTTCTTAAATGCAATTAACTTTACATCCAGATATAGTTTATAAAATATCCAAAAAATTGAACAAATTATATCTTGATGTAACATATGGATGCAAATAAAAAATGGCTTAAATATTAAACTAACAAATGCCAAAAGTGTTAGAAGAAAAGAAATTAAAAAATGCTATAAGTGCTCGAAGTAAAAGCAAGACAATGGTTTCTCTTGAACTCTGCTACATACCTCACTTGTGTCAGAATCACCACGGTACCATCTTCATTTAGGATCTTCATACTTCCTATTCATTTCACTGATGATGTTGTGTCACTTCCCATCTTGATTATTCCTCTAATCTTTTCATTCAATTCATCAAACCATTCTTTCTTGGGTGCCCTTGAGAGATTTAGATCTATATCTCAGATGAAGTAGGTCATCAGGAAGAGGCTTCTCTTATGCCCCATCGACAAAGGAAAGGGTCTAACATCTTATATAAAGACCTCGTGCAGCTGACTCATGAGAAGGAAACAGATAGTTTCAACAACATAGTCACATTTTGTTTGGTCACATCTTAATGGATTCTTGTTTATTTCGATTTTTGATTAGAGGTCATCCACATTGTACTAGGTAGCGTAATATTTATTACAATATTTTTTTGAATGCCAAAGTGAGGCTGACATTAATCATCCATATCTTACAGTCAAATTCGTTAGAGGAAAATTATATTCATTTCTTAAAAATTACCAGCTAGTAAACATGGAATTACTTATGGGATGCAATGGGTTTTTTATACGGTGTGCAACTTCGAGTTTTAACCAGAAGATACTATCCGCACACTGATTTTGCATAAAGAGAAAATTAAATATGAAAAAATAACGAATTAAATTGTTAAATTCAACTTTTGTTGCATTAACCCGTTGTTTGACATATATATCTAGTTATATAATAATTTTTGTTTCAAAAATATGTATGATAATTTTTACTATTGTATTGAAAATTTACGTAAATTTGTTTTGCTGAAATTTTGCTCTATTTGATATTTTCAAAAAAAAATTAATTGTAACATTTCATTATAAAAGGCTTTGAAGAAAATCCTCTTTAGAGCCTTATTTGTGCCTATAATGTGTTCTTCTCAGGCTCTCAGCCCATCACTTTACAATATATTTCTCAGGCTCGTAGAAGAAGGCACAGGTTGGTGATAGTTTTAAAAAGTAATTTACCAAAAATTGTATCAGTAAAATTGCCCCAAAACACAAATAATCTTTGACAATACATGTAAGAATATAATGTATAGTATATTTCCATAATTTGCCATTAAATAATAAAATAAAACTTCACTGTGTCTTGTTATGCATGGAAAAAACAAATTTGTGCCATAATTTAGAAAAGAAAAAACGATAAATATATGTTACTATGTTCTTGCTAAAAGACTATATTATAAGAAAAATGGAAGATTCATTTACAGTCAAAAATAAAAGTAAAATATTAAATAAAATCTTCCTCACCCAAAAGTTATATAAAAAAAAATCATGAATATTACTGAACATCTTTACTTCTCAATAGTACTAAACTAAAGAAAAAATAATGGTATTACAAAAAATTTGTGGCTTTAATATTAGCCATTACATTGTCCAACTATAATCAGGTATGATGGTTTTACACACAAACATAGCTCTTTTTGATTATTATTATTATTAATTACCAGATGAATATGTGTACGTAAGCCCTGTTTTTATTAATATATATGTGTTTATTATTTAGTGTTTTAACCTTTTTAATTTGTATTTAGTTTTATAATATTTTTTTCTTTTGACCCACAAAAATACTTAATTTTTTTTTAATTTTCAAATTTATTGAATAATAAAATTATTTACATATATAGTAAAAGAATGGAAGTAATCAGATGCTAGAAGAGGAACATAAAAAAACCTTTTCAGTCGAATGGAAGTTATTTTTTAAAAATCATGTGCATGCATACCATGTTTTTAAGAACTTCGATAAAAATCTTATTTGGATATATATACAAACATTTATAAATATATACAATATTAAGATGGCATGAGGTTGTATATGTGTAGTTATCAATCCAGAGAAATGTGGTTGATGCACTATAAAATGTGATGCAACGTATCACTATCATGAATGCAATCATGACAGTTTGACGTAAGGATAAAATGATGGAAAATGCGATCCAAAAACTGGAATGTGTTATTGTACATATTGATAAAGTCAATCGTCCTAGTAATTGACTATTTGAGTGTTAGTTATGTTCTTTTAGTATCTGATCTTAAAATATAGTTTTTTATTGTTATTCTTCTACTGCTTCGATAACTCAAGTATATGAGTATATGTGCATATGCACAAGTTTTTTTTTTGGCAATTTTTTAAGTTGTTTTAGTTATTTGTATTTATACTTGATATAGTTTAGATAATTTGATATACATCGGAAAATGGGAGAAAATCATTTAACCAGAAAAGAAAACCCAAATGGGTTTAAAACAACAAAAAAGTTCAGGTTCTTAGATGACTATTTTCATAACTATGATAAGATTTCTCTATTATCATAAATAATCCAGATTTTTATGTGGAAATATGTTCAAATATAATCTTAATCAACATCTTATAGAAATACACATTATGTAAGAGTGAGAATATTCTATATCGGGAATTAAGATAAAATCTAAGTATGATATATAGAAAAGTGATGTAGGTCCATTTACTCATTATTAACTTATTTTGAATTAGAAACTTATGAAACATAACATGGTATTAGAGTTCAGACACACACTGTCCAACCCACAAAAATCATTCCGACCATCAAAAGAGGTATGATAGATCTTAACCAAGTTTACGTCTCACGCAAATTAGCCCAGTCAATAAATTGTCCGACTCCAATAATGGGTTATTGTCAAAATTAATGGCTAAACAGATCATTCACGAAAGAACGTGTGAGAATATTTCATATAAAATTTGTAAATAAGTAATAATATATAAAAGAAATGACTGATCTAACTTAGAAATTCTCCAACTTCAATAATGGATTATTGTAAAAACTAATGGCTAAACATATCATTTTCAAGAGAGAGCATGTAAAAATACTTCATATAAAAAATTTAAATAAGGGAATAATATATACAAGATATGGTCAATATATCATTGTCAATTAGAAACTCATGAAACTTAACAAACTAAAATATAATATTAATAAATTAATAATTAATAAAATATCAAAAAGTTCGATCTCTTGTTAGGTCAGTTTAAAATGATATAATTTGATGAGATAATAAAATAATAAATTTTATAAAAATGTTATACAAAATGAATGGTCTCAAAAATATTATAAATAAACAATGATTGTATATAAAACTGATATAAACACAAATAAAAATATATTTTTTGTTTTTTTGTTTAAAATTAAATCCATATCTAGTTTTTGTTAATTACTTTAAAATATTTTGGTGGTATTTTGTAGTATTATGTTTAAAGCAATATCTACAATCTAGGGTATGTATCTCCAATACACCAAAAACACCACATAATCTAATAAAAGAGACAATTTTATTTTTATAAATTTTTAATCAATATGTATAAGATCGTAAAAATAATAATAATTATTTTTATTTTACAATTTTTTTTAAAAGTATGAATTTAGAGATCCTCATTTAACTAGGTAGCGAGATATTTATTACAACATTTTTAGTTGTCGAATGCCAAAGTAAGGTTGAAAAAGATATTATATTAAATAAATTAATAAATATTATAAATAATAAAGTTTGTCGGTTTCAAATCGTATCTGTAAAAAAAAACTTTTTTAATAAGATAACAAAATAATAATAATAAAAATTCCTATGTAAATATATATTACCAAGTAATATTTATTACTTTATTTATATTAATTAATAAACTTTAACAAATAAATTTTGAAAGTTTTGACATTATTAATTATTTTATTTTTCTCTTTTTGACTTCAATTTACGAAAAAAAATTTATTGTATATAAAATTGATATAAGAAAATAAAAAGTGTATTGTTTGTTTTTTCTTAAAATGAATCCATCTATAGTTTTTGTTAATTACTTCAAATATTTTGGTGGTATTTTGTAGAATTATGCTTAAAACAATATCTACAATATATGGTACTTATCTCCAATACACCAAAAATACATATCTAATAAAAAGAGATGAAAAAATCTATAAAGTTTAATCAATATGTATACGTACAAATAATTAGTCTTTTTATTTTATAAACTTTTTTAAAGAGTATAAATTTAGAGATCATCCTCATTTTACTAGATAGTGTAGATATTTATTACAAAAAAATTTTGTTGTTCAATGCCAAAGTGAGGTTGAGAAAGATATTAAATTAAAATTTTAAAATTAATAATCAATAAATTATAAAAAAAATTGAAATAATAAATTTTGTATATCAAAAATCGAATCAATGGAAAAGATTAATAATATTAAAAATTATATGTATATATATAATTCTTATAATATCATATTTTAATAATTTTTAGAAAAATGTATACATATATAAATAAAATAATGTACTTAAACATGATTCTTTATCTTTACCTAAACATTTATCATGATAGTCTAATATGTTCATAAATATTTATTCTGTTGCAGTAGTCAAAATTTTAATTTATAGTTTCAAATTTGTATAAATTATTTTCACATATAGATTCATTTAAAATTTTCAAAATAACATTGTTTAATCTTTTTAGAAAATTATAAATTAAAAAAAATTCTATTTAGAAATTATAAAATATTTATTGATTCTTTAATGTATATATAAATTAATAAATTTACAAGTTTTGATATTATTAATTACTATTTTTGCTTTTTTATGATTTAAATTTATGAAAATTATAACCCTTTAATATAAAAGGTTTTGAAGAACCTCCTCTTTAGAGCTTTAAATGGACCTATAATGGGTTTTATATCAAGCTCCCAGCCCATCACCGACTTTACTTTATAATATATATTTCTACGCTGAGCTTAAAATCGTGGAAGAACGCAAAGCCGAAGTCACGGTGTTTTAACGGCAGAGTATCCGCCATGAAAACACGGCGAGGAACCGTCTTGGAGGATCGTGATACCATGACCCGACTACGCAACACGCGATCGAAGAAGATCTCAGTGAATGAAATTGAATACTCAGATCCGATCCCAATTGATCTCATCATCGAGATACTCTCGAGATTGCCGGCGAAATCTATAGCTATATGTCGTTGCGTATCGAAGCTTTGGGCGTCCATAATTCTCCGTCCATATTTCACGGAGTTGTTCTTGAGCAGATCTTCGTGTCGTCCACAGCTACTTTTCGCCTGGCCTGAAAACGGCGAATTCGTTTTCATGTCGTCATCTCAGCCTCAAAATCCAGATGAGAAGTCGTGTCCTTTAGAATCGAATCACCTTAAGCATTTCTCATATGATGGTTCATGTGAAATTTCTGGTCCTGTCCATGGGTTGGTCTGTCTTAGCGATCTGCGGATCTCAAACGGAAGGAAGGAAACTAAGCTTATGATTTGTAACCCTAGCACGGGACAATCTATAGCTTTACCCAAAGTGAGGACGAGGAGGGTTGGGGTGAATAGTTATTTGGGATATGATCCAATTGATAAACGATTCAAGGTACTGTCTATGACCTCCTTAAACTATGTAGGGAGGAGTGTGTTTGATGAACATCAGATTCTGACTTTAGGAACTGGAAACAAACCATCATGGAGGATGATTGAATGTTGCACACCTCATTACTCTGCAGATAAAGGGATTTACATCAATGGTGTTTTGTATTATCTAGCTGGAGTAGACAAGTATTCAAGTCTTTCTATGATAGTTTGCTTTGATGTTAGGTCTGAAAAGTTCAGTTTTATCAAAATCGTGGAAGCTATGTATAGAAAAGTGGATAGAGGTGCTCTGATAAACTGCAATGGTAAATTAGGTGTATTTGTAACGCAAAACAATGGGACTATTGATGGAAGAAATGGAATGAGTGGAGGAGATATTGATCTATGGGTCTTAGAAGATGCAGAGAAGCAGGAATGGTCGAAGAATACATACGTGTTGCCGGCTTTGTGGCAGAACACACTGGGAACTACCTGTTTATGCTTTGTTGGAATGACTCGGACTAATGAAATTGTCTTCTCTTCGGTTGATCGTATACCTTTCTCCATCTTCTACTACAATTTCGAGAGAAATACCATCATAAAAGTTGGTTTCAAAGGACAGGAAGTGTTTGAGAACAAATTTGTTTACATATTTCTAGACCATGTTGAGGACGTGAAGTTTATGCAAGTCTTTTAGTTAGGAATTTATGAATTCTGACTTTTGTAACTGAGCTAGTTTGGCTCTTGGTTTCATCAATTCATATGGGATCTTATTGTGTCAATTTTCTGTTTTCTGTGATGGTTTTGATATCTCAGCCTCTCATTTCGATACAGTCTCCGGTAGTTAGTTTCTCTTTTGCTTGACTCTACCTCCTGACCTTGAGTTGAAAACTCTTGTTTTTTGGGATTCAGATTCATGGTCGTTATGATGCTTCAATAGTTGCAAGTGTGTTTGTTTTCTTGTTTGGTAGTGGAGCAATTTGGTTGCTGAGGGTAATGTTTGTGTTTACTTTCTTTTGAAATCTGTTGAGTTTTTCTTGTTCTCCGGTGTATATATTAATAGGTCCACTAATGCAACTCTGTAAGTGTTAGTAATTTAACAAATCTTGACAGAGAATCGAAGGTACAGTGCAATGTTATCCACAATCATTCGTACGACAATGTTCCAGTAGGCTGTAATCCTTATCTTCACGTCGAACGCTTGATGCAGTAATTGGGCGTGATACTTCCGTAGATGCGAAATCTAAACAGTTCCAAATGCAGATGCAGTGTAGGATACCTGATTCAAGCTCACCCCAGCATTGAGGAAGCTTCCTTTGTTAGCTATCTTCTGGGTGTATGCTGTCATGTACTATGGGTTATAAGTGTAACCCGTCAGTTTCTCCATCTCAACCATTTCGATCACTCGGTTCACAGATTGCTCTTTGATCTTGGAGATTATCATGCATGTCAAGATCATCTGGATATTGAGAGAAATCTCCATGGATAAAAAGTCTGAGAAGAGACTGATTGACTGAAAAGATGATATTCATGTAGGTCATCAATGCTTCACCTGCAGCAGCTTATTCAACTCGATGAAACTGTAGTATAGTTTCTCATCGAATTGCTAAACAATATATGGCAAACAACGGGTAAGTTTGCGCTTAGGGCATCACACAAAAATTTTATTTTTAAGGGTTGCTACAGGACATCAAAAAATTTTGAATAGACTTGGATGAGGCATAAAATTTGTATAGACATAGAACATCAACAAATATTGAACCGAGCATGATCATTGTCGCCTGGTTCAAATAAGCTTTTAAGCTAAAACCGGGATTCCCACTCTGTCTTTATCAATCAAGAAAGGCAATGGATGAGTCTTAATCAAGCAATTCTTCTTTCTTTCTAGCTTCTTCATGTCTCGTCCACCTACACGGTTCCTGACAAAGACGTAACTGAGTCCAATATTCACATCATCTTCAGGAGTCCTTCAGGTTGTATTTAAATTAAGTATTGGACATTTTTGTTTCTTAAAACAATCGTAGTTGATGTTCAAGTTTGTGTGTATTACACTACGATTATATTAGTTGCTTAACATATTAATGAAAACTAGGTGATTATATATTTACAAAATTACTAATTAATAATTATTGATTAACATTTTGATTTTATTTGTTTATGAATTTTAAATCATTTTGTAATTTACTGTGTATGAAAAATTAAAATATATATTTTAAATTATTTTATTGTAAGAATCATGTGGGTAGTCATCTCTGCATTCATTACACCAGATCTGGGGTTCGAACATAACGCCCTGCATATTATTGGGGATATTAAAGTTCAGCTTTGCATAAACAAACCAAATTGATATTTTTTAAAGTGATTTCATAACATAATAGTAATCGAGAACTGAAAAGTCAGATTTTGTCGGTGTGGTCTCGTTTGGTTCAAGTCAAAGTGATAATTATTTTTGTTTTTAATTTTATTTTGTTTTAATTGTTTATTTGGTATTATGTGTTGTAATTTTAAGAAAATAATTTTTTGAAAAAATAACATAACATCATGTTCTTTACAGAAATATATTTTTTAGTTATTTAAAAATAGATTTATAATAAAATTATTGAGAATTCTTTCTTTTAATAAATATTATCATGTTCTTTACAAAAAAATATATTTTTAGTTTTGAAAATATATTTATAATAAAATTATTTATAATTCTTTCTTTTAATATATATTATATTATTTTAAAAATAACTTTGATTAAAAATAAATCTAAAATGTCTGACTACAAAATATCTTAAAGACTTATTTATTAAAATCCCTTATTTGAAGAAAAATAAACAATATTTTTTTAAAGAATTCATATACATGTATGTATAAATGATTATAAACAATTTAGAAAATTAAACTACTTGCTAAATTAATTTAATTCATTAAAAGTATTTATATAATAGGTCTTGTGAGAATTAACTTGAGCATGGTAAATAAGAAACATATTTTTCAAATAGCATTACCAAAGTTTTAAATATTTTTTTTATTTTTGTTATTTTAGAAAATTAATTTGGAATAAAAATTATTAAGTGATAAAAAATTAAAAAAAATACTAATAATAGCAATTCATCATAATAATTTAATTTCAATAAAAATATATATGAATTTGATACATATGAGAATTAATGTAAACATGACATAAAAAGTATTTTATCAGATAATAATTAATTTTATTTCGTTAATGTATAATTTTTCTTGTGAGAATGACACCATAAAAAATAAAAATTTTAAATAGCATTATAAAGATTTTGAAGTATTTTCCTTTTTCTTTTGTTATTTTTGAAAAAATTATCTTGAAATCAAAGTTAATAAATAAGAAAAATAAAATTGAAAAATGTTAATAATCTTCATCATAATAAGTTTAGTTTATTTAAAATATTATGTAACTAATAACTATGAAATTAATTTAAACACAATATATAGAAAATTAATTTCTTAAATAATATTATAAAGATTTTTTTGATGTTAAAAAAAATTCTGATAGATAGTTTAAAGATTAACAGCTTCTTGGATTCATTTTCCTATTTAAACCTATAGTTGAATAACATTATCAGTTTTATAAGATTTTAATTAAATTCTACGATGTTATTATATGCTCCATATATATATATATATATATATATATATATATATATATATTTATTAAAGTAAGAGTCAATTTCAGAGTCCATTTCTAAACTACTCTTAAAAGGTGTGTTTCTCAAACACTCTTCTATTTTTACAATTTTTTTTTTGATTTTTTTTAAGTTAAAATTTATGTAATTACTAAAAAAACAATAAACTTAAATTTATTTACGATCCATACCGCGATCCATCGGATAACCCATTAAGATTCAAATCCAAACCAGGTCAAACTAATAAATTAAAAAGAAATTAGTGGTGAGGCTTACGAATCTCTTTTTTTAGCTCCACATTGGCAAAAATGCAGTTCCTCACGCTCAAACTTGGATTCCTAAGTAAAAAAACAAGCAACATAAACCACTTGACAATATTGATGTTTTAAGTATTCATCATATATTTAATATATATTATGTAGAATTATAGAAATATTGAAGATTGAAAATTCGAAACTAGGAGAATTGAACATGTTACCTTTGAATTCAAAGAATTGAAAATAAACCAATTGAGCTGATGTGTTTTCTTGCAAGTATTACAAACACATTAATATTTATAAACTCAACTGATTAATACATTAGATTATAAGGTTTATAATTATAATTATTTATAATTATATTTATAATTATATATATAAATGATAATAAAATTAAATAATTTATATTTATAATTAACTTAAATTAAATTATTTATAATTATATTTATAATTATCTATATAAATTATAATTAAATTATAATTAAATTATAATTATATTAGATAATATTATATTATACAATATAGTTATCTTGTTATAGTATATTTATAATTATCTTTAGGTAATTATCTTAAGATAATTAAATTATACTATATTTATAATTATCTTTAGTTATTTTTGGTTTTTTCTGATTTTATGTGGATTTTTGCAGAATTTTGGTTATATTTTTAGGTACTTTTGGTTCTATTTTAGTTTTATTTGGTTTTATCTGATTGTTCGTGTAACTATTTTCACAAATACAATTAAGTAGTTAAATATAAGTGAGTACAATTATGTTTAAATCATACAATTGAGAAGTACGAATACAACTTAGTAGAACTATATGTATTGAAATATTATTAGATTAAACGTTTTCACAATTATGTAAATAACAAATACAACTGAGTTCTAAAAATACAACTGAATACAACTATGTAAATAACGTATACAACTGAGTTTTGAGAATACATACTGACTTTTGAGAATACAACTGACTAGTACAAATACAACTGAGTACGACTGATGCTAAATCACACGCACCCTCCTACGCGTTCACACTACTGTTCAATAAAATAATAATAATTATTTTTTGTTCACACTTATTCACACTAGAAACGTTCATATTATAGTTGTACATAGTAGTATAAATAACACATAGTTATATAAATGTCTATTTATGGTTTTTTCCAGTTATATCGATATTTGAAGTCAATTTTCTGAGTTGTATCGACTATATTATGTTACTAAATTAGGATTAGAAAACTTTCATAGTAATAAATTATCAAAATTATAAATTTTGAACAATTTGCATACTAATGATCAAACAAGTTAACACACATATATGTTTAGGGTTTGTAAAGATTAAAATATGTTATTTTTCATTTTTTCTAGATTAATAATTATATATCATAATTAATAAGGTAAACGCTGGTTTTAGTATACCAAATATATGATTATAACCCATAAAACTCAAAACCCTAAACCTAAACCCTAAACCCTAAATCTTAAATCCTACAATGTAGTTGTACCAGTAATATACAGTTGTATTTCATAGTACATAGTTATACGATTAATACCTAGATATTTCAATTTATGAACTCTTTAATACCATGTAATACACATGAGTTGTATCAATAAGATTTTTTAAGATTAAAACATGTTATTTCGATATTTTTTAGATTAATAATTAGATATCATAATTAATTGAATTAAAAATAGTTTCAATGATCCAAATACATGATTATAACCCAGAAATCGTAAAATCTAAGCCCAAACCATAAACCCTAAACCCTACAACGTAGTTATACCAGTAATACACAATTGTATTTTTAGTACATAGTTGTACGAGTAATACCCAGTTGTTTCAATTTCTAATACCACAACCACTAGTATTACTCTCCCTTCGGTATTAACAACATTATAATGAAAACACTGTCCAACTCTCTTTACTAATTTTTGTACGTGTCCATTGCTTTTAAATTGTTAGCATACTTCTACATAATTGTACATAATTATATTTTACTAATAGGTAGTTGTACTTTCTCTGTAATA
The DNA here is from genome assembly GCA_039880935.1 of Streptanthus diversifolius. Lineage (NCBI taxonomy): Eukaryota > Viridiplantae > Streptophyta > Magnoliopsida > Brassicales > Brassicaceae > Streptanthus > Streptanthus diversifolius. The sequence goes on from JAXGFM010000007.1 coordinate 1,850,300, forward strand.
CACAAAATTCAGCTACATTTCACCATTCCTATCACTAATCTCTGAAACGGACATTTAGATGATACACGTTATCTTAAATGAAGAACTGAAACTCAAATTCCGTTCAAATTCTCTTCAAATGTCAAACCTAGAAATTAGCCACCTTGAAGCTCTACTTTATTGGTAGAAACAAGTCTTAGTCGGTGGAGAACATATAGAAATTCCTTAGCGGACGAGTGCAGACTTACAGACGAGTGCATATAATATTACAAATTTTTTCACGTTGTTTGATGGAGAGAAGAAGAAAAAGAAATTGGAGAAAATTTGGTTGAGAATGATAGGTGTGGAGGTTAATGGCTACGTAAAAAGAAGAAGAATGCATTTTTGTGGGTCACATAGAGTTTTATTATCGTAGGGAAGAGAGAAAGAAATTGTTTTTGTAGATCCTATGAAGAATTTTTTTTTTAATTTTTATTATTGTTTTATTTAAATGAAAAAATAAAAAGAAGAATATTGGAAGAGGGTAATAAAGGAAGAAATTGTGAAAAGTTAGATGTGGTCCACGTAAAGAATATTTTAGAAATGAGAATAGTATAAATGAAATACCTTAACAATTAAGAATATTTTGGAAAATTGACTCTCGATTTCGCCGGAGCCGTCTACGTTAAGACTCCGGATATATGAGCGAAGGCTGATCAATTGATTCTCCGTCCTCTCGAGGACTCAAAGACATTCTCCAAATCCAATTGATTCAACTCGTTCGCAGATGATAAAAGCCCTAATTTTGATCGTCTAAAAGAAAAACGCACATGGGTGCGAGCGAGTTTCGTTTCTTCCTGTCCTGCGATATCAATTCACCCGTCACTTTTCGTATCGAGAAGCTCGATGGACTCCTCCCCGTCGAGAAATCTACTGATTCGGGTACCGAAGGATTTGATGTATATGTTCATTACTGGTGGAAGTAAATTTGAATTGAATCTGTTCTAACTTTGGTTGCTCGGATTCGTGTTTCTGACCTCTAATTCACGCGATTATATGACTGTAATGTGAACTTTTTATTGCTTGGCGTGTAGAATTTAAGATTTCATGTCAGAACCTTCTTATAGTTGCTAAGGAGACCCAATTGTTTTAGTGAATTGTGTAAGTTTCTTGAGATGTTTGTTCATCCTTAATTTCTGACTTTGTTGGTTTGGTTTATGTTTACTCTAAGGACTTGTCTCCGGGTCAGAGGAAAAAAAAGCAGAGCTTTACATTGACTGTGCATTGTATATCGATGGAGCACCTTTTGGTCTTCCCATGAGAACAAGGTTATCATAAATTTTACTTTTGTGATCTTGATGACCTTTGTAGAAGAGTTTCCGTGTTTTCATCTAGCTCTGTTTTTAATTCCAGATTAAACACTACAGGACCACCATATTGCTGGAACGAACTCATCACTCTCAGTTCGAAATATCGGGACTTGACTGCTCACTCGCAACTTGCGATTACAGTAATAAAATCACTGCCCCCCTTGCTTGTTTTTAATGTTCTTTCTCGGTATCTTGCTCCATTTTTTCTGCCTATCGAAGAGTCTCTGGTCGTATCAGGTATGGGATGTTTCGTGTGGAAAAGCTGAGGGACTGATTGGTGGTGCCACGATCCTTCTCTTTAACAGTAAGATGCAAATGAAATCAGGAAAGCAGAAGCTCAGGCTCTGGCAGGGGATGGAAGCGGATGGTTCATTTCCTACCTCTACTCCTGGAAAGGTTTCTTGATTAATCTCCCATACTAGATTTATATATATATATATTTCGCAATATTGTTCTTCATGCCAACTTCCGTTTTCTTGAGTTTTCTGTCATTTTCATGCTCTAGGTTCCAAGGCATGAGCGCGGGGAGCGAGAGCGTTTGGAGAAGCTGATGAATAAGTTTAAAAGGGGGCAGATCCAAAGCATTGATTGGCTGGACCGACTTATGTTGAAATCCTTGGATAAGATCAAGGAACAAGAATGCTCCAACCATGGAAACTCATATATGTACTTGGTTATCGACTTCTGTAGTTTTGAGCATCGAGTTGTATTCCAGGTACAATATTCACTGCTGTTGGATTTATCTGTGACCATGTTACCTATTCGAATATAAAATTGTCTCCAGGTGTCTTGCTATATTGAAATGATCAATGGAGTTACGTCTATTTGCCTTTGATTTCTAGGAGTCTGGAGCCAATGTGTTGATAACTTCCCCAATAGGCTCAACAAATGAATTTGTTACTGTCTGGGATTCAGAACTGGGAAAGTTTAATCCTTCAGAGCAGAAGCAACTAAAGCTGGCAAGGAGCTTGGATCGTGGGATTATTGACAGGGATCTCAAGCCGAGTTCTACTGAGCGGAAGTAAGTGTAGAATTTTGTTAAAATGAAATTATGTAGCACTCTTCAGAGAAACCGTCTCCTGTCATTTCTTGATCATATTATAATGAAATATATTCGCATGTAATCTGACGAGTAAGCGCTTTCTTCTTTTCTTCCCCCCTATTTTTCTTCTTTTAAAGATCAATACAAAGCGTTCTGAAATATCCGCCAACAAGGACATTAAGTGGAGATGAAAGACAACTTCTTTGGAAGTTTCGTTTCTCTCTGATGTCTGAAAAGAGAGCTCTAACGAAGTTTCTTCGCTGTGTGGAGTGGAGTGATGTTCAGGTAAGAGTACATCTTTTGCTTGTTAATCTATTTTCATGGTTCTTATTTTTTCATGTTGCATGATCATCCCATGTTGGCAGGAAGCAAAGCAAGCAATTCAACTGATGTACAAATGGGAAACGATAGATGTATGTGATGCCTTGGAGCTATTGTCTCCTCTATTTGAAAGTGAAGAGGTACTACGAGTGCCGAATTTACTTTTTTCCTTGTCTTTAACCTTTCTACTGGATCTGCTTGCCCGTCATCCTGGTATCTTTAAATGTTTGCTCATTTCTCACTACACCCACTGATAGGTTCGAGCATATGCTGTGAGTGTCCTTGAAAGAGCTGATGATGAAGAGCTCCAGTGTTACTTGCTTCAACTTGTTCAGGCTCTCCGTTTTGAACGCTCTGACAGATCTCGACTCTCTCAATTCCTTGTCCAACGGGGTATGTTCTGAACTTTTAGCCATGGAATTATGTTGATTTTTCTCTATATAATTGATTTATATATGTTCCATGAGTTATCATTGACTATTTTCTGTTATTTTTTCTTTCAAACGTCTAGCATTACAGAATATTGAGTTGGCCAGTTTCTTTCGCTGGTATGTTAATGTGGAACTTACTGACCATGTCTATAACAAGCGATATTACAGCACATACGACTTACTCGAGCTGAGTATGAAGAAGGTGTGGACCTAACGTTTATTTACTCTCTTTGCTTCCCTTTTTTTTCATTTAAGATGATCTGAATATGTAGATCAATCATTCTCCCACTCTATTCTCTTTGTGATAGTCAGATTTCAAATTCTTTTGAACTTGGGATGTGGGTTAGGGTTGACAGTGCTAGTTTGTTCGGAATTTTGTCTCTTTAAAAGCTAGTACACGATGCAGCGAAGATGATATGGTAATCCTTACTTTTAGCGAGAGGAGTAGTGGTTTTCCCAAGAATGATAAGGAAACTTCTGAAACGACATATACATGGTTGTGCAACTACAAAAATATCAGCTTACGCTGTAATTTGTCTCCTTGGGGCAAGGAATTGAGCTATTTTGTTCATCAACTGAGATCTGTTTAGCTGCTCTAGAATGATATTTGCTTTTTGTCAGCTGCCGCCTGGTGTTAATGGAGAGGATGGATATAAATTGTGGCAAAGTTTGGTACGCCAAACAGAACTGACTGCTCAGTTATGTTCCATTACACGAGAAGTGAGAAATGTACGTGGAAACACCCAGAAAAAAATTGAGAAACTCAGGCAGCTTTTAAGTGGACTCCTCAGCGAACTCACCTACTTTGAAGAGGTACTTTCAGTATAGTGTTGTTAACTGGTAACAAGCGCTTTTAAATGATATTTATCCAAGAATGTCTGAGTCGAAGTTACTGCTGACCATTTTGTAATGATTTTTGGATTTGGTTTACTTTCAGCCTATTCGATCACCACTTACCCCTAGCGTTCTTATAAAGGGGATTGTGCCCGGAGACTCAACGCTCTTTAAAAGTCAATTGAATCCTCTGCGGCTAGCTTTCCGAACAGAAGACGAAGGAAACTGCAAAGTTATATTTAAGAAGGGAGATGATCTCCGGCAAGACCAACTGGTATATATAGGTTTATTGCATCACATAGTCGTCGATCTTCTCTTCATGTTGTGATTTTTGTTTTGAATTTCCTCTGTAGGTCGTTCAAATGGTTTGGCTCATGGATAGACTGCTTAAGCTGGAAAATCTTGATCTGTGCCTAACACCGTATAAGGTGTTAGCAACTGGACATGACGAAGGAATGTTGGAATTCATACCATCACGTTCTTTGGCTCAGGTACGGTATTCAGCATCTTAATCAATTATCCACAGGCCACTGTAATTTTGACCCTCTCTTATAGATTTGAGACCGATCTGATTTTATTCTTGGAAAGTTGGTTCAGTTATCATAAGATATGTGCTTTCGCATGGCCAGATTCTGTCAGAGCACAGAAGCATAACAAGTTATCTGCACAAGTTTCATCCTGATGAGCATGCTCCTTTTGGGATAACAGCCACTTGTCTCGAAACGTTTATAAAAAGCTGTGCAGGCTATTCTGTGATCACATATATACTTGGGATTGGAGACAGGTAGGGTGCAAAACATTTAACCAAGGTTGTGTTCAAGAAGGCGTACCAATATTCTTGCTATATAAATATGCCTTGGAATCGAATTGTCATGTCCTGTTTTTTGTGTGTGTAGACACCTGGACAACCTCCTCCTTACAGATGATGGCCGTCTTTTCCACGTTGATTTCGCGTTTATTCTGGGTAGAGATCCTAAACATTTCCCTCCACCGATGAAACTCTGCAAAGAAATGGTGGAAGCCATGGGCGGAGCAGAAAGGTACCAGATTTACTTACCATTATGTGACTCGATGAATCTTGGTTCGAGAGGTATATAGCATGAGCGTACTCTGTATTATGTTTTGCAGTCAATACTACACAAGGTTCAAATCCTACTGCTGTGAAGCCTACAACATTCTCCGGAAATCAAGCAACCTTATTCTGAATCTTTTCTATCTCATGGCGGGTTCCACTATTCCCGGCATAGCTTCAGATCCGGAAAAGGGCATTCTCAAAGTAAGTTTCTTTCACTCTCACCTAACCACACCAAACTCTTTGCTTGCGTCTTATTATTCTCCTAAATGCTCTTGTTTCTTTTTATACAGCTCCAAGAAAAGTTTAGGCTTGATATGGACGATGAAGCATGCATCCATTTCTTTCAAGATCTGATTAATGAAAGCGTTAGCGCTCTGTTCCCGCAAATGGTTGAAACCATACACAGATGGGCTCAATACTGGCGTTGAACCACATGGTTTAACCGTAACCGTTTTAACTTTATCCGGGTTAGCCGGAAAATGTAGATGCAAATTTACTTTGTCATTGTAACACTCGACGGCTTGATATCTGTTCTTGGCTTTTATACATCTTCTGTTTAAACTATTATATATGTAAATAATCTTGTTAACCTTGAAAACTACATTGCGAACACGCTAATACGCTGCGTTTTAGTTCCATTTCTTCATCGTTGTGCTTAATCTGGCTTACTTGTAAATTGATTCTCCATTATTTTACTCTCTTGTGAACGGGCATGTTCGTTTGTGTTGTTGCCATGTTAATTCTGGTGGATTCTTAATTAATTTTTTTTAAGGGTATTTTTCTTAAACAAAATGGAAATTTTAAAATGCTCCCACACTTCTGGAACTTTTATGAATCTTCGTCCCTGCAAATTTAATAATGTTCCCGTACTGCATCCGAGGTTTTGAATTCTAAAAAAGGCTCAGAAACGCTATCCAAGATAGGGGTGGACGTTCGGGTTCAGGTCCTGTTTGGGTTCGGTTCGGATTTTTCGGATTTTTGGATTTTCGAGGTGAGAAGTCTAAGTTTCATTCGGGTATTTCTCTAGTTCGGTTTGAATTCGGTTCGGTTCTCATCGGGTTCGGTTCGGTTCTGGTAACATATTTTAAGTCCCATTTTGTATCCAAATACCATTCGGATTCAGTTCGGATTTGGTTTTAACTTCGGTTCTTTGACTTTTTTTTTATGATTTTTTACCTATCCCTAATTCATAATTCAAAATTTTTAAATATTTTAATTTTTTAATGTTTTGATTATTATCAATCTTCAAATAACTGATAATTTCATATTTATAATTGTAAATTTGAATATTTGAATTATTATAAACTTAAATATAATTATTATATTTAAAAATAATAATTGTAGTTCGGACCCATTCAGTTTTTGGTTCGGGTTTGGTTCGGGGTCGATTATTTGATTATAAAATTTTAGGATCCGTTCGAATATTTTGTCAATTTTGGGTTCGATTAAGTTTTACTTTTTTGATTCGGATACGGTTTGGATCTTCGGATTTGAGTATTTTGACCAGTCCTAACTAAAGAGCATCAAATACAATTACCGGGTATCTAAAAGGGTATAATGCTAAAATATAAGAACTTTTTTTAATGCAAAAAAGATTAAAAACATTTTTAGTTAAGATAAAGGGATCCAAAATTGACGGGAAACTGTGTAACTTTCTTCTGGGTTGAATTTAAAACAAAACGATAATAGGAGGGGTTGTTGTGAAATATCTCGTTTAGAGAATATAGTTTTAACTTTGTCTGATTTCGCGTTTGTTCTCTCTGTCTCTCTGTCTCTCTCTCTCTCTCTCTCTGTCTCCTCGTTAAGATCTTTTTTTGCATAAAGTTCGAAAGGTAAACTCCTAACTTTTTTCGATCTTTTCGCTTCATACGATTTTCCGGGATCTGAATTTTCATGCTGTGGAGGTTTCACTCATGATTTGATTTCGAGTCTCGAATTTTGTTGTTTCTTATACATCGGATCTCGTTTGCTTGGATCATGTTCTTCAGAGATTGTTACAGTTTTCTGTTTTCAAATCCGTGATTTGGAGCTCTTGATCTGGAATTTATCGAAATATTTCGAATCTGCAGTTATCTGGTTCTTCATAGTTTTTTTTCTTCTTTCGTTTTCTCTTTATAGTTCGGTGTTATTGTTTCCTGATCTTGTGTTAAGATTCATCGTGATCGATCATATTGGCTAGCTCGTATTCTGGTTAACTTTGAGACTCGTCAAATCCAAAATTGGAAAAACCTTTGAGTTAAATATTTATGATTCATCATGATCTGTGTCTTGTTTTCATGTTTCAGGATCACTAGCTGAAGGAGAATGGGGCTTTCATTTGCAAAGCTTTTCAGTCGGCTTTTTGCCAAGAAGGAGATGCGTATCCTTATGGTTGGTCTTGATGCTGCTGGTAAGACCACCATTTTGTACAAGCTTAAGCTTGGTGAGATTGTAACCACCATCCCCACCATTGGTGAGTCTTTAAAACTTTAAATCATTTCATTTCTTCTGCCTGATCATCAGTTGCTGCATTGCTTATGTGCTCGTTGCAAGTTTAGATTTTTTCCTTTTGGGTTAGTCTTTGTTTGATATGCTATTCACTACTCAATGATTTTAGTCGCAGGCCATGTTGATTACTTGAGTTTATGAATTTGACATCTAACCATTTGCCACTTTTTTTAAAAAAGCTTTTGCAAGAACAGAACATTCAGTGTCGTAGGTTACATAGGATACGCATTGCCAAGTTATTTGGATACAAACAGTAATTAGAAACTTGATTGGAACTAAATCATGCTTAATCAGTGGAGACTTGATGTATGATCTGTTTTTACAGGGTTTAATGTGGAAACAGTTGAATACAAAAACATCAGTTTCACCGTGTGGGATGTGGGGGGTCAAGACAAGGTTTCTACCATCTGTTACTCTCTATGAATCTCCCTGAAATAGAAAAAGAAGAAAGAGGAAAACGTGTACTCACTTTTCTTCTCTTACAGATCCGTCCTTTGTGGAGGCACTACTTCCAGAACACTCAAGGTCTGATTTTTGTGGTTGATAGCAATGACAGAGATCGAGTGGTTGAAGCAAGAGATGAACTTCATAGGATGTTAAACGAGGTAGCTTATTACTCTTTACTAGTTCCTCCCATAAAATTAAACCCATTTGCTTCGATTAATCTTGTGCGACACTTGGGATAGTAATCGGTTAAGAAATTTTTCTGAATAATTTGGCACTAGCATGAGCATCTAAGGCTCTCCAATAATACTTGACTGACCCATTAAATACTTGTATCCGCAGGATGAGCTTCGTGACGCAGTTCTACTTGTGTTTGCTAACAAGCAGGATCTTCCAAACGCAATGAATGCTGCTGAGATAACTGATAAGCTTGGACTCCACTCTCTCCGGCAGCGTCACTGGTGATTATCCGAAGGATCTTTGTTGCTTTGCATTGTTGTTATTTACTATGTGTCTCTCAAGACAGATGATTAACACTGTATGATTCTCCTTTTCAGGTACATCCAGAGCACATGCGCCACCTCCGGTGAGGGACTGTACGAAGGTCTGGACTGGCTCTCCAACAACATTGCTAACAAAGTAAGCCTCCAATACGCATTACACATTATAGTATCGTGGGAAAATTTATGAACTCAGCTTCTTTGAAACTACATTGTTTTTCTTCTTCTAATCTACGCTCTAAAATTATAATATAACCAAAGTTTGCTTTCTGTTGGTAGTCATTTGATATTGTTCAACTTTTTTCTTGCAGGCTTGAGCTTTGTGAGACGAAAGCTTTGGATTCTGGGAGAAGCATTATCTCTGTTTCTTTTAAAAAACCTTCTTTCTTTTTGTTTTGAGTTTTGGTGATTACGGAGTCATATATTTGGCCAGGTAAAATGATTTCTTTTGAAATTGGGATATGAAGATACTTGTTTTTTTTGAGTATAGATCTAGTAGACAACTTCGATCATGAGCTTATTTCTTAATTACTTTTGTTTTCAAACCATTCTCACTCTTTTTTATTGCTCTCTTTGAGTGTTTTCGCTCCTTACAAATGTACAATTAATTCCGACATTGGTCTCGGAATTCGAATGGTTAGACACTTCACAACCTCCATAGGTCAATCCGATCTGTGACCAATACAGAAAAAAATAATTAGTAAATTTTATTTGTGTACAAAAAGGTCCCAATATTTGTGTTTGACTCGACTCCTATGGCCCATAGTATGTTGGGCTTGGCCCGAATGTGATATGTTATGTCTATTTGTGCATACAATCACAAATGAGAAAATACTCTTTTTTTTAATGTTTGTTAAGGTCGTGAAACAAAATTTAGTGGACGTAACGCGCATGCATGAATGTGATTGATATATTTTTTACATGTTGTGGTTAACTTTCGGGACGTTTCCAGGGACTATATTAAGTAAGAGCCAACGACGAAACTATTTTCTTTTTTATAATATTATCACCTTCTCTGTAATCCATATCCACTACAACTCCCAAATGTTTTTATACCAATAAAATAACATTAAACCCAAAACGCGTGAAATATGTGATGCCAAGGTGTAGGGTCAAAATTATTATTATTATTTACACGTCTAATATTTTAAATCAATGGATGTCGATTGAATAAAAACAAAGTTCGAATATTTTAAAATTCCCGTGGTCATGACGAAGTCAGGCACTAATTTAAATATTTATAAATGTGTTGATATTGTAAGCATAGGAGCCTCTCGAAGCTTTTTGTTACACACCAAAACAAATTTTAGCCTTTCTTAGCGAGGCAAAAATAAAATAAAAAAGAACTAAGCTTTATGAGCTATCTAATTAAGAGCATTCTATCCATAAAAAATTGTGTTTCAATAATAAATTATTAGTATTTATTATAAGTTATGTAATTTAATTTAGTTTAACCACTCATAAAATGTAAGTGTGTTATGAGTATGTCATGAGTTTCTCACAAGTTATCAGATGAGAACCAATTCTCATTTTTCTCTCTTGTTTTTTTTAAAAAAAATTTATTTTATTTTATTGTTTAGATACCCATTGAAATATTTGCAATCGAAATATTATTTATCATTTAACGAGAACAACAGTTTCGTTATCTTGCTATAAATCATGTTTTAAATCATTAATTTAATTTGAAAAATTTACGGATTAGAAATTATGAAGTAATCTTTGTAAATGTAAATGAAGTAAATTATTTATATAATTATTTCTTCATTGAATTTTATAAAATCATTTACCTTGTTTGAAGTATGGATATATGCAAAGAGACGTTAATTAGTGTTTTTATAGAAGACACATATTCAAAAACAAATATACAATTCCATTTTCAAAGAGATTAATAAGTGTTAATTTTTATAGATGACACATATATGCAAAAACAAATAAACAAACGTAGTAAAAGTTTGCTTAATAGCATGGAAACAGACATAAATGTTAAAGTTCCAAAAAAAGAGACATAAATGTTTCATAAAGAATCGTGGATTGATGTAAAAAAAACCCATATAGACTATTATGCAAGGAAAACAAACATGATTATGGGGACATATTGTGTTTATTTGTTCTTTATTAGATCACTGTTGTAAAATTTAAATTTGTATAGAAATGAAGTTCTACACATATATCTGTATAGTCTTAACTATTCTTAGTATACAATCATCAATTTTTTTTGCCTAATCATCAACTCTTTTTGTACCTGAGGATTATTAATTGATAAATAACTAACAAATACCTTGTTATATATTTTACTTTTGTGTTACTTTTCTTTAAAGTAGTAAATTTTACTCACTTTCATTTTTTTTTCATTTTTTCGTTTGATAAAACACTTCCAAATATTGAAATGGTAATTTAGAGAGTCTAGTAATATATCAAATCCATCTACAAAATTCTACTTATATCCGGTACGTAGATAACTCGAGTGTCTATATATATATATTGTTCATGTTTTTTTTTTTTGAACACAACGTCATATATTACTGTTTTCTATTGTTTTGAACTTTTTTTGTTATTTTTTTGAAATTATACTTATAACCGCAAAAAGATTTGAATTTAGGCTCAATAGATTCGCCAGATTATATTACAATAATTAATCAATTTCAATAATGATATTTGAAAGATATATAAAAGTAACAACTACTACGTTGAACAAATAAAGAAAGAGAGAGTTTCAGTAATGTCTAATTTTTTTTTACAAAAAGAAGAAAGATTAAAAATTGAAACGTATTTTTAGCCAATTTTTGTTATATATGTTAATTTATCGTCGATAGTATAATAACGAGATAGTATATAATAATCATTTATATTTTTGGGTGATTTTATCTAATATTAATCAAAGATAAAAATTAATTTTCTAATATCAATGATTTAACAATTAAGAAAGTAACAAAGAGAATAAAAATATATATCATAGTTATTTTTTACTTAATTACATAATTGTCACTATCACTATTATTATTCACCTAAAATTGATAATCATCTCCTATCATTCTGTTAATAATAATATTTGATATTTATAATTTTTTTTTTTTGTCAACATAGCCTAGTGGTTTTAATATCCCCAATAACATGCGGAGTGCTGGGTTCGAACCCCAGATCTGGTGTAATAAATGCAGAGGTGACTACCATTATGCCACATGATTCTTACTGATATTTATAATTTACACTTATAAAATGATAATAAGAATATTAGATATTTATAATGTATTACCAATAATATATCAGAGATTGTTAACAAGTTAATGTTATATATATCATATAATTATATTTTTAATAGTATATTAACAATAACATCAACTATTTATAACTTTTTAATATTTTTAAAATATAAAATATTATTATTATCATGTTATTATTTTATATAATATATACATTTATTATTTAATTAACGTGTTAACTTTAATATCTCACATTTATAATATGTTCATTATAATACCTGATATTTTGTAATGTGTTAGTACATTAATATTATATATACATATTATTATGAATGTTAAATAATATGTTAACAATAATATTTTATATAACTTGCTAACATATCAAATGACAATATTATCTAGATATATTCTATGTATGTTAACAGGTTATAAATATTCGATATTATTTTTATTCGTTATTATTATATATAATATATATCTACCATTTGATTAACATGCTAACAATACAATAGTATCTTACACATTTATAACTTAAATATAATAACAGATATTTATATATTGATAACGTCCAATATTCATGTATCATCAACCATTTTTTTAATTTTCTTCTTCTTTTCCTCTTCTTTCTTTTCCTTTTTCGAAGACATTACTATAATAGCCAGAATTATCTCTTTATTGCTTAGTATACCAGAATTTCAAAAAATTACTAAAATAATTTTTGTATCCAAATTGGAGTTATAATTACTTATTTAGTCTATCGATATAAATATTCCAGTGAAAATGCCATTGTAAAATTATAGCAGTAAAATTTGTTAAAAAGTTTATATTTTTTGATATGAGATTTATTATGTTTGACGGTAGATTTATTTCTATTGGTAGATTGTTTGATGAAGCTGTTAATTTATTTTGTTCATTTAGACTTATTTTATAGATTTATTTTCTTCATCATAGATTTATTTTTTCAAAGAATCTATAGATTTATTTTCATCGGTGTAGATTTGTTTGACGATTATATAGATTTATTTATGTTGGTAGATTTATTTTTCTTGTTGTAGACTTATTTTGTAGATTTATTTTATTCTTCGCTAATTATTGTTTCAAAGACTCTGTAGATTTATTTTCATCCGAGTAGATTTGTTTGAAGATTCTATAGATTTATTTTTGTTGGTAGATTTATTTTGTTTATTGTAAACTTATTTTATATATTTATTTTTTCGTCATAGACTTATTTTTTTTAGAAAACTTTGTAGATTTATTTTGATTGGTGTAGATTTGTTTGATGGCTATGTAGATTTATTTGATGAAGCTGTAGGTTTATATTGTTTATTGTATAGTTATTTTGTAGATTTATTTTCTTTGTCTCAGAATTTTTTTTTAAGATTCCGTATATTTATTTTGATCAGCATAAATTTTTCTAATGACTATGTAGATTTATTTATTTTGATAAATGTTTTGATGAAATATTTGTTTATTTTGGTCATTTTGGACTTATTTTGTAGATTTATTTTCTTTGTTGTAAACTTATTTTTAGAAAATTCTGTTAATTATTTTTTATCAGTTTAGATTAGTTTGATGAATATATAGATTTATTTCTTTTGGTATATTTTTTGATGAAATTGTTGATTTATTTTGTTTATTGTAGACTTATTTTGTAGATTTATTTTCTTTTTAATAAATCTACCACATCCAAAAAATAATTCTACCAATAAATATGAAATAAGCATACCACAACATATAAATAAGTCTATCAACATACAAATAAATCTACAAAACATACAAATAAACCTACCACAACATACAAAAAAGTCTACCACAACATACAAATAATCTACCTCAATACACAAATAAATCTACCACAACCTTATCAAATAATGTTTACCAAAACATACAAATAAATCTATCACGACAACCAAATAAATCTACTACAAGATACAAATAATTCTATCATAACATACAAATAAATCTACCACACCTTATCAAATAAGTCTATCATGACTACTAAATAAGTTTACCACAACAAATAAGTAAGTCTACCACAACATACAAATAAGTCTACCACGATATACAAATAAATCTGCCACAACATAAAAATAAGTCTACAAAAACATACAAATAAATCTATCAAGACATGCAAATAAATCTACCAAAACATAAAAAAGTCCATCACAACGTTATCAAATAAGTCTACCACAACATATAAAATAAATCTTCCACATTCGTCAAATATGTCTACAAAATATATTAAAATAAATCTGTAACTATCTGTAAAATAAGTCTACCACAACCTATCAAATAAGTCTCTGGTCTTGGGACCGGTATAACCATTTGATCTAACCTTCCTAGTATCGTTGACCATACTTTAAATTCTTCCTTAGTTAATCTTGCAATTACTTATTATGGTTTTTGCTTTCACATTTGAATTTAGTTTTTTCTTGCTACCTTAAATTTCTGCATTGCTAGGTTTCATTCTTGTTTAGTTGTTTTTTTAAATTAATTTTTGCCTTAGTCTGAATTACGTTTATTAGTTTGTAGAAAATCAAACACATCTTGAATTACTTAGACTAAGTAGTATTATGAATTCTTAGTGTTTTAGTTTAGTTTCTCTTGGATTCAATCCTCAAATACAACAATCACATTGCTGTGCACTTACAATTTATAAGATTTTAAGAAAATACATTTTGTTTTTGATAATAGATATGTTTTCACTAGATGGTAGATTTGTTTCCTAATGTGATGGTAGATTTATTTTTGCTTTAGAGAGTAGATTTTTATTTTTTACTTTTGATAATAGATTTATTTTCATTTGATAGTAGATTTTTTCATGATATGATGGTAGATTATTTTACTAATATAATACGAAAGAAAAATAAATCTACTATAAAAAGAGAATAAATCTACTTTGAAGTGAAAACTCTACCATGAATAATATATAGTTATTTTTATGAGAATAGTTCAGTAAAATTACTTTGTTTGATGGAGATTTGTTATATATTAAAATAGATTTGTTATCGATAATGTCAAAACAAATATATATTTATGTGAAAATAAATTTACTATAAATAAAAATAAGTTTACAATGGAATAAAAACAAATATAGTAATAATAAATCTACTATCAAATAAAAATAAATCAACCATACTGGATGTAATCATACCAGAAATGTAAACATTATTCAATCACTGGTAGTGAGTCGAATTTGATGTTCGGATACTAATGGATGGCAATTTAACCAAAATGAAAAATACACGTTTTAGTCTGGTATATGAGATTGAACAACTCTATCCAGAAAATGCAAGAGAGAATATTCTATACGGTCCAACTATCAATACACTTTATGCTTATGTATGAAAAAACTAAATGTCCTCTAAAAATACAACATTTTCTTTGGAAAATAATCTCAGGGTGTGTCGCAGTAGCCAAAAGTTGAAGATCATGTGGTCTAAACTGTGATGTAAAATGTGGCAAATGTGGGGACAGAGGAAGAGACCATAAATCATATAACTTTTTAATGTCCCCCGGTCATTCAATCATGGGCTTTGTCTGCTATCCCATCACATCCATATGTCTTTCAACGATATCGATTTTCACAAATATATATCATTTGTTTACGAAGTTATTGAACGATAGCCCAAATGGTTACTTTCCATGGATAATATGATACTAGTGGAAAAATAGGAACAATAAAATTTTCAAAAATTTAGATAAAACACTACAAAAGATTTTATAGATGGCAGAAACAGAAGTAAAAAAATTGGATGACGTGCAAGAACTAGAGGTTAATAATCTGCCTCCGGTAATAGTACCACATTACCCTCTCTCCCACCTAATACATGATAGTGTCAGGTTGATGGGTCCTGAAAGAAATCAGATCTTTTTACGGTTCATGGATGAATATGCAATAAAATAGAATGAAAAGTTCATGATGGAAATATACAACGTAATCTTTCTCTCTTACACACAGAAATAGAAGTACTTTGTTTGGGAAATGGAGTATATGATTTCGGTTATGAGATAGAAAGTTGTATTTGCAACTGACTGTTCAGAAATGATTAAAATGATGGCTTCACCGAAAGAATGACTATCCTTCTCAATTCACTTAGAGGAGTCCAGTCGCTGTAAGACTTATTTTCATAAGATCGAACTGACACACATACCAAGAGCAAAGAACATAAAGGCAAACAATATAGAAAAGAGCATAGGAAAACTTGCTACAGCGACATTATATATGAGCTAAACGTACCCAGTGTGGCTGACCTACAACTATAATTTATATGTTTACATTAAAAAATTATAAATCTACCAACAACTGATTTTTTATTAATCTAGTCAAAAGAAAAAATATACCAACAAGTAAAAAAATCTACTATAAAGTGAAAAAAAATCTACCATCGATTTCTTGGTGTCTCCTTTCATCAATTAATTAAAAGTTCTAAGCTTGTGTCGCCTGAAACTCCTGATTGTCTCAAGCTCCAACCTATGAGTACAATACGATTTTCTAGCATTTACACCAGAAACACAAGAAAAAAAAAACAAATTTGAGTCACAACTTCCCATATTCAGGAACTATGACCACAAGAAGAACTAATTTTTTAATTTTTGTTTACGATAAATTGCAATTATATTACAATGGGTTTTGTTTTCTGTCGGCTATATGAAGTCATACTACTATAAAATATTTGACTTCTTTTAATGATTTATCGTCTTATTGTTTTGAAAAAAACTATAATAACAGATCAAATAAAATAATATATTGAGCCAACGGACCCGTAAGAATAGTAAAACGTACTAATCCGAAAAATAGCATCTATGTAAATTGCATTATAATTGTGGAATTTTTTGGCACAATGTTTTCATTTGTTAATAAAAAGACAAAAGGCCACCTGATAAAGACTCAAATACCAACGCTTTTGTTTGTTTGTGTTGTACAACGAATTTTTTTATCAATTAATAGTCTCCATCTATATTCATAACCTTTTTTTTTTGTTGATAAACGATCATAATTAAATATACAATGTTCGGGAGCAATTTATAAATATCTACGTAAAATGGCCATATGCATAATGGACCTTGAAAACTGATTTGAATACTAGATGTATAAGTCGACCTGAAACAAACAAATCATGATGTTTATTTCCACGAAATAGCTTTTTATGGTATATAGTGTTGAAAAAAAAAACATTTCTCTTTGGTACTCAATTTATCAAAGAAAGATCATTGTTATGCATTTAATTTTCAGTTCTTATATTACTATGAATTGCAATGACTCTATTAGTAATAGCTACACAATTTTTTATCATAAACACAAAAAACACGTTGCATGATCCATTTTAAGTTATATTAGTGTCGTATTTATACAAGTTATATGATCATCGCAAAATCAAATATGTGGACGGTGATTAATATTAAACAATTATAACGTCTAAACCAATATCCCTATGACACACACATGCCACTTCCTGGCTTCAACGACTTTCCACGAGGAATTCATGGTCTTCTTCTAATTTTATTATATTAATTACTACTTCCTTTTGACTCAGCCTTGTCGTTAAAATATCTTTTAAACTTAGGAAAACGATTTTCCTAAAGTTATTTAGAATTTTTAATTTTTACTGCTTCGTTTTCACATTAACTTTTAATTTTTCTATTAATTTTTTCTTGATCTATATTGAAACTTCATTTCCCTATATCACCCACGAGAGAGAAAATTACAAAAACATGTCTAAATCCCTATTCACTGATTAAAACATAAGAAATATTATCTTTACGCCACAAAATATATATAACTTTTGAAGACCGCCACAACCTAAATACTTTATTGATCAAAGTAGTTTAATAAAGTTATGTGATCTTTATTAACTTAGGTTCGATTCATTTATTTATTTTATTTTTGCTTGAATTACTTATTTTCTCACAATGATTTTCAAATATTTCTTAAAAATTCTGTCGTATACTAATTTTCTTCATTTATGCTTAATTTGTTTGAGTAACATTGGTTATTATTATTTTAAAATTGACTCGATATATTCTTTCATTTTTCCTAGTTACATCATCCCATAATATAAAAAGCAAAATATAAAAAAACATATCTGATTCTCTACTTCCTAGTTTTTTTTTCTACTTCTTAGTTAAATATAAGAAGCATTGTCTTTAAACCACAACATATATAATTTAGCTTTTGAGGGGCGCAACAATGTATATATTTTGTTGATTAAAATGGTTTAATAGAGTTATGTGATCTTTGCTAACTTAGATTTGATTTAATTATTTGCTTTTATTTTTGTTTGAATCACTTATTTTTCCACAGTAACTTTCACATTTTTTTTCTTAGTTACATCACGCCATGATATATGTAAAAAAGGTGAAATACAAGAAACATACCTGATTCTTTATTCTCTGGTTATATTTGGTTATCATAAATATAACTTGGCTGCTGTGTTATGATGTTGATGACCTTTGTAGAAGAGTTTCCATGCTTAATATTGATTATTATTATTATTATTTTTAAATTGTCTCGATATACGCTTTTATTTTTCATAGTAACATCATCCCATGATATAAAAAAGTAAAATATAAAAAAACATAAAACATAAGAAAATTGTTTTTAAGCCACAACATATATACAACTTGTGAGGACGGTAAGAATTTGGATATTTATTTGATTAAATCGTTTGATAGAGTTATGTGATCTTTGTAAACTTATGTTTTTTTTAATGCTAATTTTAGTGGTTTTTACTATACTTAATATACATGTGTAACATTAGTTATTATTATTTTAAAGTTGTTTTAAAGTATATTGACCTTTTCTTTTCCTAATTACCTCACTCCACGATTTACCCTTCGTGCTAGGCCTATTTAATCAAACGTTGTGGTAGCCTTTCATAGATACGACTCACAAGCCAAAGCCCCAAGTTTCTAACTAAAAGTTGTCATATCCTATAGAAACAAACTACTATTTTTCTTTTACTTCTCAAACACTCAAGAATACTTTTCAATTCTCCCTTAATTCCCACCCCGATACTTTTTCTTTGCTCAAAATGGCCCCCGAGATTTCCGTAAACTCAACCAATGTACCGGAGAAGACGCATCAAGCACCTTCGAAGAGAGCTTATGTGACGTTTTTGGCAGGTAATGGAGACTACGTGAAGGGAGTGGTGGGATTAGCAAAGGGTTTACGTAAGGTTAAAAGTGCTTACCCTCTGGTTGTTGCTATGTTACCTGATGTCCCTGAGGAACATAGAAAGATCTTGAGATCTCAAGGCTGTATAGTGCGTGAGATCGAACCTGTTTATCCTCCAGACAACCAAGTTGAGTTTGCCATGGCGTATTACGTGCTCAACTACTCGAAGCTACGTATTTGGAATGTAAGTACTTCGAATTCTTCAAAAAAATCTAGCTTAAGATATGTTATAGTAAAAGCTCTTTGTGGTTTTTATACTTATTGCAGTTCGAAGAGTACAGCAAGATGATTTACCTGGATGCGGATATTCAAGTCTTTGACAATATCGATCACCTATTCGATTTGCCTGATGGGTATTTTTATGCCGTGATGGATTGTTTCTGCGAGAAAACATGGAGCCACTCGCTGCAGTACTCGATTGGGTATTGTCAACAGTGTCCGGAGAAGGTCACGTGGCCGGAAGATATGGAGTCTCCACCTCCTCCTCTGTATTTCAACGCCGGTATGTTTGTGTTTGATCCTAGCCCTTTGACTTATAAGAGCCTTCTTCAGACCCTGGAGATAACACCACCTTCACCGTTTGCAGAACAAGTGAGTAACATTAGTTCACCAAAGGTTATATATCTGATTCTCAAGACCCGTTTTTGATGTTTGGTGTTTTATAAATATGCTTTGGCAGGATTTTCTCAATATGTTCTTTGAGAAAGTTTACAAACCGATCCCTCTGGTTTACAATCTGGTTCTTGCTATGCTTTGGCGTCACCCCGAGAACGTGGAGCTGGAGAGAGTCAAGGTTGTTCACTACTGTGCAGCTGTAAGTAGTTCTCTCTTTGCTTACAAACCCGAGATTGTTATTAGCTTGTTGCTGAAATTAGATTCCATTTCCTGTTGATGATGAAACTGAAAGGGATCCAAGCCATGGAGGTACACAGGAGAAGAAGCTAACATGGACAGAGAAGATATCAAGATGTTAGTCGATAAATGGTGGGATGTATATAATGATGAATCTCTGGATTTTAAACAAAAAACCTCTGCAGATGTGGAAGAAACTGTTACAAAATCGACCATCCTAGCTACAGTACTCGAACCGGAAATGACCTACTTTCCTGCACCTTCTGCTGCTTGATATGTCTTATAAGGAAGTGCACAAGACTTGGCGTGTTACTCTATCTATTTTCATTTGATATATGTATACATAGTTTGAAAATAGTATAAGCAAAAATAGAAACCTTGGTGAGTTGGAATCACATTTCTTAGCTGCCCTTTCTCGACCCGAGAGGTTTTCAAATAGTATATGGTGAAGTGTGTAAGGTGTTAAACTACTAAGGAAATGGAGTATTTGTATTGCTATATATATTTACGGACCACAACATATATAAATGTGAAACTGCAAAGAACAAAAATACTATTAGTGTTGTATTGGTTAAGCCTAGTAGTCATTTAAGGTGTCCTATTCATTATTCCTGCAGTATAGCTCGATTTAGTTTCTGTAGCATCGTCTTCATGCGTGATGTTCTCGATCCAAACATGATTAAAAGAACAAACATAAGAGTAAAGTAAAGGATGCAAAAATGTGTTATTGGCTTTGGATAATCTACCTCAACAACATAACACACTGAAATTTCTTAGATATAGATTTCTGTCAACATGTCTGCTCTAAACCATAAGGATTCATTCTCACATATATGTAAAGGTGGAAACATATAGTGTATGCGTTAACATATAGTTTTCATATTTCGACTATCTACTGTATCCGTTATCAGAAGCAGATGTATCATTCCAGGGAGGTAGAGTAATACTCACCTTCTATTTCCTCATCTTCAAAATACGATGTCTCAGACTCGCCTTTAAAAAACAGAAATGGAGCAGCTTCTTGGTCTTTCTGGGGTTTACTCTCATTCATTCGTATAACCGTAACGATCTTTCTATGGATATAGTCTTCAACAGCTTCACGTTCAACTTCTTGAGGCTGAAAGCCAAGAACAGATAGGCAATCTCCTTGGAAGTCCATGTCAGTAGAAGATAATATGAGGCCTGCTATTGATCTTGCAAGGTCAGGGACATAGCTGCAGATCTACGAAAGATAAACAACAGCAAAAGAAATCTTGGTCAAACCTTTCGAAATTTAAGAGAATGACACTAGTAGTTCAAAGGAGGTTGACTGAGAGAGCACCTTACGAGCATGTGAGCTTAGAAGAAAACCCTCATGTTTAGCCTTCAAATTATCCAAGGCATTTTTAATTCCTTTCTTGACAAGATTTATTCCAGGCTGAGTCTTCTGTCTTGTTGGATATTGATTGTGATACCAATGGAGGGCGATTTCTATATGCACATATGAAGGGAAATTTTCCCATTCGAGAAACACATGTCCATCTTGATCATTCACACTCGCTAGGATCATACCGTAACTTTTCCAGTCAATCTTTCTCAATGCACTCAAGGCAACTTGTGGAATAGGGGAAGGAGAGAAATTGTCAAAGTATAAAACCTGGGGAAATCCACCATTCAAGATCAACCAAATATACATTACGTGTCAATATAGGCTAATGTATTTAATATTGAGAACTGATCAGACCTCTGTTTTGCCGTCACATGATCTGCTGCAATGGCGAGTTGCCTCTAATAGGTTACTTATTACAATCACCACTTCCATTGTCCCACCAGGTCTCTTGCGATTTTCTTCAGGGCACGATGTTCCACTTCCTACTTTTAGATGCTCTCTGAAAGTATTTAAAATATAACCAGATTTGTCATACTTATGTTAAATGACTGGACATACATTTCTTCCAGCAGTAGAAGCAAGACTAAGTTAAGTCGTAAGTGTTTTAGAAACAAGAATGGCGTAATATATTATGTACCTATCAGAGAAGCAATGTTCACATATCATATCCAAACAGTTCCCATGCCTTAAAACATAGTCCTCAAGACCAGACTTTAACCGTTCAAGGTTGGAGGCACTGAAGGAAGGAGTTTGATCAGCGTTCACTACAAAGACGGATTGAATTTGAGTACCAGGAGAAGCCCCTTCTTTAACCACCAGATCCATTGTGACATTCTGGAGAGGAAGAAAAGACGTATTGATTTTTAGTTTCATGATTTGCGAGTTCTGTTACTAAATTATCCTGTGTATAACTGGGGAAAATAATTTTCTACAGAAATTTGTTAAATCACCGAAGGGAGAAACTTGAACTTACAGGTAAATGCAAAACAAGCATCTGCAAGATAACAGGGTAAGAAATATCATTAGAGTAATATATATTGATAAAATATAAAACTGACTACAATTAGCTTAAATGGCCAGGAGGCCAATAGTTCAGCTAAAAAATATATCATCGATCAAATCTGGAAACGCTCAGGAGTAATTTAATCACTAAGCGAAATTGGGTAAATCATGATGCAGAGTCATTGCTTGACCTAATTAAATAAATATGTAAGACCTTCAAGACTTCAAACTTCAACTCAAAGATGGATATGTTTGCTCTTTATCTTGGTTCTATAACAAGTTGTTAGCAGTGTATTTGTAATGTTGCGTCTGTGGTCACAATGAGCATTCTTGATTCAGTTGAGAATTAGTTTGAAAAAAAAGAAACAAGGATGCGGAAGAGAAGGGAGACCTTTTGAAAGAAGCTAACTATCGGCGCCACAAGAACATCCATACTTCCAAAGACACTCAGAGATACTTCTGTCCCACTTAAAACGACACAAAAATAAGCAGAAAGGCACAAGTCAAAATCACAATGGCTTAAACTCAGTAAAAAAATATAGATTGAGAAATCTGCAAACCTAAACTTTGCGCCATTCTTAACCTGAGAAGGTTGTCTTTTCATTCTTTGGTTTGATATATACTCATCAAGATTTATATGATAATAGAATACCTCATCGTCAGAAAAGCCTGCAACTCCATCAGCACAGTGGAGGAGAATAAGGGAAGAACAATAACAAGTTCCACAATGGTCCTTCAGATGACTCAAAATTTTCACTATAGCTTCATCCACTCAAACTAAGAGAATTTAATCTCGAATCTAGACACATAACAATCAATCATATAAACCCAGAAAGGAAAAACAAGAGATGTTTATCCATTAAAACATGAGGCAATTGAAACTATAAAAGAGCTTTTCGAATAATAGCATAAAGTATCACTCAGAGAGACTAAACTTACAAGTCGTCTTGACGTAGAGTAACCCATCTGCATCACATTATCCACACTCAGAATCTCTTTAGCGTAGACTTTGCATTACAGAGAGAAGGGGGAAAACGAAAAATTCAGCTCGAAACTTTTCGAAAGCTGAGTTATACTAGAATTTGATAGTTAACATTTAATAATCGAAAACCCAAGATGCTAATAATGTATTGCTCCTACTTACCCCAAATCTGCGCTCCATTGAACTCCCTAGGGCACCTCAGATCCTTAAATTCCCCCAAATTGCATCCAGTGCCCGTATCCGCAACTGTAGATAGATGTCGGACCAATTTAGCGACGACAGATTCAATTCCCGTCGAGGGCGACGGAGAATCGAACATATTTTACGGCCGAAGAGAGTGATATTACTCGAAATAGATGTAATCGGAGGATCCTTGTCGGTAGATTGATCAAGAAGAACTGATAATCTACAGAGATCTTCTGCTAAACGGCATCTTTGAAAAGCTGAGGAGATCAACTGAAATTTCCCAGAACAGAAGATTTTTCAGGGAGAAAGAAAATGCAATAGTCGAAATCGATGAAGACGGAGAAAGATCGATCAGGAAGATGTGCAAGAAAGTGGTAAAGATGATCACTGACTGACTTGTCGAAGAAGCTTCGGAACCAGAGCAGTGATCTCCATGGCAGGTCCTTGGGTTTTCGAAATCGTCCCGCGTATCTCCAAATTTGAAATTCGAATTTACCAACCTTTGTCACTGTAACTTAAGTATATGATACTTTACGTGTAAACTGCAATACTATTGTTTCTTCTTCTCTTTCTCCTTTCTTTTGTATTATTTTCTTCTTAAATTATTTTCATTTTCTTTCCTTTTTCATCTTATTTATTTTTAGTTTCTTCAAAACTTAATTTAACCTTGAGATCAGACACAAAAAAATATATGATATGTTTTCTGCATATGTTATGGTTTGATTTGTTTTTTTTTTTTGAATGAATTACAAACTTTTCAAAAGATGAATAAGTAACCATGAAAAAAAAAAATCATCGTATTATATAAATGTTAACTCATTTAACATCATATAACATCATATAACATCTTTTATATAATAAACCACATAATATGTTAACTCATTTAACATTAAAAAATAAACAATTTTTGAATTTTAAGTTTATTCGTAGGTATAAATGTTTATTTTTTGGGTTAAAGTGTAACTTTTTCGTTTAAATTTAATGATTTTCTTTATACCAAGTTTAATTATTTTAGAGTTATGGTAAGTAGAATAATATATCATTCTAATAAGTCCATGCAGAATTGTACGTAGAATAACATATCAATCTAGTAAGTCCATACAGAATACATTATACATTATATGTATATTTTACATAGAAATAATAAAGTATATCATTTTTCAAAATTAAGAAAATATATATTTTTAAGTTTTAAATTTATTTATATTGTTTTATTTGTTGGTTTGATTCAAGTTTTTAGAAGGGTTTATTGGATTGATGATTTGGTATGATTTGAAAGTTTTAAAATTTGGTAAAATTTAAATAGATTTTGTAGATTTTAAAATGGTAGAAATTTAGATGTATGGTTTTGGAAGGATTTTGAAGATTTTTGAGGATTTTGGTAAAATTTTAAAATAAAAATAAAATTTTATTGGTGATTTTGTAAAAAACATTAATAGAAACTTTATACCAGATTTTTTTGTTAATAATTTTGATTTCCAACAAAAATATTTTTTTTTTCATATCAAAATATTTTTTCCTTACAATGATTTTAAATTTTTGATTTTTCCAGATTTAAAATAAAAAAAATTAAATTTAAAAAATCCTTCAAACAACATCACAAATGTGGTATTTAAATTAATTAACTTTTAACTAAAAATTATTTTTCAAATACTATAAAATCCTATTCGATAGATTTTATTGATCGATTTATTTTCCAATAAAGGGAATTTAAAAAAGTTTATATAATGATCAATCCAATAATCAAATATTTTAAAATATTTTTACAAATATTGGATCTAATAAACTTAAATTTAAAAGGATTTTTATAAATGCTAGATACAATAAGGGAAAATTTAGAAAAAAATAAAATCCTAAAAATTATTAATCCAATAAATCTCCTTTAAAATTATCGTTTAATATTTTGGATTTAAAATTAATTTACTTAAAATTTATTGTGTATAATTCTATTTTATGTGTTTGAAGCTAGCATAGAATCAGAAAAGAGGTGATGAAATGAAAATAATAGATAATGATGACAATTTCTATCTCTTTCTAATTAGCCATTGCATACAAAGAGAATATATAGTTCAACTAAAATACTTACTTGACTTATTTTAAAATTTATATAATTATATTATTAATATTAAACCTGTATTGGGCTAAGGTGTCCCTTCATAACTATTTGCTTCGAAAACAAAATAAATTTTTAGTACTTTGGTTCAAAAAATAACAACCATTTTATGAAAATGATTTTTGGTTGTTAAAAACGATAAAAAAAAATTAATACAAAAAAGTTTTAGCTTTTGATATATGTGATTGATGGTATTTTTAATACAAAATATCAGTTTATATTTTACTTGAGTTATCATTCAATATGGAGGAGAGGAAGTATAAAATCAAATTTACTTCATTCATTGATGGAGAAATTCTAGAGATACAAAACTATTTGTCCAAATTCAGTTCAATAATAGACACACAAACTTTGACTCGTAGAGGTATTCAATCTGAGATTTAGTGGCATTCATATTAAAATGATAAATCATATGTTATTAAAATATGAATTTTTTAAAAAATCTTTTAAAATATAGTATTATATTTTTTATTTTGAAATATATTTTATTATATTATTGAACTTATGATTTTTAAATATGTTTTAAAATTCACTGTTATAGTCAAGTTTATGAGATTTATTATCATTTTAATATGTTTTGGTGGAGCTTTTTAGTTAAAATATATATTAAAAAAATTCAAATCTAATAGTTTTAGATAGCCAGATAAGATTCTAATTTTTTTTTTAATTAAAATCATAACAGTTGTTCTATTTCAACCAAAATTATTTAAATTAAAAATTAAATAATTTCAAATATTCTCCTAGAAATATATTATATTATCGCTGAAAAATCTTATAAAAACGAGTGATTCAAAGAAACATATATAAGATTTTAATCTCGAATTTAGTTTGGTAAGATTGGCAAAAATGACAATAAAGTTGTATACCAAAGTGTGTGCTGTCATTTTTTTCTCTATTGGTTATCTCACAAATAAAATAAAATTCATTGGGGGACCAGTGTTTTAAGGGTAATAACATAGATTTGCTATTCCAAATAATAAGTTTTTATATCAAATATGTTATATGTATACGCTAAAAACTAGTTTTTGTAGATTAACCAAATTTTATTGTTTAGATATATTTTTAATAGGTAAGTTTTAGATAGTAGAATCATTTTCTAAAAAGTCAAAATGTGAAAGTTCAATGAATTTATAAATCGTTCAAAAATAGTGAAATCATGTTTTCAAATCTTAAAATGTAAACAAATGATATACCTTTTCATCAATAATGTAAAATGATCGAGTATATATATTATAGTGTATAAATAATATATATGGTATGTTAAAATTATTTTAATTTTGTAAATAAAATTTAGGGAAAATGACATGGCACATTTAATTAATTTTTTTATCATATGATTTTCTTCCTAGTTTGCCTGTTTACATTTATTTTAGAATTAATGAATAGATATATATTTTAAAATATTTTGGTAATTACTAAATTTATGGTAAAAAATAACAACATATTTAAAACATGATTTGAATTCATCAAGTTTCTTAATAGCTTGTCCTTCTACGTCTGTTTTAGTAATCAGAGTAAAAATAAATAAAATATATAAATTTTAAATTCAATATTCAGATTAATGTTTATCGTATTTTTAAATGTATATAATGAGTTTTTTACTTCAAATTTTCAAATGATCTGGTATACTATACTGTATAAATTAAATAAAAAGTATTAGAATATGACATCGAACCATGCAATTGATTTAAATAAAATAAAATTTTCTCCCACGTCATTATTTTTAGTATATATAATAGTAAATTTATATCAACATTTTTATTTGATACATTTAATACAATGTTAAATCTAAATACATGTTCACAGGTAGATGTAGATTCATAGAGATTTGTGATTTTTAAAAACATCATAAGACAATGTATTTTGACATTTGTGGGATATGGGTTAGATCTTGAATTTCAAACATTTTAGAAATAATCTATATTTTCTAATTTCATAATTATGAATTTTTTTTATTATATATGACTTGCCTTATTCATAATTGTTTGATATGTGTGATCATCTCATAATATTATATATCTTAAAATGTTTTCTACAATATAATGAGGTATAGTTCGAGCATTTGTAAAAAAACTTTATTATAAATTTTCAACATATACAACTTACAAATACATATAAAACACTCAAACTTCATTCAAAATAACGATGGGAAATGAGATGGAAGAAAAGTTTGAAGATTGGAAAGGAAGAGACACAATTTCCGGCGAACATGGTGGCGTTAGAGCTGCTTCGATTGCTTGTGGTAAATTTTCTTTTAAAAAAACTTATTTCTTTGAATAATAATCATTTTAAATAGTCATATACTCATAGTAAATATATAATTTTGGTGTAAATTTAGCTGTGGAGATAATAGAGATGATGGTGTCCATAGCTATTGGAAACAACATGGTGTTATATTTCATGAAATCAATGCATTACTCATCAGCCGAAGCAGCAAATATGGTGACCAATTTTATTGGAACATCGTATTTGCTCACTCTCTTTGGTGGTTTTGTCGCCGATTCTTTCATCACTCGCTCCACTAGTTACATAATTTCATGTTCTATTGAAATCCTGGTAATGAAAAGGCTGCATCAAAATTTGTATATGAAAATGAGACAAATCCAATATTAATTAACTTGGAGTTTAATCCATTGATAGGGTTTGTGTATTTTGGCATTCCAAGCTCATAACCCTAGTCTACAACCAGATGAAAACAAAGCACCTTCGACTCTTCAATCAATTGTTCTTTTTACGGGAATTTATGCGATTGCTATTGGTACGGGTGGTACCAGACCCTCGTTGCTTGCTCACGGAGGAGATCAGTTTGATAGTAAACACCAAAGACTGATCTCAAAATTCTTTAATTGGTACTACTTTTCTATATGTTTTGGATGGCTCTTGGCTGTAACCGTTATGGTATGGATTAAAGAGATTTTCAGCGTATCAATTGTGCTTCTAGCGATTGCGCTTTGTGTTTTTGTAGCTGGATTGCCGTTATATCGACTGAAACGTCCTAGTGGAAGTCCCTTGACAAGGATTACAAATGTGTTTATTTCTGCCGCAAGAAACCGAAATGATTCTCTTTTGAATGTAGAGATGATGCAAAGTTTTACATCTACCGACAGTAACAACAACATTCATCATAACAAGTTCAAGTAAGTCGTGTCGCTTATTTTTTTGTTATTCAATCTTCTTTCTTTCTGCCTCAAAGAGTATTTGAGGCTTATGTGAACCTATTGTGTCTTTTTTTCAGGTGTTTAGATAAAGCACTGTTAAACAAAAACATTTCTGCAACACAAGTTGAAGAAACAAGAACGTTCCTCGGTCTCTTACCAATCTTTGGGAGCACAATTGTCATGAACTGTTGCGTGGCACAACTATTGACCTTCACTATACAACAAGGCATGACCATGAATAGAAAAATCTCTCCTTCCTTCGAAATCCATGTAGCTTCCCTCAGCATCATCTCTATCATTTTCATGCTTTCCTTCATACCCTTGTATGAACTCTTCGGCCAACGGATCCGCAGAACATCAAGCTTCTCTTTGAAACGGATTGGGCTCGGCCTGGCTCTCTCCTCTCTATCAATGGCGGTTTCAGCCATTGTGGAAGCCAAGAGAAAACACGAGGCGCTTCATAACGACTACAAAATATCTGTTTTCTGGCTACTGTTTCAGTATCTCATGCTAACTTCTTCAGATATAATGACATTGGGAGGGTTGCAAGAGTTTTTCTATAGGGAAGCTCCAGCGAGCATGAGGAGCGTAAGCGTAGCCTTGGGATGGTGCTCTATTGGAATGGGTTTCTTCCTTAGCTCATTTCTTGTGAAGGTCACAAATGCAATCACAGGAAACTTTGGCCAACAATGGCTGGGCGGAGAAGATCTCAACAAATCTAGACTTGAGCTGTTTTATGTGCTTTTATGTGCTCTTAATACTCTTAATCTTCTTAGCTATATTTTCTGGGCAAAAAGATATTGAAGAAGTGAACGAATATGTATTAAGGATCTGAAATTGCTTGTTTTGTATTAGTGGATATGCTTTGTGGGTATGTATATAAGTGTTTTTGATTATGAATAAAACCCCAGAATAAAAAAATCAACGCATACAAAATTCTTCTAAATTCATGTTTACCACAAAAAAAATCTTCTACATGCATGTTTATCAAAAAAAAAATTATTCTAAATGCATGAACTAAACAAAATTGATATCGCAACTATATGATTATCTTGAATCGTGTAGAGAAATCAAAACATATGCAAGTGATCATGAATGGAGTCTTGAAACAAAGTCCAATAAATCATGATACAAAAGTCTTGAAACAAAGTAAAAGCGTTATCGAAATAGAAAAGCATGGATGAAGTTGAGTTACAACCATAGATTCACACAAAATGAATGATATGGTCAAATTTCGACAGTCAATTTCTGCAGTCAAAACCAATTTCAATTTCAAAATGAACTGAAAACTTACTAAAGCGTTTTGACAGACGGGTAATATCTAAATCTACCCAAATCAATATCAATAAATATCAAATCAAGCGTTTTTGAATTATGAAAAAAGAATGAAGAACAAAAAATAGAGGTCCAACTTCTGTATACACACTCAACTCATTTTATTACTAAAATTTACTTGTTTTTTTTTATTTTTTTAAGAAAATCTACGAAATCATTAGTATTATAAACCATTTAACTCTTATTTCTCTCTCCATTTTTACTTCAGTTCGCTTACTTTATTACTAACATTTTTACGCATTTGTTCATATTGCCATTAATTTCTTTGGTTTTCTAGACAATTTCGATTCTCAGAATTATTCTTATTTATAAACATACAGTTTTTACTGCAAGAAAATCAATTAATGACTTGTGATTAATATAAATTAATTAAGTATAACTAAAGTCGAGCTACTAGTTGAAGGTTCCAAAATCTATTTCAATTATTAATATATAGCGAATGCATACAATTATCACTTCAGAGGCTCTCTTATTTTTAGTGTTAATGGATTTGCAATAGCCTAGCATTTCATCACACTGCGACGAAAACGAGGTATAATATATACTCCAAATAGTACTCGAGAGAGGTGCATACGGGAATCATTGAGACCAATGGACAACATATGCGCTCGTTGAGGGCTGAATTGTTAAAAATAGCCGTTAAATTTATTTGGAATACAAATTTATTAAAATATGTATATAGTTTTAATGGTATATCAATATCATCTATTATACATATAGTTACTACTTGACCAGAACATGTAGCATATTGGTTTGCAGTAGTATCATTAATGTACTACCATCCTAGATAAAAGATGCATGCATGTTGTTGATAAAAAAAGAAAATAGTTTCAAAAGTTATATTATTCTTTCGCAATCCCTGTTAAATAACGAATAAAATTGAAAAAGTAAACAACAAATATTTTAGCAAAAGCAAATAACTAATAACCTACGAAATCATGGTCACTTGTAACCTGAGTTGAAATCATGTACCAATCAAGACCATTAAAGTAAAGTTGACATAGGCCTAGATACTCGAAAGTTTCCATATTCTATCAGCTTCAAACGTGTAACCAATCAAACTGATTACCGGTCAGGAAGATAACCGGTAGTTTTATTCGTTTCTACAAGTGCTTTGGTGTGTACTATCTGAAAAAGCATATACATTCTTTTTTTTATTGGAGTATTTTCAAAGGGAATATATATATATATTTAGTATTTTATATAATAAATTTGATATTTTTGGTATATTGCATGGGTATTAATAATAGGGTATTTTGATTGGATATATATATATAAGTATTTAGAACTTTGAGGTGGTAACGAATGGTTTCTTTAGATATTAAGATAATATAACAAATGAAAAATATATACTTTCTATTTTCATTATAAGCAATGTGTTTACGATATATTTATATTCCAAAGGAAAAATATGAAAATAAATTACATTTTCACATGTGTAAAATACCATTGATTATTTATATATAATCAATTTTTTAACCATGGAATATGAAACAATTGAAAGGAGCGCATAAATGGTTTTATTGAAAGAAAAAAAAGTTCATGACTTATTGAAAACTTATGTTTGGAGGTAACGTGATTATGAAAAGAGTTTAATCCCGTTGCATTCGTGCGCCGCACTATTCCTTTTCGTCTTCCAAATGCGCTGGACACATGATTTACCTCTTCTCAGTTCCCACAAAGTCCTCGTGACTTTTCCTTTGTTTACCTCTTCACTAGTAAAAATTACAATTTTTTTCATTTGTTGAATTGTTAATTGTATTTGATTTGGCAACATAGAACTTTCGTAAGAATTGTTCTAATTGATTTAGAATAAGAATACACTGCAACAGAGATCTGCTCGAGTTTACAGAAGAATGCAACGGACTCACTCGAGTAGGGCTCAAGTGAGGAAAAAGTGGCGACTCAGATTAAGGTTTTACTACAAAAGAGGGTAAATCTTTAAGGTCTAGAATCAGAGTATGTAATATGGTACCGTCCCGAGTATTACGTGATCATGCGATATCCCTTTGGTATATTTTATATAATTGTATTTGCTCCAATTTTCGGTGCTTTTTTCATATTTACGTTTTAGGTGTTCATAAAATTCACTAAAATCATAACAAAGTTAATGTTAAAATATTTGTGAAATTAATAAACTCAAACGAACGTATTGAACTGTTAAATGAACTAAATGTGTTTTTAAATACATGAGCCAGCCAGTCATTAGGAGAAGGTATTTTTATATGGCCTGTTCGCAACCACTATTGAGTTAAATAAACTCACATTTTTATCATCTGCTTTTGTTTTTTTGTTTTTGTTTTTTAATATCTATAGCATGTGCTAATACAAATTTTAAACAAGAAACTGTCACCTTATAAGTCGTCGACGACGACTTAAACTTTGAGCAACTACATTCATAAATTAATGTAGTTCTAATTAAAAACTATATATATATATCTTGCTTGCAATACCAAACAGAATTCGAATTATTACCGTTCCAATTTTTTGTTTCAATTTCAATCGAACTATATTGAGGCTTTTGTTTTTTGTTTTTAGTTTTAAAATTCTGATACAAATAACATTTTATTATTCACTCCATCAATAAATAAATAATAGGTAAGCTTACGATTTACAGTCATTTTTCACTTCTAATATATTCGGCTCGCTTTGGTGATTTTCCTTTTATTATTTATTAATCGTTTTGGTGTTTCTGATCTTATTAATATAAAATTTTATTCAACCATTTGATGCCTGACTAGGTTATAACCCATTATCACCATCTGTACTTTATTCAATATATTACTAGTAAATTACCATTCCATGTTGATGCTTCTTTTTCGTTAAAATGCACTATAAATCTATGAAAACGATTCTCAGTTATGTTTGTTCATATTAAATTCAATACTTCATGGAACGCATGTATCGGTTATTTTATAATCGAAAGACCACTTCACCGAGATAAGAATAATTTTCACTTCCCACGCTTATATAATCAAATAGTTGTGGTAGCTTTCATGGAAACTACTAAGAAGCCAAAGGCCAAAGTAACCACGTTGGCACACACACAATCTTCATCAGAAACAGCCTCCCATTTTAAATTCTCTTGTCAAAGTAACCACCCTAGCTAGGGTTCTATTCTTTGATCAAAATGACCTCAGAAACTCCCATGGTCACTATTTATGCATCCGAAAAGGCGCATAAGGAAAGAGCCTATGTTACTTTTTTGGCAGGTAACGGAGACTACGTGAAGGGAGCGGTGGGATTAGCAAAGGGTTTACGTAAGGTTAAAAGTGCTTATCCTCTTGTTGTTGCTATATTGCCTGATGTTCCTGAGGATCATAGAGAGATCTTAAGGTCTCAAGGGTGTGTCGTCCGTGAGATTGAGCCTGTATATCCTCCAGATAGTCCAGATGCATATGCAAGGGCTTATTACATTATCAATTACTCAAAATTGCGAATTTGGAAGGTAAGTGTATACATTTACTTAATATTTAGCCTGCATATATTTGGCGTTTATAATTTCATGTTTTACCATCCGTGAAAAAAGATTAAAAAAGAAAAATAAAAAATAAGATCAAATCATACGTGAAAAAAAAATATAAATAATAAGAATAAGAATGCCAATCGAAGTCAGTTAAAATAATTATTAAGCCTGACAGAGTAACAGTTAAATATTTACTTTGATTCTCTTACTTTTTCTGCTATCATTTATTTTCAATTACAAATTTTCACACGTCTCGAATATTTTTTTTTATTCTAAATTAAACTAGATTCATTATTTATCATTTAACTATTCATATATCTATTTTAAAAAAATTGATGAATTGATTATCATATTTCTATTCTCAGATTTGTTTTTTTCAGTCATATTTGATTTTATTTGTCTTTTCAGAATTCATATAAAAATTATTTTTTCTTATTTCAACATTCTTTTTATGTTAGGAATTTTGATCGACTGAATGATATATCTTACGAAATAGCTATTTATTATATAATTTTATAGATATATTATATATATATATATATTAAAATATGATACTTTTATCTCTTTTTATACTTATGCATATGCTAAAATATGATTAACTGATTTAACACGTATCCTATTGATTACCAAATTCAAAAATCTTCACTAAACGCAAAATAGATTTCGCGTGATTATTTATTTGTGTATATTTTTAAACTCTTTTAGTTATAAAATGTTTCTTTCAAATTATAATCACTATTTTTTTTTTTAATTCGAAACTTTTCCCTAAATTCTAACTAAACACAAACAACTTGCGTTTTACGTTACTGCTTCTTAAATATTTTACAAAAGTAATTTACAACAAAAAATATATAATTTTGGAAAATGCAAATTATTTTCACATCGTCACAACACATACACAAACTTTTTGTTTTGTTTTGAAACAATTAAGACCGTATACTATCTGCATGTACGATCTTTTTTTTTTCACATGACAGTATACGTATGTAAGATCTTTTAGATTTAAAAGTTATATCGATGCTTATTTACTTCTTAAAATTGCAGTTTGAAGAGTACAGCAAGATGATTTACTTGGACTCAGATATTCAAGTCTATGACAATATCGATGATCTCTTCGATATGGAAGACGGTTATCTACACGGCGTGTTGAGTTGTTTCTGTGAGAAAATATGGAGCTACTTGCCGCTATACTCGATCGGGTATTGTCAGTACTGTCCGGAGAAAGTCACGTGGCCGGCCGAGATGGAATCTCCTCCTCCTCCTCCATACTTCAACGCCGGTATGTTTGTGTTTGAGCCTAACGCTTTGACATATGAAAGTCTCCTTCATACCCTCCAGATCACACCACCTACACCATTTGCGGAGCAAGTGAGTCATATAGGGATTGTAGATTTAAGGTTTCGGTATGATTTTCCAAATCTTTTTTGATGTAAGATTTTGGTTTGGACTTTGACAGGATTTTCTCAATATGTTCTTTGAGAAAGTATTTAAACCGGTTCCTCCGGTTTACAACTTGATTCTGTCTGTGCTTTGGCGTCATCCGGGGACCGTTGACCTGGAGACAGTCAAAGTAGTTCACTACTGTCCACCTGTAAGTACTTTCGTTTCTCTGTGGACTAAAATGGGACAATAATTTTCATTTTCAAATTTCCGTAATTCAAAATAATCCCGAACGAAACTTAGAAAACTTAGATACAGTACTAATTACTCCTTTATTTAGAGAAAATATCTTAGATGGAAATTGAAATAATATTTTGACGGTTTTAAAAATGTGTAAAGTTGTGAGACGTATATATAATATGTTTCATAATTTCTTATGTTATTATTGCACATCCAAAATTTTTTTTAAAAGAAATTAACTTTCGAAGCTCTATGATATTATTTAACATGTTAAATATCTATATGCTTATTATAAATGGGACAGATACAAGTATCCCATAAATATCCGGATATTGACCGTCAAATCCGAATTTAATTATTCAGATCCGAATTTATAATTTTTATACATTCGGATTTTAAATATTCGTTAAAACATTAAAATATTCACAGAAATCAGAATTTTAATTAGTAAAAAAAAAACAAAATTTTATATATATATATATATAATATAATATAATAATGACTACTTTCATATGTGAAGGAAAGCGAACAGGAAACTAGAATTTTGTTATTTTTTTTTTTTATATATATTTATTGTTGTTATTGATGAAGTTAAAACTGATAGGGAGCTAAGCCATGGAGGTACACAGGAGAAGAACCTAACATGGACAGAGAAGACGTCAAAATGTTAATTAAAAAATGGTGGGATATTTATAACGACGAATCCCTTGATTTCAAACCGAAAAGCCTTGTGAATATGAAAGAAACATGTTCATCTCCTGCTGCACCTTCTGCCGCTTGAGAAGTCTTTATAACCACAACTACACAAGACTTTATTAAAGCAAGTTGGTGTGTTTTGATTCTCATCTTTGTATTTCTTTCTTCTGTGTTTTAAATTTCCTTTTTTGTATATATTTTTTTTTTTTTAATATTACTGTGAGCCAATAATTAGTTCTTTCAAACTACAAATAACCTATTTGTATAGTATCATTGTCCCATAATCCCATCCATACATAGGTAAAACATTTGCGGCAAAGTTCATAATCTCAAAGATGCTATTGTGAAGCTTCACGGAATGGGATAGTGAGTGATCAAGACCCTATTTTCATCAGCTTATTTTGGCTAGAGTTGTAGAAATTATGAAGGACTCAACTGCGAATGTCATTAGCATATCATCCGCAGTCTCACGGCCAGACCGAAGTTGTTAATCGCTACATTGAACAATACTTGCGTTGTTTGTTCATAATAGTCCAAAAGCAATGGAGTGCACTGTTACCATGGGCAGAACTATGGTGTAGTACAACCTATCATTCTTTCACCGACACCACTCCCTTTCAAGCACTCTATGGAAGATCACCACAATCTATTCCAGCCTATGAGATTGGTTCTTCGACACTTGATGAAATAGACGAAGAGCTGGTTTCTCGTGATGAACTATTATATGAACTCAAACAACATTTGGAGCTTACTAATAATCGTATGAAGCATTTCGCAGATGCTAAGAGGAGAGATGTCAAGTTTGAGGTGTAGCGATTGGGTCTTTCTCCGCCTATAACCTCACCGTCAAAAGTCCATCATTCGACGTACTTCCCATAAATTGATAAACAATTGTTTCGACCATTTCAGATCAAAGAAATAGTTGGTAAAGTGACTTACCGACTGATTAAAGCTTCCCTCAGTTTCATGAATCCACCCTACTTTTCATGTTTTATTTCTAAGAAAATACATTGCACCATATCCTCCAATTCAAGGAGAGCTTCCCACACTTCGAGATAATCTTTACCTCCATTTACAGCCTCAGAAAGCTCTTCGCCAAAGGTGGATTGATTAAGGCGGCAAGATGATTTCAGAATTACTAATCAAATGGCGAGGTTTATCTAATGAAGATGCAACTTGGGAAGTTCAGGAGCAGCTTGACAAGAGTTTAAATTTCCAGAATTTGTTCCAAACCTTGAGGAAAATAAAGAAAACAACGAGTACGAGTAATCTCTGTGCATTTTCCACATCTTAAGACAACGTGTCGTGTCGTTGCCATGCAATGTTCCCACTCTACACCATCAGATCTTCCTCTCTTCTCTTTTCGTCTCATCACCGTTTTGGCCAAAATTCAGTTTTAATTCTTTTTTAGTTGTATTTATATATACGCAGAAGCAAATGATCCAGGAGAGTCAAAATCTCATTTTTGTGCATTGACTGTCGTTCAATATAACTATGAATAATAAATTAATAACAAATAGTATACAAACCATATTATAACACATATCTTCTAATACATAAAAAATGAACTGAGCAAAAACACAAAAAATTGCAAATCCCCTTGATTTTTTTTTTATCTCTAATCATTTTTAAAACACGAATTCATAATTCTTATATGAACAGAATATATATAAGAAAAACTTCTACAAGAACATATATATATATATATATATATATATTGTATTATTAGAAATTTTTTAGAAGAACAAAAAAATACAAATCAATAGCAATCAATGATAATCCATTAAATTATTTGATGAAAATTCATAACATATTTGTTAATTATACTCAAAACCTCTCAACTTCTAATATCTATAAACTCTACACAAATTATACATCCAATAACATTGCCTTAGTAAATCTGATATTGCTCTCATTTTATCCCCCAGATCAATTCAATAATTTTTTGAATTGTTCGTGATCTCTTTTTTTGCGGAAAGGCTACAACTAATCCAGTCAATCCAAATAAATTCTTAGTAGCTTTGGTAATTTTATAAAATTCTTAGCAGTTTAGGAGCAAATATAAAATGCTTAGCGGCTTTGGAATAATTATTAAAGCTTTTTTTTAAAACATCTGAAATTTTGATTAACAAAAGAAAAGATTCATTGTAGAATACATATTGCCGGTGAAAGAAAGTTTAATTCCCGAAAAAAAAGCTGGCGGAAAACGAGATTTCTTCAAAGACTAAAATTACAAATCGCTGAAACTGAAAACTACACATATTTTTGATTCAAAACAGAAACAGACTTAAGATTGATTTCCTCGATATCCAGTTTACTAAAATAAAATTTTCACGAATTTTTACAAAAATCGTTTCATCGTTAAGTGGAGATAACTTTTAAAATTTTCGTAAAATTCATTATTATTGGTTTGAAGACTTTTAAATTGCATTAAAAATTTCATAGTTTTTTTTGTATAATTTCGAAAAGAGAAATTTTGTAGTTCATGTATTATTTGGAGAACAAAAAATTGAAATATTTTTTAGAGATAATATTTAATTAGTAAATAGTATTTTTTATCAACATAACCTAATGACTTTAATATTCGCTATGCAGTGTACTGGATTCGAACCCTAGATCTGGTGTAATAAATGCAGAGGTGGCTACCATTATGCCACATGATTCCTACTTCATTAATAAATAGTTTATTAGTCACATATTTTTGGATCTATTACTGTTTATATGTTTCTATTTATTGGTTTAACGTACGTTTTAATACAAAAATAATAACTGTTAGATTTTATATTAATAGTTGTTAAAAAGAAAAAATAAGAATAGTAAAATAGTTCATTTAAAAAAAGGAAAAAATAAGAATAGTAAAATAGTTCATTTAAAAAAAGAGAAAATAAGAATAGTAAAATAGTTCATGTAATATTGGGGATAAAAAAATAGTCGGTATATTTTTTTGGAAGATATTATATAATAATATATTGAAAGTATTTTTCTTGCATTGAGATTTATTATAGCGACAATAAGAGTTATAAAATATGTTGTAACTTGTATGTGCATAATAATATATAGAAATTACTGCATTGAAATATTTAATATAAATAATAACATGATAGTTAAAATGCTATAAGTGCATTATAATATAACGTAATATATTAACAATTATTATAATTAAAAAATAAATGAATTTTAAGTAATTATTTTGTTTCCTTTTTTAGAATATGCAAATAAAATGTATGTGAAACGTATATTTCAAAATTTCCTTACATGGTACATTTTTAGAATATGCAAACAAAAAAGGTATGTGGAAAATACATTTCAAAATTCCCTTAATTGCGTGATACGTTTCAATATATTTAAAAATTCCCCTAATTGTGTGATACATTTCAATACATTTCGAAATTCCCAAAATACATTTCAAAAAGAGTAGGTGGTAATTGTGTGATAGACACATGGACCAATAAGGTGTGATAAAAATCTTACTTATCTATTTATAATATAATTGGTGCTAGCTTACACATTAACCAGACATAAGGCAGAAGCTAACGTTACAAAGTTGGCACAGACAACTTCATCACAAACAATCCAACATTCCTGGGGTCCCAAATGGCCCCTACCATCTCAATGGATTCGATCAATGTGACGCATCAACGAAGAGCCTATGCGACGTTCTTGGCTGGTAATGGAGACTATGTGAAGGGGGTAGTAGGTCTAGCAAAGGGATTGCGTAAGGTTAAAAGTGCTTACCCTCTTGTTGTTGCTATTCTTCCTGATGTACCGGAGGAACATAGAGAGATCTTGAGGTCTCAAGGCTGTATAGTGCGTGAGATCAAGCCTCTATATCCTCCGGACGACCAGGTCTCTTATGCAAGGAATTATTATGTTATCAACTACTCGAAGCTACGTATTTGGAACGTAAGCATCTCGAAATCTTAAAGAAACTGAAATTAAGAGCAAATTTTTCTATGATATGTTGAAATCTAAGTTTCTGTTGTACTGTTAATTAAACTTGTAGTTTATAGAGTACAACAAGATCGTTTTCCTTGACGCGGATATTCAAGTCTATGACAATATAGACGAGCTCTTTGATTTGCCAGATGGTTACTTGTACGGCGTGATAGGCTGTTTCTGTGAGAAAACATGGAGACACACGCCGCAGTACACTATCGGGTATTGCCAGCAGTGCCCGGAAAAGGTGAGGTGGCCGGTCGAGATGGAATCACCTCCTCCTCCTCCGTACTACAATGCCGGAATGCTTGTTTTCGAGCCTAATCTTTCTACTTATGAGAGCCTCCTCCAGACTCTCAAGGTCACACCACCTTCAGAATTTGCAGAACAAGTGAGTTATATAATATGAACAGTTAGGTTAAAATGATGCAAAATATAAAAGATACGTGAGTCATTATTGTACGATGGTTTTGAGTTAGAAGTTCATGAATTCTTAATAATTGGTTTTCATGATGATTTTGGTATGTGGGGCTTTGGCAGGATTTTCTCAATGTGTTCTTTGAGAAAGTTTTTAAACCGATCCCACTAGTTTACAACCTGATTATGTCTTTACTTTGGCGTCACCCGGAAAACGTGGAACTGGAGAGAGTCAAAGTTATTCATTACTGTGCACCTGTGAGTACTTTCTCTTGCTTATAAACCTCTCTAGGTCGTGAAACTTTAGACTTTTTTATCTTTATTAGTTGGTGAAACACTTATAGGGATCCAAGCCATGGAAGTTCACAGGAGAAGAAGCTTACATGGACAGGGAAGACGTCAAAATTTTAGTTCAGAGATGGTGGGATATTTATAACGATGAATCCCTCGATTTCAAACCGTAAAGCCCTGAAGATGTGAGAAAAGCCCTTTCTAAACAATTGGATGATGTAATTTTGGTGTCTTTGATTTTTATGCTTTGAGTTATTTGTTTTTAATATGATTGTGTGGTTATAAATTGGTCAAGACTATAGATAAATCATTTGAATATCTTTGTATCCGCTAGACGACCAAAAAAAAAGCTTATGTTTTGATTGACTCGATAATTTTAGCAAATCCTGAAGATTGCAACCAACAAAAACTCACCACAATTTTTAGATCATTATCTGTAAACTAATCAATTTATATAGATCTTTTGTTAGCCGGCGTTTATGAAAAGAAGACTAGATCAGCTGGAGAAATCGAATTCCAAGAACAAATAATCTAGTAAAACCAAATCTTAAATAGGAATCAATATAGAGCTGTTTTGATCTTAAAGAATCGAATTTTTTTAAGCCAGTATAATGTGGAAATTAATTGACAATGAGTGAAAACGATCTATGTTAGTTGTAGACATGATAATGAGATTATGATATTATATTACATTCATCTTGAATGAAAATCCC
Organism: Streptanthus diversifolius; assembly: GCA_039880935.1. NCBI lineage: Eukaryota > Viridiplantae > Streptophyta > Magnoliopsida > Brassicales > Brassicaceae > Streptanthus > Streptanthus diversifolius. The sequence continues at coordinate 1,891,275 of JAXGFM010000007.1, forward strand.
ATTTTTGGATTAGTGATATCCATCTAAATATATATGGTCTCAACTACCATGTGATTGTACATATATATGTTTACAATTACAAACCAAATTTATTAGTTATAACATTACAAGAAAATGAGACACTTAAAACAATAGTTTCAACGGATAATGGGTTCATTGAAAATTTCCATCAAAAAACCATCGGTAATCCGACGATATTGTTTCGTCAAAATTCATCGGAAAGTTCTAATGGATTTCTGATGACAGCAAGATCCGTCGGAATATATCGACGGAATTCTGAAAGATACGGATTTTTGACAGCAGTGTGTGTGGGAGTTTTTGATGACTGATGGACATTTCCGATGGATTTCGATGAACGAAGGACTTACAACAAAATTCTGACAAAAATAAGCATTTCCAACTGTTTTCCTACCTTGAAGAGAGTCGTTTTATTGCTGTTACGGGTGACCGTTATAAAAATAAGTTTCTGACAGATTTTCAATGGCAACGACTTCTATATATATATGATTGCCCACTTTTTAATTTAATCAGAAAACAAGCACAATTTCTAAAGAAAAACCACAAATTTTGAAGAGATAAGTCAATATTTTTGGTCATGGATGGACGAGCCTATGATGGATGTGGAGTCCAACTTATTAAAATATGATTATGCACAAGGTTTCTGTGAGTTTTCATGGAATTGGTCAAAAATCATCATGTTGGAAAAAATGGTAAGATCAAATGTCCATATTCTATTTGTAGATATAATCTTAATGTTAAGATTGAGTTAGTTTGGAATCACTTATACAGTAATAAATTTATACCGGATTATAAGTTTTAATATTTACATTGAGAAATAAATTACAAATATGATAGTACTAGATAACTAAATGTTGTGGATAGCTTAGGAAAACATTGAACGGCGGTAAATGTAGGGGTATGTATGGTTCAAATGGTGAATGATGCGTTCAGAGAAAACATGCAGTCGGATGGAAAAACCTAATTTAGAAGCGCATAGATTTTTTGATATGTTAGATGCAGTGAAACAACTAATATATAGCGGTTGTAGAGAAGATCATTCACCATTATCATCTGCTACTAGGATGATGAACATTAAGATATACTAGAATTTGTCAAAATAATTTATTGATGCAATTATTGATATTGTGAAAGATATTTTTCCGGAATATAATCTTTCACCAGCATCATACTACGAGATTCAGAAACTTGTGACGTGTCTTTGTTTACCGAATCAGATGATACATGTGTGCATCAACAATTGTATGATATATTGGAGAGAAGATAAAACTGCATAATGTTGATTATGTCGTAAACGATGGCTTTAAACGAGTAGAAGATTTTTGATGGTATTTACCATTAACGGAGAGGTTGAAGATTCTATATTAATCTCAGCACACAGCAGAAGCAATGTGAATGACATAAAGAGCATCGTCAAGATGGAGAAATTACGCATCCTTTATAACATTTACAGTCACTCTATCCACATTTTGCAAGTGCTATGATTGACCATTGGATGAAGGCGGAAATTGAGGCGATCTCTGCAACTAATTTGAGTAACCACAAGAACAACAAGAAGGGAAAAGGATAGGCAACACATAATCTCATAGCAACGAGCAAGGTTTCCTGCGCGCAACAACTTGTAAGGATTTAAATACTTAAAGTTTTATCTTAATTAATTATTAACTTAATTATATTTGTACGTATTTAACAGTATGAACAGGAGGGTGAACATCATTCATATCTTCGGTTGCTCAAAAATGCTCACACCAACATAAACACTGGTCAACTTGATGATTCAGTTGCTTGTGATATTTCCCAAACTGTCAAGAGGCTTGGTGACGAATTTTCCGAATCTCAAAAAACAGTCCAAAACTCCTCCATTCACTGAATTTCCGCCGGAGAAGCTGGATGAATTTGTCTATGAGATTAATATCGTTTAAAAATGTATAACTTTTTAGTATCATAATTTTTTTTTAAAATTTTATAAATAAATATTTTATTTCATATTACAGATAAATCCGAAGAGTAAATATCGTCTTTACGGTATATCTAAAAAGTATCTAAACTCATATGTTTCATCATTCTCTTATTACAGTTATTCCGGTAGGGCAGAACTTGAGGCACAAAATGCCAAACTTCGTGAATTAGTTAATGCGTTAGAAAAACAAAGCAAGTGGATTAGGAAGAGCAAGAAGTAGATAAGGAACGCCTTCGTCTAATGGATAAAAGTGTTTTTAGCTCCTTTTAAGCGTCCTCGTAATTTTCTTTATTGTTGTATTTAATAATTTATAAAACTTACCTTTTAATTTATTTGTAAGATTTTTTATTTTTTACTCTTCTAAATTATAATAAATTTTATATTTATTTATATTTGATATTTCATTTTAATTCAATAATAATAATGTTTTCAAAGAAATTATATTTTGAAAGTTTCCCGACGCCTGTCAGAAATCCGTTGATTCCAGCGCCTGTTGAAAATCTGTTGATTCCAACGACCGTTGATAATCTTTCGGCTCCATCGGTAGTTGATAATTTTTTAGTTTTTGTTGGCCAATCAGAAATTTGTCGGTTCTATTGATCGTCAGAAATCCATTGGTTCCATCGAAATTCAAAATCCGTCGGCCTTCGGAAATTCATCAAACGTTTTTGGCGGATTGCCGATGGTCAACTTACTAATGGATTTACGGTGAATTTTTCAATCGCCGGTATCCATCAAATATCCATCAGAAATATTGACAATTTTTTTATAGATTAGTCGTTTCTGATAAGACCAAACTGACGGTAAAATCTGTTAAAAAGCCGTTGAAAATTGGTGAATCCAACGAATTTCCAACAGATTTCGCCGTTAGTTTTAACGTATTTTCTTGTAGTATAAATAGATTAGGTCATTTTACTTATTGAATAATTGGTAAATGAATTCATTTTAAATGTTTGTTTTCAAAGATGTCCAAAATTTTAAAGTTTATATGGTGTTTTAAATTCTTGCTTTAAATTCTTTTGCCCCAAGACTCCTAACAACATATTACTCTTTTTTTATGGTGTACTTTAGTTTGGTCAAAAGTCTTCTTTTTGTTTAAAAGGGATAACACCAGATATCCTACGACTCTATCTATAGCAATAAAATTAAAGTTAAGTTTGGATATCAAGTAATTTACTTTGCCGCATCAAAAAGCAGAAGTTTGAGAAAAGCTAAAAAGGTAATGGATCCAATTGAATATGTGGAGTACAATGGACTGGAAGACGTCGTGGAATACGATGGCTTCGAGATCTCTGACGGTAACGATCAAGAGTACCATGAATGGAAGGAAGTCATTAACCGCAACCGCAATCAGAAGCAAATATCGGCGGGTCAGGTGGTGGATGGCGGCGTTTCCGGGAAGATTGTTCCAAATGGATTAAGCTGAGGATCGAAAACTAGCGGCGAAGATGGTCGCTACTGACGAGGAGGAGGAAAATAAAAAGCCAAAATTGAGGAAGAAAAAGAAAAAGAACAAGAAGGAGAAGAAGAAGGAAGTGACTTTGCCCGAATCTGTTGCTAAGATTGATCCTTCACATCTTGTGGATTTCCTTGTCAAACAAGCATTGGTAAGTGCATGTGATTAAATTAGGGTTAACCCACAAATCAAATTTTTTATATATATGTTAATACGAGTCTGTCAGTGTATCAGCTAATGGGTTTTGTCGAGTACATTGAAGGAACACTTTTCGAAGTATCCTCAGTGCAATTTACATGGCTAATAACAATTGTCTTTTGTCCACGATGATCGATGTGAGCTATTTCTCTTACTTTTTAATTTTTTTTGTAATATTTTTTTATTTTTGATCAGCTTAATATTATAATTATTATTTTATATAAAAACAAACATGTTCCTTCATGTCATATTCCTAAACCAGTTTACAAAGCATCAGCCGATTGGATAAACAACCTTTCAGATATGATAGTCTCTGGCTTTTTAAACTGGGCCTCTAAAAATATTCACACTAATTTGGCACAAGAACATGAAGTTGTCATAGATTGTGAGCATGCAGAATTCCACGCAATGGTACGCCTTTCTCGAACTGAATTTTCTCATTTATGCTTCAGTTTTATCCGTTATATATATGTATAAGTGATTGCTTCAGCTATGGTTTATTTATCTTATGACCAGGTGGCAATATATATTGCATTGGTGATGGTACTGCGTAGGAGACCTCATTCTTTGATTGATTTATTGCCGGCTATATGGACAGAGGTTTAGCTTAAGTATTGAAAACTTGAAGAGGTTCCATTTACAGTTTGGATGATAGCTCAGGTTCGTGTAATCTAATTCAATTATAGTTTGGTCATGGATGGACGAGCCTATGATGGATGTAGAGTCCAACTTATTAAAAGATGATTATACACAAGGTATATGCGAGTTTATAGAATTGGTCAAAAATCATCATGTTGAAAAAAATGGTAAAATTAAATGTCCATATTGTATTTGCGGGAATAATATTAATGTTAAGATTAAGTTAGTTTGAAATCACTTATACAATAAAGATTATATACCAAATTAAAAGATTTAACATTTACAGAAAAATGAATTACAAATATGGTAGTACTAGAGAACTAAATGTTGTGGATATCTTAGAAGAACATAGAACGGCGGTAGACGTAGGGGTAGGTATGGTTCAAATGGTGAATGATGCGTTCAGAGAAAACATGCAGTCGGGTGGTTATGATGGATACACGGTTGAAGAACTTATTTTAGAAGCGCATAGGTTTTTTGATATTTTAGATGCAACAAAACAACCACTATATAGTGGTTGTAGAGAAAATAATTCACCATTATCATCTGCTACTAGGATGATAAACATTAAGATAGACTACAATTTGTTAGAATAATGTGTTGATGTAGTTACTGATTTTGTGAAATATATTTTTCGGAATATAATATTTCACTAGCATCATACTATGAGATTCAGAAACTTGTGACATGTATTTGTTTACCGTATCAGATGATACATGTGTGCATCAACAATTGTATGATATATTGGAGAGAAGATAAAAACTGAAAAATATGTCGATCATGTCATAAACGATGGCTTAAGAAAACAGTGGAAGATTTTGATTTCATTCAAATGAATGTGGTATTTACCATTAACGGAGAGGTTGAAGAATCTATATTAATCTCAGCACACAGCAGACACAATCAGATGACATGTAGAGCATCATCAAGATGGAGAGATTACGAATCCCTTGTATGCAGAAGCGTGGAAACATTTACAATCACTCTATCCACGTTTTGTGAGTGCTATGGTTGACCATTGGATGAAGACGGAAATTGAGGCGATCTCCGCAACTAATTTGAGTAAACGCAAGAACAACCAGAAGGGAAAAGGATAAGCAACTCATAATCTCAAAGCAACGAGCAAGGCTTCCTGCGTGCAACAACTTGTAAGGATTTAAATACTTAAAGTTTTATCTTAATTAATTATTAACTTAATTATATTTTTCGTATTTAACAGTATGAGCAAGAAGGGGACGTCCTTCATATCTTCGGTTGCTCAAAGATGCTCACACCAACATAAACACTGGTCAACTTGATGATACGGTTGCTTGTGAGATTTTCCAAACTGTCAAGAGGCTCGGTGATGAGTTTCTAGAATCTCAAGAAACAGTCCAAAAATTCCTCCATTCACTGAAGTTATACTGGAGAAGCTGGATGAATTTGTCTATGAGGTTAATATCATTTAAAAATGTATAACTTTTTATTACCATATTTTTATTAACATTTTATAAATAAATATTTTTTTTTATATTACAGGTACATCCAAAGAGTAAATGTCGTCTTTACGGTATACCAAAAGAGTATTTAAATTCATATGTTTCATCATTCTCTTATTATAGTGATTCCGGTAAGGCAGAAATTGAGACCCAAAATGTCAAACTTCACGAATGAGTTAATACGGTGGAACAACATCACAAGTGGATTTGGCAGAGCAAGAAGTACATAAGGAATGCCTCTGTCTAATAGAAGAAAAGATGAACGCTTGTTTTAGCTCCTTTCAAACGTCCCCGTAATTTTCTTTATTGGTGCATTTAATAATTTATAAAACTTACATTTTAATTTATTTGTAAGATTTTTTGATTTTTATTATTCTAAATTTTAATCATATTTTATATTTTATTATATTATATATTTCATTTTAATTCAATAATATTAATGTTTTCAAAGAAAATATAAATTGAAAGTTTCCCAAAATCCGTTGATTCCAACACCCGTTGAAAATCTATTAATTCCAACTACTATTGACAGTCTTACAGCTCCATCGGTCGTTGATTATATTTTCATTTTTGTTGGCCAATTGGAAATATGTCAGTTCTGTCGATCGTCGGAAATCTATTGGTGCCATCGACCGTCAAAATCCGTCGGCCTTCGGAAATTCATCAGACTTTTTTAACGGATTTTCGATGGTCAACTTACTAACGGATTTACAATGAATTTTCCGATCGTCGGTATCCATCGAAAATCCTTATAAAATATCGATACGACAAGACCAAACTGACAGAAGAATCTGTCAAAAAGCTGTCAGAAATTGGTGAATCCAACGAATTTCCAATAGATTTCGCCCTTAGTTTTAATGTGTTTTTATAGTATAAATAGATTAGGTCATTTTACTTACTGAATAATTGGCAAATGAAATCCTTTTAAATGTTTGTTTTCAAAGATGTCCAAAATTTTGAAGTTTATATGGTGTCCATAATTCTTGCTTTAAATTCATTTACCCCAAGGCTCCTAACAATATATCAATCCTTTTTTATGGTGTACTTTAGTTTGATCAGAAGTTTTGTTTTTGTTTAAATGGGATAACACCAGATATCCTACGACTCTATCTATAGCAATAAAATTAAAGTTAGGTTTGGATATCAAGTAATCTACTTCACCGCATCAAAAAGCAGAAGTTTGAGAAAAGCTGAAAAGATAATGGATCCGATTAAATCCGTGGAGTACAATGGCTTTGAGACCTTTGATAGTAACCATTACGATGACCATGGACTGGAAGACGTCGTGGAATACGATGAATTCGAGATCTCTGACGGTAACGATCAAGAGTACCATGAATGGAAGGAAGTTATTATACGGAAGCGCAATCGGTAGCAAATACCAGCGGGTCAGGTGGCGGATGGAAGCGTTTACGGCAAGATTGTTACAAATGGAAACATATAAAATGGTAAGAACGCCTTCTTTTTACTCGATGAGCAAACTGAGGATCAAAAATTAGCAGCAAAGATGGTTGCTACTGACGTGGAGGTGGAGGAAACTAAAAAGCCAAAACTGAGGAAGAAAAAGAAGAAGAACAAGAAAGAGAAGAAGAAGGTAGTGACTTTCCCCGAAGCTGTCTCTAAGATTGATCTTTCACATCTTGTGGATTTCCTTGTCAAACAAGGATTGGTAAGTACATGTGATTAAATTAGGGTTAACCCATAAATCAATTTTTTTAATATATGTTAATACAAGTTTGTCGGTGTATCAGCTAATGGGTTTTGTCGAGTACTTTGAGGGAGCACTTACCGAAGTATCATCAGTGCAATTTCCATGGATGGAGATATTTAAAAACAATTTTCCTTTGTCCATGATGATCGATGTGAGCTATTTCTCTTAGGTTTTAAATTATTTTTTGTAAGATTTTCTGATTTTTGATCAGCTTAATATTATTATTATTATTATTATTATTTTATATATAAACAAATAGGTTCCTTCATGTCATATTCCTGAACCTGTCTACAAAGCATCAGCCGATTGGATAGACCAAGTTCCAGATATGACAATCTCTGGCTTTTTAAACTGGGCCTCTAAAAATATTCCCACTAATTTGGCAGAAGAACATGGTGTTATCCCATAGATTGTGAGCATGCTGAATTCCATGAAAAGGTACCCCTTTCTCGAACTGAATTTTCTCATTTATGTTTTAGTTTTATCCGTTTTATATATGTATGTGTGATTGCTTCAGCTATGCAATATTTATCTTATGATCAGGTGGAAATATATATATTGCATTGGCGATGATACTGCGTATGAAACCTCATTCTTTGATTGATTTATTGACGGGTATGTGGACGGAGATTTCACTTAAGTATCGAAAACTTGACAAGGTTCTGTTTACAGTTTGGATGATAGCTCAGGTTCGTGTAATCTAATTCAATTACAGTTTGGTCATGGATGGACGAGCCTATGATAGATGTGGAGTCCAACTTATTAAAAGATTATTATGCACAAAATATCTGCGAGTTCATGGAATTGATCAAAAATCATCATGTTGGAAAAAATGGTAAAATCAAATGTCCATATTCTATTTGTGAGAATAATATTAATGTTAAGATTAAGTTAATTTTGAATAACTTATACAGTAATACATTTATACCGGATTATAAGATTTAATATTTACATTGAAAAATGAATTACAAAAATGGTAGTACTAGAGAACAAAATGTTGTGGATAGCTTGGGGGAACATGGAACAACGTTAGATGTAGGGGTAGGTCTGGTTCAAATAGTGAATGATGTGTTCAGAGAAAACATGCATTCATGTGGTTATGATGGATATACTGTTGAAGAACCTAATTTAGAAGCGCGTAGGTTTCTTGATATGTTAAATGCAGCGAAATAACCACTATATAGTGTTTGTAGAGAAGATGTTTCACCATTATCATCTTTTACTAGGATGATGAACATTAAGATAGACTAAAATTTGTCGGAATAATGTGTTGATGCAGTTACTGATTTTGTGAAATAATTTTTTCTGGAAAATAATTTTTCACCAGCATCATACTACGAGATTCAGAAACTTGTGATGTGTCTTTGTTTACCATAACAGATGATACATGTATGCATCAACAACAATATAATATATTGGAGAGAAAATAAAAACTGCAAAATATGTTGATTATGTCGTAAACGATGGCTAAAGAAAACAAGTAGAAGATTTTTGATTCCATTCAAATGAATGTGGCATTTACCATTAACGGAGAGGTTGAAGATTCTTTACTAATCTCAGCACACAACAGAGGTAATGAGATGACATGTAGAGCATCGTCAAGATGGAGAGATTACACATCCTTTATATGCAGAAGCGTGGAAACATTTACAATCACTCTATCCACATTTTGCGAGTACTATGATTGACCATTGGATGAAGGCGGAAATTGAGGCGATTTTTGCAACTAATTTGAGTAACCTCAAGAACAACCAGTAGGGAAATGGATAAGCGACATATAATCTCAAAGCAACGAGCAAAGCTTCCTTCGCACAACAACTTGTAAGTATTTAAAATTTTAATATTTTATCTTAATTAATTATTAACTTAATTATATTTTTACGTATTTAACAGTATGAGCAGGAGGGAGAACATCTTTCATATCTTCGGTTGCTCAAAGATGCTCACACCAACATAAACACTAGTCAACTTGATGATCCAGTTGCTTGTGAGATTTCCTAAATCGTCAAGAGGCTCGGTGACGAGTTTCTCGAATCTTAAGAAACAGTCCAAAAACTCCTCCATTCACTGAAGTTCCGTTGGAGAAGCTGGATTCTATGAAGTTAATATCGTTTAAAATGTATAACATTTTAGTACCATTTTTTAACTTTTTATAAATAAATATTTTACTTTTAGAGTAAATGTCGTTTTTACGATATACCTAAAGAATATTTAAATTCATATGTTTCATCATTTTCTTATTACAATGATTCTGGTATGGTAGAACTTGAGGCACAAAATGCCAAACTTCGCGAATGATTAAATATGTTGGAACAACAACACAAGTGGATTTGGCAGAGCAAGAAGTAGATAAAGAATGCCTCCTTCTAATGGAAGAAAAGATTAACACTTTTTAGCTCCTTTCAAACGTCCTAGTAATTTTTTTTATTGTTGCATTTAATAATTTATTATGTTTTAATTTATTTGTAAGATTTATTAATTTTTATTATTCTAAATTTTAATTATATTTTATATTTAATTATATTTTATATTTCATTTTAATTTCATAATAATAATGTTTTCAAAGAAAATATAAAGTGAAAGTTTCACGATGGTCGTCGAAAATCCGTTGATTCCGGCGCCCGCCAAAAATATGTCGATTCCAACGACCGTTGATAATTTTCAGTTCCATTGGTCGTTGATAAATTTTTCGTTTTTGTTGGCCAATCAGAAATATGTCGGTTGTGTCAATCGTCGGAAACCTATTGGTTCCATCGACCGTCGAAATCCATCGGCTTTTGGAAATTCATCTAACATTTTTGACCGATTGCCGATGGTCAACTTACTAACAGATTTACGGTGAATTTCCCGATCGTCGGTATCTATCGAAAATCCGTCTGAAATATCGATATTTTTTTATAGATTAGTCGTTTCTGACAAGACCAAACTAACGGTAGAATCGGTTAAAAAACCGTCAGAAATTGGTAAATCCAACGAATTTCCAGCAAATTTCGCCGTTAGTTTTAACGTGTTTTTTTGTAATATAAATAGATTATGTCATTTTACTTATTGAATAATTGGGAAATGAATTCCTTTTAAATGTTTGTTTTCAAATATGTCCAAAATTTTGAAGTTTATATGGTGTCCTTAATTAGTCCTTTAAATTCATTTATCCCAAGGCTCCTAACAACATATCACTCTTTTTTATGGTGTACTTTAATTTGGTCGGAAGTCTTGTTTTGTTTAAAAGAAACTGCACTAGATGACATCGAAAGTGAAGATGTTCAAGAAAATAACAAAAAAAAATTGTATACTTATAATATGTAAATAAAAAAAACTAATAGAAGTGACTTTAACAATATGTTAGATGTTGATTTATGTCTTATTTATGATTTATGAGATGCATAATTTTTTGTCATCTATTATATTATGACCTAATTTTATTATAACTAAATTCAACTATCTGCAATTATGATGAACAGCTCTTTCAACAACATCTTTATATGACTCTTTCGACAACTTTATAACGCAGCTTTTTCTGTAACATGTAAATTCTTAAAGGTTGATTTTACATCTACTACAACTATAATGAATATGGCTCTTTGCAACACTCGAGACCACGACGAATATATATCTCTCTACCTATATCATTTTTCGAATCTCTGATCTATATATTTACAAAAGTTATACTTTCTGGACATCGAATCCCAAATCGGTGTACAAACTTTTAAATTCTTGACCAATAGATCAAAGGACATCCAAATCCAGAGGGAACTACATCATCAGATGTGACACAAGATTTAGCATAATCTTGCGATTCTTATCTAAATACCAAATTATATATGTGTATCATGATAATATAACTAAATTATAAGAAACACATGTTCCATGTGTAAGTAATATTTCTAGTGCTTCAGCACGATTGAAAGTCCCAAAAGTAGTAGAATTCATATTTTCCTGTAAGTTCCTACAAGATTGAGTTTGGTTCTCTATTAATAAAGGATATATAAATTAAGTTAAAAAAGCATAGCAACTCGTAAAATAGGGAGCTTGTGCTGCACTCAAGCTGATACCTCCTACTCTTTTCATAATTACCAAAACAAATATTAAAGTATCAATTAATTGATCATACGACATATTTGATGTATACCATGTACTTTAAACTATATATGCATGTCAGGTGTAAATAATTTCGGATTAAAGAGCTTGCACTCTCTCTCCATCTGAATCAAACAGTATGTGCTGATAAATTAGTGTGGAATTATACCAAAAAAACAGTGATCGTACACTGTTTTTTCGTCACACTCCTGAATTCGTCTCCAAGGCTCCTTGTGGAAATTTAAACGCAAGAATTTGGAAACTTCCGATTATGCCAAACTTAAAACATTTCTAGTGGAAGATTTCTTCACAAGACCTGTGTAATGCCACGCGGTTAACTACACGTGTAATAAAACTGGATAATACATGTCAACGTTGTTGTTTGGACAAAGAATCCCATCTCTCACCTTCTGTTTCTTTGTCCGGTTTCTCAGTCGATATGGCTGAAATCAAATTTGCCTTTTTATCCACTCCTTACTCCTTTACTTGAACCCTATGACTTCTTGATGAAATTAGTGAATTTCCAACAATTATCAGCTCTCTCAGTGCACCAAAAACTTCTTCCGTTTTTGCTTATGTGGGGTATTTGGAAAGGCCATAATCATCTGATTTTTAGGAAGCAAGAAAACCTCCATTCAAACAATTGTGGATCTTGCAGTCGCTTCTACAAATTAATGGATCACTTCTGTTCTGGAAAACTCAGCCATCCAGCATCGACCATCATCTTGTTCTTATTCCTTACAACTCAAAGATAAATGCTGGCTACGTCCACCTTAGTGATTACCTAATATGTAACTATGACGCTGCATTTAATTCAAATACATGACAAGTTACAGCCGGCTGGATTCTTAGAGACCATTCTAGTGATGCTAAGCTATGGGGATCCGCAAGTTTGGGTACAGCTTCTTCAAGCCTTGAAGCGGAAGGAAAAGCTTTATTAATGGCAATGCAACATATATACATGTGAAGTATAGGAGATTGCCAACTTCTGACGAATACATATTTATTGACATATCTATTTTGAGTCTTGTTAACCACATTAGATTCTGGGCATCCAAGTTCAAACGTGTCATGTTTACTCAGATCCCTCGGCTTTTGAATAGAGCAGCTCATCTCATTGCTAAACAAGGCCTTTTGAAAAATAAAATTATATTCCAACTATAAAATACAGTTGTAAGGTTTTATTCTAAACATACAACCACTATTTTTTTCACTATTACCATATTTTTAATATAAAATGACTCAAAAAAAAAATGTTACTAATACTTTATTCTAAATGCAAAAAGGCCCCATAAATAATTGAAAAACATATTCAACAAAAAAAAAAATCTATTAAAAATCATGATAAGACCAAATGAGAAGTGACAAGTCAGCAAGAATTCGTCTCTCTTTCCTTTAAAAATAAAAATAAAAGTACCAATTTTTTTTATTTTTGGACAGCCAAACATTGCTCCATGGAGAAGAAATGCAAGTCAGCCATGGATAGGTAGATCCAAAGTAGTTGATCGTTGAACGTTGAACAGCCTTTTAATTAACGTTGAAGAAAACTCGAAAACGGAATTAAATAGGAAGAAAGAGGATTTCGAAAAGAAGAAGAAAAACCGCAATGGAAACACAAGATTTTAGCTTCTCGACTCAAATCTCTCATTTGGCTCTCGACATCGGAGGTAAACAAAAAAAAAACCCTCTTCGATTTCTCTGCCTTTAGATTCGATTCTGCTCTGGGTTCGTCTCGATTGATCCGGAAATTTTTTTTTTTTTTTGTGATTTCATTCTGGGGATTTGATGGGAGTTTTGTGGTTTCGCAGGGACTCTGATAAAGCTTGTATATTTCTCGGCAAATGGAGACAATTGCGAAGAGTCTCGTGACGGAAGCATCATCGTTGGTAATGGTTGCTCCGTCTTGCAAGGGAGGCTTTGTTTCGCCAAATTTGAGACGAGAAAAATTGATGATTGTTTAGAGTTCATTCGATTCAATATTCTTCAACATTCTGGTAAGTGTTTTTTCTGATTCAAGATCTGATTTTCTTTTTCTTATGTGTATTCAGAAGCTTTCGTGCTTGCTATTTTTGGAGTAATGAGTGTGAACACATGTTGTCGATTGTTATTTGTTAAAAGTTTTGTCTTTGAATCTTCTCTCTGAAGTTCCGTTGTATCAAGACATTGAGGAAATGGATTTTGCCTTTGATTGAACCAAAGTAATGTCTTTTATAAGATAACCACAATAGGCTTATTGATTCATTTGCCCGGAAAGTTGTTGTTGAGTTTTGTTATTTCACTGACGGGGCATAACTATTCAGGTGTTCAGCATCCGAATGACACAGCCCACGATAAACTTTCTGTTAAGGTAATAGCTATCTGTTATCTAAAGCTTAGTAGTGAGGAATGTTGCAGTGTGGTTTCAGTATATAGTTGATTATGGTCTGCTAATTGATATGCTGTTCCAAAGGCCACAGGTGGTGGAGCATTTAAGTTTGCTGATCTATTTGAGGAAAAACTTGGAATTCTTTTCGTTAAAGAAGATGAGATGCATTGTCTTGTTGGTGGTGCGAATTTTCTCTTAAAGGTCTGGTTTTTTTTCCTATCCTATCATTGTCTCTTTAATTTTCTTTTAACATTACCCAATTTAGGATCTCAGTCTGTTATCTATATGTCGTGTCTGCTTTTCGAATATACTTCTTTTTTTTTGTGTTACTTGCTAACGCACTTGAGCAACGCCGTACTCTGAGGAGTCAAGGACACTAACTCATTCATATTTGTCAGAAATCATCTGCTAATTTGATAAAGATGATGATAATTTGCAGTTGTGGTTCTGAAATCTACACTAAGTGCGGTGTGCTCGCTAAAGTCTTGTATGGGATAGATTCTTCAATGTGTTAAAGATCTCCTTGAGAGAATAGATTTTTGAAAAATTTCTTGTTTTTGCAATTTTACAACGCTTTTGACCCATAAAAGGAATACATGTAACAATAAATTATTGCATGCTTGATTACATCTGAAGTCCGAATCTGATTGCAGACAGTCCCAAGGGAAGCTTTTACCTATTTGGATGGCCAAAAGGAGTTTGTCCAGATCGACCATAATGATTTGTATCCATATCTCCTTGTTAATATCGGCTCTGGCGTTAGCATGATCAAGGTTTTGGCTTCTCTCTGGTCACTCTTATTTGTTTGCAACTACAACAGGTGTTGCTTACTCAAACTCGTTCTTATGCAGGTCGATGGAGATGGAAAGTATGAGCGAATAAGTGGAACAAGCCTTGGTGGAGGCACATTTTTAGGTCTTGGAAAGCTTTTAACAAAATGCAAGAGGTGACTTTCTTGTTTAACTCTATTCATGCAGTTTCCTCCTTTCCTGATTAACTAATATCTCTATGTTTTAGTTTCGATGAGCTGCTCGAGTTAAGTCACCATGGAAACAACAGAGTAATTGACATGCTTGTGGGAGATATCTACGGTGGAACAGATTATTCCAAGGTCTGCGTATTTCAGCACCTGCTAATGTTTTGGATTGGTATCATAAAAATGAGTTTTTCATTTCTTTTCTTGGTAGATTGGTCTCTCCTCAACAGCTATCGCTTCCAGCTTCGGGAAAGCGATTTCTGAAGGCAAAGCACTTGAAGATTACCAGCCAGAAGATGTCGCAAGATCCCTTTTAAGAATGATATCAAATAACATCGGCCAGGTCAGCTCCTGTAAACATTTCCATGCATTTTACAAAACTCAGAAGCTGATGATTATTTTTTCTCTGATGGGATTTGTATCATTCTCTCTTTCCAGATTGCTTACTTGAATGCACTTAGATTCGGCCTTAAGCGTATTTTCTTTGGTGGATTTTTCATCCGTGGGCTTGAGTACACCATGGACACAATATCTGTTGCTGTTCATTTTTGGTAAACCTAAAACTGAAACTACTTTAATAAATCCCTCAGGTCAAAGACTTATGTTTGTATCTCATTTCAGGTCGAGAGGTGAAGCAAAAGCAATGTTCTTACGACATGAAGGGTTTCTTGGAGCTTTAGGCGCATTCACGAGCTACGAAGACCAGAGCCATAATAGCGACTTAAAACCGCATCATCATACTTCGCAAAGAGCAATTCTTAACTGTTCAGTTAATAACTTTCGTCACATTCCAGTAACTGCTAATTTAAACGATGGTGAAACCATAGAATGTAGCATCAATTTAGTTTAGTCTTTTCTTACTACAACTTGGTGCAGTTTTCACAAGTTGTATTGTTATGAATGTAGAAAAAAATGTCGTTTTAAGTTATTCGTTCGGGTTAAGATCTGCTCATTAATAGTGAATTTGTTGATGCCAAAACTTGTTTATGTAAAAATGATATAAGTAATAGAAACTCTATAAATTAATATTCCAGAAAATTAATAAATATGATATTTTGTTAATTTAGTTGGTATCAAGTTGGTTATTTAAATAATTTGCTTGTTTTTAAACATTTGGATTAATCAAATTATTTTATTGGTTGAATTGTTTTGTTATGAATTTTACAGTTTGATGCTATTTTAGAATATTTTTTATAAATTAATAATTGAAAAATATTTTCATACATCACGTATACTAAAACAAGTTTATGTCAATAATTTCCATTTCTAACTAGTTTTTACTGTTTTTATTTTAATATATAAGTTGTTTTGGTTAATAACACGTAGATTAAGACATTTTTGTTTTTTATATTTTTTTTTTAAAAAAAAGAAAACAACATTTTGTCTCTAAAGCAAGAGAAAACGGTATAAAAACTGAAAGAAATGCTAACGATCAATATTATTCAATTAATTATTATTTTGCAATGGATTTTGAAAACAACTTATTGTGAAACAAGAACAAAATCTTCAAAATAACTTATATATTGAAACAAAGAATAATGTTTTAGTAAGTTTTTATTAATATACCAACAATACTATCAAGTGGCATCAACATCTAACTTTTAGATAAAGACAAATTTTAAATTTTGATTTTTTTTCATAATTTTTAGAAGCTTTTCATAAACTAATAATAATGCTTCCTAAAAATTAGGAAGATATTTTTGAATTGAATTTTTATTAAATTTCTTAATATTTTAGTAATTTTTTCTTCAATATGTCATAAAAGACACGTAAATTATTTTGTAAGACCTTCATGAAAAACATAACAACTTTCAAGTAATCGTCTAAGTAAAAAAAGACAATTGCTTAAAAGTCTACAAGCATAAATTGACACAATAGTGTTTGTAGCAAATTTTCTATAGCATTCTTGACTTATTTCTCAAAATTTTCATGAACTAGTAAGAATTCATCATAAAAATTAAGAAGATTTTCATAAAATAATTTTTTGGATAAATTTCTTAATATTTTCGTAAATTTTTTCTAAAATACCAACAGTATTAGCATACTTCACTACAAAAATATATTCGTACTAAATACAAAATTATATTTAATTTTTCAAAAGTTTTTGGAAAGCCTTCCTAAACTAGTTTTAATTATTTCTGAAATTATGAAGAATTTTCTAATATATATATGCAACTCAAATTCAGTAAGTCTAATTAAACATTTATAAAGGTCTTCCTAAATTTGAAAGAAAAAATTTGAATAAAAACAAAAAAGTTTTGGAAAAAAGTTATAAAAAAGTTTTTCAAAAAACAAAAATATTTTCAGTTATTTATTATTTTAAAATGATATTTTTGGATAAATATATTAATTAATTATTTAAATTAATCATTTTATATATTTTTGGTTCAGTTTTTAATATAATTATCTTTACATACTTTAAAGAATGTTATTGTTCTGATTTTTATCCTCGTGTTATGAGATTTGTCATTAAAATTCTATAAAATAATAAAATATTATAATTTTAACACAATGAATTTATGAAGCAATGTCCAAAGTCTTACTACTATAATCTTTTTTGTGTGTGTCATCCTTGATAGCCAAGAACTGAACCGAAAAACCATTCCAAACATCAAACCACATTTTCACTTAATACGGTTTCCTTTTTCTAAACCTAATCTGAAATTTAAAAAAATCAATAAAAGAGTCTATAAAATCTAGAAAAAATTAGTGTCACAGTTCAAAATGAAACCGTATATTAAACCATACAAAAAAAAATCATATCAAATAATCGTAGAATCGATTTCTATGTAATTCATTTCCTTTTTAAACCGCGTAATTCTAAAATTAAACCAAAATCGGAATTGACATTAGTAGTAGTTAGTAGTACCGGTACGAAACAATAGTCCACATCCCATTCAGCAGGCTTACACGTGTCAACATACCTGCCTATCTTCTACCGTTAATTTTTTTTTTCCCATTCCATTCCTACTTCGTCGATTTCGGTTCCTTCCGCCGATTAGAGATTACCTCCGACCGTCGCTACTTCGCCGCGGATTCTTCACCATATAGCTTCCACCGGCATCAGTTACATTAGTGTTATCCGGAGAACCCCTTTCGTACTGTTTATTCCCTTTCGCTGATGCTTTGATCTCAGATTCTCAGGTAAAACTTATTTTCTAAATAGTTATAATCAATCTTCTTTCAATTCGTTAACCTACCGATCAAGTCTGATATCTCCACGATCTTTATCGCAGTAGATCTGCGTTCTCACAGCCTCGATTCGATTGTTTTACCCTCCTGATATCGGTTC
The DNA here is from genome assembly GCA_039880935.1 of Streptanthus diversifolius. NCBI lineage: Eukaryota > Viridiplantae > Streptophyta > Magnoliopsida > Brassicales > Brassicaceae > Streptanthus > Streptanthus diversifolius. The sequence continues at coordinate 1,909,445 of JAXGFM010000007.1, forward strand.
TTTGTTCGAATTGGGAACAAAATGGTATGGATGTTCAGTTTGTATCTTCAATTAGCATAAGTCCTAGTTAGATTCGATTGGATCTTATTGGTTTCACATTTCCTCTTACATTCTCATTTTTAGGTCTTTTGCTTCATTGAGCTAGAAGCTTGCATCACCGATTTCAACTTTTGTTTTGTTATCCTGCGAACTTTGATTTGAATGCACTGCTCGTAGTTAACTCTGTGATACTCATTTTGTTCCTTAATCCTGATCGTTAAACGCTTAATCAGGTTTATCACTCTAGCTTTGTGGATGAAGAAGGGATAACAAAGGCATGTGGTTGTCCTTTGCTTCCTCTTAAGAGCCATATAAAGGGTCCTGCACCTGTTTCAGAACAAGGTATTAATAACGAAAGCCTACATTTTTATTTCGAATGTGCAAAAGCATTTATATTTTTTGTTTATATGCAGACAGAACGGATATTGTGGACGAGGCAATCACGTTCTTTCGTGCTAATGTCTTCTTCACAAACTTTGATATCAAAAGTCCTGCTGATAAGCTCCTTATTTACTTGACATTTTACATAAATGTGGCGTTAAAGAGGCTCGAAGGATGTAGAACATTGGCCGTAGGAACTAAGGCGATCATCAACTTGGGTTTAGAGGATATTCCTGTTCCTGGGGAAGCTGGGTTTCCTTTCCCAGGTCTCTTTTCACTTCCTTCGTCCCAGGAAGAAGCAGGTACATGTATTGTCTTCTCTTTCAGTTATTAAGTCTGTTTTGAGCTAATTCGATCTTCACTGGCTAGCTTGCACTACCAGGATTACTTTACCAAACCTCCACCTAACTCTTGAGCCCTCTTGTTCTATTGGCTTCAAATGTCAGATCTTTTCAGGAACTATCTGAAGCAGGTTCGAGAGGAGACAAGTGGGAGGCTACTGAGCGTAGCGTATAGAGCCAATGGGACACCAAACAAATGGTGGCTTGCATTCGCCAAGAGGAAATTCGTGAACGTGGTTGTCCTCTAATCAATAGATCATCATCACTGGTAAATTTTGAAAACATATAAAAGCATCTCCATAGTTTACTAGATATGTTTTACCATAATATCTTAGATCCGCCTTAATTTGTGTTTGTGGTAAGACATACCGGTTAACTTATCTTAGATCATCCTCAGCCTCTGCATTTGGAGATTAAAAATTTCGTCTTTTAATCTGAATTTTCCATAATTTAGCAGTTGGTTGTTCTTCCTTCCTTGCATCCCGTTGCAAAAGAGGGATTCTGAAGCCACTAGTGATCATGAGGATCGCGCCTTTGGCTTCCTCTGCGTAGGTGCTTAGCCATTAGAATCTGGAAGACAAAAGTTCGATCTGAGAGAAGAAAGCTTTCTCTCTCTCTCTATATATATATATATATATACTTATACATAGAGTGTGCCGATGTATTATTTCATACAACTCCTGTTTGTTGATGCAAGATCACAGTTAATAAGAGGATTCTTTTGTTATTACTCTAGATTGATAGAGTTCATCTCCAAGGTACTAACAGATTGTAGCCACATTTTCTTACTCTTATTAATTATTCAGGAAAGGAAATAGCTTTGCGTACACAACTTTGTCTGAACCTATCATGCCATGGTCCACACGTTTCCATCGCATACCAAACCTTTTCTCACAGCCTCGTCGCCGGTTGTGTTCGACTCCTCTTTCAGAACCTATCATGCCATGAAGTCACACTTGTGCAGCGGTAAAGGAAAAATTTCCCTTCCTGCTAACACTTATAAAACTGAACAAAAGTCAGTTCTAGCTCGTGTTCTGAGCATGTTTCACCTTATTAGGCCACTCTTTTGCCATCTCATCGTACCCAGGTTCAATTTCATATAAATGTTCCTCAGTAAAAGGGTAAGCATCAGCTCCATGGGCTCCCACAAGCTCTTATACTTCTTTTGTTAAAGTTTTCCCAGTTGGTCCAAGAGCCGCTAGCATTGGAATGCCACCGACCTTAAAGGTTCATGCCAAAGAAGATTTCCTAGGATCACCAGACGAAAGAGCCCAGCCACGGCATTTGCAAATAGTACATCGAATGAGTCTTGGTCCCGGTCTCTGGAGATGTATATAAACTCAAATGCTTTCATCTTTCTCTCTTTTTTTTTTGCTTGTATAGGTGAACAAGCTTTGGTGTAAAAGCACGTCAAGGAGGATCAAAGTGAGCTGAGAAGTACAAAAGATTGTTCCTCCCCATCAGATCCGAAACAAGCACCTAACAAAAGAAAGTTGAATTTTCAAAGCTTAGTTCCCATCGGCCTCAAAGCATAATGTTTATGAGATTAATAGGGTATAGAGAGCTTACCCTTAGCTCAATCTTTTCTAAGAACCTAGTCGAGATCACTGAGACAAGAGGTGACTAGCGTTTGAGCCTCTGCCTTTGCCTTCTCTTTCTCCTTGAGTTCTTTTAAACATCTCTGAAGTGAAAAGATATGTAAGAGTTCCATAGTCATTAATAGCTTCAATAACATTCGAGTAACATTTGAGACCAAGCCATGGGTAGCATTGCCATTCAATGACAAAAAGCTTATAAGACTCCTAATCATGTTCAAGTAATATCAGCCAAATCTAAAAACCTTCACTCTTCCCTTCAACTTCTTATAAAATCTAACAAGGTTTGGAGTAAACTCTGTGTCGCATGTAAGAGGCGAGCGGGAAGAGCAGCCCAATGGTTTTCCCTTCAAGTTCCCTTACAGGTACTTAGTGAATATGCAATCGATCGGTCTCATTAAATCAACAAAGCCAAAAAGAAACATGTTCGAAATTAGTAACTTGTGCAAGAGTCTTCCATCGATGCTCTTATTTTGGAAACAAGGAATCTAATCTCTTAAGCTATAAATTGTACATTGTTTAATCTCACGATATTACTATGCTCCGTGAAAAAAAGACCAAAGGTCTATGTCTCTCCGAGCTCTGTCTTCCAAAAAAAAAAGAGTACACTTCCACATAAAAACAGATCAAGTATCCTCCAAACCAAATCTCTACTGACCTTAGTTTACAATCGTGATAAACAGAGGAAAGTGTGCTCACATCGTTACGGTTTAGGCAATGTACATATCTACAATGGAAAAACAGAGCAGGAGAAATGTGTCAACAACATAACCACTAAAGGTAAGATCCACAAATGTCCAATTTCAGGGCATTTAGTTGGTGTAGAATAACTCAAAATTTAAGTCGAATATGGAACAAAAGATTAAACGCGAAGACCATAACCTGAATTCCAGAAATAAAATAAAAAACGTAGCATAGCGAGAAATCACCAAAATCTGCATTGTATGCATCACGCAAACAAGTCTTCTCAAGTATTAATCTGTTTGGATTTTCTAACCAATCAAAATCCACTCACCAATAAACACGTTGAATATATACTTTGTTCTCATGTCTTGATGATCTTAATGTTTTACATTCAGCCCCTTAAATATCTGAAGAAGATGGATTTGTCTGGGTCTTTGAGTTTGAAGGAACTCCCGGATCTTTCAAATGCTACAAATCTCAAGAGATTGGATCTAACAGGTTGCTGGAGTTTGGTAGATATTCCTTCCTCTATTGGAGATCTTCATAAACTAGAAGAGTTGGAGATGAATTTTATGTATAAGTTTACAAGCTGTTCCGACTCACTTCAACTTGCCATCTCTTCAATCACTCGTCATCAGTGACACAATGTTAGAAGAATTTCTTGAATCAATTAGGCTTTGGTCTCGCCTTGAGAGTCTCAATATATATGGCAGTGTCCTTACAGTGCCACTTTTGGAAATCACGGTGCAAAACCATGTTGGATAAAAGATTATCATATGTTAAAGTATCTTTATATAGCTTAAAAGGAGCTTTGAATCTTGTTCAGACAAATGTCTGTAGACGGGATAAAAAGCCTCTCTGAGAAGAGCAATCAGTTTGATGAACCCAAATTAAACATCTTTAAAGTTTTCACTATGTTTCTTTCTTTAGTTTAAAGTTTAATAAGAGCAATGAGTTTGATTTAAAATGTTCTTTTGTATAGCTTTCTAAAGAAGCTGAAGCTTGCAGTCAAGATGATCACTTGGCCATTGTTGGGAGATTGTTCTTGTTATCTAATCACAAATTTTCATAATCATTGCCGCCTTTAACTTCCGCTGTTGGAATCTAAATTTATACAAGATCAAAAGTTAAATAAGAAGATTCTTTTGTATCTGCTTAAATTTAATAGAGTTCATCTCTAACATATTCTCATACTGTAGCCACACTTATTACTTATACAAGGAAAGGAAATTAGTTCTGCATGCATATAACTGTGCCTGAAGCTCTATCTATCAGGCCTTGGTGCACACGTTTCCGTCACAAACCCAACCATCTTTGGATTCGCCGTCACCTTCTTTCACAGCATCATCCCCGTTTGTGTTCGCCTCCTCTTTCAAAGCACACTTGGCATGAAGATCAAAGTCACACTCTCCACAATGGTACGACCAGATTTGCCCTTGTTCATCACACTTATCACATATGTAAACCTGAACACGGGTCAGCTCCAACTCGTGTTCTTCATGAAGAGCATGTTTCACCTTTGCAGGACACTCTTTTGCCATCTCATTGTACTTAGCTTCAATCTCCTTCAAACGTTCCTCAGTAAAAGGGTAAGCATCAGCTCCATGGGCTCTCACAAGGTCCCTTGCTTCTTTTGTTACGGTTTTCCCAGTTGGTCCCAGAGCCGCAAGCATTGGGATACCACCGACCTTAAAGGTTCGTGCCAAAGACGTTTTCCTAGGATCACCAAATGGAAGAGCCAGCCACGGCATCTGCGAGTAGTACTCATTGAATGATTCCTGGTCCCGGTCACTGGAGATGAAGATCAGCTCAAACGCTTCATCCCTCTCCTTTATCTGCTTGTAAACTTCAACAAGCTTTGGTGTAAAAGCACGACATGGAGGACACCAGTGAGCTGAGAAGTACAAAAGAATGTTCTTCCCCACCAGATCAGACACAAGCACCTGACAAAGGCAGACGAGTTTTTAGATATTTGTCCAAATCAACATCAAAGGACGTTTAAAAGATGAAGAGGGTAGAGAGAACTTCACCTTAGCCCCATCTTTTCCGATAACGTAGTTGAGATCACCCGAGACAAGAAGAGACTCAAGTGTTTGAGCCTCTATCTTTGCCTCTTCTATCGCCTTGAGTTCTTCAAACTTCTCTGGAGTGAAAGGATATGCAAGAACTCCATAGTCATCAATAGCTTCAGCAACATTAGAGTGGCGGGTCTTTCCATCGGGGCCGAGAATGACCAGCGTCGGTAGCGTTGACAGCATGAAGTGCCGAGTCAATTTCGATGAGCTTTTGTCATTGAATGGCAATGCTAGCCATGGCTTAGTCTCAAAGTCCTGCTTAAAAGACTCCTCATCATCTTCAAGAGAAATCAGCACAATCTCAAAATCTTCCTTATTCTCCTTCAGCTTCTTATAAACCTCTAAAAGCTTCTGATTAAACTCCGTACATTGCCTGTAAGAGGCCACCGAGAAGAGAAGACCGATGGTTTTCCCTTCGAGTTCCGACACAGGTACCTAGTGAATACGCAATCGATCAGTGCCATTAAGTCCACAAAGCCAAACAGTTGCATTAAGAAACTAGATCCATAGTCTAAACAAATGTACCTTGTTTCCGTCTCGTGAAATCACAAAGTCCCGAGAAGGAGTCAACAAAACGGATTTCAAGGTCTGTTCTCTGCGAGCTCTGTCTTCTTCCTCTTCAATCTCCTTCATCTTCTCTGGTGTGAAAGGATAAGCATCAGCTCCAAAGCTTCGAATGACACCAACACCATTCTCATTCACAAGTTTACCGTCATCATCGATCATCACCAGGTTGGGAATTCCCCTAACCTTAAAAACCTCATCCAAGTGGTCACGGGTTTCTGAATCAGTAAACGGGACAGCAAGCCACGGCATCTTGGCGAAATAATCTTTAAAGGACTCTTCATCCTCATCCCCCGACACAAAGACAACCTCGAAACCAACTTTGGAAGAGAGTTCGTTGTACACTTCCACCAACTGTGGAGTGAACCGCTGACATGGTCCGCACCACGCAGCTGAGAAATACAAACCAATCTTCTTCCCTTTCAAGCTGCCAATTTTCACCTGAAACATCAACAAATGCATATACTCAAACTCTACGTAACACCTTGCTAAAATTTACTGCATAAATCCACACGTATCCAATTACAATCCGAACTCTACAGAAACCATGTGAGCTAGACTGAAGCCAAATCACCCAGAAAAGAAGGTCCAAGCAAATAGCTAATAAGCAATCGTTAAACATAAACATAAACATAAACCAGAAGAACCAGGAAAAACAAAATTTCGAAACAGGCTCAGACACATAATCGAGAATCAACAGAAGTTGAAATCCATGGATAACAAACTATAAACGTAGAATTGGGTCAACCACTGAAGGAGAGGAGAGAAAATCAATTTACCTGTTCGCCGTCATTACGAACGAGGAAATCCCTCGCCGGAGAAGAGAGAAGCGAGTGAAGATCCTGAGCATCACCGCCGTTAACTTCCTTCGAAATCTCAGCCATGGATTGTACGGAGCAGTGGTCTGATCACGGAATCGAATTCGAGAATCGCTATCACGAAGAACACACGAAGACTGGTCTCTCTATTGACTTTTTTTTGAGGGCCAAGTATGCTCGAAGCGTCTATTTAACTTTCTCAACATAAATGATTTTCCAATTAATTAATGCGACTCCTTAAGTCTTAAGTAAATACTATTTCAAATTTTCAAAACATTTAAAAAAATAGTGTCTTTTTGTGGGCAATAAAATAGTGTTTTAACTCAATTAATAAAATAGTTACGTCTGAAAAGTTTAAATCTAAAATTCGAAATATTAATTCCCAAAATTAAATTTTATTTTACTAAATTAAATTCTAAACACAATAATATAGAAAGAAATAAAATTGGTCTAGTCTTTTAATTTAGAATTTTGAGTTTACTTAATCTTTTTCTTTATTCTCTCCCATTAATTAAAGACTTAGCTTTAGCTTGACTTACTCATAAAAGAAAAATATATAGTTGACTGACTCAAGAAATTTTTAATTTCTTTTTCCGTTTAAGATAATGATTGAAACCTTATCTCAGTAAGCTGGTTAATCAGGTCTGGTAAACCGGGAATCGTCACCTCAACGCAAGTCAAATCCACAATTTAGGTGTAAAATTGCATTATCAAGATATTAAGGGAGAATCTTAACTATTTTCCGAAACATAGGGCGCTATTTTTTCGAACAACAACTTTAGAAAGAGCAAATCACACGTGTACGGCCAAGATCAGTTTCCAGAAAAATAAATCGACGGTTTATGTTAAAAATCGCCATGTCTCTTGCCAACTAACAGATTGGATCGTCTCTTCTGCCAAAGCAAAAACCCTTACTTTGGATCTTCTGTCATGTGTTTTTTCGAATTTTCAAGAATCGGAAACAGGGACTAGATGGTAATTTACACGTGAGCTAGAGAAAAAAAAAAACTAAACAAACGGTTATAAATGGTGATGAATCATAGGCTAGGGTTTGATTGCAACGAGACCACTTAGTATTTAATGTAAACACATCCATTTTTGCTCTCACTTTCTCCTCTCATACTCAATTCTCAAATTCGCTCGCTCTCTCTTTAGTTTCCTTCTAACTCACGTTTTTTTCTCTCTCAGAACTTAAACTTTTCTGTTCATCCGATCACAACAATGAACATGTATTACGGTGATCTCACGGAGACGTGGTCAAATTTCTCCATTTTGGTGGATAACGCGGTTCTGTTGTACGACCAAGAACGCAAAGGAACATCCAAATCATGCCGAAAGAAGAAGAAAACCGTATTTTCAAAAGAAAAAGATGAACAGAGAATGAAGAGAATCTTCGATATCTTCCCCAGAAAAAAAAGATCATTGTTGAAGAAACCTCTTAATATGAGAAACCGTCTTCAAAACCTTAATGGTGCTTCTACTTCTACTTCACCGCTCATTGATCTTAACAAGATTCGTGCAGATACTGAGACGGAAGACCCACAAAACGCTCCTCAGCAAAGGATTTCTTCTTCTTTGACACCCTTACTCGTCGATTGCAACATGGCTGAGTCAGAGAAGACAGAGACTAAAAAATCACCAAACCCTAGTTTTTGATCGTCTTCTTCTTGGTGCCTAAGGGAAAACAAGCGGCAAGAGACGTGCCGTGCAAGAGGGAAAGCGTAATTTCAAGAAAGCAAAGGTTTCTCTTATTTTTTCATGGAAGGGGAGAGATAAACCAGATGTAAAACAATAAATTACGTAATACTACAATAAAGGCAATTGAAATGTAAATAATAAATATTAATGAAAAAGTAGAGGAGAGTTTATAGAACTTTTTTTTAACTTGCGATCACTCTTGCATATTCTTGTGATACCGATTCACTTGAATATTTTGTTAAATGAAGATGGAGTTTTTGCAATACCACTAAAGTAATATTTAAAACGTTCAAGAATTTTTTCAGCATAATGTTCTTGTGATCATTTTAGACCATCAGAGTGTAATAATTTTTATTCCTAAAATTACATCTGCAAGTTTCATATCATTCATATCAAGTAGAGTAAAGATTAAGATTGGCTTAGCATATTTTTTGTTATGATTGATCATGTCTTTATTGCTACCAATAATGAGCATGTCATCAACATACATACATAGCAAAACATATACGTGATGACTACTTTTGTTATATATGCATTTATCACATTCACTAATGCTAAAGTCATTTGACATCATTACATTGTCAAATTTTTCATGTTATTGTTTAGGAGCTTGTTTAAATTCATACAATGATTTTACTAGTCGACAAGCTTTATGTTCTTGTCCTGGAATCACAAACCCTTCGGGTTGTTTCAAATAAATTTTTTCTTCTAGATCGCCATTTATAAAGGATGTTTTTACATTCATCTAATGTATTTCTAGATTTCTGAAGGCAGCAATGCCTACTAGTATTCTTCTTGAAGTTATCCTAGTTACCGGAGAATAGGTGTTGAATAAATTCAAGCCTTATTTTTGTCAAAAACCTTGCACCACAAGCCTAGCCTTATACTTATCAATAGATCCATCGTTTTCAATTTTTTTTGAAAATCCATTTACTCCCTAGGAATTTAGACCCTTGAGGTAAATGGGACTTATCATCATCTTCTAGAATTTCTGAAAATTTTGATAATCATAGAAAGAATTGTAGTGATCAACAAGTGCAAATGATTCATCCCGATTATTTGGATATTCTTAAGGTATATATTTTTGTAGTTAGTTAAGATAGGCGTGGGATTTTATTATTATAACAATAAATTTGTTCAGGATTTTTTATGTTCAGGCTTCGAAGGTAACGAAACTAAAAGAATATTCTTTTGGGAAGAATGGATCCTAACCGATCAACTAATCGATGACATAAAGAAACACAGTGCAGAAACCATGATAGATGTATTAATGAACATTGATTTAAATATGTTGATTATTGAAAGAATCAACTGGAAATGAATGTGAAAACTCGACTAGGATTTAGATTAATAATCTTATATGAATGACCTCTTTTTTTGGTTATAAAGTATATCAGTTTCAACACCGGGTATATCACTGGTTATAAATAAAGATTATAACATTGAAGATTTGGCTAATTCAAGTTGTGAGGATTACAAGAAGAATCAAATGATTGGTTTAAAGGCAAATGAAGAAACCAATAATAATTTTGGAATATTTTCAAACGCTCATATTCAATCGCATTTGATTCTGACCAATGTCAATCAGATGTTAACATGGGAGGATCAAACACTTGCATCTGGTATATTTACTCCGTAAGCTTGATTAGAGGCAGTGAAGTGATATTTCGCAAAGAAGAAGAAACGCAAGTAGGTATTATTTTATTATTAATATCTCATGATATATATTTCATTTTAGGTATGGATAACTACAAGAACAATAATACTTGCATTTCTTAACTAATTTTTAATTAATATTTTACTGTAGAAAAAGAAAAAAGAGAGAAAAAATGTTTTTTATTAAGAAATTTAGAAACTGAGTTTAAAAATTCTCTTTCTATTTCATTTTGTATTGGTTCACTCATTTTTATTTAAATAAATAATTTAATTATATTAAAAATAATAATATTAAATTAGTGAAATAGTCAATTTTGAGTTTTTCACCATTGAAGGTGGTCTTAGCATCTCCAATAGGGGGTTTAAAGAGTATAGAGTTTTTTAACATTAAAAAATAAGAAAATGAGAAATTTAAAAAACTTTTTAAGAAACAAATTTAAAAACTTTAAAAACCAGTTATTAATAAGTTTTTTAAAATTTATTAATAAAATATTGATAAGAAACTCTGATTAAATTTCTTTATTGGAGATGGTCTAACAAATTTCTCTATTGGAGATGGTCTAACATGCAGGTTGGGAAGCAAATTATATATGAATCTCGAAAATCTACTGCTGATACGAAAAAACGACTGAAGAAAGAAAGATTTACGAAAGCTGGTGTGGAATATGATTACGACCCACGTGCTAATAATACTAACAAAGAGGCTAATAAAATCATGACCTAATAAAATGATGGTTTTAACCTTAGGATCATCTTTGCTATGGTTCCATGATGTTTTCGACTTTGCATTATTGCCGATCGAGGGGGTTTTTATAGCACACGCTTGACGTACGTTTTCACTTTTCAAAATTTCATAGAGCGGTCAAAGACCATATGATTATAAAATAAATTATTTATGAATCAAATTCCATGATATTTGGTTAATAGATAGATATGAGTAGGAATTTTTTTTATAGTGATTTGGTATTAGTTATTTTATCAAAAAATAATTATCCCTGGAGAGAATTTATTTTTAACATAATGATGCACATTTTGAATCTAGGTAAAGCTCTTTTTTCAGCCTAATGTATACTTATATATATATATGTCACAATGTCATATTTATGAGGAGTTTTTTTTCCTTTCTAACATTACTGAAAAGTATATGATTTCTTTTTCGTTTTCTTATGTTGTTTCACCATTTTAGACCAATAAAACAGTTTTTTCTCTTTTAACACTTTTCTTCGGTCCAAACTTTAATTAGTCTATGTTTAGTTGAATCATGGAATAACTTATTTTTAATTTGTTATTTGTTAGTGTAAGAAAAAAGGGAAAACAATAAGATAAGGGATATATCAGCCTTTTAGGATTTAAAAACTTTATTACAATTTATGTATAATTTTGTTTGGCTGTCTCACAATACAAACTACTTACTTCCCTACTAAAAGTCTCAGTCTTTCTCCGGTAAGGCCTACCAGCTTTCTCAAGTCCTTTGCTGATTTTTCGTTATTCATGATTCTCTTTGTATCTCTGCTCTACGAACGTTCTCACCATGGTTGATTTCTGTGCCGCTCGAATGAATAAAAGAGCCGTTGGTGAAGCTCTGTTTTCTATGGGCTTAAGTTGTGATTGTTGGTCCATTTCCTAATCTTTTGTTTGTTGTAGCCCATGTCTTGATGACAGCACGAAGACTCTTTTGAACCAAAAAAGAAAGAAAGAGGAAGACATTAGTTTCTGTTGCCTCAGAGACTTTGCTTTGACTGTCATGAGGGAAAAGGATGGGTCGACCAAACGCAAGAAGCAGAAGATAGTGTAAGGTATTTGTTTGATCATAGTAAATTTTTAATAGAAGTTATTATTTATTTTTTTAATAGAAGATCTTCTACCATTTTTAATGATATTTTCCCCTGAGGAGCTTAAGTTAAAAAAGAAATATATTATACAATTTGTAATGTCCGAATGATTGGCAATTATTTTTAAAATTAAGTTTATATCTAAAAACTACGTAAACTACTTCTTTGCAGATTAAAAATACACACGTATTCATGGCATTTTCACTTTACCTACGGACCTACCAAATTCTTTCCTAATTTTCACGAAAAAAACAAAATATTCCTATGGCTCGGATCTAGTGACAGTGCACATGTTGAGGCAGCAAAATTTACGTCACTAAACGTTGCTTGTTTAGTCTCTTCTCGATATTTTAATGTGCATTCGTATTTGCTAACAATAAAATCATTGAAACAAACAATTTAAAAACAAAAAAACAAACACATGACAAATCAAAACCAAGTATTTATTGAACTAGTTCGATTTGTAATCTTAACATCAAATAAAATTAGAAACGCGATCTAGTTACACATTTACTAAACATCTATATAATTAAATTTTGACCAACCAACATCTAATAGTTTAATATATCATTATCAATCTAACATAACCAAAAAAATATTTGTTGTTATGGAAACTGATCGAATTCCATTAGATATACATATCTTCACTACCAGCAACTAAACTTATGGAGATTAGATTGATATAGGTCGAGTAAAAGTTTCATTACCAAACATACAAACATCTCCAGTTAAGATGTAACAACTTTAACTTGACAACTTTTATAAAGTGGAGAAACACATAACTTACGAGTCCAAAATGTCTCCAACACTCAAATGATTTCTATATTAAGGAAATAAAACAAACAATCTAATAAGCTCCTTTCTTTGTATACGCCATAGCTTCCGTGCCAAATCACAACTAGCTTTAAATAGTTAGGCCGCATTAATTCCTTACAATAAAAAACCCATTTTTACATTGCATACTCCTTTCTGTTTTGATTTCCTTGGTCTACCTTTTCGTCTCCCTCTCGCCGGAGAAGAGAGAAGCGAGTGAAGATACTGAACATCGCCGCCATTGATCACGGAATCGAATTCGAGAATCGCTATCACGAAGAACACACGAAGACTGGTGTCTCTATTGACTTTTTTTTAGGGCCAAGTATGCTCGAAGCGTCTATTTAACTTTCTCAACATAAATGATTTTCCAATTAATTAATGCGACTCCTTAAGTCTTAAGTAAATACTATTTCATATTTTCAAAACATTTAATAAAATAGTGTCTTTTTGTGGGCAATAAAATAGTGCTTTAACTCAATTAATAAAATAGTTACATCTGAAAAGTTTAAATCTAAAATTCGAAATATTAATTCCCAAAATTAAATTTTATTTTACTAAATTAAATTCTAAACACAATAATATAGAAAGCAATAAAATTGGTCTAGTCTTTTAATTTAGAATTTTGAATTTACTTATTCTTTTTCTTTATTCTCTCCCATTAATTAAAGACTTAGCTTTAGCTTGACTTACTCATAAAAGAAAAATATATAGTTGACTGACTCAAGAAATTTTTAATTTCTTTTTCCGTTTAAGATAATGATATAAACCTTATCTCAGTAGCTGGTTAATCAGGTCTGGTAAACCGGGAATCGTCACCTCAACGCAAGTCAAATCCACAATTTAGGTGTAAATTGCATTATCAAGATATTAAGGGAGAATCTTAACTATTTTCCGAAACATAGGGCGCTATTTTTTCCAACAACAACTTTAGAAAGAGCAAATCACACGTGTACGGCCAAGATCAGTTTCCAGAAAAATAAATCGACGGTTTATGTTAAAAATCGCCATGTCTCTTGCCAACTAACAGATTGGATCGTCTCTTCTGCCAAAGCAAAAACCCTTACTTTGGATCTTCTGTCATGTGTTTTTTCGAATTTTCAAGAATCTGAAACAGGGACTAAATGGTAATTTACACGTGAGCTAGAGAAAAAAAAAAACTAAACAAACGGTTATAAATGGTGATGAATCATAGGCTAGGGTTTGATTGCAACGATACCACTTAGTATTTAATGTAAACACATCCATTTTTGCTCTCACTTTCTCCTCTCATACTCAATTCTCAAATTCGCTCGCTCTCTCTTTAGTTTCCTTCTAACTCACGTTTTTTTCTCTCTCAGAACTTAAACTTTTCTGTTCATCCGATCACAACAATGAACATGTATTACGGTGATCTCACGGAGACGTGGTCAAATTTCTCCATTTTGGTGGATAACGCGGTTCTGTTGTACGACCAAGAACGCAAAGGAACATCCAAATCATGCCGAAAGAAGAAGAAAACCGTATTTTCAAAAGAAAAAGATGAACAGAGAATGAAGAGAATCTTCGATATCTTCCCCAGAAAAAAAAGATCATTGTTGAAGAAACCTCTTAATATGAGAAACCGTCTTCAAAACCTTAATGGTGCTTCTACTTCTACTTCACCGCTCATCGATCTTAACAAGATTCGTGCAGATACTGAGACGGAAGACCCACAAAACGCTCCTCAGCAAAGGATTTCTTCTTCTTTGACACCCTTACTCGTCGATTGCAACATGGCTGAGTCAGAGAAGACAGAGACTAAAAAATCACCAAACCCTAGTTTTTGATCGTCTTCTTCTTGGTGCCTAACAGGGAAAACAAGCGGCAAGAGACGTGCCGTGCAAGAGGGAAAGCGTAATTTCAAGAAAGCAAAGGTTTCTCTTATTTTTTCATGGAAGGGGAGAGATAAACCAGATGTAAAACAATAAATTACGTAATACTACAATAAAGGCAATTGAAATGTAAATAATAAATATTAATGAAAAAGTAGAGGAGAGTTTATAGAACTTTTTTTTTTAACTTGCGATCACTCTTGCATATTCTCCTTATGATACCGATTCACTTGAATATTTTGTTAAATGAAGATGGAGTTTTTGCAATACCACTAAAGTAATATTTAAAACGTTCAAGAATTTTTTCAGCATAATGTTCTTGTGATCATTTTAGACCATCAGAGTGTAATAATTTTTATTCCTAAAATTACATCTGCAAGTTTCATATCATTCATATCAAGTAGAGTAAAGATTAAGATTGGCTTAGCATATTTTTTGTTATGATTGATCATGTCTTTATTGCTACCAATAATGAGCATGTCATCAACATACATACATAGCAAAACATATACGTGATGACTACTTTTGTTATATATGCATTTATCACATTCACTAATGCTAAAGTCATTTGACATCATTACATTGTCAAATTTTTCATGTTATTGTTTAGGAGCTTGTTTAAATTCATACAATGATTTTACTAGTCGACAAGCTTTATGTTCTTGTCCTGGAATCACAAACCCTTCGGGTTGTTTCAAATAAATTTTTTCTTCTAGATCGCCATTTATAAAGGATGTTTTTACATTCATCTAATGTATTTCTAGATTGTTGAAGGCAGCAATGCCTACTAGTATTCTTCTTGAAGTTATCCTAGTTACCGGAGAATAGGTGTCGAATAAATTCAAGCCTTATTTTTGTCGAAAACCTTGCACCACAAGCCTAGCCTTATACTTATCAATAGATCCATCGTTTTTCAATTTTTTTTGAAAATCCATTTACTCCCTAGGAATTTAGACCCTTGAGGTAAATGGGACTTATCATCGTCTTCTAGAATTTCTGAAAATTTTGATAATCATAGAAAGAATTGTAGTGATCAATAAGTGGAAATGATTCATCCCGATTATTTGGATATTCTTAAGGTATATATTTTTGTAGTTAGTTAAGATAGGCGTGGGATTTTATTATTATAACGATAAATTTGTGTTCTTATCTCGATATGATATGTCTTGTGTATTACTTTATGCAGGATTTTTTATGTTCAAGCTTAGAAGATAACGAAACTAAAAAATATTCTTTTGGGAATAATGGATTCTAACCGATCAACTAATCGATGAAATAAAGAAACACAATGCAGAAACCATGACAGATGTATTAATGAACATCCGATCACAACAATGAACATGTATTACGGTGATCTCACGGAGACGTGGTCAAATTTCTCCATTTTGGTGGATAACGCGGTTCTGTTGTACGACCAAGAACGCAAAGGAACATCCAAATCATGCCGAAAGAAGAAGAAAACCGTATTTTCAAAAGAAAAAGATGAACAGAGAATGAAGAGAATCTTCGATATCTTCCCCAGAAAAAAAAGATCATTGTTGAAGAAACCTCTTAATATGAGAAACCGTCTTCAAAACCTTAATGGTGCTTCTACTTCTACTTCACCGCTCATCGATCTTAACAAGATTCGTGCAGATACTGAGACGGAAGACCCACAAAACGCTCCTCAGCAAAGGATTTCTTCTTCTTTGACACCCTTACTCGTCGATTACAACATGGCTCAGTCAGAGAAGACAGAGACTAAAAAATCACCAAACCCTAGTTTTTGTTCGTCTTCTTCTTGGTGCCTAACAGGGAAAACAAGCGGCAAGAGACGTGCCGTGCAAGAGGGAAAGCGTAATTTCAAGAAAGCAAAGGTTTCTCTTATTTTTTTCATGGAAGGGGAGAGATAAACCAGATGTAAAACAATAAATTACGTAATACTACAATAAAGGCAATTGAAATGTAAATAATAAATATTAATGAAAAAGTAGAGAAGAGTTTATAGAACTTTTTTTTTTAACTTGCGATCACTCTTGCATATTCTCCTTATGATACCAATTCACCTTAATATTTTGTCAAGTGAAGATGGAGTTTTTGCAATACCACTAAAGTAGTATTTAAAACGTTCAAGAATTTTTTCAGCATAATGTTCTTGTGATCATTTTAGACCATCAGAGTGTCTAATAATTTTTATTCCTAAAATTACATCTGCAAGTTTCATATCATTCATATCAAGTAGAATAAAGATTAAGATTGGCTTAGCATATTTTTTGTTTGATTGATCATGTCTTTATTGCTACCAATAATGAGCATGTCATCAACATACATACATAGCAAAACATATCTGTGATGACTACTTTTGTTATATATGCATTTATCACATTCATTAATGCTAAAGTCATTTGACATCATTACATTGTCTAATTTTTCATGTTATTGTTTAGGAGCTTGTTTAAATTCATACAATGATTTTACTAATCGACAAGCTTTATGTTCTTGTCCTGGAATCACAAACCCTTCGGGTTGTTTTAAATATTTTTTTTCTTCTAGATCGCCATTATAAAGGATGTTTTTACATTCATCTAATGTATTTCTAGATTGCTGAAGGCAGCAATGCCTACTAGTATTCTTCTTGAAGTTATCCTAGTTACCGGAGAATAGGTGTCGAATAAATTCAAGCCTTATTTTTGTCGAAAACCTTGCACCACAAGCCTAGCTTTATACTTATCAATAGATCCATCGTTTTTCAATTTTTTTTTGAAAATCCATTTACTCCCTAGGAATTTAGACCCTTGAGGTAAATGGGACTTATCATCGTCTTCTAGAATTTCTGAAAATTTTGATAACCATAGAAAGAATTGTAGTGATCAATAAGTGGAAATGACTCATCCCGATTATTTGGATATTCTTAAGGTATATATTTTTGTAGTTAGTTAAGATAGGCATGGGATTTTATTATTATAACGATAAATTTGTGTTCTTATCTCGATTTGATATGTCTTGTGTATTACTTTATGCAGGATTTTTTATGTTCAAGCTTCGAAGATAACGAAACTAAAAAAATATTCTTTTGGGAAGAATGGATTCTAACCGATCAACTATTCGATGAAATAAAGAAACACAATGCAGAAACCATCACAGATGTATTAATGAACATTGATTTAAATATGTTGATTATTGAAAGAATCAACTGGAAATGAATGTGAAAACTCGACTAGGATTTAGATTAATAATCTTATATAGTTTTTGATATAGTTTTTCCTTTGTATGAATCTTGATGACTAAATGAAAATCTGATTTAAACTCAGCCTAGTTGTATAAAGAGCATAAAAGACAAAACCAGTAACAAAAACTTATGTCTAGTGACTGCTCGGAATTGTAAGTAACAAGATTAGGGTTTTACTACAATTGTAATCGATCTGACACCTTGTTGGGTTCATTCTCCTATACTATTAGTAAGTAAGATTTGTTGTTATTTCTTTAGATTGATGAATGTCTTGATATGAATATGTTTTGGTTAACATATTTTTCTTTTGATCGTACGTTTCCTTTATCTGACATGAATCTTGATTACTTAATGAGAATCTGAATTTAACTCGGTCTAGTTGTATAAAGAGCATAAAAGACAAAACCAGGAACAAAAATTTATTGTCAAGATATAGATTTTTTATATATGATACGACATTTTTATTTTTATTTTTATGAAAAAATATATTGTTTAAAAAGACAAAATTAATTCAAAAATATAAATTTAATGAATAATATGATCATTTATTTGAGATAATCATATATTTAATTTGAATATAATTATATGATTAAGATAAATATATTTTATTTATTTAATATTGTAAAATAAGAAATCGATTAATCTTAAAAATTATGTTAAAAAATTCATTTTATAAAATATTTGAAAACTTATGTTTGAAAACATATTCTAATATAATATTATATTAGTGAATAAATATTTCTCTCATTGATGCAGTAGCATGTACTTTGGACGAGAATTATGAAGCACGGCCTGGCGTGAAAAGGGTTCTCGTGGATCAAAGGACTGAAAAGTGGGATGAGACTCTGAAGATATGGGAAGTGAAGAATTCAGGAAGCGGAAGCATGATTACGTTTTGGTTTGTGGCTGGAACGGTATATATCGTTAAGGCCAACGGATTGAAAGACTGCGACACCATCAGCCTTTAGTCTTTCAGGTGCCAAAAAAAGAAAGTTCAATTGGATTACGCTGAAGATGTGAGACTAACTTCTAACAATGCGATCTTGTATAATCCAGTTGGGCATGACGTGCATCGTGTGGCTAAGTTTCTGTTGAGCATGTTTAAAGAGAAATGGGTTTCCATTGAAGTGCAGTATGATAATCTTCATAGAAAGCTCAAACCAACTCGTGATATCGCCTTCCCTCGTCCTGCTGCAACAATTGCTCCTATCGTAGAGCCATTACCAGCTCCTACACTTTCCCCGTCTCCGCCTCCTCCTCCTCTTCCGCCGACAGTACTTGAAGATAGGACTTTGGAGAGTGCAGAATCTATGACAACACCAGTGGAACCTTTTTAGAAAGAAATGGTGAATCTGTTCATAATATTATCCAAGAACCGAAAAAGATTTCTTTCAGAAAAATTGCAAACATAAACCCCAAACGTTAAACATTTCACCTAAGAAAAAGTTAGGTGTATCTAAAAACCTAAGATTTCATATCATGTAAATCAAACCCCAGCCGTTAACAAGAATAACTTCCTAATGGAGGATACGAATCATTTTATTTTTCCAAAAAATTGTCAAAAATATGAAATTTTGAAATTTCACTTAAGAAAATTCAAGAAAAAAAGAAGTGTATTTTAAAATCCAAATTTTCGTAAGATGCAAATAATAGTGTAGACGTTAATAAGGTTAACTCCATAACGAAGAATGAATTACACCATTTCATTTTTGTCAACTATCACCAAAGATTGTTGCTATAGACGAGTTTTGAATTACATAAGAAAAGATAACAATTTCACGTGTTTTTTTAGCAAGAGAATTATCACAAACATTTAGGTTTCTCGGAATTAATGCTAGGGTGATGTGTCAATATTAGATATTAGATCTAAGAAAAAAGAGACAAAATTATATTAAAAACTTTGTATATGTCAATATTAGATATTTAGATAATAGGTTGTTCACAAATCTTTTACATATTCTTATCTTATCTGATATTACCTATACATAATTAAGTTTTTTTTTGTCAACACATAATTAAGTTATTAGCCTGGTTTTGGCATTTGTACTCTCGGATAAGATATGAATATATAAAAGACTTGTGAACAAACTATTATCTAATATCTAATATTAATACATGCAAGCTTTTAATGTATTCTTGTCTCTTTTTTAGATCAAATATTTGTACAATATCCAGTATATAATTATTATGAGATTAGATAAAACGTTGTGTCTTTCAGATTGCTTTCTGAGTATACATTTATACCAATATATGGTTTTTTTATTTTGGAGGACAAAAAAACATAGATGTATCTAATTTACCCTAGCATTAATTTTGAGAAACATAAATGTTTGTGCTGATTCTCTTGCTAAAAGGGTGCGTGAACAAGGTGATATTTTTTCATTTAAGTTAAAGTTCTTCTATATCAACGATCTTTTGGAATAAAAGTTCTATCCACCAAATTTGATTTAATATATGGTGATAATTGACTCAAAAAAATGAAGTGTATATCATTCTTCGTTATGGAATTAACGTCTGGGATTTTATTTGTATCTTAAAGAACCTGATATTTTAAAATACACTTTATTTTTGAGTTTTTAAGTTAAATTTCAAATCTTTAGGATTTTTTGCAATTTTCTTTAAAAAAATGAAACGCCTCATTTTAGCCCCTGTTAGCGAGTTAACTCTGTTGACGGCTGATGTTTAATTTGCATGATATGAAACCTTAGATTTTTAAATAGGTTTTTCAAGTGAAATGTCAAAAGTTCGAGTTTTTTTTTTTGTTTTGTAGTTTTTCGTGGCTAAAAATTATTTATTTCAGGTCTTTATGCTCTTATTGATTTTGGCTCAAATAATTGCTTCTTCTTTTGCTTCACAGACCACTGTAGCTACTGGCACCGAAACATCGAGAGTTACTGAATCAGGTAAGTTTTAGCTGACAAGGTCATTCCAAATATAGATACAGCTAGTATCTATCTACACACAAAAATAAAAAACTAATGGAATAATGATTATTCTAACCAGAAAAAGCAATTCGCATGTCATCTCTTGTTCGGCAAGAAACCAACGCAGGTGGATCAAGTAGTTCTAATAGTTCTAGCAGTGACACAGGATCTTGCTTTAGTGGTAAACTTTGAAACTCTGTGTCAGCGATTTCACCTTATTAGGGCCGTTAAATAAAAAAAAAAAGTGGTTAGTTTTAGAGTCAAACCATGTTATTATCTATCCCTTTTAAGAGCACAGTTAGATTTTTTCTACGTCGATGACTTTTCCCAGTCGGATTGTTTTCTGTGTTAGGATTTTTTTCACTGTACAGAAAAAATGAACAATATTTTAGATGTCTTCTTCTCCTGTCATTGATCTAATAAACATGCTTGTTCCATGCGTCTTGATTGGAACAACTGTTTAGAGCAGCAAAGCAAACTAGAAGGGGCAAGAAGAAAAATTTGATTAGAACCAGGATCTTGGTATATATTGTTGAAAGCGTTAAGCCTCACAAAAATAGAACAGTTTAACATGTATAGTGTGGTCACACAATCTTATCATTACAATAGCTCCCACTCAGAATCTTCTGATGCAAATGTCACATTTGACTCTGAGCTTTCAGGGTCTGGAGATGTTGTCGCATGTTTCTTAGTGTTCATCACATCAAAAACCATGTCTACATCTCCGAACCATATTGCAAGCGGCTCATATTCCTTCTCTCTTGTTCTTTGCGAAGTTAAAGCATTCATTATTTTTCTATGTTGATAATGATAAAGACGAAACATATTAGGAATAAATGGATTGGTGGAGCAGTATATTCAATCTTATGACAATTAAGATCATGAAATTGTTCTTTTTCCACAGGAGGAACCTATAGTCAATGGCCACGTGTTCTGAAACTAGTCATTACTGTAGAAAACAAGGTTTTGTAAGATAGTGAGAGAGAGGACCTTGAATGATCTGAGCGGCCTAGTCCTGCCACGAGCTTCGTAAAGCAAATTGTTGTCAAAATCTGAGGGAGTCTTCTCGAATTGTTATGTTGTACAAATCAATGGTATCCAATGAAGCATCATCGAAGTCTTCGATGAAAAACTCATCTTGATTAACTACACATTAAAAGTTGCACATGATGAAACTGACCAAACTGCAAAGAGACCAATTCCAAAACCTTTAGAAAAATATGAGCAAACACACACAAACCCATCATATAATTGCTGCTAAAGGATCTAATGTTTGCCACTTTGAGCTTGAAACGCTGAGCAAGTGGGATTAGATTTGAATCACCCGTAGAAATCCCAGAGGGAGATTCAAAAGTATCATCATTACATGCTATTTCAAGGGAAGCGTGAGTAGATGGAGATACTTGAGAAGATATTGCATCATTGCGTCAAAGGAAAGTAATTGCGTTATGATTACAATCACTGTACGCGAACAGTGATCCTCCGTAAATTTCTCTGGTTCAGCCCTTACAGAATCCAATCCTAAAGGATCATGCACTTGAACTCAAAGAAACCTTACCCTGTCCAACACAAGAGAACCAAGAGACTCCATTTCCTTGTACTCTATTTACATCCTTTCAATCATCAAAACTAATATGATTACATCCCAAGGAAGGCCACAGAGGAAACCAAGAGAAGAACTCTCGGAGACTTTAGAAACTAGCAAAAAGTATCTGAGTAGCCAAACTGTCCACCTCCACAAGAATCATTCCAATTTACGGTAGATTTTATCATATATTTCTCTTCATTTGGATTATGTATTCATACCTCACACACAAAGACAACACTACTGAAAAGTGACACTAAATCCCCAGTAAATACCTTTTCGAAACAAGATCATCACAATTATAGATTGAAGATGATTTCTTCACGCAGATGGTAACAAGAACCTTTCAATATAAAGTTGAGAAAATACTTTTTATACAGACATGCTATCAGACCAAGATGTTGAAAACCTAGGAAAAACGAAAGAATCTCAGCAGTTTGGTCGGAAAAGGTTTAAACTTTTTATACAAACGACCAGAAAATTCTACAGAATTCGTGATCAAAGCACGAGGACAGAAGAAAAAAAAAAGTTTCTTACGGGCAAAAAATGAAATGAAATGAAAGTGAACTTCCAAGGTAAAAGGCTAGAAAAGAAAAGTAGCGGGAAAGTGATAAAAACGAAAAAACCCTAAACACCCAATTCAAAAACGGATTTAGATGAAAATCAACGAAAGGAAAGAGTAAGACCCAAGAAATTTACTTGACAAGAACAATAGATCTAATTAAAAATAGAGTTAGATTAAATAAAAAGAAAAATCTCTCTCATTAAAAATAAATAATAGATCTATTGGGTTCTTGAACAAAAAATAAACTATTGGAATAATTTAGGCCTCATTTGGACCCTTTTATAACGTAATGCCAAATGATAATGAAACGATATGAACAAAAAGTATGATTCTAAACTTTAATCAGTTTCTTTATTAATATTTAAAAAGAAATACAAAACAAAATAACCATAATAATAGATTAATAAAAAAAGAAAAAAGATGATAAAATAACTTTAAAATTATCCAAAATAACCTCGACATTTGGCTGAACCACAATAACAAATTTTTTTACCTTTAAAGATATTTGTCCCATCTTCTCCAACTTCTTCAGTTTCACAAGATATTCCATAATCATACCTTAATTCTGTCAAAGGAGGTATATGCTTTATTGCAAAAAATGCAATGCGAACAAATGGTTGACGATCATCTTCAAATTCAATAGGCTGCCACATAACATTCGGCGAACAGCTATGGTTCATGAACCGACTGACATTTCCATATTCTTTTGCGTTGATCAACATTTGCCATCGAAGTTTAAAAACTTCAGAAACTTGATCCCAGCAGTCTTCACCCACGAGCTCAGGTTCATAGTTCCACTTGAACCTATTGTAAATCCTAGAAGTATCAAACACATATTCGTCATCATTTTTTAGGTCATGTCTTCTCTTATTCATACCAACAAACTCACAAATGAAAGTTCCAGCTCGAATCGGCTCCCACGAACGTAATCCCCAACCACAATTCTCCGTCTTGAACACTTCTACACGGATTCTCAAACCGGTTTGAGTTACTCTGTTGTGGCAGTCAGGAGGACAAGGACACATATCGCCACATTCGTAAACCATTGGTTTACGACATACTAGAAGGCGGTTATGGTATGGTAACTCGTTGTCGTTTCTTTGAACACAAGGGCACTTTGTATCTTCACACAACTGGCTTTGACAATTTCTGCATGCGGTAGATTGATATTTCACAACAGCCGTCATACTTGAACAAGTCGAAGATCTATTGTAGCTGAAATCTTGAGGTTGGTCCTTGTCATTCTCATCTATTTCATTCACCAGCGGAACTGGTAAAGTCTCGACTCCATATGATATATCTTTAAGTATTAAACCTTTCCTTGAATCATCCAAACCACACTTTCTCCAATTTTCGGCTAACTCCCAATTTGCATAACCAGAAGGTTGGTCTGGTTTCCTCACCAGTTTAAACTTGAACTCTTCGAAACCGGATTTCCCTTTCACTTTCCAATAATCAGCCACCAAGTAAAGTCCATCGTAGATGTAAATCTTCTTATTTTTATTGTTAGGGTCTTCTTTGCCTCTAATCACTCTAACTTCATTCCCTTTCTCTTTACTTGTTTGCAACGCAAGGTTTCCTCTTCCAAGTTTCTGATCAATAGCTTGTCCATTTTTATCTGTTCCACCATGTCCAGTATATATCAACGTTTCAAGATCCTCTGTTTCATCATCGTAGTGTCCAGATGATACTACACTTGTAGCTAAAGGACCTTCTGTTGCACCATCTTTAACTGTCAGATAGTCAATGCCGGCGACCATCTGCGTGTGAAGACCAACTAGGCACATCTCGCCCCAGAAGTAGAAGATATCACCTATTTGTACTCCAGGAACCGGGCCAATTCTCTTCTTTGTATTGGTACTAACACCCAAATTCTTACAATTAGTGAGGGCGGTTGTAAGTACACCCTTTGCACTTAGCTGGCATAACCGACGTCTAACTGCGTCAAACTTCATCAAAACCGAATCAGCTACCTCTTGGTTTCCAGTTTCTCTCTCTGCCTCGCTTATTAATGAGTCAAAACCTGGGCAAGATGTAACCACTTTGCTGTTTGGATCATAAGTTTTTGGCTTCTTTGTGCTCATCTTCAAGTTTTTTGAACCCTTTGGTCGCCCACGTTTTCTTTTGATCGGACCAGTACTAGGACCAACATCAGCAGCAATATAGTCTTTGTTTGCATCATCAAATGGAATAATGGTTTGAATCGGTGAGACAAGTGAAGGAAGAGGTGTTGCTGTGTTGTTGGTCATATCATCAATGGTTCGGAGCATTGGGACATCTAGAGTAGGAGGAGTTGTTGTGCTGTGAATTTCATCATCAATGGTTCCAAGGGGTGCAACCTCTAGAGTAGGAAGAGGTGTTGTTGTGTGGGTTTCATCATCAGTGGTTTGAGGCGGGGTGACCTCTAGAGGAGGAGGGACTGTTGTGTTGTTGGTCATATCATCAATGGTTCGAAGCATTTGGACATCTTGAGTAGGAGGAGTTGTTGTTGTGCTGTGAATTTTATCATCAACGGTTCCAAGGGGTGTCACCTCTAGAGTAGGAGGAGGTGTTGTTGTGTGGGTTTCATCATCAGTGGTTCGAAATGGTGTTGTTGTATTGTAAGTTTCATCATCAACAGTTTGAAGCGGTGAGACCATAAGTGGAGGAGGTATCGTTGTGTTGTAGGTTTCATCAGCAAAGGTTTGAAAGGGTGAGACTGTTATAGGAGGAAGTGTTGTTCTGGTGTAGGTTTCATCAATAATAGCTTGAAAGGGTGAGACCATTAGAGAATGAGGTGGTGTTGTATTATAGGCTTCAATATCAAAGGTTTGAAAGGGTGATACCATTGGAGGAATTGGTGATGATGATGATATGTTTTCCGTCTGATTGTTATCATCTTCAGCATAAACCGAGCTCTCATTTCTGAGCTCTTTAGCCTCTTTTCGATTGAAGTCGTCCATTGCAAAAAAAGCAAATCCTATTATTGTAGCCAAAAAAATAATATAAAATTAATAACGAAAAACAAAAAAAATGCATATGAAAAACTAATTACGTATGTGCAACAAACGAAAAGACATCGAGTAAAAATCTTAATTAAGGAAAATTAATAAATACATGTGTTAGAAAAGAGGAAAAAAAAGTTCAGAGATTACTCATCACTAAATTAAAGTACATGGTGTGAGAAGTTTTAGAAAATTCATTGAGAAAAATTTTCAAAGATTTATCTTTCATGCAAAGACTATTATATGAATGATTCCACTAATTAACCTCCAATAAATCTCTAAGTAGTAATGCTCTAAAACGTAAAATTTCCTTGTGATTTATAAACCCCCAAATATTAATGTATACAATGATATTAGGACAAGGACGCAACAAACAACATTTCTCAAATTTTATCTATTACGACAATTGGCTCCTCATGCCTTCGACGTTTCTTTTAGCTAAAAGACAAACGATAAATAAAAGATAAATAAAGTTTCGTGAAAACCTATATGCAATGCTGTAGAATATAAATATCAATTTCTATACTGTAAAATAACATATGTTTAAACTCTAGGGTTACCAGACAATGAATGCTTCACTATTGCCTTATTCTGTTTTATTGTCACAAATACACCAAATCGACTAGAAAAACTAACGATTTTGAAACCAAAACTTGAAGTGAACAGTCAACCATATCTAAATACCATTCAATCTTTTATTATTTCTAACTTCTTAGAATTTTTTTTTTAAAAAATCTCTTTCTCAATTTGTTTTAGAAAGCCGTAGTAAAAAAATACCATATCAAAAGACGATAGTTTTTCTTCCAACTAAAAAACCTAATGTTGTTTTACTTTAAAAAATTCTGATTTTTGTAAGAAACAGCGTTTCATGAATAAGCACTTTTTCGCTCATTACATTGATAACTGCTGAGAAAAAAAATTTAGATCTAAAGTAACATTGATTAACTTCACGAGATGACTAGAAATGATAAGTAGGTTTACAAAAGAAACTGAAAGAGATGAGATGTCCGATCTGATTTGATAATATTTAACTGCATACTACTACATATTATTGAAGTACATAACAAATGCATTCAGATTTGATTTGACTAGTGCTTTATTTTCACTTTTAAAACTTTTGATATGAAGGATATAAAAATTTAAAACAACGCTCCATAAACAAGACAAATTTTTTTAATCAAATATTATTAAATTATTTTAAAATTAAGATATATGTAAAAATATATTAATAATACTCTTAAAAATATTCATAAATACATATAATTTCGATTTTGATTAACATCAACAAAAAAAACACACACAAAAATAACCTAAAGAAAAAAAAATATTAAGTTAAAACTTGTTGAACATAAACAAACATCAAAAGAACAAATTAACACGTACCTTTGAAAGGCAAGAACTGATAAGAACTATATAGGCTCTCACAAAAAAAAAAAAACAAGAGAGAAAGGATGAAACAAGAAGCAGAAGAGAAAACTACTAATGAAAAATGGTTGGTAGTGAAGAATGTAATGATGTTTTGATATTTGGTAGTGAAGAAGAAATAAGACTAAGCCTCTATTTAAAGGGATTTCAGAAAGATGTGTGGCTATTTACTAGAAGAATATAGGCCTTTAGATCAAAGCTTGATTTATCTCCACCGTCTAAATTTAAAGGCATAGAAGACCCTGGATTTTTTCAATTTATTCAGTGTATCTAATTGTTGCCATTAATGCTATTACCAGTTTTGCCTCAAAAAATTAATTCACTTAAACATAAAAAATCTTCTTTTTCCAGTTTTAGCTAATAATTTCCACATATCTATATATATTTATTCAAAATTTGAGTTGGTTAGGCTAAACACCAAAAATTATCAAATCCTATAATTGTTTTTTCTGTCTGGAATCTTTGTATTTAGTAAAAAAAGATTTATGAACATATTAGAACAATTTGGTATTATTCATTAACTTTATGTATGAGTAACCTAAAAGCTTTACAGTCTCATAACTAGCAAATTCATTAAAATGTAGTAAATTTTAGACAGAAACTAAAACGTGAACAAGACACGCATACGAAAATAGTTGGCATCCCGAATAGTAGTTGTGTCGAGAAACATGGTTATTTTATATGAAACACACAGTTTTTATAGTCATAGTTTGTCCTTAAACATTTACAGTTCTGATTCTCCAATTCTTATTTCTTTTAGCATTCTTTCTTTAATAAACACATTACACGAACCCTTCATAAAGTGTCGAGATATACTGAAATCTGATGACGTTAGATACACCATAAATTTTATACAACAATTTTTCATATGTAAAATTTAATAACACATAATGGATCATA
Organism: Streptanthus diversifolius; assembly: GCA_039880935.1. Classification (NCBI taxonomy): domain Eukaryota; kingdom Viridiplantae; phylum Streptophyta; class Magnoliopsida; order Brassicales; family Brassicaceae; genus Streptanthus; species Streptanthus diversifolius. The sequence goes on from JAXGFM010000007.1 coordinate 1,937,385, forward strand.
GCTTGCCAAAAACACGCCATCAATTTGTTTTTTTTTTTTGTTGATAAGACGAATAATAGCCTGTAAAAAAACAAATATGTAAAAGATATAGTGCAACAAATTATGATACCATAAATAATCTTGATGATGGTGGAATCAGTTAGATTAATCATCTAGAAGAAGTACAACCAATCAATAATAAATAGAACTAATTGGGTTAAGACGTAAATCTTATAAATTGTAGACAAATATAAACGTAAACGCTTGACAAAACAAACTCTTGGCATGCACTCGTACAAAAAAAAAACACTCAATATTAGAATGCAGACTCATGCATATATATGTCATGTATATTATATTAGCTGAGACTTAAACTAAAATGTATTATCCGACTTAAAGCAGTTACAGCATTCAAGTGAAACTTCATAATATATATGTCTTCTTTTGATGCGTAACTTATGATATGAAATTCGAAGCTCATACCATAATTATCAGTCGTAAATAATTTTCGATAATCCTATGCTCATATCTATAAAAGTAGTATCAATACTTATTAACATATGCAAGCTAGCTATATAAACTGATTTGATGTTGAAAATCATGCAATGAAGTAAAATAGAAGGACAAGAGAGATTACCCGTAGGAACAGTACTGTATCCAAAGGGGACTCATATTCGGGCACCACAAACCGCATGTTCAGCAATAGAACAACCTCAGTAGATAACCCTGGAGAGCAAAACAAACTTCGTGTGATATTTTCTCTTTAGAAGTCTAACAAGACCAAACGACATATGATACACAATAAGGAAACTAAATTTTGATAAAGAGAAAGGAAATATGGTAACTTGAATAGTGGATACTCAAATTTTGAAATTTTGAATAGTGGATCTTCAAACTTGAAGTTACACTATTCAAAACCTCAAAAAAATATATTACTATGCATTTTATTCCTTGTAGTTTTATATATTTTACAAATAATCTTACTAATTATTTATATTTTCATTTTAATTCCTATAAAGATAAATATATATGTATATAATAAACAATTTTTATATATATTATAAATTTAATCAGAAAATATAAATTAACAATTTAAATTTCACACAGAAATAATATTACATTTTTTAATTCAACATAAATTTAAAATCACACCACAATAATAAATATTTTACATGAAAAAATATTACATAAACACATAAATAATACCTAAACTACAAGTTTTATCATTATAATTAATTATTATTGGTATTGAGGACTAATATGCAAAATTTAAATACTTTTGAAGATTAATTTGAGGATTTACCATTTGGTTGAGCAATGCACCCTCAAATTCTTATTTTGAGAATGTGCCACTCCCAAAATGATTTGTGGTTGGAGATACCCTAATGAATTGGCGTGGCCTTCTACACTGTTTTCGAAGAAAGTTCAACAATGATTAGTTCTATTCTCTTAAGTTAATAAATGCTCCTCTTCCTCTAACATCACACTAGTTTCGAAGCAAAAATTACTCAATCAAACGTGACAAAAACAATAAAAACCTAAAAATAAAAAAAGTATGATGAAAATTAATATAAAACTCACCATCGTCCACCATAATTCCAATTACGGTAAAATTCTACTTACGGCAATCGCCAACCCTATTTCATCTCTGCAATCTTATTTTATGGAGAAGCTCATTAACTGATATAATTAAGCACAAAGTGTGATACATGTATGCATTTGGGTTATACTAGAAAAATATTTGTTATAATTAATCTTAAAATACTATAACTGTCGAGATATATATACTGAAATTTGATGAACTACATATACCATAAACATTAAGATAACATCAGATGTAAAATTTATGACTTATCTACTGCGGGAGAGACATATGATGGATGATAGCCAGTCAAAAACACGCCAACAATTTTTTTTTCTTGTTGATAAGACGAAACACGGTCTGTGAAAGAACAAAACAACTATGTCAAGATAGTGCAACAAATTATGCTACCATAAGTAATTTTGATGATCGAATCAGTTAGATTAATCATCTTGAAGAAGTAGAACCAGTACATGGTAGATGGAACTAACCGATAGAAGAAATAAATCTTACAAAGTTGTCAGAAAATACACGCGCAAACTCGTGCACTAAGATATTGTCATGCACTCGTATATATATAAAGAAGCATTGTCATATATATTATAATGCAAAACATGCATACATTATATTAGTTAAGAATCAAACTAAAATGCATTACCCAACTTGTACAGCAGTTCAAGCATTCAGATGAAATTTTGTAATATGCCTAACTTTGCATCAGCATAACTAAACGCCTGATATGAAATCCGAAGCTCATTCCTTTTTCAATCGTAATTAACTGTAGACATGCTCATATGTACAAAGTTATTAATTATGTATACTTAACATATGCAAGCTAGCTATATAAATTGATTTGATGTTGAAATATCATTTAAGTAAGATAGAAAGGACAAAAGATAAACAGTTATGTTATATATGGAGCAAAGGTATCTAACATAAATTAACTCCTTAGGGGGGGGGGTTCAAGAAACGTCTCAATATCATATTTGATACATGTAAACACTTTTTACCAGAGTATCAAATCCAAAGGAGACTAATATCCTCAGCCTTTACAAACCGAATGAGCACTAAAACAACCTTCGTACGTAGATAGATAAGCCCTGAAAATATAAAAAAAAAAACTTCGTGTTATACTTCTCTTTTGAAGTCTAAGGACACATATATACGATAGACAAGTAAACTAAATTTTGATTAACAGAAGAAAAAATGTCATAATATATTGAGCTTGACCTTCTACACTATTTTTGAGGAAAGTTAATCAATAATCAGATTTTTTTTTAAGTATATAAGTGGCTCCGCTTCCGCTTACAGTACACTAGTTTCGAAGAAAAAATAACTCAATATATCAAACATGACCAAAATAATTAAAAACCTAAAAATAAAATAAGATCAAAACTAATATAAAACTCAGGATCGTCTTTCAAATAGTTCCAATTACAGTTACATTTCTACTTGCGGTAATAAATGTTTTCCCAATCCTATTTCATCTCTGTCATCGTAATTCTCCTATTGAAAACCTCTTTAATAACCAACGTAAACAATCTCCATATTACCACTTCCACTACTTAAGATAGATCTCCCTACGATTAATTGTACCCATGTTTCATATCTAAAAGTGAAGATTCCTGTCGAGAACCAAAAAAAAAAGAACTATATGCGAGAGAGAGAGAGAGAGAGAGAGAGAGACGATTCGTGGCGTTTCATAGAGGTAGTGTCGGTTTCATGTTTTGCCAGGGATCTGCCGGACTTCGATACCACCAGAGTTCTGACCCGCAGAACCAACTCTAACGTCATACTCGAGAAGGTGGATATTAGTGAAAGATGTGTAAAACCTAAACCTAACATCACGGAAATGCCCTCTTACAAATTGAAACAACTAGATTATTTAGGCTCAAGAGGCCCATTTCCATTATATGGGCCTATAGTTTAGGTCCCAATGTCCATATTTTGTTATATAGTGTTTTATTTAAAGCTAGTCCAACCCAAACTTCAGTCGATGAATTTTTTTTTTTTAAACTAGGAGGTTCTGGTCTGTAGGCCCGTACATCTCCTACGACGAGGCCCAGACTATGTAGTTTAACTTTTCTTTGAAGAGCAGATCCCTATCAACTTGAATTGAACCTGCGACCTGCAAAATCTTTACTAGATAATTTAGGAGTCTTAGCCACTATGGTAATTGCGAAACAAAATTTCCATTACATATAAAGCTTGTGCTTCTGTCCCTTTGTTCTTCATCTCGGTAATAGGTTGTAGCCGGCCACGATGTATCGGCCAGACCTGTCGGAGGAGCGTTTAAAAGTTGAAACTCAGATTAGGGTTTATATATAACACCGCCGGGTAAACTTCTGACGGTCTGTTCTTGCGATCTTGTTGGAGTTGAATCCTTTGATTAAACCTGCAACAGGAGAAAGAGGAAATCAGTGAGAAGGAAAAAGAAGAAGCTCAAGAAACAGAGGAAACAAAAGAAGAAGAAGTGCAAGAACAGAGAAGAAGCAAAAGCAAAGAAGAAGTAAAAAAGAAGGAGAAGAAGAAGTTGAATACGTCGACAGAAGAGTCAACGAAGAAGAAGAAGTCAAAGAACAAGAAGTTACACAACAAGATGAATAAGAACAACTAATTAGTACAAGTCCTAAACTTTTATTTAGTGTATAAAAAATATAAAGTTAAGAGTTGTTGACAGAAAAAAGGGTAAAATATATGTATATATTTTTGCTGAAATGTTATAGCAATTTAAAATAATCATTACTTAAGGCGTTCCATAAACTTAGTACTGTACTTAATTTATAAAAAGAAAACAAAAGACATAGTAATAAAATGTCATTATACATTCGACCTCTTCATTACTGAGAGCGAACAACACCCTCGAGCACATCTTCAGGAGTAGATTTGACCTTCTCCTTGCTCAGCAGCTCAGCTCTGAGATCCGACACCATCTGCTCCAACGACAAAACTTGAGCAGCAGAGTAGCAGACTTGACCTTCTCCGTGTCCAGTTCAAGGTTGAGATTCTTCACATGTTCCTCGAGTTCTTGGACTCGAGAACCATATGAACTCAAGGAACCATCAGCATTTGCTTTATTCCACTCCAAGGAAATTTCAACAAGCTTATCCTTCAACCAGTCTAGGTTGAAGCCCGCTTAGTGAAGCTATGTGGAGGCTTGTTCAGTTTCTCGATGAGACCCAGGAGGAGATTCATGTATGCGGTCTTCACCAATTGGCTCTTTGGTATGAAATTCAAAATAGTGTCCGCGTGTTCGTTGAAAATCCGACTCACTTGAACAACCTGTCAACCAGAATCTTCTTATAGTTAATCAAATATATATAAAAAAAAAGAAAGAAATACAACTTCAACTACTTTTACTTCGTGCATCCCGTGTATAATCATAACCGCGAATAAAGAACTTGGAAACCACTGACATCTAACGTCTCATTCTCAGTTACTTAATTATACTCAAGGTGCAGGGACCCAAGTCCATCAATATGTCTCATTCTTCAGCAACAAGCAGTCTCTCTCAGCTTTTTTCTCTCTTTTTTTTACTCTCTTATATAGTTCTGATCTTTTGTATACTATTGTGGAGAGATCATCTTCAATATACTTTATGCAGCCTTACTTAGTTATTCAGATTCTTTCTTTCTTAAGATATATTTAACTGAAATTCAATACTATTTTTCCTCTTTTTTACTTTTATTTGCCTATTGTACGTTGAAAAAACAGTGAAAACATAGGTTAAAATATCTTTGGTAAAAATAAATGTTCAATACATAAACATAAAATTGGACTCACTTCATGATATCATAGTGTGGTCCAGTAGGGTTCGGCATGGGTTGGGTACCCAGATTTTTGAATGAACTTAATATTTAATCCGTTTTGGGCGGGTTATTTTATACGTAATTTTATTATTTTTAGATTATGATTTTTATGATTTTATAAAATATGTTTATTGTTTAAATTTTAGTTTCACAACAAATATTGTTGTTTTAATCCATGTTCATCTTATTCTTTATTTAAGTTGTCAATATTAAAATGATGGTCATAAAATTATGCATTGTTAATATTTAATCTAAGAATTATGTTCATGAAATTAATATATATGAAATATGAAACTATAATTCTTGGTCAAATAATAAAATTAAATATTGTTAGCTTTTATTTTCTTGCTAATAATTATGTTGGTCATAATTGAATTTATTATTCATGGTCAAAAATGTTATATTTAAGATGTAATTTAATATTGTTAAATTATGTAAATGTTATAATTATTTTGTTAAAATAAGTTATGGCACATAAATGTTTTTATATATATATATATATATATTTAATAGTTTATTTCAATTTCAAAACATAAATTATATTGCAAATTGATATTTCAGAATCCGGTTTTATAAGATTCTACACCAAATAGCAGGTAAGGGCCATGTAGCAAATCTTTGTGCCCAGGTGATGTGAGCCGCGGATGCAAGTACCCCCAAGGGAGGTTCAGGCAGGGCGTGGCAGGTGCTTCACCGTGAGAGAGACTCGATCACGGATGGGCTGGGCGCTTGAAGGGGGAGAGACTCGACCTCTACAAGCGTGAAGGATTCGGGGGAGTGAGCTGGACCACACGGCTTGCGGAAGAACCGTGATACACCAAGAAGACTTGAACTTGGTTCAAGTCGGCAACAACCAAGCAACAAGGGCTAGGCGGCTTAGAGTTTCGAAATTGTGCTAGGGTTTTATTTTCTTGTAAAGTCTGATCTTTATTAATGAGAATGACCTGGCTTTTATAATGCCTAAGTCTTAGGGTTTTCACCCTTACAATAAACAGCATACAGTTTAATGTAAAACAACATGAAGTGTAAAGCAAAATGGCAAGGTGTTTTAATGACTTGGGCCGCGGGCCACAAGGCCTGGTCGCGGGCCCAAGTCCTATACTTAGAAAAATTTAGATAAAAAAAGATAAAGAGAAATAACTAAGATAGACTTGGTCGTGGGCTTGGTGATGTCCACTTCCGGATTGCACACTAAGGGTATTGCCTCGTTAAAACCTCCCTCGGAAAACCCAATGGGACAAAACCGAAGGTAGGAAAAAGAGTACAATTCCTTAGCGCGTCTTTGGGCATCCCTACCCCGGGGTGATGGTAAGGATGCAAGAATCGGCAACTTGGCGACTAAGCAACTCCCAGGCAGTGGTTGACGAGTAATGGGCCTGGTCTCGGGTTGGCCCTGGTTCGGGCTCGGAATTCTGCTCCAGAACCTCAAGCCTCCTCTCAATGAACCGGTTGAACTTGGTGCCCAAGGCCTTAGCTCTGGAACGGGTCATGGGTCCTGCTGGCGCGACTGGAACTGCTTCGTCCGGGCATGGTCCGGCTGGGTCGTCTGCGGGGTCGTCGGCACGGTCAGTGCGTTCCGTGGCTCCATCATCCCTCCCCTCTTCAAGTGGTTTGGTCTCCAAATCAACATCCTCACCTGCATCAAATAATTCTAAGTCAGAAACATTGAACGTTGGAGAAATGTTAAACTCACCTGGTAGCTCAAGTTGGTAGGCATTGTCATTGATCTTCTTCAGGACTCGGAATGGTCTGTCTCCTCTTGGTGCCAACTTGTCCTTGCGTTTCTGGGGGAACCTTTCGGGTCGCATGTGCAGCCAAACCCAGTCGCCTTCCTTTAGTGTCGTTGGTCTACGCCCCTTGTTGGCTTGCCGGGCGTAGGTCTCCGTCTTCTTCTCAAGATTTTCCTTGACCTTCTGGTGCAACTTTTTGACGTATTCAGCCTTCCGGTCTCCCTCTAGGTTCACGATCTCAGCAGGGGGTAATGGCGTGAACTCCATTGGCGACAGCGGATTGAAACCGTAGACGATCTCAAACGGTGACTTCTTGGTCGCGGAATGGACGGCTCGGTTGTAGGCGAACTCGACCAGCGGTAGGCATTCGAGCCAAGACTTCAAATTTCGCCCGATGGTTGCTCGTAGTAGGGCGGAGAGCGTCCGGTTCACGACTTCAGTCTGTCCGTCTGTCTGGGGATGGCAAGACGTTGAAAACAGCAGCTTGGTGCCGAGCTTCTTCCACAGCGTCCGCCAAAAATGGCTGAGGAACTTGGTGTCTCGGTCGGACACTATTGTCCGGGGAATTCCATGCAGTCGGACAATCTCCCGGAAGAACAAACTCGCGGTTTGGGTGGCGTCATTTGTCTTGGAGCACGGGATGAAATGCGCCATCTTCGAGAACCTGTCTACTACTACGAAAATGGAGTCTTTGTGGTTGATCTTAGGCAAGCCTAGCACAAAGTCCATAGAGATGTCAGTCCAAGGAGTAGTAGGAATAGGGAGTGGTAGGTATAACCCGTGGGGATGGACTCTTGACTTGGCCCGTTTGCAGACCAGGCAGCGGCTGCAATGGGCCTCAACATCTCGTCTCAGGTGGGGCCAGTAGAAGTGTTCCTTGAGTAAACTCAAGGTTTTGGCTACGCCAAAATGACCCATCAAGCCTCCTCCGTGGGCTTCCCTCAGTAGTAGCTCCCGGGTTGATCCCTTTGGGATGCAAAGCCTCCGATCCCTGAAAAGGAACCCATCAAACAAGTAAAACCGTGAATGGGTACCCGTTCCAGCGTGAGTGAAGGCGTCCTTGAGGTCTTCGTCTTGGGCATATAGCTCCTTGAGTAGTTCGAATCCGAGGACCTTAGCTTCCATGACCGAAATCAAGGAATGCCTCCGGGACAAGGCATCTGCGACGACATTCTCCTTTCCCTTCTTGTACTTGATGACGTAAGGGAATGTCTCGATGAACTCCAGCCAGCGTGCGTGTCGTCTCTTCAGCTTTGTCTGCCCTCGTAGGTGTTGCAGCGTCTGATGGTCCGTGTGGATGACGCATTCCCGGGCCAACAGGTAGTGCTGCCAGGTGTCCATTGCCCGAACTAAGGCATACAACTCCTTGTCATAGGCGGGGTAGTTGAGTGCTGCTCCGCTCAACTTCTCGCTGAAATAGGCAACTGGTTTGCCGCCTTGGGTCAGCACGGCTCCGATTCCAACGCCAGATGCGTCGCACTCCACCTCGAAAGTCTTCTGAAAATCCGGTAGTGCTAAAACCGGGGCGTGAGTGAGTCGTTCCTTGAGCAGGTTGAAAGCTTTATCCTGCTCGGGCCCCCAGCTGAATGCCCGGTCCTTCTTGATCACGGAGGTCAAGGGACTGGCAATGGTGCTGAAGTCCCGGACGAACCGTCGGTAGAAGCTCGCCAAACCGTGGAAGCTCCGGACTTGGCTGATGCTCGTGGGCGTGGGCCATTCCTGTATGGCCTTGATCTTGTCCTCGTCCACCTGTAAGCCTTGTGGACTCACGACAAAGCCTAGGAAGACTACCCGATCAGTGCAGAACGTACACTTCTTTAGATTGGCATACAACTTCTCCTCTCGAAGTGTGCGTATTACCAACTCCAAATGAGTGACGTGATCGGCATATGAGGCGCTGTAAATAAGGATGTCGTCAAAATAGACTACGACAAACTTACTGATGTACGGCCTGAGGACATGGTTCATTAAACGCATGAACGTACTCGGGGCATTGGATAGCCCAAACGGCATTACTAGCCATTCGTAGAGACCCTGCTTGGTCTTGAATGCCGTCTTCCATTCGTCTCCTTCGCGCATGCGGACCTGGTGATATCCGCTCTTCAGATCGATCTTTGAGAAGATCGAGGCTCCGCTCAGCTCGTCAAGCATATCGTCAAGGCGCGGTATCGGGTGACGGTACTTGATGGTGATGTTGTTGATAGCTCGGCAATCAACACACATTCTCCAGGACCCGTCTTTCTTGGGTACGAGCAGGACGGGTACAGCACATGGACTAAGGCTTTCCCGGACATAGCCCTGGTCCATTAGTTCTCGAACTTGGCGTTCGAGCTCCTTAGCTTCCTCCGGGTTGACTCGGTAGGCGGGTCGGTTGGGCAGTTGTGCTCCCGGAATGAAATCGATGTTGTGCTCGATTCCTCTTAATGGTGGCAGTCCTGGTGGGATCTCTGTCGGAAAGACGCCGGCGTAGGTCTCTAGAAGTTTGGCAACTTCAGGCGGGGGTGGCGGGTCAGTGCTGCCGGCGTGCAGTGATTCCTTGAAGATCATAAGGACGACATTAGTATCGCCCCTACTCACTGCCTTGCGGACGACTCGGGAGTTCACAAGAAAGTTCTCCTTCCGGGGACCTTTGGTTGAATCCGTCTTTAATTGGATTTCCCGGACTTGTTGTGGTGCGAGCGGTGCTAAGTTAAACCTGCGCTTGTTGTGAACAAAAGAATACAGGTTAGTCCGCCCATTGTGCGTGGTTTCCCTGTCAAACTGCCATGGACGTCCTAGTAATAGGTGGCCAGCCTGCATCGGGACCACGTCGCACAAGACCTGATCAGAGTAACGGCCTATACTGAAGGGTACCATCACCTGATCGGATATGCGGATCTCGGTCTTGTCATTGAGCCAGCGCAACCCGTATGGGCGTGGGTGCTTGGTCTTCTCGAGACCGAGCTTGTCAACCATGTATTGGCTGGCGACGTTGGTGCAAGAACCACCGTCTATGATCAGAGAACATACCTTGCCCTTCACGGTGCACTTGGTATAGAAGATGTTCTCTCGCTGTTCCGTCTCTTCGGGTCCCGCTATTGAGTTCAGGACACGTCGGAACATCAGAAGTTCTCCGGAATCCGGGTATTCAATCTCATCCTCTGGCTGGTCGATCTGGGCGTCTAGATGCTCATCTTCCTCATCAGCGGATTCGTACTCGCCGGATGGAGTCAAGATCATGACTCGCTGGTTCGGACAGTCGCGAGCCATGTGACCTCGTCCGTTGCACTTGAAACAAGTGATGTCTCGGCTCCGGGGTGCAGCACCGGTAGGCTTGGTCGGTTGGGGTTGTCCAGCCGTGGGTCGGGTCGGCTCACGGGGACGGGTCGGCGCGCGCGGGTCGGGGACAGGGCCAGGGGGCCGGTTGTATGGCTTGGTCCAGTTTGGCTTGGGCCTCTGATTGTCTGCGGCCTTCCTCTTGTTGGCTTGCTCCACCTGGTTGGCTAAGTGGTATAACTCGCCAAGGTCGTGGTACTGCTGCCTCTCGACTTTGCGGGCGATCTTTTCCTGAAGCCCATCGAGGAACTGGGCCATGAGACTCTCCGGGGAGTCAGTTATCTCAAGACGGTTCCGCAGGTGCTCGAACTCGTCGAAATATTCACTGACCGTCTTAGTGCCCTGGGTGAGTCGTCTAAAACGCCTTTGTAACTCGCGGTGGAAGTGGGGTGGAACGTAGCGTTTCCGCATTAGATGCGTAAGCTCGTCCCAAGAGGTCAGTGGTCCGAAACGACTCCTTCGTCGTTCAGCGACCTCACGGTCCCACCAGGTCAGGGCATGGTCCGTGAATTGGGCGGTGGCAAGAGCTACTCTCCGGGGGTCTCCGTATCGGTAGTAGTCGAAGATCAGCTCCATGCGTCGTTCCCAATCTAGGTAAGCCTCGGGGTCGACCTTGCCGGCAAATGATGGCGGGTTAAGCTTGACGTCAGGGGCTTGGTATGGGGGCGGTCGGTCGTCGTACCGGGGGTCTCGATCATAAGGGGTACGGTATGGTGGATCGTCGGGCGGATCTTCTTCTCGTGGGTCGCGAGAATAGGGTCCGAAGTAGTGAGTCCGACCATTGGTAGTGGCACCTCCGTTGCCGCGGTGAGACGCCTCGGGGAAGTCCGGTCGTTGGGGAGGACCGGGTTGCTCCAGCCGTTCCATACGACTAGCGAGCGTGTTCATCTGAACCGTAATCTGGCTCAGCATCTGCATTACTGCAGCTGATCCTTGGGGACGTTCGGGAACGTCCGAACTACTAGACATTTATATTTTTAAAGAAATTTCCTAAAATAACAACTTTCCAAAAATGGAAACTTTCCTAAAATAGAAACTTTCCTAAAATAGAAACTTTCCTTATCTAGAAACTTTCCTAAAACAGAAACTTTCCTAAAATAGAAACTTTCCTAATCTAGAAACTTTCCTAATCTAGAAACTTTCCTAAAATAGAAACTTTCCTAAAATAGAAACTTTCCTAATCTAGAAACTTTCCTAATCTAGAAACTTTCCTAAAATAGAACTTTCCTAAGTTGGAACTTTCCTAAAATAGAACTGTCCTAAAATGGAACTTTCCTAATCTAGAAAAAGGAAAATATCCTAGGGAGATATTCTAGACTTAATTTCTTTCCTAAATCGTTTCGGGAAGTTTCCTAATTGGTTTTGGGAAATATTCCTAAGGAATTATACTAGGGGATATTTGCCTAAACCTTGAAATGGAAAATTGCCCTAAACGGCTGATGGTATCTACTTGTTCGCGGATTGACCTAGGGGTGGCGACTAAACTCGCGGCTGCTTAGGGTACACGGTCGCTAACCTATTCACTCCACGGTTACACGCGGCTACTGGTTGGGGCAAGCGGCTATCCGCGGGGTCGAAAGGGAAAGCTAGCGCGGCTAAGGCTTCTCCTACTGGCTGCTAGACACGGAATCAGCTAGGGAACCTCACGCAAGTCTACACAATCCTAGCTAATCAAACGCGTGAAGCAAGTCTCCTTGCTTTCACGATTTCTCAAAACGCAAGTGTTCTAAGGTGGATTTCTATTGCGCCTTAATCCGTTTTACACAACCTAACTTCTTTTTCCCTTTTTTTTTTGAATGAATGAACACAAGCAATCTATCAACCTAGCAACAATCAAGCAATCTCCTTTTTTTTTTTTTTTTATAACGAAAGTTAAAAGATAGGAGTGGAAGGGTGTAACCGGTTTGGTGGATGGATTAGTTGCGGTTCTAATGAAACTTCTTATCTCTTTTTTTTTTTTGTGACTTGAATCCGGCTTCTCTCAACCTTGCAGGTTTGACAAGCAAACAAATCAAGCCAAGCGTTTTCTTAATGAATTAAACAAGTGAAACAAATAGCAAAGGGATAGGACACAACCGGGGTCAGGAGCTTTTGAGCTCTGATACCAGATGATGTGAGCCGCGGATGCAAGTACCCCCAAGGGAGGTTCAGGCAGGGCGTGGCAGGTGCTTCACCGTGAGAGAGACTCGATCACGGATGGGCTGGGCGCTTGAAGGGGGAGAGACTCGACCTCTACAAGCGTGAAGGATTCGGGGGAGTGAGCTGGACCACACGGCTTGCGGAAGAACCGTGATACACCAAGAAGACTTGAACTTGGTTCAAGTCGGCAACAACCAAGCAACAAGGGCTAGGCGGCTTAGAGTTTCGAAATTGTGCTAGGGTTTTATTTTCTTGTAAAGTCTGATCTTTATTAATGAGAATGACCTGGCTTTTATAATGCCTAAGTCTTAGGGTTTTCACCCTTACAATAAACAGCATACAGTTTAATGTAAAACAACATGAAGTGTAAAGCAAAATGGCAAGGTGTTTTAATGACTTGGGCCGCGGGCTACAAGGCCTGGTCGCGGGCCCAAGTCCTATACTTAGAAAAATTTAGATAAAAAAAGATAAAGAGAAATAACTAAGATAGACTTGGTCGTGGGCTTGGTGATGTCCACTTCCGGATTGCACACTAAGGGTATTGCCTCGTTAAAACCTCCCTCGGAAAACCCAATGGGACAAAACCGAAGGTAGGAAAAAGAGTACAATTCCTTAGCGCGTCTTTGGGCATCCCTACCCCGGGGTGATGGTAAGGATGCAAGAATCGGCAACTTGGCGACTAAGCAACTCCCAGGCAGTGGTTGACGAGTAATGGGCCTGGTCTCGGGTTGGCCCTGGTTCGGGCTCGGAATTCTGCTCCAGAACCTCAAGCCTCCTCTCAATGAACCGGTTGAACTTGGTGCCCAAGGCCTTAGCTCTGGAACGGGTCATGGGTCCTGCTGGCGCGACTGGAACTGCTTCGTCCGGGCATGGTCCGGCTGGGTCGTCTGCGGGGTCGTCGGCACGGTCAGTGCGTTCCGTGGCTCCATCACCAGGCCAAGGTCTAAGTATTCTCTCTTCATATTATTTCTCCTTCTCAACCAGCTGTCGTACCAGAGAAGATGAACATTGCTGAAGCAGCTTTATTCATCTGCTTCTTTTCATATTCTAATGTAAGAAAGAATCAGTCTTTTAATTTCATTAACGTTTTCATAAATTCCGTTTAAATCTAACAATTGCGTTTCTATTGATTTTTTCACCCGACCAAAATGTAGCTGTATTTCGCCAGAGCTAAACAAACCGCCAGCAATTCCAGTTCATTTTAACTTCGACGAAGATCTTATATATTTCCTGTATTTTCATTTTCGGACTTTTTTTGCTTGTTATAAACTATTTATGTAAAACATTTATAATTTTCATGGATATTCGTGGGAATACCCACTAATTATTTCATATGTATCCGTGGGTATACAACTAAAATATTTGTGGTTATTCGCGGGTTTACCCACTGAAGAATTCGTGATATTTCGTGGGTAATTATCCACGAAATTTTTTGTGGCTATTCGTAAAAAAATTCCCACGAAAATTTTCGTGGCAATTCGCGGGTTGCTCTACCCACGAAAACCCACTAATACAATTACCCACGACGCTATACCCACGAATAATTTTCGTGGCATTTCGCGGGTAAACCCACGAAAAGCTACGAAAATAATGTGTTATTACTCGCAAAAATTTCGTGGATATATGGATTTTTTTACTAGTGATTATTTGATGTCATCCTCTTTAGAATTTTTTATGAGAGAGAGGGGGCGCACGGCCCATTTCCACACGCCAAAAACTTTAATATCTATAACCACACAAACTTAAGGTCTCTGTTTATAACCCTATCTTATAAAGTTTAATGTTTATAACCCCACAATTGAGATATTTTAAACCTATTTCCCCACAAAAATAAAGTTTAAAGTTTGAGAGACCATAAACGATGGTAATCTTTGGTTAAACTAAACCACTTAAACATATAAACCAATGACGAGGTTGATTAACTCGTTAATTAACTTACAAACCGAGATTTTAACCCATAAACCAAAATTAATACACAAATACAACCCGAATCCACATTCATTCGATGAATTGAACCCTAAATCCCAAAAACGCCGACAATTCAAAAATCACACAAAAACAGCGTCAATGGAGATAAATGATATTGTCGGCGAAGAAGGCGCAGGAAGAGCTGAACCCGACAACAAAGCGAACGAGCGTTATGAAGCTCAAGTTGAATTTCAGAGATGAACCTTCGATTTTTCATGATGTATATCCTGAAGACGATGATACAGATGCTGTGCGAGTTGACATAAAACGCGGTGATGGTCAGTTGTACGATGGTCAAAAATTCGTCAATGGTGTAGCGTTTAAAGAGGCGGTTCTCGACTATGCACTAGAAACCGGCAAGAATATCGTACAGAGCAGGTGGGATAAAACTAAGATTGAGTTCAAATGTGTAGGAGATGGTTGTTATTGGTGGATTTATTGTGCAATTACTCGAGATTCATCAATGTGGCGAGTTCGAGTCTTCAAAAACGTTCATACTTGTGTTCGTAATGGTGAGTGTGAGATGCTTAAGGTTCAGGTAATTGCTAGGTTGTTTGTAGATAAGATTCGTGAAGAACCTAGCTATTTTATGCCTATAAAAATCATGGATTTTATTAAGGAGAGATGGGGCATTAGTGTGTCACGGAATCAATGTCAATCTGCTAGGAACAAGGCACGCGGTTGGATTGACAGAGGATATGCTGAGCAGTTTTATAGAATGCGAGATTATGCTTCAGAGCTAGAGCTAAGTAATGAGGGAACAACGGTGAAGATTGACACCATAAAAAATGATGCTGGTGAAGATGTGTTCAACCGGTTTTATGTATGTTTTGAAGTTCTCAGAAACACTTGGAAAGAGTCTTGTAGGCGACTGATTGATGTTGATGGAAGCTTCTTAAGATCAACATTTAAAGGTCAGTTGTTAGTTGCATTAGGTAGAGATGCAAATAGTGTTATATATCCAGTAGCATGGGCAGTTGTTAGAGTTGGAGACACCAATAATTGGTTAGCATGGGCAGTTGTTAGAGTTGGAGACACCAATAATTGGTTGTGGTTTGTTAATTTGATCAAAGAAGACTTGGGGCTAGGAAATGGTGAAGGCCACATACTGGTATCTGATCGCTGCAAGGGTATTATTAAGGCTGCTTCGATTGAATTGCCTGAAATAGAGCATAGAAATTGTGTGAGACACATATATGGGAACATCAAGAAGAAGCATGGCCGAAAAACGTGGATGAAGCCTCTGATTTGGAACTTAGCTTGGAGTTATAATGAACCATATTATAAGCAGAATTTGGAAAGAATAAAAGAAATGGATTTGAGTGTTTATGATGACCTTATGAAGACGAAACCAGAAACTTGGTGTAGAGCTTTCTACAAACTTGGCAATTTCTGTGAAGATGTTGATAATAACTATGTGGAATCGTTTAACTCTTCTATTGTCAGAGCAAGAGAGAAGCCATTTATGCCCATGCTTGAGACAATAAGAAGGTTAATAATGGCCAGAATTGCAGAAAAGTCGATTAGAGCACACAGTCACCAAGGTATGTGCACTCCTTATGTTGCTAATTTTTTTCGGCTGAACATGAAGCCGCATCACTCTGTACTGTCATAAGAAGCACAAGTGGGTGACCTCTTATCCAAATATGAGCCTTTTCGTGTTAATTTGGATAAGAGGTCATGTAGTTGTAGGAAATGGGATATTACTGGAATACCTTGTGAGCATGCTTATGGTGTAATTCTGAAGAAGCATCTGAAACCCGAAGAGTATGTATGTCATTGGTTTACTACATAGATGTGGAAGAAGAACTATACTAACGGATTGAAGCCAGTCAGAGGAATGCGTTTCTGGCGAATTAATAATGCTCCCTTAGTGCATGAAGTCCCTGTCTCAAGTGATAATGAAGAGCATAAGTCTGATAAGAAAAGAAAGAAGCCGAAACACGAATCCAACCAAAAAGAAGCAAGTAGAGAAGAAGAGGATAATGCATTGTGGAATATGTGGTGGAGCAGGCCATAATAGTCGTTTTCATTCAACTGAGGTATGTTTTAATTTTTGTTTTTAATGTTTTGAAGTTTTGTAGAAAGTTTGGTTCATCTAATGTTGTTTTTTGGTATCATTTAAGATACTATCACGGCAGCTGGTGGAAGCGCAAAATTACGTGAATAAAATGCAAGCCGAACGACAAATGCAAGCTTCACAAACATTGCAATCCCCCCAACAATCTCAAGCTTCACAACAATCACAATCTTCTCAATCATTGTCAGCTTCTCAAACATTGAAAGCTTCACAACCATTCCAAACTTCTCAACAATCACAAGCTCCTCAACTATCGTAAACTCCTAAACAACCGTCTCTCACACAAGCTTCTCAAACACAACCGTCTCAACCACAAGCGTCTCAACCACCACAAGCATCAGAATCTTCCAAAACTTCTAAAGGCAAGGACAAACTTTTTTGGAGGAAAGGAGTTCTCAAAAAGGTGAAGAAGGAGCCAAAGAGTCCAAAGAAGAAAAAAGCAGTTGATCATCTTAGTTTTCACTGTCTAGATCCTAGGTTTAATCTAGAAAACTGATGTTTGATGTTGGTTTTTAGTGAACTAATTGGTCATCTTTTGTTTGTGAAACTGATGTTTGATGTTGGTATTTAGTGAAACTGAAGTTTGATGTTGGTTTTTAATGTTTGTGTCATCTTTTGTTTGTGGTCTAGTGTCTGTATTTTGTATTTTGGTATGTCGGATGTTGGTTGTTTGATCTTTGGTAATTTTAAAATGTGAACTGATCGTTTATTCCCTTGTTCTCGGTTATGATCGTGGTTGTGCTTTGTTTGTTATACACTAATGAAACAAGCGAACAAACAATTGCTCAAATGATCAAGTCAGATATTCATTGATCGTAACAAACATACAACCAAACTCAAATGATCAAGTAACACATCTTCATTAACCGATCAACTACAACATTCAACAAGAAACTTGAAGATCAGAGCAATTTTTCTAAACCAACTATGATCAAACAACCTACCACTACAAGAACCATCTTCTTTTTCAAACTTGATAAGCCTTCACATAAAACAACTTCAACCTTCTCAAACACCATCTTCTCAAACTCGCTCCCATCAAAAACAATTTCATTTTCCCTTATCATTTGCTCAAGTCTCTCAGTTTTTTATTTCAATTTCTCCACTTCGTTCAGCAGTGCCTCATCAACCCATTTGAAAACATGACTGTCATCCATTAACTGCAACAATTAGTAGAAATTAAACAAAAAAAGCATATAAACTATCATAGAACCGACCAAATTACCTTGTTTGTCGAAGCATGAATGCAACGAAAATATCACCGATATGGATTAGACTCAGATTTTGAAACCTTTACAACGATTTGAGCACCACACCAACATACAAACTCTATTTCGAACTGCACTCGAATTTGGTTCCTATTATTATTTTATTAATATTTCTTAAGAAACTTCTTAAGAACTGTTTCTTAAAAAACTCTTAAAATTTTAATTTTTTATATTTATTTTATTATTAGAAATTCTCATAAGAAACTCTCTAAGAATTATATGAGGTGAACTACTGTTGACTAAATTTTATTATTTCGGATTTGGTTCGTCCGGTTTTTCTTTCTTCCCAAACTCTCTCCCAACTTTTTTTTTGTTTTCTTAAAGCTCCCATTTTAATTTTTACTATATATTCGTAAACAAAAATGTATTTTTGAGAGACTGGCAACTAAGTTTGAGAATAAGATCTAATGGACATTTTATTTAATTTTAAGATTTATATATATTAGTTAGAGGTTTTGACATGAAAATAGTATACCAATATTTATAGAATCAATAGTAATAGAGCCAATAAATTTCTTCGGTCCACAATGATTGATAAGACAATGAGCTCTTTTTCTGTTCGGCCCTATAAGTTTTTTTTTGATGAATTTGTATAATTATTTTAGATATATGGAAAATGGTCAAATAATAAATATATAACTGTGATTTATTGATTGTCCGTTATGATCCATATATAAACTAGTAAGTTGTGCTGCTAATATTCATATACAATTATGTGTTATTTAGGTGTTGATTTGATATCGCACTATTTAGATGTAAGAGGTCTTTCCCGTTGTTTGTTGACACCTAAATAACACATAATTTTTATATAAATATAGCAGCAAAATTTACTAATTTATTTATCATATATTTATGATCTGTAATATCTCTGTCGATTTCCTTGTAAAGAAAATTAGAAACGAAATGTGTAGAAGAAAATAGTGCCAAATATGAAAAAGAAATACATCTTGTTTTATGTATCGAACAAGGAATATATATATGAGAACAAAACAATTTATACGTATATATTTTAATTAAATGATTCTGGTTTAGTTTAATATTATCTTTTAAGAATAACAGTAATAGAGCATTAGGGGTATCTCATCCAATTTCTCATAATTAAAATAATAATATAGAATAAAAAAGGAAAAGAGAGACAGTAAAAGATTGAGAAACGATCAGAGAAAACTCTGAAAATTTGAAATTGAATAACATTATTAAATAAAATTAATAGAATATTAGTGAGAGACTCTTGTTAAGATATTAATATTACCGTAATAGAAAACTTTCGACAACAGTAATATTATCCGAGGGAAAAAGGGTAATTGTGGAATACGGAGAGATAATGAATGATAAATCAGTTAAATACTATATAACTAACTAACCGTAGCAATTAACTGAAAAGGCAACTCTGTTGACATCAGTCTCTTCTTCTTCTTCGCTTCACCCCCAAGAAACAACTTCTTCTTCTTCTTTTGACTTCTGATTAGCTTGATTCTTGCGTTTCTTTCTCTATAGATCCTGTTAAAGGTGTGCTACCAATATAGACTTCATCAACAGATCCCATATCTTCCTATTGCAGTAACGAGCTAAACTATGGAGGAGGTACAGGCTATCGATTATGAATATATCAGAGACGAACTGATCAATGCAAATGACGATAAAATAATGTCCGATTATCTGAAGAATATGGTCAAATACGGAGATACCTGGCCTAATCACATCTTCGAAGACACAGACGTGTTCAACAAGAATCCAAGCGAGGAATTCGATTCTGAGAACCCTATCTTCGTGGTCGTTAAACCTCGAGAAGAGGCCTGTGGTAAAAGCGATGGATGTGACTCTGGTTGCTGGAGGATCATGGGTCGTGATAAACTGATTAAAGACGAGGATACTGGGAAGCTTCTAGGGTTCAAGAAGATTTTCAAGTTCTGCGGCAAGACGAAAGCCAGAGACTACAAGAGAACCTGGGTAATGGAGGAGTATAGGCTTAAGAGAAAATGGAACCCGAAGCAAGATCACGTGATTTGCAAGATTCGGCTTTTGTTCCAAACCGAAATTAGTTTCTTGCTAGCCAAGCATTTCTCGTATTCATCAGATAAGCTTCTTGTAACACAATTGTTGCCAGCTTATGGATTCAGTTTTACCGATCCACAAGACGATGATATACAGTATCTGCTGAGGATAATCGATTCTGATGGAGAAAAATGGCCTAGCTACGTTACCAACGACGTGTACTGCGTGCATCCATCGACGCTTGTGGATCCTTATGATGAAATGTTTTGCAATTACGGGCTCTGCATCTTTGCTAACCGGACAGTGGCTTCTGGTATATCGGATGGATGCGAGAGCGGTTGCTGGAGAATCATGGACCCTGATAAGCTGATCGAGTGGGAGACCAGGACGATGGGTATGAAGACGGTTTTTAGGTTTTATGAGGAGGAACCAAGATATACATGTAATGGGGAAGGTGCGAATGTCACTTGGACTATGGAAGAGTATAGGCTTGCCGAAAGGGAGAAGCAGTTTAAAGTGATTTGCGTTATCAAGATGAAGTTCTCAATAATCGAAGGTGAAGCAGTGTAAAGTGATTTCATGAGCATATTCCAGATTCCATTTATATTCAGAATTAACTTCACTCTAGATTTCTGGATTCATGTGAGTGTGATTTCCAGATGTGTTATTCAATTTGGTTTAGACGCTAAACTGCTGATTATTTATATTACCGTGCCTTGTGGTTGCAATTTCTTGCATCTTGATGATGTCACATCATTTGTTCTATATTGTGTCCATCAGTAGTCTCTGTGTACAGTCTCAAATAGGTTTCACAACTTTCTTCCATTCAAGGGTCATCGCTCATCAGTCATCAGATAAGCCGCTTGTTTCCTAGTCAGTGGACTAATTCAACCTGCATCACAGAGGTTTGTCTTCTATGTTTTATTCTCTGGCAACAAGACACACCAGTAACGTACCTTGGGAAGTAACCGTGGTGCAGGCCACTCACTCAAAGAAATATAGCTTGCTCGATCTTGAGCAAGCACCAACAGTTTTCTCAAAGTACAGAACCTTCTGAAACTAGAGAAGAGGGCAACGAACCTAAACCTCAAACCCAAACCCTCTCCAAATCCTGCGAAAAACCCAATATGCCATATCATGTGTATTGATGTAGTGATAGTATTCTTCATTGCTTCTCAAAATCAAACATGGTCATGGCAGGATACATGCATCGGTTACAGCATCAACGTCTCAAGGATTAACCAATAATAATGGATTTGACTAAGCAATCCCTCTTTTTTATTAAAGGGTTACAAAAATATATTTTAAATATTGTATTATATAATAAAACATTATTGATGAATAGGTTAAGAAACTAATATATATATATATATATTAATGTTGAGTAACTTTTTTGAAGTGCCATTGGACATATTCTCGGATATGCTGTAACAGAAACCAGTAATGTAGCAAACAATTTCTGAAAATCTTCACCATCCGAAAATTTTACAAAAGCAT
This sequence comes from Streptanthus diversifolius, assembly GCA_039880935.1. NCBI lineage: Eukaryota > Viridiplantae > Streptophyta > Magnoliopsida > Brassicales > Brassicaceae > Streptanthus > Streptanthus diversifolius. The sequence continues at coordinate 1,958,747 of JAXGFM010000007.1, forward strand.
CAAAATTAACTCATCATATCAAAAATCAACAAGTTCTCTGTTACATATGATAAAATTTGAAAACTTTACCCGAGTAAGAGACGGTTGTCCGAACCCAGAGTCTCGAAGAGCCACAGAGACCTTATCCGACAACCCAAGAGACTTCCAAGAAACGGCTTGGTCCGCAAAAAACGTATCATTACCCTTTCTCTCTACTTCTGCTTCAGTAGCAGACGCAAAACCACGAACCCATTTCCCTTCAGATCGATTGAGAGATATCAACGCAGAAGAACCATAAGCTAGAGCGAACGAGACCTTAAACTTCTGGGATAAGAGCTTCGGCGACGAGGAAACTCCACACAAATGAAGAACAGAGACAGAGCGTGAGAGATTCATCGGAAGTAAGTCTACCGGAAATTTCTCATGAAACGCAATCACGGCGGATAAGAGATAGAAACATAATCCAAAAGGGTTTAGGGTTTAAGCAAAATCAGAGTCTGATTCAGAGAAGAAACCTTTGTTTCAGTATCTTCATCGGTACATTGAGATAACTAAACGATAGCGTATCAGCGGCATTAGTGCGTTGAGCTTAGAACGACGACGTACTAGGCGTGTGAAGTTGTTCATTTAGTCCCACATCGGGAACATATAGAGAAGTCATGTTGTTTATATATCGGAAAGAAGAAGGTTATGGTCACGACCTTACTTGAACAGGATCTGTTCTATAGGCTCGTACCTCTGTATCCTTGATTTCTAAGGAGACAGGCCCTTAAACCTGGTTGATGACTCATGGCCGTGCGACCTGAGTGTGATTAACGGCTATGATTCTCTCTGGAGTCTCTGCCCTGTAGAGGATCGCTATCTGGTTAGGTATGTAACCTCTCCCGAGTGGTCGCACGGTTGTCTGACAGGCTTTCCATTTTTGGTTCTTCCTTAGCTTTTGTTTTTCCTCAGAACTCTTTATGTTTTTTTTTTTGTATTTTACCACAAATTCCACATTTTGCTTGTTCCCTCTAGCGCTGTGTTCTTTCTGTTGTATCATATTTATCTTCACAGATCATGGATCTTTTTTGAGATCGGATCGACACAGTCCGATAATCTCCACTGGAAAAGAACAGGGATGATTGTCATTATAGTTTTGAGCTGTGTATACTGCTAAGCCCAAACTCATTCGGATGATCTTGAATTAGAGTTCTGTGGTTTAAGGACTTATAGAACCTCTCTACGTTTTCAATGTCGATTTGGGTTATGATGTGGAATCCTTGTCTGAGAGATGGCGCAATGAAGGCTAGTTGGGCATGTTTTCTCTGCAATTAATAACACTTTGAGGATTGGTTTGGAGCGTTTGGTGCTTTAAATCATTGAGACATAGCTCTAAAGTTGAGAGGAGGACTATGAGCCTCAGTTTTCTAGCTTAGAGTATTAAGAGCTGTTTGGTTCAGACCTTGACAAGGTCAAAAAAAGTATCTTGTTTATCAGTCATCGACCAAACCTAAACCTCACAGGATCCAGAATCACATCCAAGTCTTACCATTGTAAGGTACACTTTCGGTTTAAACACTTCCGCATCGTTAAACTCTAACACATCCCGAATACTGTATGATCCCATGAGTGCCACTTTTTGTGGAGATTTGATTGACTATATAACTTTGTATTTTGTAGCAAAGACGCTAAACTTAACAGTTTTTCTTTTTGCCATTATGATATTTTAACAGACTTTGGGACATTCTTGCAGGTCGTGGTACACTCTTGATCATATTCTTCATCGACATCGCACATGATTACCGTGAGGACCACAAGCCGCACCAGCAGTCCTGAAATGGGTACAAGATCATGTGGAATGACCAGAAGGATTGGACTGGCATAAAATTTTTTTTTTTTATTAATCTTTGATGTTAATTAGTTCAGTTGAAACATAATTCTGGTTCTGAATGTCTCCAGGGACTAGAAGAGTACTTTCTTTCATTTGAATCTTGAAATAAAAAAACTGAACTTGGAGTTGTATTGCACTTGTTTTGACTTCCGTTAAGAGTAGTTTATATATATCCTTCTTAGACTTGAGAGCTGAGATTCAAGGGAACACAAATTACTTATGTAGTCTTTTGCTACGCTTCTTCTTGGATCCAAATTGATCCTTTTACCACTATAGAGTGTATAATACTATAATACATGCATTTCAGATGCAATAGAATGATCGTTTATTTGGTATGAAACTGACATGGATTTAGCTACTTTCCGAAATAGCAGGAACTCCAAAGATTGAAGCAGATTCACCTTTTATCTTCGGGTCTCGGAATAAATTAGTCAGAATAAACATTTTTTACCTTTTAACTTTTTTACTTATTGAAATGTAACATTAAATGTAATATATTTTATGATGAGCAAATCTTTGAACACTCAGAAGTTTTACTATTATCCTCTTATGAGTATTATTACAATCATGATCGCAAAACCATATATGTATTTGTATACAAAGAAGCACTGTAAGAATCCTTCAAGTATATAATTATTACTAATCCAGTCGATGCTTTGCCCATATTGTTTTTTATATTTCTTTCGTCTGATTATCAAAAAAAAAAATTAAAAAAAATAAAGCAATTTAAATGACTTTTAAAGCAAGTTAGTAAAGTATTCGTGGAAGAAGGAAGAGGGTAGTTACGGAATAAACGACGAGAGATAACGGTAAGTCGGTAACCACTAACTAAAAACTAATATCACTATCTCTTGTTGCTTCTTCTTCTTCTTGGCTTAACCCCCAAGAAACACACTTTCTGATTTGCTTCTTGTTAATTTCTCTCTTGATCCGATATTCATTTCATCACTTCAAAATCTTATCCGATCAATCGAGTTTCATACTTAATCAAGAAGAAGGCATGGAAGATCACTCTGTATCATCTGAAGATGACGACCAAATCGAACCAGCAGACGAGGTCATCATCTCATATTATCTGAACATGATGATCAAAAAGAGCAAATCCTGGCCCAACCACTTCATCCAAGACGAAGACGCACGCGTGTACAGCCTCAATCCATGGAGTTCCTTCAATACTCAGAACACTAATTACTTCTTCTTCGTCAAACGCCGAACAGAGGCTTGTGGTAAAACCGATGGATGTGAATCGGGTTGCTGGAGGATCATGGCCCGTGATAAACTGATCAAGTCAGAGGGGACCGGGACGACTCTAGGGTTCAAGAAGATTCTCAAGTTCTGTGATAAGGAGAAGAAACGATCAGAAGAAGAGGAGGAACAGAGAATTTGGGTCATGGAAGAGTATAGGCTCGTCGGTAATTGGAAGAAAGATCAAGTGATTTGCAAGATCCGGCTTTTGTTACAACCTGCGATTAATTCCTTGCTCGCCAAGCACTTCTGGTTTCTCTCTAAATGGACAGTACCGTTTTCTCGAAAACGTTTCTTGCCGAGGTGGGATCTCTGTGGACCGAATATACCAGAGGATGAGATTATCTCATATTATCTGAAGATGCTGCTCGATGATCGAGACGTTTGGCCAGGCCATTTCCTCCAAAGCGAACAAGTGTACGGTGTAGAGCCATGGAGGATTGTGGATGCTCTTCAGAGCTCTGCTAAACTACATGTGGGATGCTACTTCTTCGTTAACCGGAAAAAGAATTCTGGTCGAACCGATGGATGCAATGGCGGTTGCTGGAGGATCATAAGACGTGATAAAGTCATCATTTCGAAGAGAAACAAGATTCTTGGTTTCAAGAGGATGTTCAAGTTCTGCGAGGACAACGAGAAACCAAAACCGGTTTACAAGTTTTGGGCAGATGAGAAATTTAAAGAAAATGAATTGAAGGTGACATGGATAATGGATGAGTATAGGCTTGCTAAGAAGAAGAAGCAAGGTAAAGTGATTTGCAGGATTAAGCTTCTCTTCCCAATACCACTAGACTATCAGATTCGACATTATTAGGAAGAACTTTACTCTGGAGATTGAGGATTCGATGTATGTTTCTGGGTTTCTCATGTACTTTACAAAGATGCTACAAGATATATAGTTTAGGAAATAAAACAAGAATCTTCTTCTCTTTGTCTGACTTAGTTCTAAAACCCTTGCACATCACGGCCACTCATTTGAGCAAATCTCTCGTCTTCCCACCAAAATCCTAACCGGTTCCTTGCTCACCAAGCAAACGCATATGTTCTCTTTCCTCCTCTGTTCGTCTCTTTTCTCCTCTGTTCGCCACGACAGCGACATTTGGGAAATTAGGGTTTACGGGATTGGGGAAGGATCACGTGACTTGATTTACTTCACATCACAGTTATTATCCCACATCGGTAATTACTAGGCCGATCATGAGTACATAAACAGTAATTGATTCGATGATGAGTACATAAACAGTAATTGATTATTTAATAACAACTCGTGGAACATGGTGGCTTGGGGTAATAGGGTTTGCTTAACCGAGTGCCTCAAGTGGTCACATCCCGGTCCATACTCCTTCTGGCAAAGGGTCCTATGTGGCAAGCTTGTCTCTCGACAAGTGGCCTCGGTCTATTCTCGTGGACACATCGAGCGGTTCGTATGATCCCATGAGTGCCACTTTTTTCGCAATTGTTGTTAGGAACAGGCTCTTGGTTTCCTGTAATCTGTTCTCTGTATTCTCCACATTTACTTCAGTGAAAATAGATTCATCTTTTCACTAGTCAATCGGAGTTTTACACAATATTGTATACTACCTTGCACATTAAAAGATAGAGAGTGTAAAATCAACAAAGAGGAAACCTGTCGCTCTCAAGGTACAATGTATCAAATCTGGAGGGAGAGAAGCAAAAGGATTCATATATAACCAGCACGCAACTCCTGCTACCATTATCATCAAAGGCATCGACAGGAAGATTGGCGACACTATAATAGCCAGGAGAGATCAGAAGAAAGGGAAGCAGAGCATTCTTCAACACTCTTTTGTTTCCTCTCTGTAGATTTTAGAGAGTAAAATGTAAACAGTTTCGGAGTACTTTATAATCTCTTAAAATTTCAGACAGGGCCTGTATAATTAGGCCCATTTTTAATCAAAGTGCGTTTCCTTTTTAGTCCGTACGAGATATATATGATCAAACAGCATCTTCTCAGTGGAATCAATTTTGCAAAATACGTGCAAGTTGTAGCTAATTATCTAATTGGGCAGTATAGTTTCGAAGCTTGATATAGTTCCTTCAAAATCACAAACTTGTACAATCGCCATGAAATAAACATTCTATGAGATTGAAATTTTTAAAAATCATCAAGATGACCAGAGGAGAGAAACAGGCTTTCCTTCAATACACTCTTTCACTTGATCCAATACAACTTCTTGGATCTTCTTCTCTACTTCCTCCATGGTTTCACTTGCATCGATTATCTGCATTTTAAAGGTTTAGTTTTAGTTGTTATTTATTATGTGTTATAATTAATCTAACTCTACATAAGTAACTAAGAAAAGTCTTAATCCATTCACCGTCCATGAAGAATCGCCTAGAGTTTGATAAAAGTCTGCAACTTTCCTCTGAAAGTCCACTCGCTCGTATCTCTCATCTCCATATCCACCTCTCTCAGCAGCTCTTTCAGGTGAAATGTCAAGGTAAAGCACAGAATCAGGAGCCAGCAACCCGATTTCTGGCGCCTTGCACCACTCTATCCCAAGACCTTTAGCTGATGAGAAAGCTACACCAGAATATGAATAACGATCAACAATGAGCGTAGTGCCTGTTTTAAGCTTCTCCTCCATCAATGACCTGCAAAAATGTCGATAATTTCTCAGTCATCTTACTAAAAAGGCAGAGGATTAAGGGAAACAATTAGATAGCTAAAACAGAAGAAGATAAGAACCTTTTCTCCCAACGATTGGCGCTGAAAAGGAGATGAATGGTGTGATCATCTAATTGCGACTTATTAGATAGATATGCGGATATCATCTGACCGACACTCGTCTCTCTGTCGGGAAACCTCCAGAGCTCGGTCGGATGCCCTGAACTCTCCAAGAAAGTGCGTAGCTTAGCGCACTGCGTTGATTTCCCGCTTCGATCAAGACCTTCTACAACTATCAATGCTCCTCTTGGCTTCGCACTACTTTCGGAACAAAAGTTACGATTCTCCATCCGAACTGATGAACACTTGAGTGACTTCAAGGATCGTGGTGGCAATGATAAAGCTCTGACACTTCTAGAAACTAATAAACATGTGTTAGATATAGAAACCTAGACTGTAAATCTGAGTATGAGAGCAAAGATATGTTCAGATTCAACAAAATTTAGAAACTTGTAAACAGTTCATTAGTCTATTAATAATCAATCTCCAAAATGAATCAAGTGTCAAAATTTCGCAGTTTTTCAGTCAGCATAATTAGCGTTGTACCCCTTTTCAAGTTCACTGAGCAACACAAATCAATTTTAAAATGCAAAAACGAAATGGATTATAAGTTTCAGTTAGCTTTTACTTACAGATTTGAACACTTGAAAACGAGCAGATCCGTTTCATACCCTTCACAGCCTAAAATTAAGAGTAAGATACCCTATACGGAATCGCCGGTGGAGCTTCGATTCTCGCTCCGGAATTGGAAGCGGAAGCAGAATCGCTCGGAATTGTTGGAAATCGCAAGGAAATCGCGATTCCTGAGAAAGGGCGTTTGGAATCGCCGTGGAAGCGGACTGTGTGTAAGGCCTCACTGTGTGTAGATCAGGACAGTAAACACAGCTTTTGTCACCGGCTGTTTCAACAAGAAGACATTAAATCACGTGCTTTTCTTGGGCTGTTAGTTTATTTTCGGCCTAATTTGCGTATTCATATGGCACAACTTCTTTATTTCCAATTGAATTTCTTTAAATAATTAAATATTAAAATTTTATAGAGAAAACGGCCGTTCAACAATATGAGATTTTGTAAATAATTAAACAATATGCTATTTGACTAATTCATACATCTCCATTAACATCCTTATTAAACCATTTTATCTTGCTAATTCATCCGCTTACAAATAGATAATTTTATTGAGTTTTAGGTTAATAAATAGTTTTTAATTAGAGAAAAAATTATATAGAGTTGGTTTGGGTTTGGTTACCTGAAATCAACTAATTGTTTTAAAACTAGAACTTTATCAATATAGTTGTTGGATTCAATATAGTGATCAAATTAAGATGGTAAGAAACTGCTGCTAATAAAAACGAAGAAGATTATGTTTCTTAACATTAGAGTTTTTCAAATCAAACCCAGATCCGTAGAAACCATTAGAGAAATTCAGAAGCCAAAATAAAACCAGGAAATATAAACAAATAAGTGGAGAACTCTTATGGTCAGCGTATTCGGAAGAAGAAAGAAACCTCATCATTATACCCAAAGAAATCGATTTTTTGTAATGGCTAGTTTTTTTTTTCGATTTCCGATCTGTGATTATTTTCAGAAATCTTACGATCCATTCAATTTGACTTCGGATTAAACAAAAACACACAGCCACCTCGTGGTTTAGCTTTCTTGTACCGATCACCGGACAATCAAAAGGAATATATAAGATAGAAAAAGAAGATATTTGTGTAGAGAGAAAGAACAAATAGAGGCTCATCGAAAACAGTGAGGAAGAGGAGGAAGAAGAAGGCGGAAGGGAAGGAGAGAAAGAAAGTTAGGTAAAATGGAGGCTCAGCGTTAATCGGTAACAGTTTCTTTGATTTCAAGAGTTTCGTTGATTTCAGGTAACCAAACCCAAACCAACACTAAATTAATTTCAGGTAAACTTTTCACTAGTGATTGCGTTTCATGAGAAATTTCCGGTAGACTTACTTCCGATGAATCTCTCACGCTCTGTCTCTGTTCTTCATTTGTGTGGAGTTTCCTCGTCGCCGAAGCTCTTATCCCAGAAGTTTAAGGTCTCGTTCGCTCTCGCTTATGGTTCTTCTGCGTTGATATCTCTCAATCGATCTGAAGGGAAATGGGTTCGTGGTTTTGCGTCTGCTACTGAAGCAGAATTAGAGAGAAAGGGTAATGATACGTTTTTTGCGGACCAAGCCGTTTCTTGGAAGTCTCTTGGGTTGTCGGATAAGGTCTCTGTGGCTCTTCGAGACTCTGGGTTCGGACAACCGTCTCTTACTCGGCTAAAGTTTTCAAATTTTATCATATGTAACAGAGAACTTGTTGATTTTTGATATGATGAGTTAATTTTGATGCTTTTGTAAAATTTTCGGATGGTGAAGATTTTCAGAAATTGTTTGCTACATTACTGGTTTCTGTTACAGCATATCCGAGAATATGTCCAATGGCACTTCAAAAAAGTTACTCAACATTAATATATATATATATTAGTTTCTTAAACTATTCATCAATAATGTTTTGTTATATAATACAATATTTAAAATATATTTTTGTAACCCTTTAATAAAAAAGAGGGGTTGCTTAGTCAAATCCATTATTATTGGTTCTGTGATTTTAATATCATGTATTATTCAATAAAATAATTTGTTTAAGGATTTGATTTGGAATTGGATTTTAATAGATTTATAAATGTTTTTAAGATCAAAATACAAAGTAGCAAATATTAAATTGAACCTATTATCAAACACATCATATCCATTTTCTCCAAGTGTAATATTTTCAACTTCTGTAATATACAAAATAGTTATATTAAATTATATCATTTACTATTAAATTATATCATTTATCGTACCAACATCTTTTACCACTACATATATTGCTATAGACATAAGTAAAATAGTAAATAGGTTATACAAAAGAAAAACAAAATAGTTATATGTATATATAGATATATATCTAAAAGAATATTACAAATATTGAATTTGTTTTCTTAAACATCAGAAATTTTGAATTTGCTTATTTAAACTTAAATCGACCAAAACATTAAATTAGAGAGAAAAACATACGAAAAATAAAAGTTAAAAATTCGAATTTTATATAGATTTAGTTCAACTAGCGCTTGTAAACGCAATAATAATAATAATTAAAAAAAAAAAAAAAAGACAATTCGGTCAATTCAGGAATTTGATATAACGGTATCAACGAACTAACTCAGAAGCGTCCATATTAATAACTTATTTCTCAAGAAACACTATCTTCATAATTTACATCTTCCTTCTCATTCGTTTCTTGCGTTTCTCGTTTTTACTTCATCAACACCGTTCTCTGCAATTCTTCTTCTTCTACGAGATCTGAGTTCTATTGCATAACTGAGAAAGAGAAAGAATGACGATGATTTATCCACCAGACGATGAAATCGTCGCTTATTATCTGAAGATGATGATCGATAGTGGAAACGATTGGCCTAGCAACTTCCTCCGAAGGGAAGACGTGTACTGCGTGAATCCATGGACGCATTCAGTACTCGAAAGAATTTGGTCCTACACGATGGACGATACTTGTTCGTTAATCGGACAGAGAATTCTGGTAAAACCGATGGACGTGAATCTGGTTGCTGGAGGATCATGTGTCGTGATAAACTGATCAAGTCGGAGAAGAACGAGGAGATTCTAGGGTTCAAGAAGGTTTTTAAGTTGTGTGAAAAGGAGAAAACGAAATCGGTTTTACAGTTATGGGAGAAGGAGAAGAGACAAGTAAGAGATAAGAGGATTTGGGTGATGGAAGAGTATAGGCTTGTGAGTAAATGGAAACAAGATTGCGTGATACGCAAGATTCGGCTTCTGAATCCGAACCCTCTAGAGTTTATGTTATCCAACCATATTCGAGGTTACTACATATGATATGATTATGGTTATGGATTGATGAAGACTCAATTTATGTTTTCGTTTTCTGGAATTTCCGATATCCACTTCCTTGATTTCACATTTTTCATTATACAAATTTGCCCGTGGGTGGGTTTATGATAAAAACCCTAATGATCGTTTTTTGTTCCTCAGCACGTTTTGATTTTTGTGGTTTGTTAGTTAGAATTGAAACAGATCGATTGGTGGAACCGTTTCATAACTTTCGCATTTTTGTGGTTTGTTAGTTAGAATTGAAATATCCAAATTGACGATAATTAGTCTTGGAAGGACTTATATCATGGACATTATCAATGGTGATTTGAACACGACGGTACAAATCAACAGTCAACACAATATAAAGCATTGTTCACGTGTGTAAGCCTTGACAGTCCATTTCTGACAACACTTTATTGGAACATAGTGGTGGTTTCTGTGTTCAAAGAATGTTAAATGTATTTGATAATGCTCTGATTACCAACGAAAGAGAGAGAGAGAGAGATGAAGGCAATATGATAGTGTAGAGAGTAAGAATGATGGATAAAAGGGATATGAGCGTGGTTAAAATTGATTTCATGGGAATAGTTACCATAACCGGAAAAGAAAAAAGTAAGATAACCGGGCAACTTATATACATTGTGATGCTTTTTTCTTATATACGTTTGTTGATTTGATTGGAGGATTATCATTTGGTATGTTTTTAGTTTTTTTTTTAATATAATCACAATTTTTCATTAATCATATTAAAGCCTAAATATAGAATTAAACATCTAAACTACTAAAGAATAGTTTAAATTTAACTCAGACACTACCTTTCATCCAATACAACACCAAAATTAAAGAACTACTCTCCAAAACCTATGATAAGATGCACATCCATCTTATGATTACAAACCACTAAATCCAGATCAGTTAAGCCAATAGGCAAATCAGACATTTTCAAAAGAAAATAAGACACATCAGCAAGTATTGTAAACGAAGGTCAAAAGAAAAGAACTAGCCAATATGGATAACTGCAAGAAAATGCGGTTATATTGAGAAAAAACATCACAATATCATGTTCTCTATAGATCTGGATCCACAATTACATAACCACCATAACATCTCAGTCATTAAAATATAGCTGGACTCCCTCTCCAAAAGACATTCATGGAAATTTTCGCCGAAAATCCAGAATGTGAAGTCTAAAGCATTTTAAACTAAGAAACCAACCGAACTCTTAAAGGTGAGAAATAGCAAATCCAAACCAGATCTTGTCCTCAACAGATCTGAGTTCGGAAAGCTATTTCAAAAACTTCTCATGCCCAAATCGGATTCTCAACTAACAAAGAGAAGTTGGAGCTTTATCATCACCATGGGCGCCACCATTACCACCCAAAACGAAACCAAACCGTCACCATAGCACCACCACCAGAAACGTACGCCTAACGCCAATGCCACCACCACGCAGATTCTGAAGAGGATGACGTGAGTCGCCGTGTCCACCACAAGTGCAGTTACCGACGGCAACGCACGACAAAGACACCACAGCAGACACAGGACACCACCACCACAAGAGAGAAAAACCGTAAAGAGAAGAAAGATGTAAAGCTCTCTCCGACACAGGCGAAAAGTACGAGACACCAGAAAAGCAATGAATCTGCAAAGAAACTGCTTTAAAAGGAGGCCGTTGAGGTGCTCTTATGTTAGAGAGAGTTGGGGGATCAATGCTCTAAGTTTTGTATGCTTTGAGTTTTCATACAATCAATTAACTATTTGTACTTTTTATAAAAAAATCAAATTAACTTTTGCTCATAAGGAATATATTTAAATATACATATCGGTTACCATAATAGTAATTTATTATATAGCTTTCAAAATTCTGCCATATTATATTTAATTGGCCACCATATAATTTTCCGATACTATGCTAGTCAGTTACTACGCCAGATCCTGCTAGAAACTACCCTAAATTATTTGTCAAATTCTACATCAACTTTAAATTGTACTACTTTCAGTTTTTATTAATAATAATTATTATTTTTTGTTCTTTATATTATAATTTAGTTTGATTAAAATATTATGTTAAAATCAAAAAGCATATTTTAACAAGTTGGTTAATTAGTTGGCTAGTTAATTATCTTATAAGCTAATCATCGCTTTTAAAAAAATCACCAATTTTTTTTAGATTTTGCTAGACTTTTCACTAATCCTCCAAATTCAAGAAAATAAAAATTACAGTTAATTTTCACTAACAAAAATTGGTTGAATTTCTCTAAATTAAATCGTAATAGTAAGGACTTAAGAGTTAAAAGGGAAAAAGGAGATAATGAATCGTCTCTCGACAATGAGGCGTCTGAGAATCACCACCGTCACGAGTTCCGCCGTCGTCACTCCGACGCTACTCTCTTCAACAGCGACTTTCGCCAGAACACTAACCTTACCCTCGCCTCTCCGAAATCATTCTCTTCCCAATTCCGTACGTTTTCTCAAATCCCGAAGCCTCGTATACATTTCCTTTTCGTGCTTCTCTTCTTCTTCTTCTTCGGCAGCATATCTTCCTGCGCTCGACGAGTTCACATCAACCAAAGGTGAGTACTTTGATTCAAAGACTGGTTCAAATCCACATTTGGGTTAATTTTGCTTGAGAAATGTAGTAACTATCTATGATGATTATATCTGTAAGGTTCTGTAGCGTCGAGAGATGATAACCAGAAGGTGATCTTGAAGGGTATGTGTTACGCTGCGCTTCAAGTACGTTTCTCAATTCTCAGTCTTTTTCATCTAAATCGTTTAAATTTCATTGTTCTGGTTCAGTTTTCTCCATTTTGGGTTTCCTTCACACAATTAAAGATTGTTGATTAATGTTTTTATCATTAGGAAACACAATACGTGATTGATTGAATCTGGTCTTTGATTTAGAATTGGGTAAATATCTACTTGTAGGAATGGGTTGAATCGCATGGGTTTCGACCTGGACAAGCTTTGATGCTGTGGAAGAGATTATACAAGGACAATATATGGGCACAAGATGTTGATCAACTTGAAGGTTTGTCTACTAATATGTCTCTGCTCAGATAACTTTGTGTTTCAGCAATGCTGTTTCATTCCCTTTATGTGTCCATTCTTATAGGCCTGAACAAAGATTTCAAGAAAATGATCAGTGAACATGCTGACTTTGGGGCATTATCTTTGAAAGATATTCGTTCGGCTTCAGATGGAACTAGGAAGGTGAATTGATCGTTTCTTGTTCGTGTAAATAGTTAAAGAGTATTCCGAATGTCATATTTTGCGATGCGTAGATGATGTGGATGAGTAATGGACTGTTATATCTCAATGAGGTTTTGGGAATTTTTCTCATTGATTCAAAACTCGCAGGATGTTGCAGATTCTGTTCACGTTGGATGATGGACTTGTGATCGAGACAGTTGTTATACCTTGTGATCGTGGCAGGACAACAGTTTGTGTTTCGAGTCAAGTAGGTTGTGCTATGAATTGTCAGTTCTGCTACACTGGCAGGTAAAGCCAGAATGAAGATATTCTCTTGAGCCGTTTTCGAGTCTTGGTGTAACGTATGTAGTTTATCTGCTTTTGTAGAATGGGTTTGAAGAGAAATCTCACTGCTGCTGAGATAGTTGAGCAGGCTGTTTATGCAAGGCGATTGCTTTCCCATGAATTTGGGTCAATAACAAATGTCGTATTTATGGTAGGATGTTCGCTCAAACTAAAAAAAAAGAGCACATATTTTTCTCTGCATTAAACCTATTTGTGTCACATGTAAGGTCCACGGGATTCTTCAGTTTCTTATGGAGTTTGTGTAAGTTTAATTAGGGAATGGGAGAGCCATTTCACAATATTGACAATGTCATTAAAGCTGCAAACATAATGGTAGACGAGAATGGACTTCACTTTAGTCCCCGCAAGGTCACAGTCTCGACCAGTGGCCTTGTTCCTCAGCTGAAGCGGTTTCTCCGTGAATCGAATTGCGCTTTGGCAGTTAGTCTGAATGCAACAACCGATGAGGTTTTTGTTTTTTTCCCACTAGTCTCTTAAAAACAGTCATCATTTCATGATATATGATCTTACCTCAGCGAACGTTAACCGTGCAGGTCAGAAACTGGATCATGCCCATCAACAGGAAGTACAAGTTATCTTTGCTCCTTGAGACGCTCAAAGAAGAACTCAGTTCAAGGCACAAGTACAAAGTGTTGTTTGAATATGTGATGCTCGCAGGAGTGAATGATAGGTAAGTTAAAAACATGACTAGAGATCAGTTAAGCTCTCTGTTTCCCAATTTCAAGTCTCATCCGCTAAAAATTACTCCATTCTGAATCCATCATGAACTAGAAGCTCTCTTTATCGTGTAGCATGGATGATGCAAGGAGGCTAGTGGAGCTTGTGCAGGGAATTCCATGCAAGATCAACCTTATTCAGTTCAACCCACACAGTGGTTCTCAGTTCATACAGACCGATGAAGACAAGATGATCAAGTTCCGTAACATTCTGGCAGAAGGAGGCTGCACTGTTTTAATGCGGTTTAGCCGAGGCAATGATCAAATGGCTGCATGTGGGCAGCTTGGCATGCTTGGGGCAATTCAGGCACCGGTAATGCGGGTGCCTGAGCAGTTCCGCACTGCTTTAAAAGCATCAGTTTGATCTGTCAAATGACGAGATTAGAGCAAAAAGAAAACTAGATCTCCACCATGTTGTAACATAACATTGATTAGATGTGAAGTTTCATTTTTTCTTCGGAGGTTCTTTTACAATAAAACTAAGTGAAAAGTGGTAACTACAATGATTATAATAAGTTTTTTTCTTTTTATTTGTGCTAGTTTCTTTAAAAGATGCCAATTAGAAGATCTAAACTGGATTACAACTTGAACCTATGGAATATGGAACCAGTTTTTAATTCGAACTTTGGTTCCAAATAATAACTTTTTTTTTCCTAAGCGTCTATACAAGCAAAAATTTTAAACTCTGTTAGAACGATGGGTAATCTCTTGACTTGGATGCTGCATTGTCATCAGATGTTTTATTCTATACAGGTGTCATCTGTCTAGTCGTTGTGACGATCAGTCTGGTCACTGACGCGGAAAAGGTCGATGAGTGTGTTTCGGATTTTGATTCTCAGAGCAGAGGCTTCGTCAGGTTTAAACCACTTCTTATCGAACTAAATGAATTGAAAGAACAGAAGTTAATATAAGGCTACGAAGATATAAAATTTGGTACTAGGAAGAAAGTTTGAGATCTCACCATTCCAAGGTCTTTCCTTTTCAGCCTTTGAGGAACCTCTTCGATGAACCGCTTAATAAAGAAGAGAACAAACGGACCACAGTCAAAATCGTTCTTCTGTTGTGGAACCTGCTTGCAAAAAAAAAATGATTATCATAAGACAAATTGATATGCTCGTGTGGTTCTAGTGTTTAAATATTCAGAATTCAGAAGGAAATGTCTAAAAATGTTCTCCTTGAATCATGGGACTAAGAAAAGTAAAAGACTGACCTGTATATCAGCTTCGCTAATCCTGCGTGGGAGATTTCTCCATACTTCCTCTGAGATCGGTAGATTCGATGAATAATCATCGTCCTGATTCAAATAGTTCCATTCATCTTTTAGAAACCTGCAAAATGTTGACATATATGCATCTCCGTGTTAACGTATTGAAACCATATATGCATAAAAACACCAAGCATGTGAAAATATAAAGCTCCTAGAGGGCTTCCCACCTTTTTACATTCTCAACAATTGATCTTTTCCAATGAAGTCCTAATGAATCAAGGTGAAGTATGGTCAATCCCGATTCATCTTCCTTGTCTGGGATGCAAACTATTATTAGGCTCCAATGGAGACTGAAACATGGTAGAAGAATCATAGTGAATACATAGATTGACTAGAAATCTTATCAAACCATCTAAAGATTTTTTTTTTAGACGACAATTGCAATTTAAATAAAAACTCAGTTGTTCTCATCAAGTTGTAGTTACAGGAGTAAAAGGAGCATAACTTACTCCTCATGTATTGGTATGAAAATATATGCCTTACGGAATAAATCAATACCCTTCCACCACCGCCTGAACTTCACAAAAAAGGCATCCTTGTCATTTCCCTATTTTATTGAAATGAAAAGACTGATTAAAATGTAAAAAAGATTAAAACCTGAATCATGCAAACCAAACAGTGCACTAGAAAACCATTGATCACCTTGTACGTAACAGCGTCACAGAGCTTCTTGTAGAAGTAAGTGTTAAAGAAGTGACAATCTGCAGAGATATGATTGGCCGAAGACACCTGCTGCTGCAAGAACCTAGCCAAAGAAAAAGGGACAGTAATAAAATACGAAGATCTGCAAGAACTCGATAGACACTTATTTAATGAAAAATAGTGCAAGTCTCAATACAAGATAACATATATTACAAGTCTATCGTTTAAACATCACCTGATGTAGAAATTCATGACAGGAGATGTTAGAAATTCTTTCGGTCCAAGGCACTCAAGATCTTTAAGACATACTTGAACAAAGTGTGGATCATCCCTAGATCATTAGATGAAGTGAAGAGAAGAAACATTATCGAGAGTGAAAAGTGAAGAGAAACATTATCGATCGTTACTGTACGTAAGCCTAGATAAATCTTGAGATAAATTTACCTAGATGGGTAGCATATATCTTCCTGTAAGCTGCATCATTCATCAAACAATAGGTTATGTACAGCCGAAATTGTGACTTAATGAGGATTACTGAGAACTTTTACCCTTCAGGCAGTTCAACTGCTTGCTCCGCCACCGTTGAAGGCTGGGGTTCTTCTTCGTCCACATTAATCACTGTATTATCTGCATTCTACAGTTTTTTATTAAGAATACTATCAGTAAGTTAAAAGCACAGCATAAGCCAAAGAAATGCTATCGCCAAGTAGGAATCTTTTCCTGGAAAGTATAAATCTTTTTAAACAGAAAAAGTTACCTACAGAGCAATGTAAACTGTCCTTTTGTAAGGAATTTATAAAATTGTTGGTTGGAAAATAACTGACGCTTTAGAAAAGGTTTTTTCTGGAGTAACTTTCTTGAGGGCTATGATTGATTGCGTACAAATATGCCATATATGATAACAGGAGTAAGCAAGAAATACCTTACGGCGCCTTGAACTATGTGTTGGATACTCCTTCCAAGAGCACTCCCTATGAGAGAAAGAGGTTGAGAGAGATTATGGTATACTTATGAAAACGGCATGTCACAAGAAAATAGCAGTAGCCAGTAATGGTATACTTGAGAACCCCTTAAAAAGACAAAAAAAAAAATAGTAGCAAAAAAGCAGTTGGGAAACGAGAAATGAAACGGACTTAGGAGTTTCATGGCCATTGGAGTCGTCGTCATCATCATCATCAAGCAGAGAGTAAGTGGAAGATCCCTTGTTCTTTTTCTTCCCATAAGATTCCTTGGATTTCTGATTCCCTTTCGACCATTTAAATCCAGGACTAAACTGCTTTTCACTGTGCTCAGCTTTCCCTACGTTTAACAAAATCCGCCGTTCGTTCTTCTGCCTTGTCACAATCTTTTTATCAGCCTTGGGTTTCACACTTTCACATCCCAAATCTTCTAGTTCTTTACAAAATGCTTTCGTTGACTGAGTATCCGGCTGTTGAACACATATATCAAAGTTGCATCATCTAGTAGCCATAAAAAAAGTTTAACTGGCATAATGTGGAATCTCCATACTTTCGGTTTACTGAAAACAGCAGCAAAGGTTGACCGTGAGACTTCTTTTGAGTCTGTATTCCCTTGTCTAGAGGCTTCTTTTATGGCTGCATTCCCTCGCACAAAGGCATCTGAACCTATGTGAAAGTGAATTGTGAGATAAATATGAAACTAGAAAAACCATAAATATGACCTTTGCTAAAGAGTTATAAAATGTATATAATAGTTCCAAGCAAGGGTCATAAGAGTTACTTGAACTTAACCAAACTTCTTTGTTAGAAACAAACAAACTCTAACATTGTCCACCAAGAATATATATATAGAGATTCCAGATGTTACCTGAGCTTGTCGCATGCATGAGCTTCGAACTTGTGTCCGCATCCTGCAAAATTGAAAGAGTGAAATTCGGATAATATAAATTCCAAATTTTTACGAAGATAACCATCTATCATCACAAAATCCCCTTGGATTACAATAAAGTTGCTGTGTTCTGTGCCTAGTAATTACCATGACTATGAATCATACACACAATCTACCTTGGAAGAGGAAAGAAATAACATTTTAAAGGATAAATAAAATTGCAGTAAACTAGAGCAAAGCTTTAGCACAAACTAGAAAAAACCCCAACATTGTAACATCGAAATGAAAACAAAAGTAGTATACAATTTGAATGGGAATGCAAACCATTTTCGAGCGCTGTAAAACCCTGCGCTGCTTCTCTGCTTCGAGGCTAGCGATTTTGAGGCGGATTTTCTCGCCATTGTCGGGTAAATTCGGACCTAGTTTCAAAAGGTGCGATTTGTTACGTTCTAGCTGCTCGTCGAGTGCGTGATCGTTTAGGTTTTTCTGAGAATCCATCTGATCGCCGGAGAGAAGAGATAACGGCGAATTAGTCGGAGGATTTACGGCATTAACAATCAGCAACTCCGGTAGTTGATGTTCCTTTCCGCCGCTGGCTTCGTCGTCCATCACCGAATTCCAGTCAATCTCAAAACCTTTCTTCTCAGCAGAATCGACCTCTACTACTTCGTGTTTCCTCTTCGTCATTCCCAAACGGAGTTTTTCTCTACAGGCAATTTTTCTTCTTAATCGCCCATTTTCTGTTCAGAATCTTCACTATCAGTTTTTTCACTTGTTAGGGACTCTTCAGTCTTTATTCCCAAATTACTTTTATTTTTCCTTTTGTAAATATTAGCCATTTAATCTTATTTTGAAAAAAAAAACAATTAATAGATAACCAATACAAAACAGATAATTTAGTGCATAGTGTACATGGTCTACCAATAATAACAGTGTATATTAATTCTACGTCACTGACCTAGCTAATTAAACTATATTAGCATATTTATTATCATATTATTGCAAAAAAAAAAAAAAAAAAAAATTGGTATTTGCCATTGGAGCAAATATTTTCTTGTATATATGCTTTAATATTTGGGAAAATAGGTAACCAAAAAATTTAAAGAAAAAAACCTTTTTATTAAGGTATAAATATTTTTGATGATAGGTAAAGTAACTCACAATGTTAACAAACCAAGCTTAAAACCTTGAAACCCTTTTTAAAAAAACATGTAAAATATCTCAAAATGTAACAAGATCAACCTAAATGGAACTAACAACCACAAGACAAAACATTGACTTGTAACCATAAATACCTAGTCTCTCAGAATCTCCTTGATCTTGTTACACAACAAATAATCTCTATACTTGAAACCCTTGAGCTTAAAAGCATGGCGGCCCTGAGGAAAGCAGAACGAAACATCTGTCTCGACCACCAACTTATAAGTGGTTAATATGTATATGTATTGATTATCTGGTCTTCAAACCGTAATTATTTCAAGCCCCATAAATCTCAGGACCGGTCATAAAAGCTTTCTTAATATCTCTGAAACCCTTATGTGTGTATCAACACTTATTTATTACATGTTCATGTCATTTCTCGTTATGTTGTTGACACTCCTGTTGCACTCCCTGTGGTTCTAGAGTAGCCACCACAACTACAACATCTTCAATCTTAGCTGAGTTTACCTCTCTAAGCATCATGTGTACTGCACAACATAAAAACACAAAACCACCAAGCACAAACCAATTGGATTCACCAAATACTGAAAACCATCATTAACCAAAAACACTGATCCAAAGGATTTACAGAATTCAAACCATTAGTCCAAAACACACAGAGGAGAAAAGAAAGACCACACGGTCTATTTCCACACACCAAAAACTATTCGATTCAAATACACCCAAACAACTTTAGACATCTACTTAAATTCACACTTCATAAAGTTTAATATTTCAATCCACACAATTAAAAATTTTAAACCTATTTAGACACAAAAATAAAGTTCAATATCTAAGAGAACATAACCAGATTGTTTAAAATAAACCAAATTTAATTAAACCGTTACTTAAACCATAAACAATAAATTTAGTACACAAACCGTTATTAAACCCGATAACAACCCGAATTGACAACCCGCACATAGTTAATTACAGAGATGGATCCTCCTAATCTTCAAAGAAAAACCCAGAGAAGTCAATTTTATTATCAAATTCATACGATTGTAAAAAAAACTAGAAATCACAAAATCTCAAAATCTCAATATTTTGAAATCGATACACCCGAAATTGATAAAATCAGATGGATTTGGCACTTGTACTTCATTGAGATGAAAAAAGAAAGAAGAAGATGAACTGAAATCAGGTTTTGGATAGATGTAATCGGGTCTTTTAATAAGCTCAGTTTAATCTATTTTTTGGTTCACATTGATTTCAATATGGTTAACTAAGAAAACCGCTTTAAATCGGGATTGTGTATAAATAAGTTTAAATTTTTCAATTGTGTGTATTGAAACATTGAACTTTATTTAATATGTATTTGAATCGAACAGTTTCTGGTGTGTGAAATAGGTCGTGCGCCCGAAAAGAAAACATATAAATCACCTGAAACCAAAATAACAAGTGTTCCAAAAGAAAAAAGAAAAAACCAGCCTAGACACTTGTGTTTCTACTCCCTATGTATGCTAAAACCTATCCAACATATCTGGATTAACTAGCTAACATGAGCATCTTATGCTCCCCGTGAAGTCAAGCTTCCTAATCATTTTCGATTTTCTGTGAACGTACTGCCTCAACAGCATCTTCAGCCACCTCATGATTTTCTCCCCCTGCTTGAGAGCATCACTAAGTTAAAAACATACACATACACACACACAAGGAAATAGGTGGAAACAAAGCAGAGATGAAAACCTCTTAATTATCTTCAAGACTGGTCAGAGTGGTTTGGAGCACCTGAATAACAAAAGGCAAAGCCTTTTTCGGGTAAGCTCGGACCAATTTTCACAAGGTGCGCTTTGTTGAGCTCCAGCTGCTCGTAGAGGACGTAATCAGTTAGGAATTTGTGACAGTCCATCTGATCATTGAAGAGACGCAGAGGTGACTGAGTTTTGGGACTCTCTTCCTAGGCTGTATGGACGAGATTTTTTTAGAAAATTTAAGAATTTGGAAAGGTACATAAGGTATCATCTAAAAAAAATTCACTGGTGAAGCGCCACAAAATAACAAAGAGATTATTAACATATGACATGCATCATTCCATTATGTATGTAAACACATATTTAAAAAATGAAGGGTTTTAAATGAATTTTCAAAAATATATTTTGAACAAGTCAGAATTATATGATTTAATGGTAGTCGTCTCTGCAATTCATAACATATGTTTGGATTTGAACTCAACATGATAACACAATGATAACCACCTCTATAATTATGTTCTACATGATCACCAAATTATTATTAATGATACAAATGATGATCAAAGTATTTGACTTAAAAAAATATATGAAAATCGTTATAGTTCTAAGGAGAAGGCTGACCAATCCATCGAGTTTTGATCATATCCACTAAAACTGAGCAGTCAGTCTCGATTCAAATCAAAAGAATTTGTTCATCGAAATAATTTATTATCAACCAAAGCTTAATTTAGTAAAATAGGTAACCGACAAAAAAAAAATTATATTCCATTTTTTAAAATTCATCTCATTCATAATATTTTTAAAACTGATCACCAGTTAAAGTCTCTACAAATGTATAATACCTGTAGAGCTGTTGGTATAATATTGTTTCTTCAGTTTATCTTCTTGAGGTTTCTTCACTTTCGCTTCATCTTCAACAGCAAAATAGCATGTTTATGCATGTAGTTTTTTAAAAACTATATAAATGTATCATAAATTTGTCTTCTATGGAAAATAATTTAAAATAAAGGATTTACATTATTTTATATTATCATATTAGTATATGTCACAATCTAAATTGACGAGAACACGTGACTATTATAATTATAATATGTGTTAAACACATCCAACTTTATATAATAAATTATAAAGAATGGAATAAATATAGCATAATGGTGATTATTTTTGAAATTGATCACACTTATATTAAAAAATATAATATAGTAAACCTAACCATCATCAATGTTAAAAATAGTATTAAAGGTATTACGCTAAATTGAGAAAAAAACACTAAATATCAAACTTATTTTAACATTTAACTTTCAAGATTAGGGCTTAAAACTAGAGTATTAGTCGATTAGAAAAAAGGGAAAAATTTCTCACACTTATTACTTAACTAAAATTTTAAGTAACTAAAATGATAAATTAAATCTCAATGTTTCCTAAATATTTAGTTATGTTTCCAAAAAATAATCAAATTCTATGATATTTTTATATGAAAACAAATGTTTCTATAGTATTTTCGAATTTCAATTTTTAATAATCATATTTTCACCGTATTTCCACTTTATTTCTAAGGATTTTTTTTATTTCAATGCTTTGACTGTTTGTAATTTTTAGAACAGTTTTTGGTTTTTGTTTTTCCAAAACCAATTTTTTATCCAATCAAATTTTTTTTAAAAAAATATATTTCATAAAATTTAGGAAAACCGGATTTTTATAAAACTACACATTTCTAAACAAAACCAAAATCCATGTTTTCCTAGTTTTATGAATTTTTTATTACAAGTATCATTTTTAAAATATATCAATATAGTAAAAACCAAATAAAAGAGAGAAGTTATAAAATAAGAAAAATTCCGAATTATTAGCATCCAAAATATAATAGAAAATTATAAAAATAGTTCATATTAATAAGTTTCTTAAAAACTTATCAATAAATTAACATAATTGTTCAAAATTTAGCTATTTAAAAACTTCATTTACATATTTTATTGATAATTTTAGTATTATTTACAAAAAAATGTGATTTATTTCAGTAACTTTTAAAAAAAAAATCTAATTCATAAAATAACTGAAAAATAAATAAATGTATAGACAAAACCAATACCAAATTAAATCACCAACCAGGTTTTAGAAAAACTAAAATCTACAGCAAAATTAAAAACTAAAAATTTTAAAACCAAAATCTAAAAACCAGAAACCAAAAGTCAAAACTAAAAATTAAAAACTAAAAACCATGCAAATAATCAGGACCTATAAAGCTTTTCCAAAACGGAAACAGACCTAGAACGAAGTTTTCATGCAACATAAATCTCTTTGCATATAATTGTCATTTTTAACATTTTTATCTTCAAATAATTATTGGATAATGAAATATTAAAAATATATTTTTCTTTTTTAGTTTTTTAAAATCCTAATTTTTTTGCTAAAAGTTAAAATATCTCAGATGATTTATTTTATTTTTTCATTATTGACAGTTTAACCCAGAAAAAGACAAAAAAAACTATGATTCAGCTAGCTAGTAGTGAGCCACATCGTAAATCTTTCTATTTTTTGGAATGTTTGATTCTTTTTAATTATTTTATTAATATAATTCTATCTATTTTATTTTGGTTAAAAGTAGTGAAACTATAACTCAAAAATTGAACTCAAAATATATTTTAAAAAACTAAAAATGGATCAAATAAAAAAAAATCAATCAAATAATGAAAACAGATTAAAATTTCAAATACCGTAAGATTAAATGTCCGTAACAATTCCTAAAAGGGTTTACTCTTTGAAAGTCAACCTTAATCTATCAAAGAATACCTAAAAAGTGATGAACCTATACGATAATTCATGAACTAGTTATTGGGTAAATTAAAGAAGTTATCTTAAAAAAAATACATGAATAAAAGTGAGAAATAAAACGGAAATAGGCATCAAAAGAACTACGACAAAACAAATGCAAAAGCCTTAGCAGAAACTATGTACGGGAGAGCAATACACATGCCCGACCTTCGTAACACAAAACTAATCCTCAATAGATTCTCTCAATGCAAATTCTAGATTCCGAACTTTATGTTTTGCTAGGACAGGCTTTTGGACCAAGCAAAGGAAGCACATGTTTCTAACCACCAAATTTTTTTAAAAAAAAACGGCCACATATTTGTATAGCCCATTAGAATAATTAAGAGTCTAATAGATCTAATAACCCACATTTATGATCCATTATGATTCAATAGGTCACACTTTTTATAAAATGATTCTAACCCTAAAACTATTAGGGTCTCCGGCCGACCATGTTGTATTATGTGGTTTTGATTTGCCTATTAAAAGGATTTTCAATAATATTTTTAATTAAAAACAAAATTCTCTCAATGCAATTTTCACTAAGCCAAACATAACGTAAAAGATCAATTACATCAATAACTAGGTGGAGATCAGAACGGTTTGTATAGAACTGAAAAATTAGAGAAGTGTATGCGGTGATGAGCAAAATATGCATCACTAGATTACTCCCGAAGTTATCATCAGCTATTTACCCAATTAAGACATGTACTACAAAGTAAACCGAGCTTGCTTGTAAAACATAGATATAGTCATGAATTAAATGTGTTAAATAGATGACATTCATTTGAGCATAAATCTATGTTCATGTTCTCTTTGCTTGGTCACATATATATATAAATATTAAATAACATTCAATTGAAATTAAAAATTAAAAAAAGATTTGTGTAAAGAAGAAAAAAACATGATTTCTCTTAAATTTAAGAGTTTTTCTTCAATCGACCATGAAATGACACTCACAACTTTGATTTTAGTGACATATGAGTGAATTTCTAATCGATAATTTATTCTATTATAATTAGAATATTTCAAAATATCTATGATCTAAAATCCAATACCAGTTGAAAAATTTGACATCTATTTTATTGATTAAGTAATCTGATTTAAATATTTAATTACTTTGTAAATATATATTTATCTTAATTTTCTATATATTATATAATAAATAATAGAAGAATACTGTGCAATATCATTAAATTAGTTTTTTTCAAAATCGAAGTATTTTTTAGAAAGTTCATAATAAAGATCTAGGAGTTTTTATGAATTTTTCTTTTGCGTTAATTTATTTTGTAATAATAATATAAGACTAAATTTGATTTAAAAATTAATAAAAGTCACCTAGAGTTTTAGGAAAAAGTACTTTCCTGATTGGTAAATGTCGATGAGAATTGACTTTTATTCAAAAACAGATGGAAACAACTAACCAATTATATACAAACACGTGTAAAATTAAACAAGGTGTAAACTTTTTTTTTGTTTTTTTCCCAAACAAGTTGTACTTTGACGCAGAGATAAAATAAAATGTGGGAATTTGATTTCTAGGGCAAAAATCCAGATTCGGTGACGACATTACTCCATTACCAAAGCTCTCTACCCAACTAGACTCCCATGGCCGACGCTTCTTCTTCTCCGGCCACGGGAGATCCCAGTTCGCAGAAACCAGAGACTACTCCGATTCCCAATCTGAATCCCAATCTCAATCCAAATCCTTCACCAACCCCACCGCCTCAACAATATTCGCAGCCGCAAGTCGCTACTCTCGACCCAACCAAAACACCTATCTTTCAAACTGGTCCGCCTTATGCTTCGTCTCAGATTCCTGGCTCACTTGTCCCCAATCTTCCGCCGCCACCACCATTCCGTCCCGGTATGCAGTTCACTCAGGTTGCGAACTTTCAAATCCCTAATTCGGGAGCTCCTCCTCCCGGCGTCATTTCTGGTGGGGTTATGCCGGCTCCAGGACCGATGCCGTATCAATCGCAGCCTTCTAATCCGGCTGGTATGAGACCTTTCACGCCTATGGCTAATGGTTATCCCGGAATTCATGGTGTTGCTCCTCTAGGTTCCGTTCCTCCTCCTGGTGGGTTCTTCTATCTTTTTTCGACCATTATCTATTATTTAATTTTCAAAGTATTCCTTTTTCCTACTTACTCGCTTATGATGCAATTTAGGCTGTAGAAATTTGTTTTCGTGGCGTTTTGCTTTTCTGTGTATGTTGAATGTGATTCATAAAAGAAGTGAAAGTGGAATTATATGCGAATGTAGTTTATATGAGATTAAAAGGTTTAGGTAGAAAGAAAGAAGTTTTAGGGAGAAAAGCTAGATCAGGGACACCGATGACCGGGTGTTTTCTCATACAGCGTCTTGATTGAGTTCCATGAGAAAGGTTGCGAGGCTTCAAATATTGGGTAGGGACTCGCTTCTACGACTCCCTCATTTTGGTATGCGCAATATTCGCTTTTTTCTCTCCTTATTTTTGTTTAGTTAGTGTAGCTCCTTTGAAGATAACATTCTTAACACATGTCAACCAAACCGCTGACCTAAATGATCTTGTAAGAATTACCTCATGTTCCCCAAATTTATGTTAAATTGAGATTTATTGTAGTTTTTTTTAAGAACTTTGAACTTGATGGGTTAGCCAACTGCCGGAAGCAAGCATTTGTAGCGACTGAGTTCTCCTTGGTCTTGGTTTTGAGGTATTGCAATTTCTTTTTTAGTTTCACCTTCCGTTACGTCTCCCACATATATCTCATCATTCTTTTCCAACATGTGGTCAAGCTGCTAACAAAGTTATTATGATGGGAATTACTAGTTTTTATAAGTTCCATGTGGGCATGTGATTATGGGCGTTCTAATATTATCCAATCTCAAATCCAACGTTTGTGAGATGGTTATAGATTCTTATCTCTTTCAAGTTGCCCTGTGAGGTACAACTACTAAAGTGGTAATAATGACTGCGATACTGGTGCTATCTTCTTAATGTGTCCTTCAGGTTCTCTGTTCAGCCGGGTGGTATTTGTACTGCCTGTGGTGTGCATATCTAATTTGCTCTAGTTTGTGGTAACAATACAGAATGAATTTTCAATTCCACTCGTGGCAGTCTTGATTTATGCTAATGCAGTTGTCTATTGAGATGTAAAACATATTACTGATGAATTTGCAAAGAATTGTTTTCTTTTGTTGATGCAGGGCTTCTCAGGTATCCTTCTCCCTATCCAGCAATGGTTCGTCCGGGTTTTATTATGCGCCCGCCTGGTACAGTCAGTGGTGGGCCACTTGTACAACGTCCCCCTGTCCCAGGAATTCCTGGTCTCCGTCCCGTAATGCCTCCTATGATTAGACCAGCTGTTGTTCCTTTCGTGCCACCAGTAGAGAAACCCCAGACCACGATTTACATTGGCAAGATAGCAACCGTAGAAAATGACTTTATGATGTCTATTCTCGAGGTTGGTTTTCTTCTTTCAATCTGCATTTTTCCCTTCTACTACTTCTACGGCTGTCTATGTTGACTTACAGGCCCTAGCTTCCAATTTTATTTATTTTATTTTACTTTTCTAAAAATTTATCTTGCCATTGTTTTGCAGTTTTGTGGCCATGTTAAAAACTGTTTACGTGCGGAAGATCCCACCACCAAGAAACCTAAAGGTTTTGGATTCTATGAATTTGAATCAGCTGAAGGGATTCTTCGTGCAATACGCCTGCTTACCAAACTTACAATAGATGGACAAGAGCTTTTGGTAATTGTGGATCTCTCTACTCAATTTTGTATATATGTTTTTGTTTCTCCAAGCAGACCCTTTTCTGCGTGTCCACCAAGATCTATATAAGCTCTACACTATATCTAAACATTTTTTTCTCATCTTTTATTATATGGTTGGTAGGTGAATGTTAATCAAGCAACAAAGGAGTATTTGCTAAAATATGTTGAGAAGAAAATAGAGAGTGCAAAGAAAGCTAAGGAAAGTCAAGCTGTAGGAACCGAAGAAAACCAAGGTGAAGGTCCTGAGAGTGAGCGAGACAAAAAAACTGAGAATTCTGCTACGCCCACCTTAGGGGAGACGGGGAATGATGGAGAACCAAAGAGTAAAGAAAACATTGATATTGCAAATTCTGCGGTTCTAACTGATGAAGAAAGAGAAGCTGACAGAGAGGCTAAGGAGAAGATTGAAAGTGCTATTGAAGAAAGGTTAAAGACCAACCCTCTGCCTCCACCACCCCCACCACCACCTGCTGATGGTTCAAGCATAGAACTTGCTTTCAAATCTAAAGATGGAGACTCCAACACTGACATAGCTCGGAGTGGTCTGTTTTTTTGCCTCCACTTATCTTTTTTTTTTAAAATAAAATAATTTGGCTGCCATTTTCTGTTTTACTTATATCATTTGTCTGATAAGATGTCTTGTTCATGTAGATTCCGCTGCGAATGATGTTAAGACTCCTGGAGAACACAATAGGCCTGACACAAGTTCACCTGATTGGAGTAACAGAAATGACCGAAGAAGCAGAGACAGAGGTGAAAAGGAGCAAGAAATGGATAGATATGAGAGGGAGGCTGAACGAGAACGATTAAGGAAAGAGAGAGAGCACAGGAGGAAACTTGAGGATGCGGAGCGTGCTTACCAGACTCGTCTTCGACAATGGGAACGCAAAGAAAGAGAAAAGGAGAAGGAACGTCAGTACGAGAAGGAGAAAGAGAAAGACAAAGAGCGTAAGAGGAAAAAGGAAATCCGCTACGAGGAAGAGGAGGATGAAGAGGATGATGATTCAAGAAGAAGATGGCATAGGGCTGCGTCAGATGAGAGAAGAAGACGGCGGCTAAGAGAGAAGGAGGATGATTTAGCTGATAGATTGAAAGAAGAGGAAGAGGTTGCTGAGGCGAAGAGGATTGCCGAGGAGGAAAAGTTGCAGCAACAACAATTAGATGCCTTAAGGCTCCTATCTGGACAGGCAGCTATTGGAAGTGAACCGATTCAGACATCAACCACTGGAAACGATAATAAGGCAACTCTCCAAAGTGTAGATGAATCTGTCCATGAGCACCATGCATCAGGTAAGGAGTTTATTTCCTCTCTGTCTTATCCTTTCTCCTTTTTCTCTGTGTCTCTTTCTAAAAGGTCCCGTTCCCAATTGCAGATATTGAACAAAATGGTTCTGGTAATGAAATGTTCATGGCTGTTGATAATAATAGTGGATCAGAGGCACATGCTCCCTCCAAGAAATTGGGATTTGGGCTTGTGGGATCCGGAAAGCGGACATCTGTGCCTTCTGTTTTCTACGAGGAGGATGAAGACGAAGAGCACAAGGATAAAAAGATGAAACCTTTGGTTCCTATAGATTACTCAACCGAGGAACAGGAGGCCGTGGCCCATGGTGGCTCAGGGAATACACCACCTCATTTGGCTCTAGCCGCTGAATTTGCAAAACGACTTTCAAGTACTAATCCCAAGGAGGAGACGACAGAAATCGAAAAACATAGGAGCAAACGTTCTCATGATAAGCCAACCCACCGGGACAGGGAACGGGAAAAGGACAGAGACAGAGTCAGGGACCGAGGCGACGGGCATGGTGGTCCAACCAAAGACGGTAAAGAGCTTGGAAAAGCAAAGATACCTGATACCAAGAAGCTTATGGATGCGAAACAATTGATAGATACAATCCCAAAGACGAAGGAAGAGTTATTTTCGTACGAGATAAACTGGGCTATGTATGACAAGGTAAGCTACTCAGATTTCTCATATCTCATTGCACTTTCTCTAGATTAATGATAATTTCTTGTTGCCTTTGGTGCTCACATATTTTGCCGTTTTTTACATTGAAAAGCACCAATTGCACGAAAGAATGAGGCCATGGATCTCAAAGAAAATTATGGAGTTTCTTGGAGAAGAAGAAGCCACACTTGTAGATTTCATTGTGTCAAACACTCAACAGCACGTGAAAGCGTCTCAAATGCTTGAGCTATTGCAATCAATACTAGACGAAGAAGCTGAGATGTTTGTACTCAAGATGTGGAGAATGCTCATCTTTGAGATCAAGCGGGTCGAAGCTGGAGTCCCGGTAAAATCCAAAGCCTGAAACTTTTTGTTAGAATATTTTTCTTGCAATGTTGCCTTGTGTCCCATTTTGTTTTCGAAGTCTTATTGTCTTCGGATTTAAAGAAGAATCTCCATTTTTACAAGCTTAATGCAATAGAAGAGATTGAAAAAAGAATACATATTCTAGTTCACAGAATACATATTTGCACCACTCGATTTTAAAGCTTGTCTTTTCTTCTCTTTTATTTTGTTTTGGAATTTAGTTTCTATGATGTTATGTCCTTCCAATCTTATTCACTGAGCACATACACAGATTATTTTAATTTGAAAAACAGTTTAAATCATAAAGATTTATGAACAATAATATAGGAGAAGTATATATCTGCGGATTAGTACATTTACTTTTTACAAAGTGCTTCCTTCTGATGAATATAGATACTTCATGCGAAATGGGAATAAATTATAAATTTGCTTATGTTATGTTCTTCATTTTATTTCCAGAAAACCAATACTATAATTACAAATTGCAATACACATTGATTTTGCACACAGCTTCTCTATAAAAACCAGAAAACTGATTACAAAATAGTAATATTAGCTCGTTGGGTTATTAAAAATCCCAGAGCTAAGATTTACAGATATTGTATAAGTAAAATTTATACATATAAATTAAAAAATAGAAGTTTATCTTTAACCTAAAGTTGAAGTTAATTTTGGTAAATAACACTGATAAAAAAATCTCAAAGAGTTGCTGTGTAGTGTGTACCAAATCACCAGGCGTGGACGAACCGCTGTTCTCTTTCTAAAACCGGTTCAACCGTACCGGTTTTCCTCTCCTGGAACTCATGAATCATTTTGATAAGAGCACTTGCCTTTTTCCCACCTCCACACTCGCCGTCACTTAACACCGTGTAAAGCGATCTCATGATGGACGGATCCTTAGCGAGTGCCCCAACGACGTCACTTCCTCCGTTAACACACAGATTCAAAAGCAGAACAACACAGTGCTGCTTCGTCGCCGGCGAAACTTCTGACGAACCCATAATCTTGACCGCGAGTTTCAATCCTCCACGACGGAGCACAGAGATCATCCCGTCGGGATATTCCGCCATTTTCGCGAGAATCGCAATCGAATCCGCGGTGACTCCGTCGCTGATCTCGCCGGATTTCACGAGATCGAGAAGAACAGATATCGCTCCAGCAGCGAGAACACGCCAGTGATTATCGGATTGTTGAATCAGCAAACTCCTAATCGCGATTAACGCGTTACGTTTCGCGGAATCACAGTAATCACAACCTTTAACGATTCTCAACAATCCTTGAATCGAATCCGGGATCTCTCCTATCAATCTGCTGTAATCTCCGAGAGAAGAGAGATAGAATATCGCAGCTGCTGCATATTGTCTACTCTCTCTTCTAATTCCCTCATTGAGAACCTCCACGATGAGTCCCAATCCACCGCCGTCTCCGGCGACTCTAATTTTCCCGGCGATGTCCTTCGACAGATTCAAAATCCCAGCCATGGCGTTCTCTTGAATCGTCGGATCTCCTGAACGAAGAATCTTCATGAGCGATTCCACAACACCAGCTTCCACCAAACGAGATCTGTTAAAACTACTCGTCTTGGTGAGAATCCGAATCTCCACTAATGCCTTAACCATCTCTTTTGCGCCTCCGTTGATCAATTCTCCAGCGAGAAATTCCGCGATGAGTTTCCCGGCTTCTTCCGCCGCTAAACTCTCCGGAATAATCGACTTGTTCTTCTTCTTACTCTTCTGATCAATCTCTACGCCGTTTTGCTTACAGTAACTCTGAATCACTTGCTTGACGGAGACGTTATCCACTAAAACAGTACTCACCAGATTCTTCCTGGTCTTAGGGCAAGTTATGTTACCCGCAGCGAACCACTTCGTGATAGAGCTCCGGTCATACGTGTGCCCTGTTTCCAAAACCACTGGATCATTCATAATCTCTAGAGAAATTGGGCAACGTAGATCATCAACGTTTAAACCACGAATAATCAAATCGCCTTCTTCTTCTTCTTCTTTCTTATCTTCATCTTCATCAATGCCTCGAAGTGTCACGCATCTGCAATAGCACATGAACCCCAATAAGCTGCTAAGAAGCTCGATTTCGCTCTTATCCTTCTTCTCTACTGTAATCTCTTCTCCAATAAAACCAATCTCTTTGACGCAATTGGTCCATTTTCGGACACCAATGTGATCAAGAACTCGGAGTACTTCCTCCCGGATCGGGTTAATCCTGTTCTCGAACAGATTAAAGATCCAATAGACTGAGTCTATAGCCCGTTTGTCATCCGGGTCGGGTCTTGCTTCGGATTTACGGGTGTGACGGATTAATAGATAGATTAGCTCGTTGACTTCTCCAGGTAAGTCAAGAGACCCGACTGGAAAAGTGTCGAGGCAGATGGATATGGATCGGGTCAAGACCCGTAAATGAGCTGAGACTTGATCGGAGTTTATCAACATATAAAGCTTAGCTCCTTCTCGCGTACAGTCTTCTAATAAAAACTTGAGTTTCTGGAAAATGACGTGGAGCTCTGAGAGGCATAGGATTGCTGAACGAGGAAATGAACGACCCGCCGGTATTAATCCGACCCGGATTTCTTCGAAGATGACCAAGAGGTTTTGTATATGTCGGAGAGTTTCTTTGACGCTTCGTTTGTTGGTGGAGAAATGTTTTGATTTGAAGCTGAGAATCTCGCCGGCGATTTGTATTAGTGAGTCGACGAGGGTGGTTACGTTGATGGATTCGCATGGATTTACGGCGGGAAAAGTCAGAATCCGACGATCTGACCCGGTTTGTGTGTGGATCATAGTGTGATAAGATGAAGATATTTTTCAAGTTTTTTTGAGGTTCTGTATGCTTCCGTTGTGAGGATATATACACTTCGTGTGGGCTTTTCACTTTTCAACTTTCTACAAATCCGCGAACACGTGAAGACGTATGATTCGTTGGTAGACCTTAGGCTCTGTTAATTTGCCACGTGGTATAGCGTGGCGATGATGTGTTGTGGGACCTACTTGTCATGACTCATGAAGGTGAATGCATGGATGCAAGTAGCCGACAATTTTGTATGACCTTTCTGATAATTTTCTTCGTTCAATTATTTATTTACTTTTTTTTTTTTAATCTGTTTAGTTTAGATAAACACTAATTTCAATTGATTGATTGATCCAATGATAATGTATAGAAGGAGACTTCGAGGATGTTATGAAAAATTATTACAGATTCTTTTTATTACTTTTTTAAGCAATTAAGATTCTTTTTATAACTATTCTTGAAGGACTCTTTTTAAGAGTTTTGATACATAATCTAATCTGTTTATCATAATGAAATATTTTTGGCCGAGCCGTAAGAGATAGATACGACTTTAATATTGAATTTTTTTATTAAAAAAATGGTTGAAAAAATAGCCAATTTTCGTAAAAAAAAAGTGAATTTTGTTTCAAAGTTGTTTGGGAGCCACAGGATCGCGGCGACTGGACAAAAGTAATTGAGCTGAATTTAGTTAAGTTGAATTATGTATGCGACTAATAATAATATGTGCCTTTGTGATTAATTGTTTGTATATTGGTTTTAGAAACTGCTTCCAAGAAGGATATTTTCAGGTCTTATTTAATTGATTGGGACTCGACTTGAGAGTCAAGACTGCAATAGATGTCTTTTCACAATTTTTTTTATTTTTGGTCACAACATAGTTTTCACGAAACAATGGACGGTGCGATTTTCTCATAGAAAATTCTAGAGGACCCATCTTGATATTTTTTTATTATCATCGGTAGGGAACTTTCATTTTCATAAAACAATACATTTAAATATAATTGGATACCAAAACTGAAAAAGAATCAAACCAATCCATTTAAAAACGATAAATTCTTCCACAACCGTAAAACTTAACTCCAAACCAAGATCGAACAACCTTACTTATATTGAAAATTGTCTGGTGGTGCCATAAAAGTGATTCGGTAGAGAAACCTTGAAACATTAAAGAGAAATAGAAAGTAGTTAAACACCACTTTTTATATCTGTGTTTCACTTACACCCTCATCTTTCAACACTTTGCAAAGTTGTCTCTCTCGCAAGTTTATATCTTCTTGAGCTTAGAGAAGGCCCCCGACTCTGAGAAGTAAGTGCTTTGAGTTCCACTGCCTAATCCTAACGCCTGTTGAGGATTGCACAGCTCAATTCCCTGCAAAATAGATACAAATTGGAGTTTCTAAAGTCAATACAGCAAACGAAAATGGATCACCAAAGATGAGAAACTTTTAAAGAGAATCGAATATAATGTTTGTGTACCTGCACAGGAGTAAAAGCCAGACTCGATGTCAATCCAGAGGTAGTAGCACCACCTGCATACGTTCTTTCTTTCAGCCTGAAAATGCCATTAATAAACTTAATCACAATGAGGACGCAAGAGTTATGAAGGAAGAACAGGACATAATCATTAAAAGTTTTATGAAATACAAATAAAAAAGAATTGAAAAACAGGAGGGACTGAGGTACACTTACTTTTTGGCGATCTTAGGATTAATCTTCAGCTTACTCGGAACACTGGATATACGCAGCCTGTTGCTCCCAGCCTGGCCAAGCATTCCATATCCTTCACCTAATCCATCACCTATCATCACGAAGAGCAAGTATTAGATTCGGTGCCTTACAAAAAGAGGTCATTAACAGGTGCGAGGTACAAGAATTTTGTACCAAGAGAGCTCTCTTCCGGTGTACCAAACGCCATCCTGTTGGCAAGCTTCCTCATGTCTGTCACTGCATACCTGATTAAAAGAGAAAGGTAAGAATGCAGCAAGTAGTATAACTTCCATATACAGTCATAAAGGCCACATAAAGTAGGATGAAATAGGTTACCTTTCTTTCATTTTTCTTAGACGGCGACCACCTCTTCTTTTTTTAGGCTCGGAATCAGGAACAGGAAGTGGCTTAGGCTGCCTTGCAGGAGGAGGTTCTTGCCACTTCTCAATCTTCTTACGGATCTCTTCCCTGAAAGCTTTACCATTTGTTCCCGATGGGTCTCCTCTAGTAGCATCAACTCTTGCTGCCAAAGTAGATTTTGCAGCCAAGATCCTACCAGCGCGACTCCGAAGTGCAGGAGGCGTGCTTTGAAAAATCTCTGTCTGCTCCAGATAACCCACACGGGATACTGACGTTGCACTAGAGAACCCAGCAAGGTTCTTCCTCTTGTGCCCAAGAACTTGAACATTACAGGCAGGCATTTTAGCAAGTGCTGACAAACCTCCAGCAGTCCCCATGAGCTTGGCTGCAACAGCACTCCCCACAATGGCAGAAAGATTTGGTGCGATAGATCCCATCTTACTTTCAACAAAGTCAAGGACCTTCTTCCGTGCGGAATCAAGATCTAGAGCTCGATCACAAGCCTCTAAAGTCTTTTGCAGGACATCCTCTGGCAGTGGGTTTCCTTTCGTGGTTAACGCAGTAACTGAAACAACCATGATAATAGCAGATGGAAGAAGGCCTTCCAGATCAACAAGTGTTAAATCCGTCTCATTGCCTATTTTTTTCACAACACGGGCATAATCAATTGGGTGATTTACCAGCGATTCAAGCTCTTGAAACTTGAGTCTGTACTTGTCACGGATGAAGTTGTGGACGATAGCAATCTCATTTTCAATGTCAACTGAGAGCTGATTGCAATCCACAATCAGCTTGTATTCAGGATCATCTTCTAGTACAGTTCCTTTCTCCGCTCCATCAGATTCCTTTCCGAGAGCCTCTTCCACTTTCTGAAATGCAAAATAAAAAAAAACATACAATCAGATCAAAATCTTCATCTGCATTCATCGAACAATACAAGTAACAGTAGTGAAGTGGTCAAAGAAGTCTTTAAGTGATAAAGAACTTAAACAGTTAAATCTTTGGAACCATTCTAATGTCTGTTCAAGTTCGACGACTAATTGAGTTGTACGAAATGAGGCTGTGATAGAAATAACTATATGAATAACATACAAAGTCAAGACATGTAAACTTAATATTGAAATTCATTATCAACGACGAAGCTAGAAAAGGGGCACATTAACTAACCTGCATTATATCAACATATCTCTGAGATTTCTGTAGCTTAGAAACTGAATCAAGATCATCGTAGTTAAGGGTTTCTAAATCTGCCATGTCCATGTCAATATCTTCTTCATCCTTTCCACCATCACCATCATTCTCATCCTGAATATAGATAATCGAAAAAAACTACAATTAAACCATTGCTCCTCAAAGTAAATATTATGACCAAAGTAGTATCAAATACATAGTAAATCAAATTTTCAGGCAAACTCACCAATTCTGCTTCATTGTCAGATAACTCATCAAGGTCTGCAAGGAAGGAATCTTCAAGAGTTGCCTACAACAGATCAAAAAATTAGTTAGCAACTGCCAGTAGAAAGCATTGCTAATGTTTCAGAAACTTGGACACACGCATGGAAGACTGGAGAACAACAGAAAAATTCATACAAAGAGAAAGAAGAAAGCAACTAACATATCGGAAACCCTAAAACTGAGATTGAACATTCGACAAGATAAATCAAACCAACAAAAAGAAACTATATGTCGATAATATTGAAAACGTAGTGTCAAAACAGCCACTGGCGAATCATATATCAAACGAAGATTCGTGATTTAGTGAATTTTTTTGAATCATCAAGAGAAACTAATTGTTGAAGAACAAAGCGAGGACAACACAGCAGAGGATAGATTCGATAAGAAAAGTCGAAACAATGAAGAGAGGAGGGTTAACGAAACGCTTACCATATCTTCCACTTGGAACCAAAAAGCTCAGTGATTCCTCCTGCGGATTATACAATAAGAAAACCCTTATTTCAGAAACCCTTATACAATTGCGTAGAGGTGAAACCCAGAGATTCGTGAAGAAATTGAAGAACGAGAAGCCACTAATTTTTAATCTTCGAAACGAAGTAGTGTGCTTCGGTATTTGTTTTTTTTAGTTTCAAAGTCGGTAATAATACAATTGGGCCTTAATTAATGGGCCTTTGTGGCACCTAACTTACTAAACGGGGTTCTCAAACTCACCGTTTTGGAATCATGTATTAATCAATTTTGTATTTTGTAAAATATTATAATCTAGATAGCAAGAGTTGAGTAGACTCTATGGATTATTACAAATTTCAAAGTTAATAGTCATATGATCCTATCTTAGGTACATGAGATTCGACGGTCCATCTCTAATATTCTCATGCTAACCCTTTGAATATATTTAAGTCTTTAGATTTCCTCTTTTCTCTAAACGAAGTTGCTTTGGGTTCTTTCCG
Source organism: Streptanthus diversifolius (assembly GCA_039880935.1). Classification (NCBI taxonomy): domain Eukaryota; kingdom Viridiplantae; phylum Streptophyta; class Magnoliopsida; order Brassicales; family Brassicaceae; genus Streptanthus; species Streptanthus diversifolius. Next base: position 1,995,504 of record JAXGFM010000007.1, read on the forward strand.
GTTTGATATGTTGCCATTCTCGGTCAATTGAGAACGGTTTTAGCCGGTTTGGATTGAACTCGTTCCTTGATCATTGTCCCTACAAAACATATCTGATCAAAATCTGGTATGTTCAAAAGCTTCTATCTATGAGTTTCTATTCATGTTTACACTTTGCATCTGGAAGAAACTTTCAAGAGTTTGTTGAAACTGGTATACATCTCGGTAGCTCAAAGGTTACTCTTTGAATTTCTTTAGTTATATTTGATATATTTTTTATTAATTTAAAATAATGAATTACATATTTATAGCAAAATAACATAAGAGTATGATGTCTCAGGTATCTACAAAAGAAAAAAAAAAAGAGTTGAGATTGAGCCTTAAGAGGGCCAATCTTTGTTGTGGTTTGGGGAAATCTTGCTTCTCCAAAAGCGAATAAACTAAAGAGAGTAATATTTCACTAAACTAGAAAAAGAACGAAATACTTGAATGGGGATTAAAAAGATGGACTAGTGGAAAAGGAAATAGTTAAAAATATTTCCTCTAAATTATCATTTTCCATGCTTATACAATTCATTTTCTCATGTTTTTCTCAGACAATTCAATTTCTCACACTAATCAAAATCAGAGTTTTTTGTATGAAACCTTAAGACTGTCTTAAATAGACAAACAAGAGATAACGTTTGGGGATATAGAATCGAGAAACAAAAGATACTATTTTTTTTAGTGGTGACGTTATGAGTTATTACTAAGAAATTCAAAAAAATCAGAACTTTGTCAGTTTCTTAGCAGTAATTCTAAACATGTTACCCGTGAGAGAGAGAGACAGAGAGTGTGTCAGTGAGGTCACATTCAATCAATAAAAATCATTGAAGAAGCAACCAATCTAAAACTCTGCTAACACTTCCTCCAACCAAAATCAAATCTTTTTTCTTGTTGTTTCTCTGCTTCGGATTTTGTGAGAATCTGTCAATGGAGGAAGAAGATAGAATTGAAGAAGGAAGCAGCAACACCAGCTTGAGACGTGTTGGTACCGGAAGCAGTGACCGCAGATGGGTCGACGGAAGCGAGATCGGCTCTGAAACGGTGCCATTTTCGGAGTCCAGAGATGTTGGAGATTTTAGTTTTGGGAATTTAAGGAGAAGACTAAAGAAAAAGCCTAAAAGAGCTGATTCTCTTGATGTTGAAGCCATGGAAATTGCAGGTGCTCATGGCCACAATCTCAAGGTTAGATATTTAGATTGACCCATTAAAAAGTTTTGATATTTTTTTGGTGCCCATATGTAATTTGTGTTATTGACATAATCAAACTTTGTTTTGTATTGAAAAATGGAATTTTTGTAGGATCTATCACTTTTGAGTACAATTGGGATAGCGTTTCAGACGTTAGGTGTTGTCTATGGTGACATGGGAACAAGCCCTTTGTATGTGTTTAGTGATGTCTTCAGTAAAGTTCCTATAAGATCAGAAGTTGATGTTCTTGGTGCCTTGTCTCTCGTAATCTACACTATTGCTGTCATTCCTTTAGCAAAGTATGTCTTTGTAGTCCTTAAAGCCAACGACAATGGCGAAGGTAATACATCCGTAATCCGTAATCGATGTTTTGTAAAGTGGTGTTATGTGCTTCTCAGTATATGTGTGTGTGCAGGAGGAACATTTGCGTTGTATTCGCTGATTTGTAGGTATGCAAAGGTGAATAAGCTGCCAAATCAACAACCTGCGGATGAGCAAATCTCTAGTTTTAGGCTTAAACTCCCAACTCCTGAGCTGGAACGAGCTCTGGGCATTAAAGAAGCTTTAGAGACAAAAGGGTATTTGAAAACTCTCCTTCTGCTTTTAGTTCTGATGGGAACTTCCATGATTATTGGCGATGGAATTCTGACACCAGCTATGTCAGGTGAGTCTAAATTGTATTGTATTTGCTGCAATAGAGTTTCCCAAAAGGTTTGGATCCATAAGGTGTAACTTTGGCTGCATTTACAACTGAGATTTCATAAATGAAGAATCGGTTATGGTCGTGATTGAGGTTTGATCTTCCTTTTTGATTCTTATGCAGTGATGTCTGCAATGAGTGGTTTACAAGGTGAAGTTGAAGGTTTTGGAACAAGTGGGTATCACTATCACAATATGTCTAAGCAATTTCGTCTTGTTGTCATTTTGATCATTGGCATATTGAATCGTCTTGTGTGTTGTGTCAGATGCATTGGTTGTGTCATCGATTGTGATTCTCGTGGCTTTGTTCAGCATACAACGGTTTGGGACGGGTAAAGTGGGTTTTCTCTTTGCTCCAGTTCTCGCGCTCTGGTTCTTATCACTCGGTTCTATTGGAATCTATAATCTGTTGAAGTACGACATCACCGTCATAAGAGCACTGAACCCGTATTATATCGTTTTGTTCTTCAACAAGAATAGCAAACAGGCTTGGTCTGCTCTTGGTGGATGTGTCTTATGCATTACAGGTAACAAAGCATAATCTCACTTCACAACTTCCAAAAAAGATCGAACCTTTCTTACAAAGTTTTTGAAACTACACAGGAGCCGAAGCAATGTTTGCAGATTTGGGACATTTCTCAGTTCGTTCTATACAGGTTAGCATCTTTTTATTGATCATTGATTATGTTAGTGATGGTGACTATAATAATGATATTTGGATTAGATGGCATTCACTTGCGTGGTGTTCCCGTGCCTTCTCTTAGCTTACATGGGTCAAGCTGCTTATCTAACAAAGCATCCTGATGCCTCAGCTCGCATATTCTATGATTCAGTTCCTGGTAATGAATCAACATATCCCAAGGCCTTGGCTCAATATTATTTGTTGATATGGTAATGCGCAGTATGCTGAAATTTCTGAAAATGCAGAAAGTCTGTTCTGGCCGGTGTTTGTGATTGCGACATTCGCAGCAATGATAGCGAGCCAAGCTATGATCTCTGCGACTTTCTCATGTGTCAAACAAGCCATGGCTCTCGGTTGCTTCCCGAGGTTGAAGATAATCCACACTTCTAAGAAACGGATGGGTCAAATCTACATTCCCGTCATCAATTGGTTCTTGATGATCATGTGCATACTCGTTGTCTCCATCTTCAGAAGCACAACCCACATCGCCAATGCTTATGGTCAGTTTTTCGGTTTTATTCAGTTCAGTTATTATGCCCGGCCGTAAAAAAGACTTTCTGCTATTTGATGTTTTCTGCATTCTTCGTTATTTTTCTTGTTTCAGGCATAGCAGAGGTAGGTGTGATGATGGTGAGCACAGTCTTGGTAACACTAGTGATGCTTCTCATTTGGCAAACTAATCTGTTTCTTGCTCTTTGTTTCCCGCTTATCTTCGGATCCGTCGAGACCATTTACTTGCTTGCGGTTCTCACCAAGATCTTGGAAGGCGGTTGGGTTCCACTAGTATTCGCCACTTTCTTCCTCACCATAATGTACATTTGGAATTACGGAAGCGTGCTCAAGTACCAAAGCGAGGTCCGGGAAAGAATCTCCATGGACTTTATGCGTGAACTTGGTTCAACTCTTGGAACAATTCGCATTCCCGGGATTGGACTAGTTTATAACGAGCTTGTTCAAGGCATACCTTCCATTTTTGGACAGTTCTTGCTTACTCTTCCTGCAATTCACTCAACAATCATCTTTGTCTGCATCAAGTATGTTCCTGTCCCGGTTGTTCCTCAAGAAGAGAGGTTCCTCTTCAGACGGGTTTGTCCTAAGGACTACCATATGTTCAGGTGCATCGCGAGGTATGGTTACAAAGATGTCAGAAAAGAAGATTCCAGAGTCTTCGAGCAGCTTCTTATTGAAAGTCTAGAAAAGTTCTTAAGATGTGAAGCGTTAGAAGATGCTTTAGAGAGCAATCTTAATGATTTCGATTCCGATAGGGTTTCCATTGCAAGTGATACTTACACAGACGACCTCATGGCCCCTCTCATTCACCGAGCAAAGCTGTCTGAGCCAGAGCAAGAGTTGGATTCAGATGTTTTGCCATCTTCAAGCGTAGGGTCGTCGATGGAGGAAGATCCAGCTCTGGAATATGAGCTTGCGGCTTTAAGAGAAGCCACGGACTCGGGCCTAACGTATCTGCTAGCTCATGGAGATGTAAGGGCGAAGAAGAACTCGATTTTTCTGAAGAAGCTTGTGATTAATTACTTCTATGCGTTTCTGAGAAGGAACTGCAGAGCTGGGGCTGCGAATCTCACTGTTCCTCGTATGAACATCTTGCAAGCTGGGATGACTTATATGGTCTAATGTTTGATTATTTTGTTATACTCTCTTTGGATCATCTCCCCTTAGGATCTCTCTCCATGCATTAGGCTTTGTTTCTTGCGGTGGACGTTTGTGATTGTCGTTACCGTGAGAAAGATTTCCTAATATTCATGTTGTAATAATTAATTAGGGGAAATAATATTTTAATATCTCCTTATATGTAAACAAAAATTTACTAGTGTTTGCTTGTAGTACAGTAATGCAATATCATTATCCCTCAAATTTTGGAGAATGTGAATTGTAAACTATTAAAAATTATTAATTATTAATTTCATCACTACAAAATTCGCATGATGATCTGAGTTTGAGTCAAGAAACTTGTAAAAAAAAGCATAAAGACAAGATAGGTTATTAGTGGGATTTGAGATATTAGAGAGATTTGAGTGAGTCTTTGATTGGATGTTAATCAAAACATGAAAGTAGATAATGACATACTTTTTCATATTTATGCCAAAAACAAATTCCATTTACAAAGTGGATCCTACTTGTAACTCACTGCTACTTCCTTATATCTCTACAAGGTACTTAAAGCTCTAAAAGTCCATTAAACAAACAATGCTTAATTTGAATATGGGACCGGTCCAACCGGTAATATTGTGGTGAAATATGTCTATTCAATTTGTTTTTATCTAGTGACATGGATGAACTTGCCCCTTCACTATATAGTTTTTAATAGCTTAATATTGCAAAATCTGTGACATCCATTCACACAAAAATTGTCAAATTCAAAAGAAGAGTGTACATATGAAACTCTCTAGTTTGTGTAGTAGAATATTAGTATTGGTCAAGTTTAGATTAGATAAATAAGATAAATAAATAAAAGTCAATACAACAAATTGAAGGGACACCTTCACCTATATATGGCTTATGAACATCATTATTTTGTTTTATAGAAAATTGAAAGTTGCTAAGAAAATGGGTAGTTTTCTGGATTAGTGGACTTTTTCCAATTACTATTAATATTTGGGAAAATTACTTAAAATTTGTGCTATTATAATTAACTTCTGCTAATATTTTGATAAGAACAAAAAAAACTATGACAAAACATATACCATAATTAAGTCGGCTCAAATTCGATAGTGTGCGTGTGTGAGTAGCATAAAAAACGAATCTAAATGGCACATAAGAAATTTTAGTATATTATTTACTGTAGTTTTTGCAACTATCGACAATCGATTTCACAATTGTTATCTAATACTAATTTCCATGTTTAACTTTATGTACATATAACATTTCTATGTGTCAATGTGTCATCATTGAATTACATTAAACAGTACAAAAAATTGCTGGTTTTATAAGACCATATACAATGACAACGGACGACTTAACCTACAAAATATGTGTGATTGGTAATATCATGCTAGCTGAAGACTTTACAAACTTGAAATAAAACTTTAATATATTTAAAAGATCAAAATATCTAGATCCATATCATTTTTTGACGGATCTATAATTTTATTATCCAAATTTATATCTAACTCTTTAGATATCTAAATTTATTGAATGATTCATTGATCGGATATGGTTCTGATTAATATTTTCTTGATTTTATATTTGTTAAGATATATTTACAATTATATTGTTTTATTAACAATATACTAGTAGTGATATACATGATTTTTAAAAAAATATATACCCAATATAATTTTATAGTTATAATTTTATTTACATAATTTTTTCAAAAATATAAATTTATGTAAATAAAATTGTACATGTTATAATTAACTTGAAGTTATGTCATAATGTTTAGTAGTTTACGTTATTTCTTACAAAATAAATAAGGTGATGATACAAAAGTGAGAAAATAATTTTTAAATAATGTTTAGATGACTGAAGAAAAGTAGTTCTGAAGAAAATGTGAATTTGGAGAGAACAATAGTGAAAGTAAAAATTCTCATTAGTGAAAGTAAATGAAAAATTGTTATATTTCGTAAACAATGTCAAACGATTGGCGTTTGGTTTAATGATTTTACCAAAAATTCTCACTAAATCGATTGATTGTACTTGATCAAATAGACCTGTTTTGATTGGTCAACTTGATTTTGTAACACAAGTTTACAATTATTTTCTTTTACTAATCGAATAGTGTAGTTGGGGTTTATAATGCCAAACACTATAACAGATGGATTCTTGAAGACTTTTGATAATTGTTATCCAAGAGCTTACTGTGCGCTACGCATTCTCCAATCTTTTTGATAAATTTGTTTTTTATAAGGTTATTTTTTATGTTTTGTATTTCTTTTATTTCATGCAATTGTAATGTTTAGGCGGATTATTTCGCCTGTAATAGTAGAGGTAAGCATAATATTGCTCTTTTTTTTTTTTGTAAGCTCTTCTCTCGACATAGATTTCAAAACTAGGTTTTTAATTAAATATGTCGTTAAAAAATAAAATTGTGTTGTTTCGTTTCAACTAATATAATTTTTTTTTCTTTCTTTTGCTCGTTATTAGAGCTCTATTGGATTTAAACATACCTAAACCAGATGAACATCATGTGTGATGCGTCTTTACTTACTACAAAAACAAATCTCATTTTCTTGTCCATTTTTAATACTAGAGTAGAGATGCATATATTTGTCTTCTTCATATTCCAATAATTATTATAAATATGAGTAAGTAGTGTTTCAACGCCACTAGTTACATGAAGTACGAAAATAAGATCAAATTAAGGATCTGAAATTTGTTACATAATTTGATCATAACGACAGTTTCATCGAAAAATTACAAATTTTAAGAATTTTTAAAAAGAAAACAGATATGATATTTGTTCTGTCGACTTGCGGAAAAAAAAAAGATGGAAGTAGAACAATTGAAATGGCCTTTGATTTATGTCCATATATAAAAAAAAAATTGCACGTTTGACTATAATAAAATTCAAGACAATTAATTATTCCTTTCTTCGTGTGTATATATCATTTCGTTAGGTCATTTTCACAACTTTTCAAATCATTTTCTTATCTCTATATGTTATTCTTCTTTAAATTTTGTCCTTTTGAAAAGATTGATGGGCATCTATTTTCGTGGCGTCTACACCACTGTCGACGACTACTATACTGAAACTAAAGTACAAAAAGCCTTCCTATAATTATTTTCCTCCATCGCGATTTAGAAATAACTCAACCGTGTACCATTTTAATATTTCAGTAACAAAATTTATTTATAACAAAAAGTAATTAAGAAGGTAAATGGCAAAAATAAATTTTATATTGTAAGATCTGACTATCGGTGGCAATTGTGATTGCATAATAATATAAGGGGATTTATTAGATTGTAGATTTTTTTTTCTTTTTAAATCTAATATTTGTATAAATTTTTTAAATATTTTCTTGTTGTATTAATCATTTTTAAAATTTCTTTTTATTGCAAAATCAAAATTTCATCAATAAAATCTATTAAATTAATTTTTTTGGGATTTAAAAGATAATTTTTAGTTAAAATTTAATGAATAAAAATATTACTTTTTATGATGATATTTGAAGAGTTTTTTAAATATAAATTTTTATTTCTATATTAAAAAAATCTAAAATGTTTGTAGACAATATATTTATTTTGATATGAAAAAAATATTTATTGTAAATCAAAATTATTAACAGAAAAATTTGGTAAAACATTTCGAAATTTTTTTACCAACTCAAAAATAAAATCATCAATTGAAAACCTCACTAAAATCTTTAATTTTTTCTTAACACAAATATCATGTTTCATTAAAATGATATCAAAGCAAAAGCTAAAGTTACACTCATAAATATTAAATATAGATTTCACTAAAGAATAGTTTAAATTTCATGGGAATTAACCATCTAGACATCCAAGTTTAAACTTAATCCAAGTAACTCTATCACACCAATTACAAAATAACTAAAATAAAAAGACCCTCTAAAAAACAATGGTCAGATTCCTTGAAATCTTCAGACTCAATAACCTGAAACGGTTACATATGGACAAGCTTAACCAGACCCTGTCCTTTTCAGATATGGATTCGCTAAAACGCAACCACCGATCAAGATGTCGTAAGAAATCCTTGCCGGAAACTCTCCAACGAATCCTGAAGTCATTACCAAAACGCCTGAGGTCGCCGTAATAAAATATCGAAAGATAGGAAAAATAAACAGATCTGAACTCAAAATCTTGTCCTCAACAGATCAAAGTCCAAAACTGATCTTTCCAAGAGCCCCGTAGAACCACCGACAACATCACCCAGCCGAGACGGCTTCATCACCGAGAGCACCACCACCCCCTTCCGTGAATAGGACCACCATAAAAATACCATTACTGAACAGAGGAAGAGTTGCAGAGAAAGAAGAATAAAGAAGAAGAAATGAACCCTCTCCCACGCTGACAAAGAGTACAAGCCACCGGAGAGGCAACAGATCTTCAAAATTCTCAAAATCTTCAAAATTCATATAAATTACAAAAAAAAATTAAAACTTCTAAATCCTACCAAATTATTAATCCAATTAATCTCTTTAAAAGATTTTCTTGATCATTTCTATTAGTAGGTTGCCCAAAAGATTTGCTTTGACTCCATGTTAAAAACTTGAACACATAATATTTTTTTTTTGGCAAATACACATGTATTAAATACGTTAACTTTGTGATGTGTATGGCAATGAAAAAAGTTGTAATTTTTTTCTACTAACCAGGAATTTAATATTGGTGTTCAAACTAAATAGGTTTTGTTGGCTATTTAATAACACAAAAAAAGAAAAAAATTGATTCGGACTACCATTTATATTAGACCGACTTTGCTGTCTCATTGATAACTTTTAAACAAACTCTTTTATATACTTTTATAGGACTTTTGCTAAGGGATTTGGAATGAAATTTCTTTTTAATTATCTTTACGTCTAAAACAGAAACATGAAAATAGAAGAAGAAAAATCCAATTGTCAGCTCGTTCAAAAAAAAAAAGGTTTTGTGGTGAATTAGTCGGTGAGGAGATGAGGATAAGGCCATTAGGAGAACAGCATAGGTCCCACTTATGATGTAATACCGTGAAAAGCGGCGTAGTGGATAATCAGTGGGTCCCAATATCGTCACAGCACCACAAGTCACCAACGATGTTTTAATTACCTCGTGGCGACCACATGCCCTTCCAGCCTTAATATATTTTTGTATTCTTAAAAATATTAAATAAAAATCAAACATACATTTTGACACCCCTTCGAAATAAAAAACACATGTGTATAAACCATAATAATATCCAATTTTTCATGTAAAAGAAACAAACCTTAAATATAAATTCAAGTTTGTTTATATAGTTTGTATTTATTTTTAATATTTTAAAAATTCATTTTATTGCATTTAGAGTTAATTGTTCTTTCTTCTTACAAATTCTTGTAAACAATAAATGCCACTCCTTACACTAATGAAATGTTTTAGCTTATCAGATCAATATGTTCGACTTAGTGACATGCTGCAAATGATGATAAAAGCATCTTCCAGAATATTAAAAACCTTGTTACTGGGGAAGATGATCAAACTATATCATATTTAGATTTTGATCTTGAAGCAAAAAGATAAAATCACCTCAAGTGGTGCAGGATATTAGGCGGGTCATTATAGTTTTTAAAAAAAATTGTAATCACTATATTGATTCTAGTAGTTTTCAAGCAGACGTAAAAACCCTAATTAACGAACGTGAATCACTTCTTCTTTTCTTTTTTTATCTCTCTAACAAACGTTTTTGTCTTCCTTTCGATACTCTATTTTTTACTCTATATCAGCAGTTATCTTTGTTTCTCGGACTAAACATCTTTTGTTATTGGTATGTTAGGTTTTTTTCCTGGAAAATTTTAGTTTTTTTAAAAGATTAAAGAGATTTAATAACGTGGAAAATATATATAATTTTTTTAAAAATTCAAGTTTAATAGTCACACCTATCTGGCTATTTAAAATTACTTGGGTGGAGATGTTGGTGGTTGTCCATTGAATCTAATTTCCAAAGAAGAAAAGAGTGACAATAAATCTAATTTTCATGCCACATTTAATTTTGTAGTCGGACGAGGAAAACTGAAGGCGATAGACCTTTTAATAAAGGGATTCGAGTGTAGATAACTACGAATATATCATTGCATTTACTTCGTTTGTTAGTAGACAGATGATTGATCGGCACTACCTAAGAGATTTTTAGCATCGTCCACTCATCACTCATGACGTGGGAAGCTAGTCGAAACCAATCGTGTTTTGTAAACTAAATATTAAATGTATAATAAAAACTGGTTTAATTTTATAGTATACTTTGAGCTTTTCTAAACTTCACAACTATGAAATCGCAAGTCTTTGCACATAATTGTGCATGCACTATTAACATTTTTTAGCTTTAGCTCATAATAGTGCATGTACTATTACCAGATTTTAGGTCTCCCGGTTTTGATTAGTAACAATACATAATTATTAAATCACAGAATAATGAAAAATATTATTTTAAAATCCCAACACATGAAATGATTGTTACACAATTATGTATTTATAATTTTTTTGCCAAATCGCATAATTGACATATAAAAAACATAATGTTACTAAAATATTACAAATTTATTTTTTTATATGTGTTAAAACCTGATTGATTTTGTTAATTGCTAATTTTGAAACATTAAAAAATATATAACAAAATGTTTTGTGATTTGCATAATATATGAATGAAAATATAATATTTAAAATACAAAATTGGTAACCGGCATAATTGTGACATATATATATATATATATATCTATTTTTTAGATTAAAATGTGTGTTAAGTTATTGAATAATAATGTTTTATAATCAATAATTTAAAAAATTATATAAGCAACTAAAAAAACTCAAAATTGACTGAAATTATCTAATTTTTTTGAAAAATATATAAAAATTATATAAAAATGGGTTCTGAGAAGCAATCTCTCAAACTATTATATAAATTTCTATCTGTTTTATAATTATTAATATTTTTTGTGTTAAGTTATTGAATAATAATGTTTTATAATCAATAGTTGAAAAATCTGAAAAATTATATAAGCAACTAAGAAAACTCAAAATTGACTGAAATTATCTATTTTTTTTGAAAAATATATAAAAATAATATAAAAATGGGTTCTGAGAAGCAATCTCTCAAACTATTATATAAATTTCTATTTGTTTTATAATTATTAATATTTTTTAAAAAATATTTTTTATAATATCCTTTTTGTTTTTAGAATAACATTTCTTTTTTATTTACTTTTTATTTTATAGTCATTAAAGTTTACTATATATTAACGAAAATCTTAATTATTTTTCTACAAAAATTTTAAACATTTTACTGTCACATGTCAAAATTATGTTAATTAATAATTTTGAGAAACTAAATTTTATATAATAAAATCAGATTTTTATTTTTAGTTTTTAATTAAATAATAAAACAATATATATTATAGAAACTGAACAATTAACGAGAATGACCTAGAATTAGCGAAAGAAACTATTAGATTTTTTTATTCTTAAGATTTGCCACTATATGATAGTATCATACGTAGTTTACGCATATATTCAGATTTATGTCCTCTCTTTTTTTTGTTTTGACATTTGGAATTCTAATAGTATGATAAGATAGTTAAAGAATGTTAAAAAACGATAAGATAGTAGATATCTTATAATATCGTTCGTAACTGACCAAAATTTTAAAGTAAAGTAGACATTAAAACAAGCAGTAGTATCATTTCCTAGTAAGATTATACACCATCTTATATTTGAAGATGATAATGTTCTTTATTATTAATTAGCTTCGGTGTCATTTTATTTTCTAATCACAAAATAAAAATCTCCACTCCTTTAGTCGGGAAAAGAAAAGAAGGCCGACATTATAGATTAGATTTTTCGTGAGCAAGTGAGTAATTTATTTTTGTTGCATTTAGCTTTAAAAAACTCAATTATATGGAAATATTATTTTTTTAAAAAAAATTATCAAAAAATCATTCTTTGTAATTGTTATATATAATAAATGAACTGTATTAAGTAAATTTCATTTGAAAATATTTAGATTTTTTAAAAATAAATGTAAATAATGATGTAGAAACAATTATTGATAAAAAATTAAAATAAGAAAAAGAAAATTGTATGTCCTAATTTTTTTTAACAAGTATGTCCTAATTTATTATAAAGTTTTCCCTTATTATTACATAAATAATGATAATGATCACTGGTTTTTGAAAGATAACAATAAAAATCCAATCCATGTGGTGCAATACAAATAATTTAATTGGATAAAGCTCGTTAGAATAACTAATTTGGAAGTGCTCATTAGATTGGGTTTGGCCTAATCCTCATAAAACATGATAATTTGTGGTGATCAGTTTCCGGTTACCAATCTGACTGATATTTTCGGTGCAGCTTGACAAGTATGAAGTCAACTTAACCGATTAGATCTGTAAAGTAGTGTCTTTAAAAACCAAATCTTAAAGTTATATGAACCAAATCTTAAAAACAAGTATTAAGACAACTTAACCACATATTATTTCTTTTCTAATTTATATGAAGCGATATTTATTGGATTGTACCAAATTATAAATTTTATCTAAAATATATTAAAAAATTCTAAATAAAAAATCAAATAGATCAAATCAACCAAATTTATTTAAATTTTATACTTTTAACTGGATTTAAAACAAAAAAATCTAATTAGTTTAATTCAATAAATTTTTAGAAACCTAAAATCGAACTGAACCAAATTATCTGAATAAATGACAGTTGGAACTATAAATATTACATATGGAGTTGCAAATTTGATATTATTCTTTTTTATCAAAAAAAAAATTATAAATAAAGCTTAAACTCCACAAAAAAGAGTTTACTCATAAAATATTGATTTTGCCAACTTGACAACCAAAATATTACATAATAAGATATAAAAAAAATATAAAGAAAAGTAAAAAAAATTCGTCAAGCTTCTGATGTTTTCCATAAGTCCTCTCAGCGCTATAGTGGAAAAGCCAAAGATAAGAAGTGAGATAAACACCTTACAATCCAAACATAAATTTTAGTTTCTGAAGACTTATAGAAATAACGCTGGAGAACGCAACCTTCATTGTTAGAACCCCTACCATCAAGATCAAATCTATAAACCGTTGGTACATCAAATTTTGTGCAAAACTTTTATTGTTTGCAATATATTAACAAAACAGCTGGTTGCATTGGTTATTATGGAATGGCCACTCTTGTGGATCCATCCAGCAATGCACATTAATCATAGATTTAGTGATGGTTTCTTCCTTTGTGAAAAACATGTCTTCGAGCTAAGTATGACTGGTTTTTCACAGATTCCAGAGCGATCAAGAGTACATATGACCCGAGGAGAGCCATGTTGGCAGAAAAGTAGTTACATTTCCTGATGTTTTATGACTCACTAGTCATGTCTCAGATTTTTGCTGCATACAAGCAGAGGAAAAACAAATGAAGTGCTTTTTGAAATTGAAAATAATGATGAACCGAGTATTTTTCATTACCATGATTATTATCATAAAGATCATGGAAATCTAGAACACGATAGGGTTCATAAGATTGTTAAAAATGCATTTCACAAAATAATTTTATCATTTACTGATAATACATGCTAGATATTTGAGCTACATGATTAAAAAAAAAAAAAAAAAAGAATGATAGTTTGGGTAGAATATGTAAAATACAGAATAATGTAAGAGTTTATATAGCTTATATGAATTATTATTATATTTAAATTAGTTTATGATTGATCAAGTTTGCTATTTAAATAAGGTTTTGAGTAGTGTTGAGCCACCTAATATATATAGGAAATCGGTAGGGTTATGAAAGTAACGAACTGTGGATTAGTCGGAAGAAAAATGCAGGTAACAAGCCTCGACGACGAGGTAGCAAATTTGTTTATTTTTCGATATTATTTTCTCTAATCCAAATTTAGAAAATGTTGACAAAGAAAACAAAAATAGTTTTAAAACGAAAAATAAAAATAAAATATAAAAAAATAAATAAAAAGAGTCTATCGAACTTATCCACCTTTGAAGATTGAATTGCATTAATAATATTAATGCGTATAGTCTCTTACAGAATATCCCATCCCTCGGATTCTCTCTCTCTCTCTCTCTCTCTCTCTCTCTCTCTCTCTCTCTCTCTCTCTCTTCAGTTTGATAGTTTAGAACGCCGGTGACGGATAACTTCGACGGAGCTAACTCCAGACGGTGACCGCCGGTGATTTTTTTTTTGTGTGACTTTCCTTTGGTAAGCATCTTTTGACTTTGTTCCTATGCGTTCACTCTTCTTTTTTTTTTCTTCCAAATTTTACTTTCTCCTCTGATCTTACCTTCTTAGCTCTTGAATCGCTTGATCGTTTCTTTCTTTGATGGATTTGTTCTGATCCTGTGGATTCTGGTGAAACGTGCCCTAGGGATTTGGGATTTTGGATCGGGTTTCTTAATTTGCTTTTGAAGTGATTTTTTTTTTTTTTTCATTTGGGAATTTCAGTGAAAAGATATACTATGATCCGGAGATGAAATTCGTTGACGTTCATGAAGTATTGTTTAAAAAAAATAAAAAAATCAAATTTCACACTTCTACTTCCTTTTTAGTGATGGAACTGTTGTGCGATATTGAAACTTGGTTATCTTTACTTATTTCCAATAAAGTGAAGATTTTTGTAAATTATCATGTGTTTTCTCTCATTTGATAAGATGAGAAAACGCAAAATCTATGTTTGCTTCTGTCATTTGGATTCAATAATCTTTGCTACTTGATATTTCAGGCCACTCACTGCAGAACCTTCTTCTATGTGCTTTGTAATCTCCATAACCTATAAGTTTTTGTAGTTTGCAAATTTTTAATAAGATAATTAGCATCCATAGCTGATGTTGAAACCCTACTCTGTAAAGACTTTGATTTTTTTGGTTTGAATATGACCCTGATTATATTTTGCAGTTCTCATGATTTAGTTAAACATTGTGTGCAGTTTTCTTGTGAGACTTTTCTAACACTTCTTTGTCACATGTGCAAATTTTTATTCTCTGGCCTTGTTCCCCTGCAAGGATAACACCTCCGAGCTGTATTGCTCTTTATATAACACTTGTTTTGTAGCTGGTGTATATCACTGATTTAGTATGACTTGTTGAAAATGCTAACGAGATGGACCTCGCTTTATTACTTCTAGGTATAAAGCGTAGTTCCTTGGGATCTTTTTTCAGCTTGGGAGTATCTACCTTTTATGATCTTTTTGTTCCAATAATGGGGTCAAAATCATTTGGAAATCTCTTAGACTTGGCCTCTGGGGATCTTTTGGACATTCCTCAGACTCCGAGAGCTCTTCCAAGAGTGATGACAGTTCCTGGCATCATCTCTGACGTCGATGGATATGGAATTGATGATGGTGATTCAGATGTCATCTCATTGCCTTGCCGCGAGCGGAAAATCATAGTGGCCAATTTTCTTCCTTTAAATGGTAAAAAGGATTCAGAAACTGGGCAGTGGAAATTCAGCCTGGACAATGATTCTCCACTGTTACATCTGAAGGACGGTTTTTCTCCAGAGACGGAAGTCATTTATGTTGGATCACTCAAGACAGATGTTGATGTTAGTGAACAAGACGAGGTTTCCCAAACACTTTTTGAGGAATTCAATTGCGTACCGACTTTCCTCCCACAAGATGTGCATAAAAAATTCTACCTCGGCTTTTGTAAACAGCAACTATGGCCACTGTTCCATTACATGTTACCCATGTGCCCTGATCATGGTGAACGCTTTGATCGTGGTCTTTGGCAGGCATATGTTTCTGCCAACAAAATATTTGCAGATAAGGTAATGGGTGTGATTAATCTTGAGGAAGATTATATCTGGATTCATGACTATCATTTAATGGTTCTCCCAACATTTCTGAGAAGGCGTTTTCACAGGGTTAAGCTTGGTTTCTTCCTCCACAGCCCATTCCCTTCTTCAGAAATTTATCGAACCTTGCCTGTTCGAGAGGAACTACTAAGGGGGCTCCTAAACTGTGACTTGATTGGTTTTCACACCTTTGATTACGCACGGCATTTCTTGTCATGCTGCTGTAGAATGCTTGGATTGGAGTATGAATCTAAGAGAGGGCATATTGCTCTTGACTACTTGGGCCGTACAGTTTTCCTGAAAATTCTTCCTATAGGTATTCAAATGGGAAGGCTGGAATCCGTTCTGAATCTTCCTGCTACCGCTGAAAAGCTGAAAGAGATCCAAGAAAAGTATCGGGGTAAGAAGGTAATTCTCGGTGTTGATGACATGGATATATTCAAAGGTCTAAGTCTAAAGATTTTGGCCTTTGAACACCTCCTACAGCAATATCCTAGCATGCTGGGGAAAATAGTTCTCATTCAGATTGTGAACCCTGCCAGAGGCTCAGGTAAAGACGTTCAAGAAGCGAAAAAAGAGACGTATTATACTGTTGATAGAATCAACCAGCGTTATGGTTCGCCTAGTTATGAGCCAGTGGTTCTGATCGATCGTCCTGTTCCTCGATTCGAGAAGTCTGCCTATTATGCATTGGCAGAATGCTGCATAGTCAATGCAGTGAGGGATGGGATGAACTTAGTTCCATACAAGTACACTGTGTGTCGACAAGGAACTCCTTACATGGATAAATTTCTGGGACTAAGTGACGATTCTCCTCGCACAAGCACGCTTGTTCTGTCTGAGTTCATTGGTTGCTCTCCTTCTTTAAGTGGCGCGATTAGGGTTAATCCTTGGGACGTTGATGCGGTAGCCGATTCAATGTATTCTGCTATTACCATGTCTGATTTTGAGAAGCAACTACGCCATAAAAAACACTATCATTACATTAGCACACATGATGTGGCATATTGGTCGCGCAGCTTTTCGCACGATTTGGAGAGGGCATCTCGAAATCATTACAGTAAACGGTGCTGGGGTGTGGGTTGGGGTTTAGGTTTTAGGCTCGTTGCTCTCTCTCCTAATTTCAGAAGGCTATCAATTGAGCAAACTGTCAGTGCTTACAAAAGATCGAGCAAGAGAGCTATATTTCTTGATTATGACGGTACTTTAGTTCCTGAGACCTCGATTGTGAAGGACCCAAGTGCTGAAGTTATGTCTGCGTTGAAGACACTTTGTAGTGATCCTAACAACACTATATTTATTGTTAGCGGGAGGGGAAAGGTTTCTTTGAGCGAGTGGCTTGCACCGTGTGAGAATCTTGGAATAGCGGCCGAACACGGTTACTTCACAAGGTACGTTACTGGCTTGTCTTTAGTTCTGATAGTTTTGGCGAAAACTTTTGTCGGTTGAAAAAAAAACTTAGGAGACAATCTTTGTAATGCAGGTGGAATAAGTCTTCTGACTGGGAAACAAGCGGCGTATCTGATGACCTTGAATGGAAGAAAATCGTGGAACCTATTATGAGACTATATACAGAGACTACCGATGGATCCAATATAGAAGCGAAAGAAAGTGCGTTGGTGTGGCATCACCAAGATGCAGATCCAGATTTTGGTTCTTGTCAAGCCAAGGAACTACTGGACCATCTAGAAACCGTTCTTGTGAATGAACCGGTTTTTGTCAACAGAGGTCACCAGATCGTTGAAGTTAAGCCTCAGGTAATACGCTTTCTTCACCCCAATAAAGAACCCATAACACAATGATATGATTCAGAATGTCTCTGTTTCATTGCATCCTTATATTTTCTGGTTTATACATAGTCCTAAACTGATTTCTTTGGAGTAACAGGGAGTAAGCAAAGGTCTTGTCACGGGGAAAATTCTTAACAGAATGCTTGAGGAAGGGAAGGCACCGGATTTTGTTGTATGCATTGGAGACGACAGATCAGATGAGGAGATGTTTGAGAGCATAACAACAACATTCTCGGCTCAATCATCGTCAATGTCTACAGAGATCTTCGCGTGCACGGTGGGAAGAAAACCAAGCAAAGCCAAGTACTTTCTGGATGAAGTAAGCGACGTGGCGAAGTTGCTTCAAGGACTTGCCAACACTTGGAGCCCAAAGCCTAGGTACCCTTCTCACCTCAGAGTCTCCTTCGAAAGCGTGGTATGAGTTGATGAAATCATGCGATCAACGGGGTTTACCGAGTAATTTAGGAGAAATTTTCTGAATCATGAAAAGAAACATGATTTGTACATAGAAAACACGAAGAAACAAAAAAGAGAGACAAAACTTGATGTTGCGATTTGAGCCTTTTGAATCCAGGCTTTAGTCAGGTTTTGGTACATGTACATAGTAATTTACAACTTATGAGCAAGAGACGAGCTCTTTCCACATTGTGTTTTGTATATTGTCTTTCTGTGTGATCTACGTGTTTTTTTTTTTTTTAATTCCTTTAACAATCTATTGTTTTCTTTATTCGAATAGTACATATTTATGTGGGTTTGGTTTTAGAATATGATATTTGGCGGTTAAGGCGTGGAACTGATGTGGCACTTTGCCTTGGAGCTTTCGCCTAGTGATACCACGAACAACGGGCAACCATCGCTGAAGCCAATCTCAGCATAGCTCAAATCACAACTGCACCAGCCGGGAATTGAACCCAGGTCTGTACCGTGGCAGGGTTCTATTCTACCACTAGACCACTGGTGCTTCTGATGTCTACTTTTATTATATAATTTTAATAAAGACCGTTTCTCTCCTTTCGTGGTCAACTCTATATGTAAATGAAGATTTTTTTTTTTTTTTAATTGGGATTTAATGTTAAAGACTTTTTTTTTGTCAACGAATAAATTTTAAGGTTTGTACTAAAAGATTGGAGAAAATATAACCTAAACTATCCATTACTCAACTAATCGACTCAAAAGAATTGGAACTCAAGCAAGATAAACAATGTTTCATAGAGGATGAGAGAAACAAAAAAAAAAAACAAATTTGGAATCAAATATAACTCCAGGTTTCTCGTTTGTTACTTAAAGAAATATATCACGGTTAATGTAAATATGCAGAAAATATTTCAATTAAAAGATACCACGGTTAATGTAACTTTCTACTCAAATATTAAATTTCTTCAAATGGTGGCATTTCATGTTTCTAATCGATTAATTAAAATGGTGGAATTTTGGTAGCACTATAATGGGCTAAAATGAAATATAACCTTAGGTTTTTGTGATCTCGATTGTAATCACATAGACTCATGGTACTTTTTTGAATATAAAAATAATAAATCTATTTATATAAGATATGATTTAATTTTTGAATCAATTATGATTTAGATCGGTTTTCCTGGATTAATTTTTGGTTCTAAACGATTATTCTTTTTCCAAACAATCCTACTTCGTTTTAAAATAATATGTAGAACATATTTGTTACATCCAAGTTGATTTAGATGACATGACAAGTTCCCTTTCACTTGTCATTCAACTAAAAGGTTCCAAATCTTTCACAAGACAAATCAAACATTTCATAACTAATCCGTCAGTCCAAATTGTCATCATGTAATATATCACTCTAATTACGCTGACGCCATGCTTGCTCACTCCTCTAATGACTAGGCTTAAATGTCATTAATAGGTGAGGCTTTTGAAACAAAATACGAAACTTTTATCACTCAGTTACCCAACTGGAGAATTAATCATGATATGATTATCATTAAGTCACTAATACACAATCACATTGACTCCATACAATACAACACTTTGGTTTATTTACCGTCAAACTACAATGAACCTGGATCAATGCTATATAAATGGGATGGTCATTGCCAAGTGCCAAGTAAAGTGATCTGGATCAACTCATTCAGGGAGAATCTATGTTCTTCAACGACCATCGATCAGCATTGTTTCCCCTGAACTTGTCCAGCTGTCCCGACACAATCTGTATACGTGCCAGCTGAGATAACTCTCTAGTTGTTGAAGTTGGTTGAGAAAATCGTCCGAATAATTGTCAATATTCTGTGTTTGTGATTGTCTTTCAACTAGACCGGTGTTTTGACCGAAAATTGCTATTTTTTTGCGACTCATACTTGTGGAGTTTGTATTTCTGGTTAACCTTAATTGTTCTGATTTTATGATATAACCTGCATTTTTATCTAGTTTCAGAAGATTGGACCAATTTTTAATTATGTCTTATTTCAATTTTGTTTGACAAAGTTAGTATTTTTCACATTGTTTTGAGCTTTTCTTATTTTATTTGGTTTTAATATCTTTTTTAACATCATAGGATATTAATTTTAAACATAAAACATATATGATAAATTTTATAAATGACTAGCATTATGTTACATAATTTTCACAAATGAGTTGTTAAGTAATATATATTTTTTTTTATTGACAATTGCTTTCTAATTCATGATATAAATTTTCTATGTTTTGAGTAACCTAATAAAATTTTTTTGCACTTAATTTTTTTATTTGCTCTTAATTATTCTTCTTATTTACTATTTCTTTCATGCTGTATCTTATCCTTCTTGCAAAAATTTAATAAAAAAAAAAACAGTTTTTTCTTCCTGTTTTAATTTGGGTTTCTTTCTTCAGACATTATTGGGCTTTATTTCGGGTCCATTTAGAAACAAAAAGTTATAATCAGAGAAACCTAGCTCTCGCCGTCGTCACCGTTACCGTCACCGTCACCCTCTCCTTAGCCGTCGAATCCCTTTACGTTCCGCCGCACGATCTCCTTCTCTTGCTGCGACAGTTTTTTGCATCAGTTTCCAGGTAAGGTTTGTATTTCTTGAGACAAGTTTTTTTCCTGCTTTGTTGATTAAGTAAAGCACCAGTTTTTACATATCAGTTTCGTTGATAATATTGTGGAATTTAGCATCAATGGCACAAGAAGAAGCTTTTTCTTTTTTGCTTTCAAGCTTGAGGTTTGGTCGATGACTGATGTTTCTCTGACTGTCTCTACGAAGATGAAGTTGTGTCTGTCTTTTGATCATATGAGAAATTGATGACTCATTGCTTGCTGTTTCTGCTGTAATTTGAGTTAACAAATATTAGCATTATGAACTGATTGATTCAATTATTTTCTCTTATTTGGTGACAGAAGCAAAACATGAGATTACCGGATTCATCTCAAGACTTATCATCGGAGATGGAGGTGGATGCTTTCAGAAGGCTCTTCCCTCTTCGTTTCTTCGAGCGTCATCTCTCTGAATCTCTCCGACCTGATGCTAGACCACTTGGAAAAGCCAGAGACACTATTGTAAACCTTGGTAAATCACCTTAACTGATTCTTTTCTTTCATCAAAGTCAGTCAATGAAACATTTCACTTGATTAATTGTATTCTCTTGTGTATAGGACTTGTTTCATCCGCTGATGGATCTGCTCTTGCCAAGATTGGTTCCACAGTAAGCTATTATCGTTTCGGTAACTCACATTGTCAATAATGTTACTGAGTCCCGTGTTTTTAATACATGGCTTCTGTTTTTTTTTTTTTTATCTGTGTATAGACTACGCTCGCTGCTATAAGAATGGAAGTTATGACTCCTTCTACAGACTCCCCAGACGAAGGATGCATAGGTTGTTTGTTGCATCTACCTTATTATCTCTCTTTGTCTCTTTTTATGTGGTTTTGTTGTTGTTCTTCTTCAGTGTTTCATTTGTGACTTATCGATTACTTTTCTAGCTGTCGAGTTCCACATGCCTCCTATATGCTCTCCGACTGTTCGGCCTGGAAGACCAGCTGATGATGCTCCTGTTATTTCAAAGCGTTTGTCGGATATTATCCAAAGGTGTTTCATTTTGAATCTTTGACATACATCTTTGTGCCCTTATCATTGTGTTTTAGAGAACGTTCGTTCGAAAAAATTGTTTCCCTTTGTTGCAGCTGTGATATGATTGATCTTAAAGAACTGTGCCTAGTTAGTGGAAAAGCTGCTTGGATGGGTTATCTGGTGAGTATATGTCCCTCTTAGATCGTGCTTCCCGGTGAATTCATTCTTATACTTTTACATATTATCTGGTTATTAGTTTTCATCACCATTCATCTGGGAAGGTCTTTACTATATATAAATATTGCTGCTCTCTGAAATTTCTTATAGGACATTTATTGCCTGGATGCTGATGGTGCTCTTTTTGATGCTGCTCTGCTTTCTGCTGTTGCAGCCTTTTCGAATTGTAAGTTCTTCCTTGATCTGATCCTTTAGTTGGTTTGCATAGCTCTTCTAAAACGCCTTAGGCTTTTCCGAATCTGCAGAGAAGAGCAAGCCTTAGATAGACCCATATGACATTATCTCTCTGTAGAAAAGCAGCTTGAATCCTAACTCTTTACTTAGTCATACAAAAGTTATTTTCTTCCCTCCTCTGATGCATAAGAGACCTTTTTATTGCAGTACATATTCCAGTTGTTGCTCTGAACGACAATGGAAGAATAGTTGCCATCAGTGGAGACGAAGGAGAACAAGAGAACAATGCATCAATAACCGAGAAGGAAGCAGTGAACAAGGAGAAGAGAAAACTCACGCTCAAGAACATCCCTTTCTCTTTAACTTGCATACTCCACAAGAACTACATTTTAGCAGACCCAACAGCTGAAGAAGAATCGATCATGGACACTCTCGTGACTGTTGTTTTAGACTCCTCAGACCAAATTGTTTCTTTCAATAAATCAGGAGGAAACGCTCTCGCCGGTTCATCAGCCATCAAAGTGAGAGTTTTCAGCATTCTCCTAAATGAATCCACAAGCTTGATTACACCGGTTTTTCTTATATAGTTGCCTTGCTCGTTTTTTGCTTTTCGCAGAGCTGTGTCGAGTTAGCAAGAAAGAGAGGAAAGGAGCTTCAGCAGATATTGGGAGAGATGGATATCGACTGATTAAAATCGTATTGAAATGTGATTCATTTCATAACATTATGAAGAAATATTTAGTGTTACATAATTTAATCAGAGACCCACCAAAAACCGATTAGTGCTAAACCGGTAGGATGAGAAGAAAGCCCTTCATCATTTTTGTTAACAATATGTCACGGTTTTGATGATCATATAACGAGTTTGATTTTAGTGCAAGTGTTGAGTATATGCTCTCCATTTCTAATGGATTTAGAGTCAATTTCAAAACTACTCTTAAAAGGTAAAAATGTTTCTCAAACACTCTCTGATGTTAAATACACTATGAAGAACGACAAGTTAACTCCTTTTCCGAGTGGTTTTTATCTCTGACGAAACAGAACTTTCAAATTTTCGTTGGTAAATGTCAACTTGATGCACGTATCATAAACAAACAAAAAAGTGACTTGATGTTGTCCTTATAATTTGGGATGGAAGCGATCACACAACGAGAAGCGATTAGAGACTCGTTGTAAGGAGCTTAAACTACACAAAGTTCGGGAGCAAACTATCAAGGAGGAAGACTGGACGAATTCCGTATTGCGGACAAGACCAAAATAAGCCAGAAGTGGGCAAGTATGATTGGGTAAAACAAAGCATAATTTACCTGACACTGATTCAGGTAAGATTGTGGGATGACACTTCAAAACCACTGTGGCTTGCAAAACTATAGCTGCTCTTACTGTCTTACATAACCATCCCACAAACTACAACTTCAAACTTTATTTATAAAAAAAGTAATCGTCATGAATCTGCCACTCTGCAACTTTGTTTAGAAAGATTTTGCTGGTAATTTCGCCTTAAATATCTTGCAAGTCAAATGAAACTCTGTACCGGAGCAGAGAGCTCTAGTTCATATGCAGCTTGGTAAAATTCTGCAGAGCTTAAGTCAAATGAAAATTTTTGTGTGAGCCCTACAAAAATATTTATTTTGTATTTAATGAATAAGAGAAAGAAAAAATTGTTTTTAATTAAATGATAATAAAATAAAATAAAAAGGGGTAAAATATGAAAAATATGGAGAATAAATTAGTGAGACCCATATAAAAGTGTTTTAGAAATAAAATGAGTATGATTGACAAACTCCTCTATTTTAGAATTTGTCTCGAATTTAGATATAAGTGAGACTGTCGTAGAGCAAACCTCCTGAGTGAATCAGATGCTTCTGGTTTTAGTAATAATTTTTTTTTTGACAATTTAATTGACGGTAGTTTGATAATTCCGTTCTGGTGCGCCTCCGTTAGTAATTTTCCGTTTTCCTTGACGGAAGAAACTCTCTCTGTTCATCTTTTCATCTTTTCATCGATAGTGGAAGAGATCAAGTGAAACGAAAAAAACTCTCAGATCCGAACAATCCCTCTTTCTCCTTCTTCACTCTTGCAATTGAGCTCCTTAGATCCATGATTTGTCGAATCTCTCGTGCCAATCTTTAATCTCTTTTCATCCCGGATCTGATTTCAGCTTCGTACCCTTCGGGCGTGGATACAGTCATGGATACCTTCTTTTCCGGGACGCGTCTCAGGTTAGGATTCAGTTGATCATATCTCCATTTGCCTACATTGCCAGTTGTTTGCGATACTTCCATTATTGCGTTCCTAGTTTCTAAACCGTAATGTAGCTTTCATTTTCTAGTTTTACTGGAGAATCTGTGTTTTTTTTGGGGAGTCTGCAATTAAATTGGAATATGAAGTTGATCGGAAAACGTATAGATGGATTCTGAAGTGCACTTCATATTTGACATTTTTTTTCCTAAGTGAGATTAGGCATGTTGGAGAATCTTCTAGATCAGAGTATTTGATTATGTCATCTCATCGTTATGGTACGTACACAATTGTATATGATTCTTTTTCCTTTTGTATTCTTCATCCATTGGCCTGTTACAATCTGTGATTCAAGGTAGCTTGTGCTAACGTTACAGTAATACATTTTACTCAAGTTATACATTGCTTTGATTGTTTTGTATAAATTGACAATATGCCAATATGAATTCATGATTTATTTTTCAGCGACATGATTCGGGCTATACGTGCGAGTAAAACCGCTGCTGAGGAACGTGCGGTTGTAAGGAAAGAATGTGCTGCTATTCGCGCTTCGATCAATGAAAATGACCAGGACTACAGACACCGTGATCTAGCAAAGCTCATGTTCATTCACATGCTTGGTTACCCTACTCATTTCGGGCAGATGGAATGCCTGAAATTAATTGCTTCTACTGGTTTTCCAGAGAAGAGAATTGGTTATCTAGGTTTAATGTTGCTTCTTGACGAAAGGCAAGAAGTACTGATGCTGGTCACCAACTCGCTGAAGCAGTATCCTTTATGGTGTTAATCTTTTTTCATTTGATTCCATAGTAGCATTTTAGCTTTTTGGCAGCTTCGTACTAATTTTTTAGTTTCCCCTTGTGAGAACCTTGAGTCATGCCTAGAGACCTGAATCATACAAACCAATACATTGTGGGGCTTGCTCTTTGTGCTTTAGGAAATATATGTTCGGCAGAAATGGCTCGTGATCTCGCACCTGAAGTTGAAAGATTACTTCAATTTCGTGATCCAAACATTCGCAAGAAAGTGAGTGTTCCCTTTCCTGTCATTGTGCAGATAACAAGTATCTTTTTAGTGGGGTTTAGAGGTGTAAATGTTGGAAAAATTGAGAAGCTAACGTGCATGTTGCCTGAAGAAATGTGTATTTGGTTTCTCGCAACTTCACTTTACATCTGTAGAAAAATACGTTATCATGAAGTATCATTCATTAATTGAAATTTGTTTATTTAGGCAGCTCTTTGCGCCATACGGATCATCAGAAAAGTTCCGGATCTTTCTGAGAACTTTACTAATCCTGCCGCTTCTTTACTCAAAGAAAAGCATCATGGTGTTCTCATAACGGGAGTTCACCTTTGTACCGAAATCTGTAAAGTCAGTTCCGAGGCCCTTGAATATTTCCGGAAGGTACGCTGTTAATATTCTATGAGTTTGGTTGAAGAAATATTAGGATGCCTGATATGTTGTTGTATGCACTGTTCTTCTTTCTTGGAGTATCTGAAAGTGGCTCTATGTCTGGTCATTAGTCTTCTCTTTGTACTCATAGCCTCTTACTTTCTCATGGCTCCATGATTCTTGTATCTGAAATCGATATCATCCCTGCTTTCTCCATATTGTCTCTTTAGATTTATGACCTTCTTGGGACAGTTGCAAACTTCGCTTGTATGGTGAACTAATTTGAATGTTTTCATTCTTTTTTCTTCTTGTCATGATGGAAAATTAGCGGTTTCCTTTTCTGATGGACAGAAATGCACAGAGGGCTTGGTTAAAACCCTGAGGGATATTGCAAACAGTCCATATTCACCCGAGTATGACGTAGCTGGAATTACCGATCCATTTCTTCACATCAGATTGCTCAAACTGTTGCGTATTTTGGGCCAAGGGGATGCAGAGGCCAGTGACCGTATGAATGATATACTTGCTCAGGTTTGTTTGTACTTAGTCTGTCGAGAATTTTCTAAAGGCTTATGCTGTCCTGAATGACTGCTATGTTTGTGGTTCTCTATTTGTTTTTCAAATTTTTGTTTTTGTTTTTTCATACTGTTAGTTCTTTCTAGTTTTCCAAAATTGTTTAAATAATTTCCACAAATAAATGGTAACGAATGAAGCCTTTTTCATACCTTTATGGGGTTTTGCTACGCAGAACTTTTGTTACATTTTTTGAAAGAGGGTTTGATCTATATCAGTCAGGATCATTACCTCATATAATAATTCTTGACTCTCAACTTGATTTTTTAATGTCTTAGGTGGCATCGAAAACCGAGTCAAACAAAAATGCAGGCAATGCTATCCTATATGAATGCGTTCAAACGATAATGAGCATCGAAGAAAATGGTGGTTTACGTGTCCTTGCAATCAATATCTTGGGAAAATTCTTGTCCAACCGAGATAATAACATCAGGTTTTTATCGACTGCCCCCAGTATTTGAGTTTCCTGTTATCTTTTTATTCGTCTACAGTAGTCTTCCAACTCTTTGTTTACTATAATGCCAATAGAAGTTGTTTCATTAATATTTCTAGTTTGCAGTGATTTTTTATTGATCTACTTGACGGAGTAGCGGTTTTAAAAGAATAGAAGAAACCAAAGCTGACATGTTTTGACAGTTTTGTGAATGAATGGGACTATTGTATGTTGAAAACAAGTGACAACACACTTCATCTGATGCCTTTCTCACCTCTACATTGACTACCTTCCACAAGAATATAAACCTTAGCTTTGCTTTCTCAGATATGTAGCATTAAATATGCTGATGAGGGCCTTAACAGTTGATTCCCAAGCTGTTCAGAGACACAGAGCTACAATACTGGAGTGTGTTAAGGTATTTAATGTGGTATTACAGTTTCCTTGTTGGGTGTATCTTATTGAATTACCAGCGTATTTTGTTTTTTCCTCTGTTTTTACTGGTTATGGAGTGCTATTTATTCCTCAGAGCTAAAACATTCTTCCCGGCTTGGTATCGCATTAGAGTGACTATATCTGTTTTTGTTTTAACATTTAACCATCCAATTCTGTTTAGGTGGCCTGAGCTTACTCTTTATTAAATAGAATATGTTCTTCGATATCTTCTGGTTTAGGATTCAGATGCTTCAATTCAGAAAAGAGCACTTGAACTTATTTACCTTCTGGTGAATGAGAATAACGTGAAGCCACTAGTAAATGAGCTAATAGAATATTTGGAAGGAAGTGAACAAGATTTTAAGGGAGATCTTACTACAAAGATATGCTCCATTGTGGAAAAGTAAGTTGCACAACATTTCAACTAGCATGTAATGAGATTTCATTCTTCTAAAAGTTGGTAACTGAACATTTTAATTTGTAACAAAGATTGATTTATGCTCAATGAAATATAATCCATAAATTTTATTAGAATGCTGGCCTGGATTAATGGTGTCTATCAGACGTGCTTGGTTGTATGGTGTGTTAACTTTTTGGTATTTCCTTTCTGACTAGGTTTGCTCCAGAGAAAATATGGTACATTGATCAAATGCTAAAGATTCTATCTGAGGTATATTTTTAACCCAGGTAGTGAAATTACGTTTTTCCATCCATTTATGGGCACCAGTGGTCATGTAGATTTCTTTAATTGATAACAAACTTTTTACACCGTATAAAAAATAAGTTGATCTTAATTTGTGATTTCTTATTTTGATTCTGTTCATAACAGGCTGGTCATTATGTGAAAGAGGATGTATGGCACGCTTTGATTGTTGTTATAACAAATGCTCCTGATCTCCATGGGTACACTGTCAGGGCTTTGTACAGAGCATTACATACATCTTCTGAACAGGTAGATGACATTCTTCTTTAGGTCAGACATTTCCCAATTTGATCATCTTGTCATTTAGGAGTAAGAGGGTCATTTTGATGTTTGGCAGGAAACTCTTGTGCGGGTTGCAATATGGTGCATAGGAGAATATGCTGATCTGTTGGTTAACAATGCTGGAATGCTTGAATTAGAAGATCCAATAACGGTGAGTACCATCATCCGGCAGTTTTTGTTGTGACTGATACTGGAGTGACAGTTATGGGATCCTCACACCCTCGAAAATGTCAACTCTTCGTTTTGTTGATTTTCTGCGCTAGCTTGTTCTTCTGCTTGATAAAAAGTGAAGAAGATGGTTTCAGTTGTTATGTAGTCTACATATTAAGGGATACTTATTCCTTACTATTTGATTGCTCATTTAAATAGATTAATTACTAAAATTTTCTTCCTGTAACTTTTTAATTGATCATCTGTACATTCTATAATATTGTTCAATGAGGAGTGTAGATATTGATTTGTGTTCTCAAGCTTCTGTAATCAGGTAACAGAATCAGATGCAGTTGATGTTGTCGAGACTGCTATTAAGCATCATACATCGGATGTCACAACTAAGGCAATGGGACTCATCGCTCTGTTAAAGATCTCATCTCGTTTCCCTTCTTGTTCAGAGTATGTCAATTCCTACCTAGCTTTGTTTTGTCTTCACAGCTAATTTTAGATTTTTTTTATTAGGGTATAATCATGCATGAATTCTTTCCACTGCCCTGTATTTTTTTTTTTTATAATTTGGTCGCAATGAAAATTAGTCAATGATGTTTCTCACCGATGGGCTTGTTGTATTTGGTTGCAGGAGGGTTAAAAGTATTATAGGACAGAACAAAGGTAGCTTTGTCTTAGAACTGCAACAAAGATCTTTGGAGTTCAGTTCGGTTATCCAAAAGCATCAGAACATAAGGTAATTCTTTGAAGCTACTGGACATATCTGTTTTCATCAATTTGTATGAGAGAGTTCCACGGATATTGATCAACTAAATTACTCGACACAACGGATCTAAATTTATGCAGATCTTCCCTTGTTGAAAGAATGCCGGTCCTTGATGAGGCAACATTTAGTGGAAGGAGAGCTGGTTCTTTACCGACAGCCGTCTCAACTTCTGGAAAATCTCCAGTCAGTATTCCGAACAGTGTCGCTAAAGCTGCAGCTCCTCTTGTCGATTTACTCGACCTGAGTTCTGATGATGCTCTGGCCCCTACCTCCTCCAGTGCCAACTTTCTTCAAGATCTTCTTGGTGTTGATTTAACGCAGCCTTCAGCACAACCTGGTTAGATTTCCAAACTTATGTTATTCCACTCCACCATCCAAATAACAAATAACTTAACTAGTAAGAGTTGTTTGGTTATTGCGATGGATGATGATAAAAATCTGTATAGCATATCTTCTTGGAGTCTTAAGTCAGATCATAGTTCATATACGTTTTCTTCATCCAGGGAATTATGTCTGGTCATGTTTCTTCAAGTTGTTTACTTCAGAGGCAGTATGACCAATCCTAACCATCTTAAACTTGTGTAGTCAAGACAGTTAAATATTGTTATGTTTTGCAGAGAGCTTAAGTTGTTTAGTTGTGAAGCTGCATTGTATTTTTTTAATCTCCAGGCTCTTTGCTTACCTCTACCTCTATCAGGTACCATGCAGCCATCAAAAGCTGGTGCAGATATTCTTTTGGATCTGTTGTCAATCGGAAGTCCTGCCCCTGCGCAAAACGGCTCAATGAATGGAGACTTATTATCTATTCATGAGAATAATGCTCCAGTAGCCACCATGGATAAAATTTCATCAACTTCTTCCTCTGCGCCTTCTTCAATGATGGATTTATTGGATGGATTTAGCCCCATCCCACCAAAGAGCGGTAAAGATGCGATGTTAAACATTGAGAAGTTACTTCCACATAATTTATTCAGGTGATTCAAATGTGATGATGGCATCTCTTTTCTTCGATGACAGAGGACAAGGGTCCTACATATCCGTCCATTGTTGCATTTGAGAGCAGCACCTTGAAGATTGAGTTCAACTTCACAAAGCAACCAGAAAACCCTCAAGCTACAGATATTGTAGCCAATTTCACAAATCTTACTCCTAACGTGTACACAGATTTTCTTTTCCAGGCTGCAGTTCCAAAGGTCAGGTCCCAAACTTGTTTTTATGCTTTATGTTATAAGCCTTCCGCTTCATAGTTTATACGTGACGGTCTTTCCTCATCAATAAGCTGCCATAGAGCTTGGTTCTTGGCTAAAACGGTCAATGCTTTCATGGCATGATAAAACTAATGTTTTAGCAAAATCTTACTTATTAAATTATTACATAGAACTGTTTTGGATAAAGATTTGTGTCTGTCTTTTTTTTTTGTCAACGATTTGTGTCTGTCTTAGGTTTTCGTTATATGTATTCTTTGTTTGATCAGTTATAAAACGAATCAGTAATTCAGAAAATGATCTGCTTTCAAATATTTTGACGATGTTCTAATATATTCTTCTTTCCTGTCACCACACACATTGCAGTTTCTACAACTTCACCTGGATCCCGCTAGCAGCAACTCTCTTCCAGCCAATGGAAGCATCAAACAAACTATGAGAGTTACAAATAGCCAACACGGAAAGGTACCGCTCCTTCTTTTTTTTTTTAAATTTTTTTGCTCTCTCACCAGATTTATATAACAACCATCACAAACCTCGATCAGTTATGAAACCGAGACAGCAAAACACTCAGAATAATCTCTGGTTTTAACTGTTTCAGAAACCCATTGTGATGCGGATGAGGGTAGGTTACAAGATTGACGGCAACGATGTGTTGGAGGAAGGACAAATCAACAATTTCCCACGTGAGTTATGAGAGATATTAAGGTATTCCAACATTCATATACATATTCCTAATTTTTATATAATCTTTTTTTGCTCCCATAGACCAAAAGAAGACTTTGTGTATGGTTCATTGGCTTTGTGTGAAATCCATGTTGAGAGAGAGAGAGAGAGAGAGATAGATCATTTTGATAATCGTTTTGAGTTATGAGAATGTGTGTCGTTAATATTATTCTTCTTGCTGCTTCAAAGTTCTTTTTTTTTATTCTTCAATATATCATTATTAATAATGGAATTTGATTTTTTTAGTGAAGATGGAAAAGGGAGAAACTGTCAAGTTGTATTTAATCTGATTGTCCACCATTCATATATGTATAACTCAATTTTCGTTCATTCAATGTTCCTATATCCAAACATGATACTAATCAGAATACATTCCTATATAATCAATTTGCATTAGGCATGGGCATAAGACCCATATTCGTTACCTGGTCTGTTTGATATCAAATCCAATATTGAAAATACCTGTGGATAGAGAATAGATATCAATCCTATAAAAAAAATTCAATATCCTGTCCGTTACCATAAAATATATCTGCCACTACTTGTAAATATTTATAAATTATTTATTAGTATATGTTATTATCCGTAAGTATCTGCAAATACCTTTAAATGGATATTTGAAAAACGGATAACAAAATTTTGGCGGTTACTTTGATTTATAAGTAATAAATATAGATAAAAATAAATTACTCGTATGTAACGGGCCAGATATCAAATCTAACAAAAAAGAGTTTTAGCAGTAATTTAAGTATCCAAAATTTTAAGAATATACAACTACAAGTCAGTTATTATTGCATTACAAATGTTTAACCGTCAATGTAAATTTTAGAGAGAGTTATTGAAATTTAATCATGTCAACGAGCAACATGGTAAATCTTTCACCGCCATTAGTTGGTTTAGCTCTCTTATTTGTTACACATCCATCAAACGAATAGTGGTTTCATCCCCTACATTTATTGTAGCTATTTATAGCTAAACAATACAAAATCAAAATAATCCTTCTTACCTTTTTTTTTTCTTTTTGCATTATGTATGTATATATGATTATCTAAAATTTAGAAGTTATAAGAAATGTAATTTAGATTGAATAGTGTAGTTGTAAGCGTTTTTAGAGTTTTACTAGATACTTCAGTTCTCTCAGCTAGAGTTTACTCATTCATTCTACATGATTTAAGAAAATAATATTTATTTTCATCTCTTATTTTTCATTTTTTTTTTAAGTTTTCACTTTTCAGCTTAAAAGTCTTGCGTAATATTTTATTCAAGACATGGAATCTGCAACAATTTTTACACAAGTACCGTTAAATCAACGTACTACGTCAGAAACAAGACATACATACCGCTACAATACAATATTATATGAAAAATGATAATTTTATTTTATATATTTTGCCAACTAAGAGAAAAGTAATAAAATCTAAGAATTTAAAATGTCAGACTACGAAAATTCTTAGTACAATTTATACTTATTGTACGAAAAAAAGAGAGAATTTATTAGAGACTCAATAATCCTCACTAAGAAACCCACCGATCTTGTTCTCTCTATCGTAATTATTATTGCTGCAATTATTGTTATAGTTATAAATATCATTACTGTTGTAATTATTGTTGTTGTTGTTATTATTACTACCCTCACCAACCAAATCATTACGTTGAATCCTAAACGCATCGTTTTGATCTTCTTGACTCATTTCTTCCTTAGCACTGTGATGAAACGGGAAGTACCCCGCCTGCGTCGCCGGAGGTACAACAGACGGAAGCTTCGATAGGAGTGCCTCGAGGCTACTCATCGACGGTGTTATCTTCATAGAAAGCGGTAGAGGCTGTTGCACCGCTCCTACCGCTTGCGGCTGGTGGTGGTTCCCCACCAAGAAGCGGTGGTTGTGGTCAGAATGGTAGAAATGCTGTTGGTGATGCTCAGGCTGCGACGGAGGAGGAGGAGGAGGAGCTACTCCGGGGAAATGCCACGTGTCAGAAGGAGAAGCGTTGATGAAAGGGTAACCAGAAGAAGAAGGATGAGGAAGAAGTACTCCAGGGATGCTTTCTATATAGCTCAGCTTTTTTCTTAGCATCACAACATAGCTCAAATCCTCTATCACCTTTAATATAACATTTTAAGTATGTAAATGAATCATCTTGTCTCTATAACAAAGTTTAATGTATAGAGAGAAACACAGAGAGAGAGAAACCTTGTGAACAGCTCCTAACTGGACAACACCTTCTCGAACAGAAATCAAGGCAATGGTCTGCAAAACATGTTTCATGTAATTAAAAATACTTGAATAGTTAAAATTACGATAATGCATGTATGTATGGAAGTATGTATATACAATATGTTGTTGATGTAACAAAGAAAGATACCTTGATGCCAGATTGAAACTGAGCTTCCCATGTCCTAGGGTACTGCACAATTACATAAATTTTAATTAGTGTTTGGTTAATATAATTAATGCTTATACATATATAAAGCATGCAAGTGTAAATATGTAAATGCCATATAAAAACTGTGTATGTAAAGGCGTGTATTATGTATATCAGCATATGCTTACTGAGTCAGCAGAATTGTGCCAAGCAGATAAGAAGTTAATCTCTTGGTCATTAGGTTCTTTGTAAATCCACTTGTGACTGTGATCTGCAGCTACTTTTCCTATCAACCTGCACAAAATTTAATAATACTTCAATCATTAGAGAGAATAGTTAAATTAATTAACAATTATTAGAATAATACTTTATTTAGTTGACAATGATTAATTAAATACTCCCCTCGCCAAAAAAAAAATGATTAAATACTCCCCTCTCAGCAAATTTTTGATCAAAATCACTTTGCAAATTATCCTCAAGACTTTTAATTAAGTAGTTATGCATCATAAACTTGAATTAAAAAGAGGAACTTTGACTTATTTATAAACTTCTAAACCAACTTATTTACATATAGATATAAACTGAGTAAGAAAAATAGGTATTGAAATAGTATGGTCTCTGGTCCAAAAAAACCCGGTTAACCAAAAAAAGTGAAACCCAAAAGAGAGAAAGTACTATATGAAAAAAAAAAAAAATTGGAAAAAGATATATTTTCGTAAAAATCTTATCATTGGCATTTGCTGAGAAAGAAATAATAATACATGTGTGTATATTATCCTCACATACCCTTCTCCATAATTGTAGATTTCATGGGACATCTTGAAGAACAACTCAGGCTGAAGACCTTGATATTGCTGATAATCACTATTACCGTAAGCCGTCGAGCCGCCACCACCGCCGCTACACTCACCGGAGCTCACTTCCACGGCAGAAGCTGCAAAGTTGCAAAACCCATCTTCCCAAACCAAGATCCTGCCAACAAATATTATGCAACCTTATTGTTAATTATATACACCAAGAATTCGTTATATATATACATATATTATAGTTTGTATATGTGGTTTTACTAGTACCAGTTTCTCCTGTTCCCTCTTGATCTATCATAAGCTCCTTGACCATCCCATCTGCTCAGTACATATTTATCATCAAAACATAAGCTTAAATAATAATACATAACAAACTACAGAAAACAGCAAAGGAAAAGAATAACAAGAAAGCCAAAAACGATTGTAGAAGAAAAACAAGAATTTCAGATTTTAATCATAAGCTTACTTGGGGGGAGGGTAGTTTCTGGGCAAGATCCTCCAAAAAACAGCATAAACCCATTGGGAATTCTCGTGGATGCATAAGCTTCTGAGTGTGTGTTGAAGAAGATGAGTCACAGCTAATGGATTTAGATGTTCTTCCATGTATTCTAAATTTTCAAAAGTTGTTCTTTTTGGGTTCTTTTTTATTGGTTTTTGTTTGGTGTGTAAAGACTTCCTTTAGATAGAAGAAGGTAGAAAACCCTCACTATCTAATCCTCCTTTATATAACAAAGGTTATAGATCCATCCCCCAAAGCATCTTTTTTCTTCTTTTTTTTAATATTAAATTTTGGATGGAGATAAGAAATTAAATTCTTTACCCCTTTCGCTTTTCGTCGTGTTTAGCCATTTACCTAATGTCATTTTATTCTTGTTTTCTTTACTTTCTTTTTTCAAGTAGAAATCACAATTTTCTGACGCTTGTAAAACGTAAGCAGACCTGATACCTTAGATATCATTTATTTATGAGTTTGCAGTTAATTTTTTTAATGTTTTTATTTTGCAGTACTACATGTCCATATTGCCTATCAATGTGTAATCTAGGGTAATACTCCCTATGTTCTAAACCCTTTAACCCAAAAAAATAAAACTCCATCTGTTTTATAAATAAGATTTGTAAACATGTTTACACATTAAAATCTATTTAAGTAATACTCATATTCCTATTTAGTATATATAATTTACTAGCTTAATCTCAATTTTATTAGTTCTAGGTAAATGGTAAATTAGGTATTTGTTATTAAATATATATATATATATATCACTATATAAATTTGATAATTTATGTCAAAATGTAAATCATGTATATGTGTATCTATGCTATTTGATTTAACATTATGAAATAGTGAAATAAAAATATGTTACATTCACTTTTTTTTCTTTTGTAACTCATCCACTAATAAGTCTAATATACAGTGGGTGTGCAGTAGACGTTGAGGTTTTTCTCTAGTGAGTAAAGCTAAAATAGTATAACTAATAGAATAGTTTTAATTTTTATGTTTGTGCATTTGTTTACAAAATAAATCAATCAAACATCATGTACAATGTAGTAATGGTAAAATTTGAAACATAAAAACCATGTCGTATAGTCGATCGTCATATATTCTTTATCCTATCCAAAATCAAACTAGATCAGATTTTTGGATTGGCACATGCATTAACAATTTGATTATCATCACGTAAATTGCTCAATATATTAATATTTTAAGTTGAATATAGATAAAATCTACTGTTAGTCCGGACCAGATAGTTTACCAAGAATACCAATTTCCGTAAGACACACATATATGACTATGTCACCACCATTAATTCTGACTAAAATTTAGAAATAACATATTCATCATTATTGGGTTTTACGCAAAATGAGAAACTGTCTATTTTACCTGAAAATCACATGTAAGTTAATGTATACTTTTTTTTTGAATAAGTATTTTTTTCTGACAAAAAACTGTCAAATTGATTTAATTTCAAATCCTATGAAATAAAGTTTGGGGTTTCCTTTTAGCAACACGTTCATTTATTTCCGGTTCAGTGGTCAGTTAACGAAAACTGTACGTCTTTCTTTGATTCTTTTGTACATGTGTTTTAATTTTCTTATACTTTTAAAGAAATTTTCATATTCCAGTCTAGTTATAATTGTCAATACCTAACTTATAAATTTATTACAGTAGTTCACAAAAAAAAAAAACATATATTCATTATGTTCATTCATATTTACATGTATATGATGTAAGTTAAGAAACCCATTATTTTGTGTCCTGAGTTTATATCATGTTTTAATTCCTACAATAGTGTGATCCATATATATTATAGCAAAAAAAATTTAAGCATGCTTTTAAATGCAACAAATTATTAGTGTGTACGTAAACTAAGCCAGGAAAAAAAAAAGTAAAAGAAAAATGTCGTTACATGCACAATCATCGAACCATATACCAATTTGAAATAGATGCAATGTATCATTCTTTTTCTTGTCTAAAACTCATTTGTACTTGCAAAAAAACTCAAAACATACATGCATGGGTGTATGAAATTATGCACATGCGATGGTCTTAGGAATCAAAATCTCATTGATGATACTAAGGATTTAATCAAAAACATATATTGTACTGATATACCACGCAACCAAAATCAGAAAAATCCATGACATATTCAAGTCAAATCAAAATCGAAATCATTACACATCTAGGAATCTAATAAGACATCACTCTCTACATAAGGAACTGTTACGTTTGTGAATATTACATTCAACGGACCCCACAATTTGCGGTAGAGCTACAACTTCAAATCTCACATGGATCCTTATGATAGTTTTGACGAATTAAAATGATTCGTTTTTGGACAATGATACCGAGACATATATTCGAAAATTATATACATTCTTACAGCTACTTAAGAATATAATAATCAATATATAAATATAGTCCAATGATTATTCTTCTGTTGGTCAAAGCTACAAATTGATTTTTACCATTGTATTATCTGCAAAATCAATTTCTTCCTATAGGTCTCAATGATGTGAATTTCAACTTTAAGTTCAGCTTCGTCGATGTCGGAGAATGAAAGCTGATGCGAAAATCAATAATGATAAATAGTTTACTATCTTTTTCCAAATTTTTAACATGGTGTAGCTATTATTTATCAATATTCGATCATATTGTTTTTAGTATTCTATTTCTACTAGTCTAACATACCATTCAAATATAAAAATTATCTTACCTTTTTATTTAATCCAGATATTCACTAAATAAAATTTTCCACCTCTCTCATTCAAACAGAGTCTTGCTTGTTTTATTCTAATTTTGATTTTGGATGGCATGCATCATCAGATAAAATAACATATTAATTTGCTTATAATAACAAAAATATAATATCCAGAAAAATAAAATGTTATCAGATAAAACAATGTGTAACCGGAAAAAATGACATGTTATTTGGTTCAACTGTAGAGGTAATTTTTTAATTTTCTTCACCTACTTGAGAGTTTTTGCCTAATAAAAAAATCATAGTTATATTTGCAAATAAGTTTTTAAAAAGAAAAAGCTATTTACTAATAATACTCTTAAATATATCAAAGATTTGAAGGTAAATTTTCTAGTCCATCCATGCAGACTTTGATTTCTTAAAAATAATTCACAGTAACAACTAAGCTAAGTTGGGAACATTGAAGCCAAATAAAAAAGATGGAAGAAAAAACAGTGTACTTTAGAAACTTTTATCATTTTGGTACGAAGATTTTGTGCCCACGTAGCTAGGTTTAGGACTAGAAGTAGAAATAATAATAGATGCTTCATTTAAGTTATCATACATCTCTCTCTATACGGATAGAAATAATTTGTAAAAATGTGGAAATTGTTAGAATAACAGGAAGAAAAAATGAAAATAGATTGGAGGAAAAAGACATGATGACTAAAAGGAGCTTTCAGTGCTTTCAATTCAGCTCTGAGGCTGACACCAAGAAAGTGTTTTTGGGCAGACCATTATGCTTTTGTCTTTGACCAT
Source organism: Streptanthus diversifolius (assembly GCA_039880935.1). Taxonomy (NCBI): domain Eukaryota; kingdom Viridiplantae; phylum Streptophyta; class Magnoliopsida; order Brassicales; family Brassicaceae; genus Streptanthus; species Streptanthus diversifolius. The sequence continues at coordinate 2,033,853 of JAXGFM010000007.1, forward strand.
TCTTCTTACCTTCTCTCCTCTTATTTTCAACTAACCAAGTTCTCTACTTATTTATACATATATTGGTTTAAATTCTCATAATTTTTTAGGGAGATGATTATATATTATGTCACTGAAACTGGTATCTAGCAAGCAAAATATAGATATAAAAAAAGATACTCTAATTTTAAGTTTAAGAAGCAGCTCCATTTTGTAAAACAATAGGTTTTCTTAATTCATGAGTAAATAATAATGAAAATTTCACATGCATAGTCTTTAATGTTTATAGGTCTAGCAATTTCTCCACACCTCTTAGATTTTCTAGATAGGGACAGACATTGCAATCTCTACTATCTCTCTTGGCTTCTTCCACTGGCAACCCATATTTTGTATTTTCATCATATGCATTTTAATGCTAGTTTTAATATATGTATTTATAATTTCTGAGTGCTTGAATATTTTTATAAGTTGCAATATATAGTATTTAAAGTATATTCAAATTGAATTCAAGTGCTGCAGCGTATGATATAAGGTATTTAAATAGTTGTTTTCTCATTTCATTTAGCATGGTTTGAGTGTTTCTTGGTAGAAGAGTGGATTATGTTTATCAGTTTATTTTTAACGAAAACTAGGTGGTTTTATATGCCATCTGGAAAATATTAATTAAATAATATATTATTATTTTACTTCAAATGAAAATTTGAATTTATTTTTACTTTAATTTTTTTTGTTTTATTGATTTAGATTAAAAATTATAATTATAAAATAATCATTTGTAATTTGGTTTCTTTCAGTTTGGTGTACCAATTTTTTAATTTGATTCTTTTGGGTTTAATTAAATTTAAGTGACAATCATATTTAAAATTATGATTTATCTATCTTCTATTTATTTAATAAATATATTTATCTTAAATATGTATATATTTAAAACTATAAATTCTAATAAGTTTCTATTTATTTGATTTAGCTTAATAAATCAATCATCAACCGTCCAGCCAAATTATTTTATTTTATTTAAATATAATTTAATTCAAAAATATAAAATATTGATTTAATTCAAAAATATGAAATATTAATTTTAATTCAAAAATATGAAATATTGATTAGTCAGTTTTTTTACATCAGTTAATGAATCTAAATATAATCTTAGGCAATTAACTATTTTTAAAATTTTTTAACTTTTGATCTGGATTTTTATTTGTTGAAATATATTTATAATTTATTTTTAAAAATGAAATAAATATATATATTTATATAAACATTTGTTACGTTTTTTATCCTACTTTAATGTGAAAATTTGATACATTTGTAATTATATTATTTTTTAGAATTTAAATAATAATAATTATAATAATATAATGTATATGATTTTAAACTTATGATGTATCTAAATTAAGCTTTATCTTATTTTTGAGAATTTTTATAAAATCTAAAATTATTATTATTAAAACTGTACATTTCATAATAAATGTACATGGTATAATAAGTTTAAAGTTATGTTACATTTTCTAATAAGTCATGTTATTATTATTTTTAAATAAATATAGTGACGACACATAAGTAAAAATTTTAAAATTACCTTGCAAATAATGTCTAAAAAATTAAAATTCGTGAGCAACAAAAATAAAACAATTTCTGACAATGTGAGCTACCGTCAGCGCAACATCATAGATACACATCATGGTAGCGCGATATACATTAGCATTGTGCCACCTAATTATATATTTTCTATGTCAAAATTTTGCAATTACTAAGAAAAAGAGGTTATCTTATTACTTTAATTACAGTAATTTTCACAAATAATACCAAAAAATTAGAAATAGCAATCATTTTAAAATATTTTATTACTAGCAAAAATTTAATATGAAATTATTTTTGGAAAATAATAAAAGAACTTAAATCTTAAAGTGGAATGACAAATCCCAAATATAATGTCTTAACTTTGTTAGCAATTACTTTAGGATAAACACTTATTTTTACACAATAATTTTTTATCATTTAGATTGTGTAAACTTGTTATGCTAGTTTTAGAAAAAAAACTAAACTTTATACTATTTTATATAATTCTCTTCTAATTATTATTCTGCCTTCTAATTATTATGCTGTCTATATGTGTGTGTATTATTTCTTGTTTGTAAGAAACAATTGTAATATTTCCGACACGGTAAGATGCCATAGCAGAACTAGGGACAAGCTCTGTACGAGATGAGGTAAGCACTTGAGTACAATAAAACTTTCAATAGTGACAAACACAGATGTAATATATATAAATGAGTATGTAATTTACACTACCGTCTCATTTTGCATAATCAATGGATAAGCACATAGAAATTAGAGTTATATGAGAGTTCAAAAGGTCAGTCCACCGTTTTTTTTTGGTAACTCAAATAACTTTTTGTTTCTTTACAATTTTAGGTCAACCAAATATTTCAATTAAATTAAATTTTTTTGACTATTCGCATCCAAAAGAAAAAAAAATTACATAGTATTTTCGTGTCTAAGTCTAGCCAATTAAAGTAAGTGGTATATCTTTACATTTAATATACGAGCTAATGTTAAAAAAACAAAACTATATATTTTCTTATCAAAAATGAAAATTTTTAGGGTTATATACTGATAGGCTAATCTGAAATTCATCACACATATTTGTGATTTGAACCCAACATTCCACAATGTTTAAAGGGATATTAAATTCACTAAGCTAAGTTGACAAAAAAATGAAAATTTCTAAGGTGAAAAGAATAAGTCATTTTGATAATTTAGAGTAGTTTATCTCAAAGTCAAAACGATTTACATTTATACACTGATAGAACTTCAAAAATATTATCTTATAAGTATATTAATTAATTAAAAAAATTAATAAGTAATAAGTTATAAAAAAAATTTAAAATCAATAAAATTTGGTAGGAATCATGTGGTATAATGGTAGCCACCTCTGCATTCATTACACCAGGTCTGGGGTTCGAACCCAGCACCCCGCATGTTATTGGGGATATTAAAGCCACTAGGCTATGTTGACAAAAAAAAAAAATCAATAAAATTTGAAAATACTGTTAAAAGCTATTAACTTTGCTGTTTCAGTTTTGACAATTAATGTTCGTCAAAAGATAATAGCAAATTATTGTTGTTGTTGATTACAAAATTTGTTCTGAAATTTTGTTTCAAAGAATTGAGAAGATGAATTAAACAACATTCGTGAATTTGAAATTATGATTAAGTTTTTCTTAATGTCTTAGTAAGTTTTTTAATATACCAGACATCAACATATAAGTTTTATGCAAAAAAAAATGTAAGAAATTTGATTTTTTTATAGTTTTTCGAAAAACCCTCCCAAACTAGTGATAATGCTTTTTGAAAATAAGAAAAGTCTTCAGGAATTGAGTTTTAGGATAAACCTTTTAATGTTTTAGTGAGCTTATCTTAATATACCAACAATATTAGCAAGTGACATGAACATCTAACTTTTAGATAAAAACATGTTTCTTGAAAATCAGAAAAACCTTCTTGAATTAATATATCATTACTAATAGCAAGTTGCCTAAAAATTTAACTTTTAGGTAAAAATAAATATTTTTTTGATATTTTAAGGTCTTTAAAAAGTTTTCCTTAACTAGTAAAAATGCTTCTTGAAAGTTAGAAATTCTTTCTTGAACTGAATGTTCACAACAAAAAATTATAAAAATATATTTTGGAAACAATTATTGAAAAAAAAATCTTAAAATTATTTTGTTTTTTATTTTTATGATAAATTAAATATTTATTTTATTTAAAATTTTAGTTCATTAAAAATAATTTAGTCTTTTCTTGTTTAGTAAATGTTATTTTTATGATTTTTTTTTCCTTCTAGTCTGTTTATATCACAAAAAAGTCTGTTGGCCTATTTAAGAGAATTTATACATAAATTATGTTTTCTAATTGAATTGATAATTATAATATAAATATAAATAAATAATAATAATATATAGAGAAAGAATTTATATTTGAAGCTATAAAATATAGTGAAACAATTGATGTTATTAAAATTTTCATCATATAATAGAAATATGTTTTCTATATTTTCAATAATATATTGAAAAATTGAAAATAAAATACTAATAGAATCTTTAAATTTGAAATAAAAATGTATAATGTAAGTTATTAGTTTAACTATAATATTTTTACGTTATTCAAATCATAAACACATTCTAATATTAGTAGAATAACTCCAAACAAAATTTGGATTGAAAATGTAACTTTATGTATACATTAAGTTTTGCAGGAAAGTTTTGAGTACTTTCTATCTAATAATATTTAGTTTTTATAATTTACTATAATTTTTATTTGTTTAATCAATTATTTTTTTATTTTAAAAATATATATTAAATCAAAGTAACAGTCATATAAATTAATATGGATTAAATGATATTTTATATATAATTTAGTATTTATTATTTTATTTTTTTCTGGTGTGGATAGCCTAGATGGAGAGAATTATTATAATTTTTATATTTCTTACTTTCTTTGTATTTAAAAAAAAAATCTTTTTGAACTAAAAATATATATAAATTAAAATATATTAAATGATACTTTAAATATTTTTGTGTTGTCGTTAACAATTTAAATATAATTTATTATTTATTATTTTGCTTTTCTGATCTAGTTTATGTGATTAAATTTAGTTATGAATATTAAATATGAAATTATGTTTATTAAGAGAGAGAGAGAGAGAGAGAAAATATGATATATGAACCATCTTTTAACTTTCCCAATATCAAATATTGATTAAATAGACAATGAATGATGGACGATGCATATATTTACACTTCTTGAAGCTAATAATCACTAAAAATCATCCAACGGCGAATAAACCAAAACTATTTCAGTTCACTTAACTTGATTTGAGTTGATCAGTCTATGCACGTAGGTTCATATTAGATCAACTTACCTGTTTGAGCTGAGTTACCAGTCAACTCACCGAGTTCATCTAGCTCGTCCAGTTGATTTATCCCATCTAGTTGGTTCAGCTTATGAAGCTAGTTCGCCTTTGTGATTTATAATTCGAGTGTTCGTTCACAAGTGATGCTATATAACGCTTTAGTATAAATAGTATGATTTGTAAGTTAACAGATTACTTTATATCTTAGCATATCTTATGACTTGTACATGCGTGTCCTCGATATTTTACGAGTGTTGTTTTCCATGTTCAATTCCTTTGTCATGAGGAATGGAATGCTTAGTAGAAGGACCTGGATTAACTATATGGCTCTATTGTTTTTGCAACACGTTTAATGGTTTGCTTATAAATATGTATCAAATAAACTTTTTCGAATGATATTACCATCATCTATGCTCGCACAGCTTTTGATTTTACTACGAGTTAAGAAAATCTTAGGCCTAGATTGAGAGGCATAATAGTCAAAGATAGTTTCATTTTAAATTGTGAATTCATTTTCTCATTAACGTTGAACTACCTTTAACTATCACTATATCGGATTGTCTAGTTTTAAATTGATTCGAAGTTATTACACATACCATCCCATTCCTTGTTTGTTAGGTTCACTTGTTGATGCATTAACAATGTTTTAGTTTTGTTCCAGGCAAGCTGATTAGTCATCTTATAACAGGATATAAATGTTATAAACAACTCATTTGTTTTAATATATTCTTACGATATGAAAAATCTAGAATACAATCCTACAATTAACATAAATGATGACTTTTCAAGGGATAATTTTATTTGTTTTATAAAATTTCATGACATATATAATTTACATGCATCATATTCACAATGGATAGTTGTATTTATAACATGTGGAACTATGCCATAGATTTCATATAAGTTTACTTTCATTTATATGTTAAAATTGAATAGTTTGAAAATCCAACTCCAAATCTTTTAGTATATAAACATTAATTATCCATCTCAAACAATTGAACTATGGGGATTTCTACTTTTTTTTTGTGTTAAATCTTTATGTGCATTGAGAGATTCCAGACAATTAATTAATTCTAAAAGTAAAACATATATGAATCTTTTACGTTTGTATGAAAAAAGAATATTATATATTCCAATTAATATTGTCTGCTTCACCCAATCTCTCGTACTTGGAGTGGATTTTTTACGTTTGTGCGATAAAAAGAGAGATGGGATAAGTTGTAAATGGTTTTCAAAACGTTCTGTTTTATTTTTTCCCTTATGATTTGCATGGAAATATTTTTTGGGACAGACTTTAAAAAAAAAAAAGTATTGTTGTCTATTGGAAAAGTTGGTATGGGCTCAAGTCGAGAAATTTATTATTTCATGAATATGTATATTTTGTATGCATTTACTTTGAATTTATTTTTGAGGTCTAAGATAATAAGTAAACTGAGATAGAGACTGCCCCATCCCTTTCCTTCATTTAGGACGTGGAATCTCTGCTCCACCCATTCTCTCGTATTATCCCATCTTTTTTCATATTTTTTTTTTATTCAAATATAATTGAAAACATTATATTATGGTTCAGATTAGCAATAAATGTTGAAAGAGTATAGTAGGAACGTAGGATTCTCTGTTGATATTTAAACACACACACACCAGTAGGATTCTCTACAGAAAGTATGCACTTATAGTTAACCGATAAAATTGAGCGGCATGGACTAATATTACATAAATTTTAGAAATTTCTGTATTATTATAATCACGAAAATGCATTTTTTTCTTCTAATACTCTTCATCAGAACTACAAAATTAAGAATGTTTCCTAAATAATTTTGTTGTTTTTTTTTGTTTTTTTTAATGAAGTATTTGAGTAATTAGTATCGGTACAAATTTAACAAAACACTAATAAATTAATTAATATATCGAGCTAAAGAAGTCTGACGATGTTGCACATAAAATGTGCTAAAATAGTGGCATACTTTTAAGTTATAAATTAATTAGATACTATAAAATAAATTTTTTTTTGCAAGAGATATACAATAAGTATACAATAAGTATTGCATGATGAAAATTATTTACAGTGCTTAACATCACGATATGCAGGTGACCAACGATATTCCTGGGGGTAGTTGAATTTGTTTGGATTATCGAATGTTTTTACAAAATTATATTGTTAACAAAGTTTCTATCATCAATAATTTAAAATTTATTGAAAAATTATTTGTATTATATCTTTGGAAATTTATTTAGGATGGAATTTTATAGAATTTTTATTTTATGAATATATATTTTTTGCTTAAATTTATTAATTGTAAAACATTAATTAATAAGATATGTGCCTACAAGAATTGATAAAAAATCATTTATAAAATAATGTTACTTCTTACGAATTTCTTGCAAAAAACAAAAATGAACACCCTTTTATACTTATACATAAATATTACAAATAAATCATGGAAATACACAAACCTTATAACTTTTGTATGCGTTTACTCTGTTTAAAATCAAAGCAACTATCTAAGAATAAAAGACTTTGAAATTATAGAAGTGAAATATGTAGTCATGTAAGTTGCGAATATAACATTTTGGTTTTAGTGTGAAATTTATACCAAAAATAGAATTTAAAACTTGAGAAATAAACAATCCACTAGCTAGCTCTCAAAGAATGATTACAAAACTAGCAGACATTGAAAATTTTATAGAAGATGCGTAAAACAACCATAATAATTTACGGAGAGATGGAGAGACAATTGGGTCCTTCGAGGTGAAAGTAATCAAACGATTCCACATTATACAATCGATGTTTAATTTGATAAACGTGGTAATATATGTGACCGAAGTGAAAATTCATGTATTGCGCTCTCTCCGAATAGTTTAAGAGAGTACTTGGAGAATCGTTCCATTAATGGATAAATAGAATCGTTCCATTAAGCTGTAGTTAGTCTTGTAGTGTAGGCGATAGATAGAATCGTTCCATTAATGGATTTCTGTTTTTAGCTCCTTCTTGACTAATGTAAAAATATTAACTAATTAAGTAAAGCTCAATTTTAAGTTATGATAGATCAGATTGCAAACATATGTAGTTTTAGTTTTGGTATGAAAAATAGTTGCCCGTATTATTGCATGATCTAGTGGTTTCTCTTATTAGTAGGATCCTTTGTTGGGTTAATGATAATACTATATACGGTATTTTGATTGATTGATTTTGATTAGAAATTTTTTTTTTATCCCAAACTAGATTTTATGTACAATTTTAAACTAAACAATACATTTTTAAGTAAAACAGGGAAAATCCACAAAAAAAACTCCAACTTATCATTTTAAGCTAAAAAAAAAAATTAACTTACAAACACACCATTTTAATCTTATACAAAATACAAAAAAATCTTATATTTTCATTGACCAAACCATTTTAAACATGCAGTTATTCAATCGTTAAAACTTAACTAACAAATCAAAATGAATTCGAACGAAACAAGCCTTATTACGAGGATACTGAACCTTACTCCAACAAAGAAGTTCAAGAAGTCATATTAGAGATGCTTAAGATTCTGTTGTCAAATTATTTAAAGTGTAAACTATTAGATATATGACATTTTTTTGTTAACAACATTGAAATACCTTAACGATTCAGAAACACTCGTCTATGGGAATATAAAGTTTACTTATAAAATTGTATTAAACAACTAGAGATAATCATTATATGCTAAACTTGTCATGTGAAATGAGTGAGACAGAAAAAAAAAAATTTACAGACTTTTCCTCGCTTCCCAAATACTAAAAATGTAGACCATTCATTTGATATAGACACTTTTACTAAGTTGGAACAGTCTATTGCAAAATCTACCATCATTTTCTATTATACAATCATGCAGTGCATGACTCATATAAGCGTTTTTAATTTAGCAAGTAAAAAAATATATGATTTTATTTTATTTTTATTTATGTTTTGTAATATTTAGATTTTAATGTTAAGGGTATTTAATATTATTATTATATGATATTTTAGTTGTTAATTTATTTTATTTTTATTTAATTTAATTTGATATTAACTTGGCTTAACAAAATAAAAATAAAAAAGCTCAATAGTTTAAAGAAAAAGATCGTTAAATCATTGTAGCTCTAGATCATGTAAAGATTGATGAGAGTTTGTGAATTGGAAGAAGTTTATTATTGATTCCCACAAAATAATGATTAAAGTTACATATATATTTATCTTTTCTAATCTAGATAGATATACAAATATATATATATATATATTTTATATTATCAATATATGATATTTGATAAGGATATATATATAATCTTTAAATCCTTCGGGTTTTAGTGAAAAAAATCCTTCAATAAAAAATCCTTTGGATAAAAATTCTTAAACTAAACATTTAAAATAAAAAATTCTTAAGTAATTATAATGTTTCTATCTTTTCGTCAACCACATGCCAGCAAAATTTTAAAAACTGGAAGGTAGTTATTAATTAATTAAATATGGAAGGTAGTATATAATCCTTATTTCATTTTTTTTTTTCATTGCGTTTTTTATACATGATCTACAAAAAAGGGATCAAGTCTAGGTTTGGGCAAAATATCCGGATCCGAATACCCAAACTGGATCCGATCTGAAAATACCCGAATGGATATACTTTTTTAGTATTGAAAAACCCGAATGGATCTTGTATTCCAATATTTCGGGTATCGGGTAATACTTAATCCGAACCGATACCCGAATTAGTATTTTTTAGAACCGAATTCAATTTTACATATATTTATGTTTTAGGGTTAATTACTAATTTATTTGTTTTGTAACTTTAATTGTTTGGTTTCTCAGTGACGTATTAGTTAATGAGTACTAATTTGACATGTTTTTCTTGTATCATGTCTTATATTAGCAAGTGTATAGTTCATCTAACATTCATACTTTAAAGACATTCATTCATATTTGTTTATTTTTTTCATTTTTATGTTTGGAATTCTAAATACATTATGGAATGTAGACTATGTCATATTTGCTTTTTTTGTCACATTTGTTTTTTGTTTGACACATTTGCTTCTTGTTTGATGAAAATTACAAAATTTTAATATTTCAAATTTGATTTATATTATGTTTGATTGTTGTCATCTATAAATAAATGTTAGTATTTCGGATAAAATTCATATATTTTTGAAATTTCGGATAATATAATAGTTGGGTATTTTGGGTACTTCAGATATTTCAGATATTACGGGTTTTATGAGTACTAAAATACTAGAACCGAAATCATACAATTTAGTATCAGATATATTTCGGATCTTTTATCAAATATCCGAAAGAACCGGATTCGAACCGAACCCAATCCAAAGTAAAAAAATATTCGATTGGATTCTTAACTTTAGATCTGAAATACCCGAAACCCAAAATACTCTAACCGAACCTGATCCGATTATCCGAATGCCCATGCATTTACTAATAATTAGAACGGTCCCAAATGTTTGTTTTTAATACATATGGCATGATTTGATTAGGTGAAGGTGATGTCCAAACAAAAGCCTAAATTTCAGTGTCATTCTTGGAGTAATAAATAAGTATACAATGCATTTCTATATCTTATCAAAACAATAACACAGAACCAAAACCACACACACACTGATTTTTCGCCTTTCTTAAATTTAATAATAACACACCAATTCCACATTTCCCAACATCGATCGTTTTTAGCTCCTCGGACCTCTACAATTATTTGTTTATTTATTTAATTTTATGCAAATGATAAAAAAATATTAAGTATAATGGTTTGTTCAACTAGAATATAAATGCTCTCTCATCTCTCTTAGTCAATATATAACGTGTCGTGGCCTTCTCGAAAGCCATGCACATGCAGTTGTGCCTTCTATGTGAGAAGAGAGACAGAGACAGAGAAAGATACAACAAGTACACTGTATTGTGATCATACATCATCATTGGCTTCAAATTAGTTGTATTTTATTACATTTACAAAAACTTATAATTGGTACCCAGTTATATAAACAAGTAGCCGTCGTTACGTTCTTATTTCACGCTTCCAAATGATTTTAAAATCAAAAGCTCGTTTCTCACATTTTACTTTGAATATCAAATACATCCACTACAAAAGATACATATTTACCTAGTGACGGCATAGCTAATCTACTTAGTATTGATAATCAGTGAATTAGCGACATTTTCAAATTTGTTGCTATACAGTTGTTGTTAACTCAAAATCGTATTTAATCAAATGTATAAAATTGTAAATGAATTTACAAAGAGTGATGCTTGATAAACTATATTTAAATTTGACTTTCGTGTATGTTCTTTCTAGTTTTTATGACGGCTGTGTTCGAATGGTTTATGAAATGCAAGTTCGTTCATGTCCGGTTGGTTGATTAGGTGGAGTCCCTCCAAGCATATGTCACCATTCAGTTGATATATGTAAAATCATCCCCAACACTATTAATGAAAATTGGTCGCTCGAAAATATTATAAATGTGTTTTTGTAAATTCAACACAATGATGTTGCTAAATAGTTTTAAAAAATCATTACACATCACTTTACATCGTCGAATAATGGATTACGATCATAAATACATTGCATATGGAGCGGTGTAAAGATTTGAAGTTCCCCAAAGAATAATCCCATTTATATACTGAACCCTTCAAAAGTCATGAAATTTTCACCTTAAGAGAAAATAAATGTCTTATATGTACATATGCATGACTGTATCAAATTACAGAAGTATTTGTGATCTGTTTTAGAGATCTGTATAAATACAACTATATTATTTTTGAAGAGTATAAACAAACTCTATATACGTATACAATAGTTGAGGCACAATCATTACATTTTAGTTGTCATATAAATTAGACCAAACAAGATAAGGTAATCACGTTTTGGATATATGTAAAAGGGGAATTTCTTAATTAATATTCGAGTGCGACGATACTCACCAGTACTCTCCTTGATGCTACAACATGAAACACCTTTTGTATATATATAGCATATAGATTTTGGGTGAGAGAGAATAAGTTCGAGCCAGTCATACGCTAGTGCCATTTTGTTGTAGCCAGTAATAATATGTTTTGGAATAATTATTATTCTCCAATATGAGATCCTATAAAAAAAAAGTTAAATAAAATGAGTTCTTCCACTGAAATCTATTGGACAGAAAGATAAGAGTGAATAATTTCATACTTAAAAGTAATTATAAATTTTGGAATTTTTCTAATTTTTCCATGCATACTATTTATTCATTTATTTTATTTTTGATTATAATATTATCCATTTATTTTATTTACTGATTTATATATTAGTAATATTATTGTTGACAAAAAATAAAATAAATTATTAATATTATTATAACATGTCATTTAGTTTAAGTCTATCGTCTAGACCATCAAATGGCTAGCAAAATGAAAACATATACAGAATATTTAAATAATTATACGAGTTATGCAGTTTAATCCTATGCACTCCATGTTTTACGATAGTAGTCGAAATGTTTCACTACATTCCAACTATGTATAGGATTATCTAAGTGATTTTTGTCAATTGTTAGAAATTCCACATTGAAAATTGTGATGGAATCCAAGTAATATTAGATGATATGGATCAATGCATTTATTGCTAATTGATTTTTAGTTAAAATTATAAAACTTAATATAGAATCAGGACCAAATTTGTTGATAGTAGCCCATGAATGATCTGTATAAATTTTATTGTTAATTTTCGAACGAGTTTCATTTCAAAATAGAATAAAAATCATCATCTCGAGTAGTCATATTAGGATCTCACATCAAAATTGTCATGTGACTTTAATGATATATAAGCTAATCCATTCATTACCGATTACCATCTAGTTGGTGATATATATAAGTGACAAGTTAATCCATTCATTAACGATCACCGAATAAAGTGAGATCTATATTTTTCCAAGAACCATCTAGTTTACAAGTAAGGTTTTGGGTACCTCTTACGATTACCCATTTTACATATGGCTTTAAGAACTATTAGTATATGATTTTAGATTCCAATTAATGAAAGAAAATAAATTGAATTTATATTGAATGACGAGAAGTCTTATCGTGGACAAGAAGTTGGTCAAGTGTAAGAAAGGCAGTAAGGATTTGAGACTTATTAGTTGCTGATGTTAAAACTCCCAAAGCATCAAGTGAAAGCGCTTCTTGTCTTCCTTCTCTTTTAGCTATATTCTAATTGATAACAAATTAATATTCGTTGTAAAAACACAATACTGATATCTTGAATTAAATTTATTGGTTGAAACATACTCTTCTTTAGATTAAGAAATGAGATCATCTTAGGACATGTAAAAGCATTTTTCACCAAAATTTAACGTTTATTAGTAGCCAATAACTAGGTGTGCTTTCATCGTTGTCCATATAAAGCGTGTTCGTGGAGTATATGCACAAGACTTCCGATCTTAAAATAATTTAGTATAATGATTTTCTTATAATGTATATTATGATTAAAAATGCATATTATCTACAACATTTAGTCAAAATAGTTGATCATGTACAATTAATGAAGATCGATCTCTGCCTCAAGAAAGAATGTATAAGATTAACTATCATGTTTAAATAATGGAGGTGTTTTTGTTTTCGTTACAAATAATCTCAAAGATATGGTACTATACGAAATTTTACATTTTCGCTGATCTTTTGTAATGCATAATGAGATTATTAAGAAACTGATAAATTTTTGGATCTTTTAAATTCAAACAAGGAAAAGGAAACAAATAAAAGTTAACTTTATTTGGCTTATAAGGGTCAAAACCGAAAGCGATTTGTCAAAAATAATTGGAGAACACCCACTTTCCGTAATTTCAATATATGTGAATTAGACAACTCTGAATTAAAGTTGGTCCACGAAGCATTAATAGACTTGTTATCGTGTGGAAAAAAAAAGATTTATCAATATTATTAAATAATTACTGTTATTTCATATGTGCATGACAGCAGGAACAAATAATATTAAGCATGCGATTCGGAGCAGTACGCATCAAAATATTATTGGAATCTACAAAGTCATGCGTGACACCAACGATGTCCACCTATTGATATATATACACATATTGGCATATGTATATATACATAAAAATATATATTAGAATTTATGTTTGTACATTTATACGTTCTATAGTACGAGTACTTGCTATACATAGAGGACGAACTATGAACCATCTACAGTGTCCAAATTATCTTATAAAAAAAATTGTAAATACTTTTATAGCTCTTTATTTGAAAGGCTCTAAGATATTTTGCTTTGAAATGCCCTAACCATTAATTAATCATTCACATCATTGATTATCTTTCATTTAAATCAAATATATATATATATTTTGTTTTTGTTAAGTTAAACTAGTAAATTTAATATTATTTTTAACATTACGGAATGTTAAATTCAAAGATTGAATTTTAAAGATATTCATAATTGTGCCACGTAATTTTCAAATATCTATAACTATAATAGAAAAATTGCATAGTATTGGATATTTATACTTAAAAAATGTAACTGAATCAATTCTATATGATTAAAGACTAACTCGATTCATCGCTTAATCCATAAAATTTTGCATCACTACAAAATCTACTAATATGAATGCAAATAAAAATTTGTGTAGTTACAAAGGGACCACTAACATTCTAGGGTTGAAATATTTTAGTAGTAGTATATATGATGTAAGATGGATCATGGTAATGTGTTAATATATAACTCAAAGATTACTTGGTAGAGAGAAAGAGGTGGGGAGAGAAATGATGATATAAGAATGTGAAATCAATAGATCTATGAAAGGGACTCTCAATGATAGAGAAAAGGAAAAGGGTAACAAACATCTTAAGCTCCTATGGGTTGGAGGACAATATGACTGAGATCTCTTATTGTGGGGTCTTCTTTTAAGATAGAGACACTTATAATTGGATCCATCACTTCCACTACTATCTTACTTGTTACTTTTTTTTCTCTCTCTCTCTCTCATACTCTTTTTTTTCTTTTTTGATTTGATTCTTTCTTTCTTTTCTTTTTCCCCACTTCTTTTCATTCGACCATTTGCACCAATGTGCTTGAAACCCAAATTAGAAAATAAGTGAAAAGTTTTTCTAATATATACATTTTTTTCAAAAAGAACATATTTTTATTTTTTTTAAACCACGTCAAAAGAAATTTCAGAAAGTTTGAGAATAAAATTAAATTGTCTAACAAAGGTTCTTAAGAACTTCCTGGTTTTTATTAGTATTATGTAAATAAGAGACTTTTGAAAAACAAAACTAAAAATATGGTCTATTTAAGAAGCCACTAAAACATTTTCATGAAATGAATTTTTTCTTCGGATTAAGAAAAATATACAGAAAATAATATTGTATATTCAGTGTTCATTTATATTGTAAACTATTATGTATAGACATAATGCAAATTTTTTGTTGACATTACGATAAAAAACAGAGTGGTATTAAACAGATATTTAGAAAGTATAGTATATAAGATTGAATAAGACATTAGTTGTGGTATAGATAGCTATAACAGTACTAAGGTGGCTAATGATTTGTCCTCCTCCAAGGGCCAAATAAAGTTTAGTGATATATTCTTTGGTAAGCATTCTTCTCCCTAACAACCAACCAAGGACTTTGGGCTAAAGATACCCTCTCATAGTTTTCAACACTTTATTTAATTATTATTTTTTTCAAGAATTAAAAAACCAAAATGTCATTTCAAATGTCAAAACAATGCACTCCATTTACTTTGCTTAGCAAAAATTATTTATTAATTTCCCATTTTCTTTACAGAAAGGATGGCACATGGGAGACATGGTCTCAGTGTAGGCAATATCTTTTCTATTCTATCTTCTCATCAAACCCATCTCCATCCAAAACATGCTTAAATTCCATGGAATATGCAAATAAACCAAGACAAAAATACAAAAACAAATTATAGCATAACACAAGATGCTTATGTAATTTATTAACAGCAACTAGTTTAATTTACTTGTTAATGCAGTTATCTCGTACCAGTAGAAAATCACAATTAAAATCACGATGGATTCCACAGTAAATTCGGTTTAAGTTTTGATAAAAGTAAAATTTTTAAACGTATATACTTTTATTTGCAGTGAAGTTATATTTTGCATGTCTTTTCTCTTTTTTTTTTTTATCATGTGAATCAAGTGAGAGTCAATTCCTATCATTAACTAACAAAACAAAAATCATCGATAGATCATATTCATATTATGAATTGTAAATAATGTTATAACACAGTAATAAATGCAACCAAAGTATATGTTTTAGTAGTTTGTGTTAGTGTTGTCGCGGGATCATTACTTAGATTAAAACTTGTATATTGTATGTCGTCAAAAGAAAAGAAAGTATTTTGCGATACTGGGTACAATATATAAGACTCAACGATAATTTGAGCTATAAGTAACATATTGTGTTCCACTTTTTGTGGCTAGTTATGGTTCAGAGTGAATGAAATATATTTGTCTTGATTCCAAGAATATTGGACCACTTCTGTATTTTGGAGTTTTGTAATTCATAACAAGCTGTTCTTTTTCTTAACTTATGTATACATTTTTATTTTACTGCAAGAAGACTAATTTGGTAAAGTACTGTTTTTATCTTACAAAATCATAAAATACAACTATTTTTTCCACATTTTACCCTGTGCAAGTATACCAGTATTATCAGTCTTCTGTCTCTCAACGCTAGTGTTTTGTAAGAGGTGAATTTTCAAATATTTAGCTATGTCCAGTTATTATCTACTCAAAGATTAAATAACACAAAACGAAAAACTTTCATTAATATATTCTTCCTCTTTTTTTTTTTCTTGCATGTGGATCAGGTGTGCGAAGTGAGCTTAGATATGCTTGTTGGGCTCCAGCCCATTTGTTTATGGATACTCTATGTTGTAATATTTAAATAATCTAAAACCGTAAAGAAATTGATAAAAATGATAAATCATGAAGATAGTTTTTTTTAGTGCATAAGATACTTTGTTATTGACCAAGAAAAAAAAAAGATCGTTTGTAATTGTAAATGACATATCTACATAAAATTCTTGTGTTAAAAGAATCTACATAAAATTCTTTTTTTTCTTACTTTTTCTTATTTAAATAACAAAATTAATAAAAAAGAGAAGACTCGGTTTACCGAAACCCACAATCATTGTGGAGACGTATTTGTAAAAATCAACTTTTATCCTTTCAAAATCCGAAGAAGCAGTGTATTGCAAAATAAAAAAATACAGAGATATGATATAGGATATTGAGATTCAATCATGAATGATGAATATATATATATATATATATATATATTATATACATTGTTAAGATAAATTCTGACTATTCTAGTGGACTTCTTACATTATTAAATTAAAATAATTATATATGGATATATATAATATAAAGAGAAACATTCTGTTAGGAGTCATTTATATCCCCTTACAAATTATGGAGCCATATAATTGTTGTCCATGTCCTTACTGATTCTCTTATATATTAAAGCATTAGATGATAATTCACGCCATATGTATTACGTTTAAAATTACAGTTTATGTTTGTCATTAATTTGAAATAATGGAAGCACTTTTATTTCTTAATGTGTATGTATATAAATTTAAGTGTTAGTATGAAAACATTTTAAATAGTTGTTTTTTTCTTTTTTGTTCTTGTATTGGGTTCATGTTCATCGATAATGTTAATTATAAATAATAGATAAGAATTGTATTCTTTATATTTTATATATAAAGCATTACCTTCCTAGGAATTAATAAAAAACCCTTGAATAGTTTATGAGGCTTCTTGACATGATATGATATCACAACTAAAAACCTAAAAATAATGGTTATTGGTTATCAATTCTTCTGTTTTTGAATCAATTATTAATTTTCATCTTCTTCGATCTCTCTTCGTTAAAATTTTATAGTGTCTGTAGAGAAAGTCTAAAGAAGAATTCTTGTTGCTCAGATCAAGATTGAATATGTGCAATGAATATTTTATTTTTGTAATGATTTTACGTCTGAAAATAATCCAGATACTCTTATCTCTCAAACGCTGCTGCATGGATCAAACTACAACAAACAGTCTAAAAATCTATGTTTAGCACTTCAAACTCAAAAAAATTTGGGTTAGCAGATGATTCCAATCCTTGTCCTCATGAAACTTTGAAGATTGTGAAAACTGGTGTGCAAATAACACACTTGTGATTTTTTGGATCAAACCCATTAGTGTAGAGTCTGCAACTGTTGATTTCACACAGCGATGATTCTCATAAACTCGGAAAATTATATTAAAAACTCAAAATTTTAACATTTCACTTGAAAAAATCTAAGAAAAAAAATTAGGTGTATTTATAATCTTAAGGTTTCATATCATGCAAATTAAATTTCAGTGTTAATTTCTTAACAGACATTTCATTTTTTTGAAAAAATTGCAAAAAACAAAAATCCTGAAAATTTAACATTTCATTTATAAAAACCCAATAAAAAATAAAATGTATTTTAAAACCTAAAATTTCGTAAGATTCAAATAAAATTCTAGACTTTAACATAGTTAACTCCATAACAAAAATGAAACATACCGTTTTCACTTTATGTCAACTATCAACATATATTAAATCAAGTTTGTATATAGAACAGTTATCCCAAAGGATTGGTTTTGACTTACATAGATAAAAATAACATCTTGTGCATGTGCCCTTTAGCAAAAGAATTAACACAAAAATTTAGATTTTTTGAAATTAAAGCTAGGGTAAATGTATCATTATTTGATATTAGATCTAAAATGGTAAAATTATATTAAAAGATTGTATGTGCCAATATTAGATATTAGATAATAGCTTATTCAAAAAAAATTTTCATATTCATATCTTATCTGATATTACATATATTTGAATAAAATCTCTAACATTTCACCGTCTTATAATATCAATCTGTCTTTGACTTCAAACTTTCATAGTTTAATTACCACATACCGGATTCAGAATCTTCTGAGTAAAAATTCTGAATAGTCATCGGAGGAGGACCAAGACATGTCACTTTGTTGCCTTCCTCTTCTCTGATTTCAGAAACGAAGACTCCTGAGAAACTTGGTCACAGACATAAAACTCCGACCAAACTTGCGGACTACATCACTAGTTTTCTTCATGAACCATTCCCATATATTAATGCTTACCCATTAGACAACTATCTATCCAGGTCAAAGTTTTCAAAAAATCATCATGCATATATCTTGGCTATCACATCTGCGCTTCAATACTTCAAAGAGGTTGTTGAAATTTAAGTGTGAGTGATGTTATGACTGATGAGAATGTGGCTCTTGAAAATAATGGCACTTGGACTGTTGTTGATCCTCCGAAAAAGAAAGCTTTATGTTGTAAGTGAGCAAATCATATTAAATTCAAAGTGATACAAATCTCAACTTGTGGTTTTTGGAAAAATCAAATAAAAGGAGTTGACTACAATGACATATTTGCTCCGGTAGTTAAAATGGTCACTGTGCGTGCGTTTGTTAAACTTACGGCTTCTAAAAACTGGGAGGTGTATTAATTAAATGGACGTCTATAATGCGTTCTTCCATGGTGATATAGAAGAGGAGGTATATATGTAGCTTCTTCCTAGTTTTCGATCAAAATATAACGATGAAACAAGGTTTGTAGGTTGCATAAATCTATGTAAGGTCGTAACCAAACTCCTTGTTGTTGGTTTGGGAAGATAGCAACGACTTTAAAAGAGTATGGTTTTGAACCAAACTATTCAGACTACTTTTTGTTCACACTGCAACAAGATATCAACAACGACACAATTGGCTGATTTTTATTTTCTAAAAATAGACAATCGGGATAAAATCTAGGGCAATGTATATAGTTATTGTCTCCAATATAATTCACTCCAATTCTTTTACTATAAAATTTGATTTTTACATAGATTTTAAACTTCTTTATCTGAACTATCTGAATCCAAACGAATCTAACCAAAAATTCAAAAGAAAAAAAAAGAATCGAATCAAACTGAATATCCAAATATTTAGATATAACTTATCCTCTAACCGAAAAAAATAAATAATAATAACAATAATAATAATTTTTTATTTAATTATGTTATTTTTCATCTAAATATCATCCTGTATTTTGTGTAATTTAAAGCTATAATTGTGCATTTAAATTCAAAATTTGTGTGCGTAACTATGCCGCATGAGCTGCATAGGTCGGCTAATATCAAATGGGAAGCACGACACAATATAAAACAAGTAATTATTTGTGTTACTGTGTATAGCTAACTCATTATAAAACATTTTAACTGATCTCTTTAAAATTACTCATTTCCTTTTGAATTTTCAGGAAGGGTTCGCAAAACATAACTATCGCCTCCGACATTCCTGTGGCAATGTAATTACGGAAATTTCCTAACTAAATTGGAAAAATTTACAATAATAAAGACTAGTTCTCCACTTTAAAATAAGTCCTAGCTAAAATGATTGATTGGACTTTAAAAAAATTAATTTATCTTAAATTTTTGTTTACAATTTTTAAATTTACCAATCATGATTTATTTTGATTTTTAAAGTTACAGCCCAAAAAAAAAAATTTCTTGTAGAAATTTTATTTACTAAAAAATTATTATTTAAATTAAAAATATAACTATAGAAATTTTTTCCCTTTTTAATTTATTTTTTTTATAATTACTTCTAAAAAATACGTCTACTAACCAATTTTAGAGCAGATAATTCATAACTATAGTCTAACCAATTATTCACCAATACAAAATTTATATTTTTTTATTTATTATTAATGTATTTGTGAAGAATGTTACAAATTAATATATTTTCCTTTTTTTCTTCCCCTGACCATCGTGAGAATTTTTCAAATATCGTCACCATTTAATCCCAACATTAATAACAAGGTGACGTTTCAATCTCCCAACTGCTACGTCAAAGGAAATGCGACTCATATCGATCAAGAAAAATTCAAAGTCTTACATTATTTTATTTAGATCTGTTTTCTTTTAATACAAAAATGGTTTGACAGAACGTCATTGAGATTAGGGCTTTCATATTGTTTTATTTCAGAACTTCGCTCTGCAGAGTCTTACATCGTAAAGTTTGTGGGTTTTTATTTTCTGTAAGTTAGTGGAAACTGGCAAACTGCAATGACAAACTTAATTACCAATTTTATGTAAAGGTATAATCAATTATGGAAGTGCTAAAGGTATAATCAGTATTAAGAAAGATATTAAAACTATTAGACTATGTTGACAAAAAAAAATGTTTAAATTAACCGCCAAAATAAACACTAATTTTATACAGTTAAACCTGGATAAATGATTGTTCAATAAATGAATAACCTCGACAAAATAAATGTTTCCGACTTAGGCTAATGGGATAAATAAATAATTTCGCTAAATGCATTAATAAATATTTTTTTGAAATCTTTAAAGACCATATATAAATATAAATGAATAATCATCATATTTCATTAGATATATATATATATATAAGAAAAATTTCAATCAACAATATTCATACAATAATTCATTCTTTTACAAAAAAATAATAGTATAATATTATGCTTTTTTCACCAAAATTCATCTCATCATTGATTTTTTCTTAACACAAACAAAACTTTATAAATATCTTGTTCGTGTTTTAAATATAATTATATACTGGAAACCATCAATCTGAATGTCAAGAAAGATTATGAAAATAACTTTTCTTATTGATTTTTAGAAACTTTCTCAAAACTAAGCAACTATTTTTTGTCTCTCTAACTTTTTTTAGGTGATATAATTTATCACCAAAACTTGTGTTTATATAAGTTACATTAAATCTTAAGAAATAGTAAATTTATTTTTCTTAATTTTACATCAATATAGAAAACTTTATTTTTCTATTCTAGAAAACTTTATTATTCTAGTTCTAGAAACTTCATTTTCTAATTTGTATTTTTCAAGTTTCTATATTCATTTATCGATAAATGAATATATTATTTATTTATCGATAAATGAATATATTATTTATTTATCGATAAATAAATAATTTTGAGTTTTTTTAGTCTCAAAAATATTTATTTATAGAGGTTTAACTATATTGACGAAACATAAGTGGTTTAGATTTCATATTAGAAAATATTGTTTGTGTGTGGGATGACTTGAACCTATGACCTCTGGTATCAAATAGCATCAATCAGACATACATTATCAATTGTAACATTAAAAGCATCACTACTGCCACCGAGACAATCCTTGTAAACGCACGTCGTTAACTTCCATAACCATATTGTTGGTTTTCTACTATATGGATGATTTTTTTTTTCCATAAACTGAGGTTGATCCTGCAAAAAATAATAATTTAAGAATTTTGTTTTACACAAAAAATTGTATTCTAGTTAAACAATTAGTCAAAACAGAAAATTCTTTGTTTGAAACGTAACTATTTGCATTAGGATTTTTTCCACTAATTAAATTATTTTGTATACATTAAAAATACAAGATTTTGGTTTTATATAAAAAATACAGAAAAAATCCATTTTATGTAATAAAGTTTTTTATATATAATTTAATAAGTGATTTTCACAGTGGTTATTTACTGAACAACCTAATAGATCAAACAGCAAGCAACAACTTTAATTATTTAAATGATTTGTTTAGAAGTACAAAATTTTGTGTAAACTTTTTGATATATTATTACTATTTTTTATAATCCAAAATCTCAAACAGAAATCAAAACTAATTTCCAGAATAAAGAGAAGGTATGAATGTTCATATGTCCAACAAAAACTATTCAGATATAGAAGCGTAAGAGTTGAGGCGCAACGAATTATTAGCCTCATCACCTCTCGAAAGGTTAACTAATGACTCTCTTTCTCTCTCTCTCCACGTCGAGAGAAACCTTCTTCGTCGTTTGGCCTTCCACTCACATACAAACACACATATATATATAAATATAATGAAGTCACAAAAGTATTGCATTACAAGACAACCCTAACACAGTTGTTCTGTGGACTTAGTCTCTCATCTTCGCCGAGATATATAAAACACAATTTGCCTATATATTTTTGGATACACCTTTTGGGGGTCATCGGCGGGGCATTATCGACGTATATTCATAAACCGTCTATACACAATATGAGATTAATGGATGCAAGATGGGAAACCATAGTTCCATTTATAGCTATGGTGTTGATGGAGGCATGTACTATTGCACTCACCATCTTGGCTAAGACCTCATTGACCGGTGGCATGAGCCCTTTTGTGTTCATCGTCTATACAAATGCTCTTGGCTCTCTCCTTCTCCTCCCTTACTCTTTCTTCTTCCATAGAGATGAAAGGTAATTCAACTGCATGATCTTTATGTCTATGTATTTCTCAACTTAAGATGTTTTATGATTATATATCTTCTAATTCGTTTGCAGGGACGATGAACCATTCCTCACGAAGCCTTCACTTGTTCGTATCTTCCTACTCGGTTTTACAGGGTTAGTTTAAATCTCTATTTATATCATTCTACGTCTATCGTACATATGATTATTATTTGACATAAGTTTTTGTTCCTATTTCTCTCCCAAATTCTGGAAAAAAAATTAAATATTTTGAGACTCTTTTAGATTTCTAGTAATTATTCTTTTAGAATTTAGACTCTTTAATTAATTATTTTTTCTTAAACAGGGTGTTTATGTACCAAAACTTGGCATTTTTGGGGCTAAGTTATAGCTCTCCAATTGTGGTATGTGCCATGGGCTTGCAATCACCTGCTTTCTCCTTTTTGCTCTCTATTGCTCTTGGGTAAACTAATTACTTCTCTTAAATTCAACTTTTTTTTTTTACTATCTTATATATCTAAATTCTAATCATCATTTTTTATTTGATTTTAATATATGTGAAATATATAAAAAAAAAATACAGGGAAGGAGGGTTAGGATGGGAAAATAAGAGAACAAGAGGAAGAGTGATAGGCACGTTGATATGCTTCACTGGAGCCTTTGTAGAAGTTATTTACTTAGGCCCTTTTATTAGACCTTCTCCTTCTTCATCTCCAAACTCCAATTTTCTCACTACAATCTCACACTACTTGACTTTCTTCAAGAACTCTGACAATTGGGCTCTCGGCTCTCTCCTTCTCGCTTGTGCCACACTCTCTATCTCCATCTGGAATATCATACAGGTATCTGAAATATTTGTTTTTTTAAAAATGTTGTTATTTGTGGTTTTATACATGCGCATACTAAACGATCAATTCTTATGTGATGCATACAAATTTCGATCATTAATTGGGTTGCTTTTCTTGTTGTTTTATGTATATCAGTTGGATACAGTCCAGAAATATCCTCAAGTGATGAAAGTAGTGTCTGCCTATAGCTTAGCTGGGACACTACAATGTGCAATCTTCTCAGCGTTCATGGAGCCAGACATAAGTGCATGGAAACTCGAACTTAACATGGATCTATATCTTATCATCGCCACGGTACTTATAAATAATCATATATTATATACTCCTTAATTTGGGATTTTCTATAGTTAACCATATATTTACGTTATATATAGGGAATATTTGGGAGCATAATAAGAACAAGTGTTCAAGTGAAGTGTTCAAAAATGAAGGGGCCTTATTATGTGCCTTTATTTAAGCCATTTGGGATCCTTTGGGCTTCCATTTTTGGCACAAGCTTCTTTGTCAATAGTCTTCACTATGGAAGGTAAAACGAATTTACAAAACTTATATAAACGATAAAAGAGAGTCCCCATTCTATTATTGATAACCTTCATTTCTTTTAAAATTCAAGTTGAATTTTTCTCTTTCCAAAATCTAGTATTTGGTTTGAATATTCATGTTTTAGAAATATAGCGTAAAACCGAAATAGAACATGGAATGTTTGATATTGTTGTGTATTCAGGTTCAGATTTTTATTATAATCCAGATATATCTTAATCTTTTACAGAAATTGAAGTTTTAGTTTTCATGTTATATTCAGTTTTGACTTTTTAGATTTAAAATAAGTAAAACAAATTAAATTTGGTTTGGTTTTCGTATCAATTATCGATTTGATTCTTATAGGTTCGGTTTATTATGTTAAAACTCTTGTGAACAGTGTGTTAGGAGCAGCAATAGCAGGAAGTGGATATCTATTGATAATGTGGAGTCAACTACAAAGAGATGATCAAAAGGAAATGGTGGAGGAACAAGATAATCAGCAATTGGATTCAGATGATCAAACAATTCCACTTTTGCTTGGAATTGGTGATGTGGATCAAGTTTAATCCAAAAGGATTGTTTGCAAATTAGTTTTAGTTTTTGTGTTATATAAAACATAAAAAGGTAAGTAAATCGAAATAATTAAGAAAAAAAGAAGAAGATGTAGAGTGTGAAAGAACAAATATATATATATGGGCTTATGGATACTCTCGGCCTGTGGATCTCTATGCCCAATATCGAGTGTGTAAGTTCAATTGATTATGCACATCATTTTAAATTGATCTAGATTTAAAATGTTTAATTTTGGAACTCTCTGAGTGAGTTACGAAAAAAAATAAATGCATTTTTAGTGGTTTTCATAATGTCTTGCTAATTTGGGTTTCTTGTGTTATATCTATTTTAACTAATGATATATAATTAAACAATACTAACATAACCGTTAACTGAAATTACATGGTATGCGATCCAAGTTTACATCACCTAAGTAATGAAGATGGGAGGGAGATAATTATATTTTTCACCAAGTTTGGATGATCTAAATATGAGCCAAGTAGAGGAAGCAATGCTTCAAACAACAAGGAAACTCTTTGAAGCTCAGAGATCAACCAAACTGCTGCTGTCGCCATTTAAACTAGTCCTTCCAACGATCTGAGATCTTATACTTTCATATAATCTTTTTGCAGTGTGTACTGTGCATCTCCATTAGGAAGTTTTTAGCAAAGTTTTTTAAAATATATGTATAGTTATATATTAATATTTAAATGGGTGAGTATTTTAAAATGTTAAGAAACTCACCCTAAAAATTCTTAAATATTATTTTTATTCACTTGGAAAAAGAATACTCAGTAAAACTTATTGATCGTGTTGTTTCTAGAAAATATTTGTTAAATTAGATGGATTTCAAATTTAAAACCAATTAATAATTAGTAGATATGTTATATGACTTATCAAGAGTTAGAGAATCTAGTTTAAAAAATGAAACATGTTGAATCTACTCGTAATGCCACACCCTCTCGTTGTGAGAAGTAAGTAGTATCTTCCCTACAAAAAAGTATAAATGTTTTTACATAACTTCAAATTGACATAATGCTTTATGACCTTTTCCTCTTTTTTTATTTTTCACCCAAACAAAAAGCTATGAACTACAATAAGAAAAGTATCTAATTTTACCAGTGGAAATATTGGTTTTATTATGTCCCAGTCTCCTTCTCTCCACATATCATCAAGGACAATCAAAAGTCTTTTGTATTCCCAACAGCGGAACAAGTTCTTCTCAAGGAAGTGATCTTACCTGCGTATTGAAAGCTGATATGAATTCCATTTATTAAGTGAAAGCTGACAGTAGAAATATTTATTATTATCATTATACATCATGCAAAACTATAGTATATATTATTAAAGCTAACTATATAATCAAAGACAGATGTAAAAGTTTCGAACAGAGTATCTCTCGTCAGAAGATTGCGTGTACTTTTGTTTCTGTTTGATTTGTCGGTTAAACGAATTCAGAAAAGTCCATCTTAAAACAAAAATTGTTAAAATGCTGAATACTCGTGCACGTCGTTAAACATCATTTGCTTTTAGTCTTCATCCATTTAACATGCACTCCCAAATCTTTTCTTCAGTTGACGTACTTGTTACTTGTTAGAAAATTATTGTGCAATAATTATCTAATATGATTGGAACATTTATAAATATTTACATAAAATATAACCATTTAGAAAAGGTTGACATGCTCTGTAGGATCTTGAATAGTTGGTGATTGCTGATGTAATATTCTGGTACCGATTCTCTTTGTCGGAAAACGATTTGACATTTCACACGATTTGTTTGCAATAATATAAAAGTAGTATATAGAAAAAATATACAATTGATGAATAAAAGATAAGTTTTTTCTACCTTGTAACATTTCTCTCGCAGGCAATATTGTTTTTTTTTCTTGTTTGGTCTATTTTGTTTTGTTTTTAATATTAGTTAGTTTTCGTACAGAAAAAGAAATTTAAATAACTATTTAATTGCTTCTCTTGACCAAAAAAAA
The DNA here is from genome assembly GCA_039880935.1 of Streptanthus diversifolius. Classification (NCBI taxonomy): domain Eukaryota; kingdom Viridiplantae; phylum Streptophyta; class Magnoliopsida; order Brassicales; family Brassicaceae; genus Streptanthus; species Streptanthus diversifolius. The sequence continues at coordinate 2,060,951 of JAXGFM010000007.1, forward strand.
AAAAAAACTATTTGTAGTTGCTTCTAGGGCTTTTGTTAGACATTCGATATTTGTATTGCTTTTATCGATTAAAAGAGATGAAACAATTACCCATTGCTTCATGTACTACAAGATTGTGAGATCGATGACTTGCGACTTATCTTTCTCTTATTGTTATATTGAACATTTGGATAACAAATATCCTTAAAATTAGTTGGGAGATAAATACGATAATGAACCTAGAAAGCAATTTATATATGTGTTTGCTATTTAATATTACATATAGAGAGAAGGGAAAGAACAAGGATGCTTTTAGTTCAATGTTATATAGTTTGGTAGATGAAGCCAAAAGCTTTGACCGTTTAGTGGCAAAGCAAAACAAATCGACATGCTAAACTAACTTTGGACCACTAATTGCCCACTTAATCAGTGGGTCCCTTAAAGATTACTAACATCATAGAATAATAACTTTTAGCTTTATATTTGTTAAAAGAATAACTTTACTTTTTATATCTTTTGTGAAACAAGGGCGATATATAATATATAATACTTGTTTGATCCAATTTGAGTTCATTTTACTCTCATTTAACTAAAGAAACATATGATATTCGATTGAATTTTACCAAGGATCGTCTAGTTCGTTGATACACAAACTAATTACTGATTATACTAATTTAAGAGTGGATGATGTCATTGTTCCAACCTTGTATGTTTGATGTCATGATACAAATTTGGTTGAACTGAATAAAATATCACTTCCCACCCCTGACATGTGTTAACAACTTAAGCATAAAGCAAACAATAACCAAACAATATCATTAGGGCATGCAGAGATAAAACTATCTTCGATGCGGAAACAAAGAAAGATGATTACGCCTCACCTGAACTTTACATGTCGAATAATTATTATTACTGGGTTTTGTATTCAAATCCAAAAATATTAATTATATAGATACAATTAAAAATAGTATTTGATAGTGGATAAATAAAATTAGTGCTGAAGATATTCAGGGTCAAATTCAACCATTACTACTTTAGTTTAGTCTCTTGCGTAGCTACCTTTATCAGAGTTTAGATCATAATTATTTGAAGCCACTTCTTCTTTGGTGTTTTATATATATATATATATATATATACACAATAATACAAAACGTTGTCAAGAAATTAAAAACACAATAATACAAAAAGTTGGGGTTGAGGATTGATAATTTCATATTCAATAATACGCATTGTTCTGTGTCATCAAACTGTGAACAAGTAGTTCAGTGAATTTGGATCAATTGATTGTGACATTATGTAAGAAAAATTGTATGAAGATTAAATAATATTGTATGTAGAAAAAAAGTTACAATTTGTTAAATAAGTTATTTGGTTATTAATTTATTCGGTTATGTATTGGAATGTGCATTGAAATCGATGTAGTGAACAAACTTGAATATGACGATACAATCGTCAAAGACATTTAATAAGTTGAGAAACCAAAAATCTTCCAACACCTTCACATGGCAGCACACACACTCTCTGACCGTTGTATCAGATCATGTGTTCACACATGTCAACAAACTAAAGTCTTAAGTGTATATATTAGCTAAATTCTCGTAATTTCAATTTGATAATTAGTTTAATTATCCGAAAGATTTTTCACCAACATGCAAGTCCAAGATACTCTGGAAAATAGCTGGTTTTGTTTGTGTTTAACGAAAGTAAAAGATTATTATAATTTGTAATGTTGGGTGGATGAAGAACCAAAAGACATAATTTGCGATCCAAAATCTTGAATCTTTTTTTTTTTTGCGTGTTGGTCGCCGTACAAACGTCGAAGTGATTAGGTCTCCGTATATAGGCAAATCTGAATTTTAACTTTAGTTATTATTTTTTCTTTTTACATTAAAGTTTGTACAAACTCAATGAATAATGGATATATTAGGTAGGGACGTAGGGATGTATCCACGAAGGATCACCCTCTTGAATTTAATTAATTTTTTTTTTTGCAAGTTTATATATGATTTAAAAGACATACTGAATCACATCACTGATCATGAGTCAGGTTATTGTGGCCAGTAACAAATTTTCATTTATTTATAAATATAATTATTAATCTTTATTTGGTAGAAATCATGTGGTATAATATTAGCCACCTCTGCATTCATTACACCAGATTTGTAGTTCGAACCCAACACCCCACATGTTATTGGTGATATTAAAGTCACTAGGATATAATGACAAAAATAAAAATAAAAATAAAAATAAAAATAAAAATAAGGATGTTTCCTTAGGATATCCGAATTTCGGTCCTGCTTATTACAGAAAATGATTACGTCATGTTAGTATTTTCAGCAATACATCGAATGTATAATCTTAGGAAAACTCAGATTTAAAGTTTGAGATGACAAACAATAAATTATGTCTTTTATAATGTTCACAGACCAAATATATTTGAATATTATCTAAAATTTTCTCCCACTTGGAAATATTTTTAATAGCATCAATTTTTGTGAATAAATGATTTGTTCTCAGGAATCTCAAAAATAATCTAAATGGGTTTTTTTGGATTATTTAGTTTTTATAAAAAGGTCAAAATAATAAAATTCTTAAAAATTTAGATCAAATCTTTCAGGAGATTCTTTTACTGACAAAAACAAAAAAAAAATTATGGAAATAACCTTAAACATTAGATGTGCATAATAAATTATCGGATATATCAATTTAACATGTATCACAACAAATTAATGTTTAGTAATGTTAAATAGATGGGTTGGAAGAGAGAAGACAAATTTTATGATCAGAGGTGGATTAATAACAAGAATGGAGTGAAATATTTTTTTTATTAGAGCTCATAATATTCCATGTAGTATTTCCTCTCTTCTTGCAGAATTAAAAGCCTGATTTGGTGAATAGAGTATATATATGTTTTTAATAGATTAGATGTGAGCTTCGCAACACTTGTAGATGTGGTGAAGATGAAGACTTATTTTCAAAACATATATAAAATAGTTCCAGCGATGAAAAACTTTTTTTATTTTTTTCAGGATTTCATTCATTTTACGAACAACAAATACAAATGCACACAATTTACTACAAGGAACAAGAAGCCATTCATTAGCTATAGTATTTGTCAATATAGTTATAGTGATTTGGATAACTAAACTTTTCTAAGAGGTTTTTCTATTAATGTTTTGAAAAAAGTTTGAGATGACAAATGAATTTGCAGCAATGAATATTCCAGCTCACAAGTTACTTACGAATATTTCCGATATGGATAATTGAGACACCTCACAAAATGACTTGTGAATATTTCCGATATGAATAATTGTGATTTCTAGCAGCATATTAGCAAAAAAAATTAAAATAATGATATTCTTATTATTTATCATTTAAATAAATATGCAGTTTCACTAGTAATTGGTCAATTAGTGATTGATTTATAAACGGGAGTCAGTCAATAATTGATTGGTGAAAATTCTGATATTAATAACTAAGTAGAACTGTTTAAATTATGGATATTGATGAGGAATGAAATTTTATTCAGTGGATTCAGAGAGCATGATCGAACATTAGAAAAATGATTCAATCAGACACAAATAATAACAGAATGATTCAATTACAAAAAAAAAATGATTTTTATGTTTGTTCTCCTATGCTTAAGTCAGTATGTATATAAAACTGGATGAAGAGCGAAAATAACATGAAAATGGAGCTTTATAGACTGGAGTAAAGAGTAAAGATTGTGACAAAAAAAAAAAAAAAAAAGACTGGAGTAAAGTTTCATTTGATCTAAAAAAGTGTCAAATGAATCTGATTGTCTTATAGCTATTTTGAATGAAGTCTAAAAATTGAATTTGGCCTCTAAATTTTTTCTTTTTCTCCCCAAATACTTAAAAAGCTATTTATAGAATTACATATAGTGTCTAAGTCGGGACGTGGATCTTTTGTGGATTGGCTCGTACTGCATGTTTCACCTTGTTTCATCCTTGAAACCTATCATTACTTTCCTCAGGTGCATATTACCATCGAAATTGACATATCCACACTTCATCAGTTTCGTCAACTTTTGCCATCATTTAATATTATGCTGCAAGATAAGTTTGGCATACTAAATATTTCACAATTTATCGATCATGGTTCTTCCCGTTATATTCGATTAGTGTGTTAATTTCTTTTGGTTATTTTTTTTGTCAAATTAGCTTAATGATTTTTAATATCTATTTAATTTTGTGGGGATACTGAATTCGAACCTTAAATTTGTGTCATGAATTCAGAGGTGACGACCATTGTGTATTGTTTAATAATATAAATTAAAGTTCTGCCATTCGAGATTTATTTTGTTTGGATAAAAAATTTACTAATAAATGTCTTAGCACTTTGCTTCAGTTACAATCTCCGCAACTGTTTTTAGGTGAAACCTAGAGACGTTAAAGAAAAAATTTCTTCAAAGTTAAAGGTTTTGATTTTGAACGTTAGATTTGTGTTAATCGAATATAATACAATTTTTATTAAAAAAACAGAGAACATTATACAATTTAAAAGTTTGTTATCGCAGAATGTTTTTAAGAAAGGAGAAAATTTGTCCATGAAGGAACAACGTGTTAGCAGTGTGTAAATTCTGAATTCTACTAATAAAATGATTCATCTCACGAGCTAAATTATTAATCGCCTATTAGGCTATAACTTGACGAGTTGAGGTTATGTTTTAACCTCTTAGTTTTGTGCAGTGGTTGCATGTTTTCGTTTGAATTTTTAAACCTCGTTCTTCTGGTTTTTTCTGAAACTTTGATTACGTATGTCTTAAGTTTTAATTTAAAATCTCAACTTTACTTTTTAGAATAGTACCATAACAAATTTAATAAAACAAATTGCATTTCATAATTTCATGTCAATAGAGACGGAATAGCTATGTACTTTATAGATTTATCGATATTCTTCGACTAATTTTCACGCTTAATTAGTAGACTGTATCTAAACTGGTATCTAATCATTTCTTGAAATCTCACTTTAGGTCGTCTTATAATTAAACCCTAAGTCCTACCCTAGCATATATCTTCCATACGTAGTCATCATTAAAGTGGTTTAATATATATATATATATATATATATATATATATATATATCTTTCCCCTATAAAAAAGTAACAATGTAATAAAACCCCTGTTCTAAAACTCGTCCGCGTAGTCGATTAATCGGCCGAGTATTCGTTAGGCGATGAAGAACCGTGGCGAATAAATGTGATAATAACTCGACCGTATTATTACCGTATAATAACGGTATAATAACGAATACGACCGCCTAGGCGATTAATCGACCGCATAATTTTTTTATTTTTTTTATTATTTGGTCCATTAATTAAAAGATAAAAAAATGATCCATTAACAAAAAAAACTTCCCTTTTGATTAAAACCTTTTTGTCTTTTATTTTTATATATAATTTGGAAGAAATATTTATTAATATTTTTTGTCTTCTGTTTGTCTTATTAAATTTTATATTAATTTATATAAAAATATATTTAAAAATATTTAATTATATAAAAGAACTCTTCGAGTACTCTTCGATTTTTTTTCCGATTTTATGTTAACTCGCTAGTCCCAGATCATCCATACGTGTAACGCCTAGCAAAATTCCGAACAAAAAATAAAACTTCAAATTTAGAAAGAAAAAGAAAATAACTATGATTATACAACAATTAAAAAGTAATGCTTAGTGGAAACATTCGACCTTTCAGAAATTCAAACAAAAGCTTTAATTCTTAGGTGGAGCTTAATTAGTAGTTTCTGGAAATATATATTTTTTATCCTATATTAGTATATTGGCACCATCTGGTTTCCTTATAAAGTATCTAGGAAAATCCGCCCAAACTGACTTGAATTGAGATCGAACAACGTTACGAGCCGAGATCAAACTTTTTAAAATATTTGATTTAGTTAATGATTTGAAATTGGATATAAGAGGGTTGATAGATCCGAATTACAATAAAATTATAACACTTATATAATCACAAACAAATGCATAAATTAATTAGAAAAATGAACAATTAAATAGTGATTTTGCACAATGTTTTTGAAACGAAAATTTCAACAATTATTATATGATAAAATCATTGTTTTTTACCACCCATCATTTAGATAAAACTTCAAAATTATCTAATTTTGAGAAAACGATGAATCAGTATAACTAGTAACAATGCTATTGGGGTTAACTGATATCAATATTCAGTAATAAAAATATCGTATATATATATAATAATTTAGTTACAAACTTACTTTATTAATTTGATGATTATGTTATTTTTATTATCTTAATGTAATAATTTAGATACTTGTAAGTCTATATAAATTGATGCATACTTGAATAACATAACGCATTTTCCATATGGGTCCTTTGATGAAGGAATGGGTACATTCAATATCTCAGGAACATGCCACATATCGAGCTTATAATTCAGTAGAACCGTATCATCCAGAAGAACCAAACCGGTACTAAACCGACTGAATCATAGAAAAGTAAATAAAAACAAAAATAAAATGTCAAGAGAAAGCATTTAAGTCTGTGAAAGTGAGAAAAAAGTAGATAAGAAGTTGCAGTGTTCCTTGTCCACCCAATCAATATTTTTAATTTAATTTTAATTTATAGATATATCATGTCTCCAGTTTCTAAAGAATATCAATAATTTTGTATTTTTACTCGTCATGAGGGGTACCAAAATTGATTTTTTTTTTTTTGGATATATTAGTTAGGTTACTATATATGATTTTTTCTTGTTTTCATCTAAATCTATATACCATAACTTGTCCATGGTCCAAGTTCAACGTGCATTAAATGTTACATTCGGCCAAATTTGAAAATCTGCAGAATAATACTTTTTGCAAATGCAATTCATGTAATTGATTTTGTTTAACTACACAAAATAAACTTTTAGGATTAACTTTGGAATGGTTGTTATTCTTTATTTAGTGTAGTATAATTCAAATCCTAAGAAAAAGTCAAAAACACTATTCTAATTAAATGCTTGCAATGGTTATTGGCTTATTGCATAACTCTCAAGTAAACCACATTATATAAAAAGAGTAAGAAAATTAAATGCAACAAATTAATTAAAAAGAAAATTATTTTAAAACAGTAAGAACAAAACACAAAAATGTCAAAATCATTGTTCCCTGATGTTCTAATCATCTATTTAATTTCCGACCATCCTATGTATTACTCTATTCCATTAAAATTTAAACTCCAAAACTAACAAAAAAAAAGAAAAGTAAACGTCAGAGATGGCCCCCTGCAACAACAGTCAAGTCTACAACAATATAGTTACATATCTGTATTAATAATAGTTAGTATTATTCTTATCATTAACCCCGAAATGAAATAATCAGAACATCATATAATAAATTAATAAATAATAATAAACAATAGTGATTTTAATGATATAATGTTTGGGTTTCACATGTTTTATAAGCAATGCTCTGTGTGTGTGTGGTGGACCAAACCCTTCAGGCTGTCCTGAAAAAGACTCTTTTTCTTCTCTTTCACAGACTCTCTCATTCTCTACTCTGTTTTTTTCTTTTGTTCTCTCTCAATCATAACAATCTTTTTTTAGGAAAAAACAACATTTTTTTTTTCTTTTTTGAGGAAGAGATGGGAAATTGTCAGGCGGTTGATGCGGCGGCGTTGGTTTTACAACATCCCGACGGCAAAATCGATAGATATTACAGTCCTGTCTCCGTCGCCGAAATCATGCGTATGTATCCTGGTCACTACGTTTCTCTTATTATTCCTTTGCCGGAGACGAATATTCCGGCGACGACGACGGCGGCGGAAGATGATAAGAGTAAGAGAAGGGTCGTGAGGTTCACGCGCGTGAAACTTCTCCGACCAACGGAGAATCTCGTACTTGGTCATGCTTACCGTCTCATCACTTCACAAGGTTTTAATTATTATTATTATTTTTTTTTGTATTTTTAAATCTCTTTTTAGGTTTTTTGTGTGTCTTCTAATGTATTTTTTTTTTAATTAAACTAATTCAGAGGTTATGAAAGTTTTAAGAGCGAAGAAGTACGCGAAGACAAAGAAGCATCAGAATGAAACGAGTAGAGAGAAGAAGAAGCCATTGCTGGAGAAGAAGGTTGATGAAGAATCCGACAAGAATCAGAATCTGGTACGGAATCACTACGTGTATAAAGAAATGGGTTTAGCTGAAGGATTAAGCTTTACTCGAAAGTAATTAGATATTGGTTTAGCTAACAAAATCAAAGCTTTTTCACTCTTTTTTCTGGACTTAAGCTCAGTTGATTAGTGTTCTTTCTTTCTATTAATGAGTGTTTTCTTTTTCCTTTTTGATAGGAAACGAATGATGAGAAGCAACGTGCAGTGTTAATGAGCTCAGGTTCGTCCAAATCAAAAACATGGAGGCCATCATTGCAAAGCATCTCTGAAGCTACCAGTTGATGTTTATTTTAGTTTTTGCTTGAGGGACAAGAAATAAGATATCTCTGTGTGAGATCATCAGAAGAAAAAGATATATAAACTCTTCTGTTTAGGTTCCTTTCTGGTTATTACATAGCTTAAGATGAAAAAAAACTCTGTAGAGATTAAGAACTTAGTCCCTTTTTTTGTCTCGTAAATGTATATAAGTACTCCATATGAAGAAATCGATCGAAAAAAAGGAATTGTAAAACAGATGCTTTTCTTGGTGTTTACTTAAAATCGTAAATTTATTTTACAGTTACTATGATTTTTTTCCTCAATGTCTAGGCAAGTTCTTGGAATAAAACTGTAGGAAGAGGATAACATTCAAAAACTTTGTTAAATGAGTCCAAAAACATTTGATTTGGATATTTTTAAATGAGTCCAAAAACATTTGATTTGGATGTCTGTGAAGCATAAATGGTTGTAAGAATTGCATTGAGTTGGAATGATCATTGGTAGGTAACACATCCTTTCAAGCATTTATGTGAAACCTATTTAAGAAAATTAAATAACAAAATTTATTTTGGATTATTGTGTTATTTTCTTATGCGCGAGAAAGTAGACTTTTTAATAAAATTGTAACCAAACTGAAATAAATTGATTTATTTTAATTCGTTTTATGAGCAAATAAAAGAAACAAAAACCAAAAATAATATACATTTGCATCAAACCCAAATCAAACCACATATGAACCGATCTTTTCTTAATCGATTAATTTTAGATTTTGTTGCAATAGACAAGCTGAAAGAAGTATAACCCGAATCCAGCTAATGCGTTTTTAACTATGGGATAAATAAATTTCGAGAAATTAAATAAAGAGAAAATCGAGACTTTCGACTTCCATTTTTGTGGTTTGTAATTTTCTTAATTATTTTGGAAATATACATAGCTGATGGATAAAACAAAATCTCCAAGATTTCTTAGAAAACAAGATTCAGTGAAAGGAATGCATACAAAACTAAAATTATAACACAAAAAAAAAACTAAAAGCCTCAAAGGTTAAGCCAATCTCTTTGTCTCTGTGTTCAGAGAGAAATGGCCGCTTCAACATTAACACTTCCCTGCTTCAAACTCCATCATCAACCAAACCTTCTACTTAGCTGCAACAAATTATCTAACCAAACACTCCTAAGATTCCACCTTTCACCTCCAAAACCTCTATTGATCTCCTCACGCGACGGCTCTCGAAGATTTAAAGTCCTGCCGGAGACCATCGCCGTCAAATTGGAAGAGGAGGATGATACAACTGCAGATCTTAATCCTCCTGCTACCACAAACACTAAGCTCTACTTTGGGAACCTGCCTTACAACGTTGACAGTGCAATTCTTGCTCAAATCATCCAAGATTTTGCTAACCCTGAGCTCGTCGAGGTTCTTTACAACAGATACACAGGACAGAGTCGTGGATTTGCTTTTGTAACAATGAGCAATGTCGAAGATTGTAACATCATGATCGAAAACCTCGATGGAACTGTAAGTGCGAGTTCAAAAGTTAGAAGCTTTACAAAAGAAACAAAATGTCATATTTTCGTTTGAATTGTTGATTGGTTTTTCCACAGGAGTATCTTGGTCTGACTCTGAAGGTGAACTTTGCAGATAAACCAAAACCGAACAAAGAACCTCTGTATCCAGAAACAGAGTACAAGCTGTTTGTTGGTAACTTGTCGTGGACAGTCACTTCCGAGTCATTAGCTGGAGCGTTTCGAGAGTGTGGAGATGTAGTTGGTGCTAGAGTTGTATATGACGGAGACACCGGGAAATCACGGGGTTATGGCTTTGTATGTTACTCTTCCAAAGCGGAAATGGAAACAGCGCTTGAATCGCTTGATGGATTTGAGCTGGAGGGTCGGGCGATTCGAGTAAACCTGGCTCAAGGGAAGAAATTTTGATATCAATACAACAACATTGTGGAATCATTTTGAGCTTTTTACATTCTGAGCATTTAGTGGAATCAACTGAACTAATTAACTCAATAATGCAGTCACCCTTGTGAACTATGTATTGAGGCTCAGTAGTTTCATCCCATTAGTAGCAACAATACTACCTCTACTGAACCAAACAGCTCTTAACATTTTTTTTGGCCTTTCAAGGTTCCAACCAAACGGTTCATTACACTCTAAGCTAGAAAACTGAGTCTCATAATTCTCTCAAATTCATAGCTCACTTTTTTGTAAGACGCGAAAGCACCAAACCAATGCTCTATATCTACAACACTTACTGATTCGAGTAAACATGGCCCCAGGGAAGAAATACTCTGATATGATTAACTGAACTAATTAACTCAAAGATAAACAAATTTTTATACTTTAAGGTTTGGTAATAAGTAATAACTAATCAGTACCAGTCCACTTGCCTACATGATCCTGTGCCCATTTCAGGGTTACTCGTCCAGCTTGTGGTCCTCACGATACTTGTCTGTGGTGTCGATGAAAGAGATGATGAAGAGTGTAGCCGGACATGCAAGAAATTCCCAAAGTCTGTTACGATATCACATTGGCAAAAAGCAAAACTGTTAAAATACAACGTCACAGTCAATCAAAGCTTGAATCTTTTTTGTTTCCGTCAACAAGAAACCTAAAGAAGATCACTGAGAGCCTTATCTGCAAGCAAAATCAATAACTCAGCATCGACTTTGGTGAGCTCTACTGAAGCTTATGCCTTGGAAGCTAGTTACAACCATACTACCTTTCCTAAACCAAACAGCTCCTTACAGTATAAGCTAGATAACTGAGTCTCATACTCCTCTCAACTATAAAGCTAGAAAAATAACAGTCTACATCACTCTAATCCAAGATTGTCTGAATGAGTTTGAATATGAAAGTAAAAACTTTTGAGACATTCGTTTATGACTCATAAAGCCCACATAAAATGTACATAAATAGATTCATGTGGTCATGTCTCATACCTCGGCGCATATCCCCATACCCTCATCGATATATAGAGTCTCGAACACTCAAATAAAAGGTCCTTCCCGAATAATTATCTTCTTAATTTCTCCAAATGCTGAACAAACCCATCAATCTGTTCTTTTCAAAATGGAGTTTATGAGACTGGTTCGATCTGATTGCAGAAGGATTCATGGTTGGTGAAGAGAAGTTTGAAATCACTGGAAGAACAAAACGCTAGTGTGAAGGAAAAAGTAATGCAATTAATTGGAAGAGAAGATAGGGTTCTTTTTGGCAATAGCAAAAGTTATGGGTGAAAAATATAAGAAATTAAAACTGGAAAAGCAAAAGGAAAGCCTGTCAGACAACCGTGCGACCACTCCGGAGAGGTAAGACCTAACCGGATAGCGATCCTCTACAGCGCAGAGTCTCCAAGGAGAATCGTAGCCGTTAATCACACTCAGATCGCACGGCCATTATTCATCAACCAGGTTTAAGGGCCTGTCTCCTTAGAAATCAAGGATACAGAGGTACGAGCCTATAGAACAGATCCTGTTCAAGTAAGGTCGTGACCATAACCTTCTTCTTTCCGGTATATAAACAACATGACTTCTCTATATGTTCCCGATGTGGGACTAAATGAACAACTTCACACGCCTAGTACGTCGTCGTTCTAAGCTCAACGCACTAATGCCGCTGATACGCTATCGTTTAGTTATCTCAATGTACCGATGAAAATACTGAAACAAAGGTTTCTTCTCTGAATCAGACTCTGATTTTGCTTAAACCCTAAACCCTTTTGGATTATGTTTCTATCTCTTATCCGCCGTGATTGCGTTTCATGAGAAATTTCCGGTAGACTTACTTCCGATGAATCTCTCACGCTCTGTCTCTGTTCTTCATTTGTGTGGAGTTTCCTCGTCGCCGAAGCTCTTATCCCAGAAGTTTAAGGCCTCGTTCGCTCTCGCTTATGGTTCTTCTGCGTCTTTCCGTTTGATATCTCTCAATCGATCTGAAGGGAAATGGGTTCGTGGCTATGCGTCTGCTACTGAAGCGGAAGTCGAGAGAAAGGGTAATGATACGTTTTTTGCGGACCAAGCCGTTTCTTGGAAGTCTCTTGGGTTGTCGGATAAGGTCTCTGTGGCTCTTCAAGACTCTGGGTTCGGAAGACCATCTCTTACTCAGGTAAAGGTTTCAAAATTTTGCTGCTTTTATGAAATTTTCGGATTATGAAGTTTCAAAAAAATGCTGGCTAGATGTGATTGAATTTTTATGTTATTCAGTCAAATTTTTGAATTGAAATTGTGATTTAATAACTGGTAACTATTACTTTGCTCGGTCTAGTATCAAGTTTTCAGGTAGATAAGTTGTGGAAGAAAAGATAGAATCTTTATATTACTAAATTCAAAGGCAAAAATTTTACTTTCACGGTTTTGTTTTCAAATGTTTTATTGTGAATCTGAGACTGATAACTGATTCTGTACTCTTTCACCTGTTAGGCTGTTTGCGTACCCTCGATATTGTCCGGGAAAGATGTGATTGTCGCAGCAGAAACCGGTAGTGGTAAAACACATGGATATCTTGCTCCAATAATCGATCAGTTAACCAACACCACTCTTGATTCAGAGCTTACGAATGGAGAGGAAGGGCGGATGCCACTTAAGAATATCTCTCTTATCCTGTGCCCAAATGTGATGCTGTGTGAACAAGTGGTTCGGATGGTTAATGGTCTTCTTGGAGAAGATGGTAATCCAGTTCTCAGAGTTGAAGCTGTTTGTGGGTCACAGGTAACCATTTTACGTCATAAGCAAATTTCTATATGTCTTTGTGTTTTGTATCTGTTTGAATATAGCTGAATATGGGAAGTTGTCTTTTGCTGCAGGGTTGGCCAGATAAACAGCCTGATATTATTGTTTCGACGCCTGCTGCTCTTTTGAATAACATTGAGCCAAAAAGAAATAGGCGTGTGGAGTTTCTTCGATCTGTCAAATATGTGGTATGTTTTCTCGTTTAGAGTTGTGTTGTATTGTGTTCTGAGCATTTTTGGGATTGCAGATCCCCTGTTGAATGTTTGGATCACTTGCAGGTGTTTGATGAAGCTGATATGCTTCTGTGTGGAAGCTTCCAGAATCAGATTATCCATCTGATAAACATGCTGCGTTACCATGAGAAACAAGTGTCTCGTTTGGCTACTTCCAAATTCGGAAAAGCATTGAAAATTGATGCAGACTCTTCAGCCCAAGTTGATTTAGAAAATGAGGATGATGCAGATTTCGAAGATGAGTCTATCTCTGGTGAAGAGGAGGAAGAGGAACTCGAGTATTTTGATGATACCACACAAATCCCCACCGTTGAAAATGGAACTGGTCAAGACACTAAAAAGGGGTGGAGAAGAGTGAGAAAGATCTATAGCCGTAGCAAGCAATATATTTTCATTGCAGCCACACTTCCAGTTAACGGGAAGAAAACTGCAGGCGGACTTTTGAAACATATGTTTCAAGATGCTGTTTGGGTTAGCGGAAGCTTTCTTCACCGAAACAGTCCTAGGTGAAAGCTTCTCTCTTTCATCTTCTTTCGTAGTATTAGTTAGTAAGCCACACCAACTCAGAGTTTTGATTGTCTTTGCTATGTTGTAGACTAAAGCAGAAATGGGTTGAAGTCACAGTAGACACACAAGTTGATGCTCTTCTAGAGGCTGTAAGCAACAACATCACAGACAGGACGATGGTGTTTGCAAATACCGTTGAGGCGGTTGAAGCAGTAGCTGATATATTAGAGAAAGCTAGTATCCAGTGTTATCGTTACCACAAGAACCATACGCTTGAAGAACGTGCTAATATATTGACTGATTTCAGAGAAAACGGCGGTGTTTTTGTCTGTACTGATGCAGCTGCACGTGGAGTTGATGTTCCTAACGTCTCACACGTTATTCAGGTTACTTTTCTAATTTCAAATCACACACACTTTGAAGTACTCACCTCTCTAAAACTATTGTGTGATTCTTGGTGTGATTTGCAGGCGGATTTTTCTAGTTGTACGGTGGATTTTCTTCACAGGATAGGTAGAACAGCTAGAGCTGGGCAATATGGAACGGTGACAAGTCTATACACCGAGGCTAATCGTGATTTAGTGGAAGCAATCCGTGAAGCAGTGAAAGCGGGTCAGCCAGTGGTATAAATTCTATCAAACTCACATGAATCCACCTTCTGGTCCCATAGCAAAAACAATAGCATATTAATTCTGGTGGTTCACTCTTGTGTTATGTATATATAAAATATTCAGGAAACTGCATTCAGCAGGAAAAGAGGTTTCAGGAACAAGCTTAAGAAGAGAGGTAACAAACTATAATCCATAGATGCAAAACGTTGTGATAGATAGAGAAGCTAAAAAAAAAACTACAAAGCATTGTTTTTTTTGTGTGTTTTATTATTTCAGCTTTTTTGAAAGCCGGAGAAGCAAAGGAGTCTCAAGCTGTGCGAGTTTAACTAAGTATGCTGTTGTTGTTTTCAGTTCATAGGCGTTGTTGTATATAAAACTACCTCAAAATCGATTAAGCACTTCTATCACTTTGTTGTTAAAAAAAAAAAGAGAGAATATGATAGCTTCTTTTTTTCAAGCTTCAGCTTAATTGTTTTCATATTATTTATCGGCAGCTACTTTTTTCTTCTTTTATAGGGACAAATATATGTAATAAATTTTCCTAACCAATTTGCTATAGCTTTTTTGAGTATTTAGGGGGAATGCCAAAATGACAAAATTTTAGAGAAATTAAGTAAATAATACAAGATAAATAGTTTTTGATGACTTTACATTCCCATTTTCTGTAACAATGTTTTTCATGAGGACTTCTAATTTTTTTATATTTAGATTTAAGTTTTAGCCTTTTGGTTAATTTAGCTTTACGTTTTGTTAGAATATCATGTGATTAATTAAACATTTCTATAACAAAATAACATGTAACAGGAAAATTAGAATTGTGGTCAACATTCCAATTGTTTTCAAGCTCAAATGGATCACAATTAAGTCGTGTTATATATGAATATTTATGCAACAAAAACCTAAACGGTGGACCATCAAACAATGACGAAAACATTATGAAGATAGGTCACTTAGATGTGATATATGAAAGGTTACACAACCAAAAGATTCTAATCATTCTTGATGATGTAGATAGTATTGAACAATTGTGACTACGAAAGATCAAGAGTTTCTGCAACGATATGGAACCAACAATACATACCATGTGTGTTTTCCATCTAATGAAGAAGCTCTTGAAATCTTTTGTAGCTATGCTTTTAGGAGAATATCTCCACATTATGGTTTTGAAAAGCTTGCTATAAGAGTAACAGAGCTTTTCGGTAATCTTCCATTAGGACTGCGTGTTGCGGGTTCATCTTTACGAGGGAAAAGTGAGGATGAAAGGAAAATTATAGTGCATAGGCTAGAAACTAGTCTTGGTGGAGATCTCGAGAGAGTATTAAGAATCGGATATGAGAGTTTACATGAGAAAGATCAAGCTCTGTTTCTTCACATTGCAATCTTCTTCTACAACAAGGACGAATATTACGTGAAAGCCATACTTGGTGACTGTAGTTTGGATGTTGAACATGGGTTGAAAAAACCTAGTCAATAGATCTCTTATAGACATATCAACCAATGGAGATATAGTGATGCACATATTACTTCAACAAATGGGCAGACAAGCCATTCATAGACAAAAACTTTGGGAAGAGACTTCCTTTGAGATTTCATCTCGAAAATCTCGTCGAACTCTGTATGCGTAATAGCCAGTTCGAGAAGCTCTGAGAAGGACCTCAGGTTTGTTTATATATCTATTTAATTCGAATACTTATGATGAATGTGTACTTTCTCTCCATGTTCTGATGGTCTTCTCTTTGTTGTTTTGGTTTTAAATTCACATTCAGCCGCTTACAAAACTCAAGAAGATGTACTTTTCAGTGTCCTATCAGTTGAAAGAACTCCCAGATCAAATGAACTTGGCATCTCTTGAATCGTTTGATTGAGAAACTTTCCAGACATTTCTAAGAACATTTTACGGTTATCTATCTCAGTCAAGGACGTTGAACAAGTTCCTGAGTCGATTATGCTTTTATCTCATCTTCGTGTTCTTAAAAATAATCAGCAAAGGAGTGCTAAAGGCATTAACACATGTTCCTCAAAGTGTAAGAGATCTAACCCTAAGCTACAGTGGTCTTGAGAGGCTTCCATATTGCAAGAAAAGTCTCCATCAGCTACAACTTTATCTTAACAGTTGCAGAAAACTCGCATCACTACCAGATTCACGGAAGAAAGATTGTGAATCAGTGGAGAGACTAACTTGCCCATATGACACTCCATATGCGCAACTCAATTACACAAACTGCTTCAAACTGGATAGAGGAGCGCAAAGAGCAATTATAACCCAACCATTTGTTCAAGCCTGGGCTTGCTTGCCCGGAAGAGAAGTGCCTGTAGAGTTTGAACACCGAGCCAGAGGACATTCCTTGTCCGTACGCCCGATGAGTAACACACCTCTTACCATTTTCAAGCTTTGCGTCGTCATTTCTCCTAAACAGCAAACCAGAGAATTCGAACAACTATGGTGACGGAGAAGACGTCGACAATAACCAGCAGGATACATATGAATTCAGCAAAGCTTCCGATGAAGAAGAAGCTGACGAGTATGTGAATCTGAATCCCAAAGCGTACAAAGGCATGAACCCGGAAAATTACGAAACCAGAGATCACTTCTTAAAGATTATCACTGAACATATTTTTTGGAATGTAGCTATGTGCCTGTAAAAAACTCAAGATTTCAGGTTTTTTTCTTGTCTTGCCTCAGCTGAATATTATACCATTTCTTCTTCTTTACTCCATTTTCTTCCCTAATTGTGACTTCTCCTTCTTCTCTAGCTTCCATTAAAAGACTGCTCTTCTTCTTGCTCTTTCCTTTGCTCCAGCTCCTGTTCTTGCTTGAACCTTGCTTCATTGGTGGGAAAGTTGTGTATGCTGCACATATCTCGTCCTTCCTCTTGAGAAGCTCATCGATCTGCAAACGCAACAAAACTCAGTTACTTGTTCTTAACGTAATCAAGAAAATAGAAGAGAAAGGGTGATATTGTCAGCTATTTCTCACTTCTCGTACTTCGCCTGCGCATTTACTAGCCATCTCAGTGAACTGTGCAAAGACCTCGTGATATTCAGATTCAAACTTCAATAGCTCGGTTCTTTTCGAGACTATCTGAGCTTCCGTGGACCGGAGATTCTCCTTCTCGTTAGGGAATGGAGCAGAGGAGAATATTTCTAGCGTGTAGCTCACACTTTTGAAAAAATTGTCACCTATAGTAATATGACACCAAGTGAGGTTACTAAGACTGGACTAGAGATTCCTAGAGAGAACTGTAACAAACGTACCATAAACAGCAAAGACATGAGACCCAGCTTTCAGTTCAGTTATCTCAAACGGTTGAAATGCATCAAGCCTTTTGAAAATTCCGGTCTCTGGATCCCTTGAAAGAGCCCTCTGTAAGCAGAAGAGCGAAAACTGAGTACATGGTGATAGAAAGAAGAAAAGAAAGGTGTTAAACTTAAGAGGGTAGAGAAGTAAATTTAACTGAATTAACCCTGTGGTCGAAACGATAAACAGGGAAGCCGAAAAAATACAACCCTGCAGTCGAGAGCTTTCCTGTTTTCTTGCTGTCTTCCTTTTGCAGAACGAAAAGAAAAACCACAATTCAGAAACTTAAGAGTCACGAAGATTCAATTGGATTCATAACTTGGACGTTATAGGTTAATGAGCATAGTAAAACTGGTAAGTTTTCTGATGGAACCACTCTATGGATGCAGCTCAGAGATGTGACAATAAAATGGAAACAAATGATTACATTCTGCGACATAATCAGCAGTTTAAGATCAACATTCAACAGAACGATTATTACTCAACAAATTAATAGTACAAAACTTCATACCTGTAGAGCCAGGCTCAGTCCTCCATTCTCTTCTTGATCAAAGTAAAGCAACTGGAAAGCAAAAGGAAACAGAAGGTCAAATACAGACTGTGAAAAACACCAACGAGATGCTTGAGCACGAAAGGTAATAGTTTGCACAAACGAACCTTGAATTTGTTTTTAGCAGATGACTGCACTTTACATACCAATCCAGCCTGAGCTTCTTCTTCTGTTAACGTAACAGAATAAAAGTGAGCCGATTGCTTTTCGACCTGCTAGAGAAAGCAAATATGTCAGAGATGACAAGTCCACATTAGTGCAAAGACAAGGGTCTACTAAAACTATCATTATCTTACCTTCCTAGACACAACTTGTCCAACCGCAAGAGGCAAAGTAGTTACTGTACCATTCAGTGCCTCCTCCAACAAATTTGCTGAGACAGTTGTTTTGATTTGCACACCAAATTTACTGTGTTGGAATAAAATTTCGCAAGTTGTTAATTATCTCGTAAACAAAAGTAAAGAACTTCATAAGATTTCTCTTCTGAGCCATAGAGATTTTAAGTAGAAATTAAAAAAAAAAAAAAAAAACAGAGAGTAGAGCTCCTAAGCTCTACTCTCTGTTTACCGAACTCACTTGAACAGTGCGGCGAATATAGTATTAACAGCTCCTAAGCTCGAAAGATCCAGCTCAAGATCTTCATTTTCCGTACCAACAGCCTACATCCCACTTGAATCAATAAAAAATATATATATGGGATCTAAAATGATTTTGGACAAAAGGGCATCTAAAGAAGAACTAGAAACAATAGCCTTAGGTGATTTTAGGTTATATGGAAACTGCAAAAGTGTAGAATGCTTGTTTCAAGTCTAATGAAACCATTCTAGTAGCAAAACATTCCAACTATCTCTCTTCAATGCTTCAAGAATTTCGTAAACAATTATCTCTCTTCTGGACGCTTCATACAATGGTTTTCAATCAAACCATCAAAATTAAACAATGTTAAAACTCAGGACTTGTATGAATCTAACCTCAGAGCCAGTAGTATCAAATTGACGCCGGTTCTCCGGATCAAACAAGACATCATAGGCAAATGTAACCTCCTTAAACATATCCGCTGCAACCGGATCGTTTGGGTTCTTATCAGGATGGTACCTGAATAACTAAACCTCTCAGTATATAGGTAGCAGATTTAAAACAACAAACACAAAAACTAGACATTTTACTAATGTTGGATCCATCATATGATCTACTTAACACAGAGACAATACTCCCACAAAAATCTATCCCGGAATTTTAATTCTGAACCCACAAAAACATCTGAATTTTCAAGAAATCAAGAAGTTGACAAGAAATAACCTGAGAGCCATTCTCCGATAAGCACTTTTGATCTCCTGATCCGTCGAATTGCTGGGGATGCCGAGGACTTCATATGGATTACGTCGGAGCTCATCTTCTCCGGCGTCTTTTTTCTCCGATCTCGATGTCTGAGTAGGCATGTTTCAGCAAATCCAATTTCGTTTCTCCTTTATCAAACAGTGTTAGATTTTGGTATGGCCTAAAGAAAAAAACTTGTTTCCGAGCCTGAGAAATGAGAATCGTTCAGTTAAATTCCCAAAATCTGGGGATCTTCGCTTGAAAGTGGGGAAAATGATGATCATGCCTCGTGCATTGTGGTATTACCCTGAAAACTAGGAGGAGGAGAGACAGAGAGAGAGAGAGATAGCTCCATGGGGGAAAACCCCACAGACATTGGAGCTGTAGAAAGATTTGGGAACACGAAGACAAGGGACAAGAGACAAACAGATACTAATTCCTTTATTTATCTATTTTTTTTTTTAATTTTTAAATGAACATTGTAATTACAAACGGCCCAAAACAGATCATAAAACCCATTAACAATACTGTAACATGTAATTCTCACTTTTTCTCTAAATTCCAGTTTTTTTTCTCCTCTCTCTTTCTTCTCACCAACGGTGAGGCCTCTAACCCTGAAACTGTCCATGCTGCTCAATGATCTCTTTTTCATGTCAACATGGCGTTACACGACTCAACAACATCTCCAATTACATCATGTGGAACCTAAAAAGTGCATGCTTTTTTTGATGGTTATGCCATGGCATCTTTTCTTGATGTCTCCATGCAAAATCTCAGATCCAGCCATCATTGTTGAAGGAACAACCACTTAATATGTATTTAATAACCACGCAGAGGTTCATAGACGAATCACCCAACTAATCATTGAACTGAGCAAATTGTTTCATAGACGAAGAGAATGATCCAAATATATTGTCATTGCTAACGCTAGCTAAGATTTTAGATCCAAGCATAACACCAAACAAGTCATCAGAAACAAAACCCTGGACTGAAGAAGCAGTTTTTTTGCCCGAATTCCCGAAATTGGAGAAAATTAAATCGTTGTTCAAAGACGAATTGCTATTATTGATACTAACGGAAGATGTCTTGTTCAACCCACCGAAAACATCAAAACCGTTAAATCCACCAGAATTCGAAGTCATGGATTTGGTGTTGAAACCAGAGGCAGAACCAAAATTCCAGCTGTGAGGATTGGGAGTGTTGTTGACAGAACGCTTCAAAGCAGCCATAGGAGCAGATTTGCCTTGGGGCTTTATCCCATAACGCTTCGTAACAACACCAAACTCATCCATTCTCTCTGGAACCAAAATTTAAAAGATAGAAAACAGAGAACCCCTGATCCAACCATAGAAGTTCAAAAGTTGCAAGAGCCATGCTGCGATATTCAGGTTCCGTGCTACTACGTAAGGCTAACGGTTTGCTGTTTCTTAGACTTCCAGTTGATCAAGGAGTTGCCAAGATAGATACAAAACCCAGCGAGATGTTGAGAAGTAAACTTGATTTTGGATCAAGTTTAATAATTGGGCCAATGATCCAATAAATATTTGTTGGACCAAACCCAATACTTGATCCATATTCTAGAAACTCTTTAAAAAATATCTTTCATCTCCACCTCCTTAAAAACTTCTAGAAAATAAATATCTAGATATTTTTATAAAAAATATCTAGATAATTATAATAGAATAATCTAGATTTTAGCATTAAAATATGTGAGATATTTTGTATTTTGGAGGCTATAAATACCTCCTTCCACCTTCATTTGTAACAATCCTCTCAAGTTGTCTAAAAGAATAATAAAAAGTCTTCTTCCAAATAATTTTCCTCTTCCAAATAATTTTTTCACTTCCAACAAAGTGGTAGCAGAGCTAGGAGATCATTTTGAAGATGGCAACTAACGGTGTTCCCTTCCAAGTTCCGATACTCACAAAGAGCAACTATAACAATTGGAGTCTACGAATGACGGCTATCCTAGGAGCACATGACGTGTGGGAGATAGTCGAAAAAGGTTTCGTTGTGCCGGAGAATGAAGGTAACCTCTCTCAAACTCAAAAGGATAGTTTGAGAGATTCACGCAAGAGAGACAAGAAAGCTCTCTGTCTAATCTATCAAGGATTAGATGAAGATACATTTGAGAAAGTGGCAGAAGCTACAACGGCCAAAGAAGCTTGGGAAAAGCTTCAGACATCTTACAAAGGCGTTGATCAAGTCAAAAAGGTACGTCTTCAAACTTTAAGAGGAGAATTTGAAGCGTTACAAATGAAGGAAGGTGAACTCGTTTCCGATTATTTCTCAAGAGTTTTGATGGTTACTAACAACCTGAAAAGAAATGGCGAAAAACTAAACGATGTGAGAATCATGGAGAATGTTCTTAGATCGTTGGATCCAAAATTTGAGCACATTGTCACCGTCATTGAAGAGACAAAGGATCTAGAAGCCATGACCATGGAACAACTTTTGGGTTCTTTACAAGCTTATGAAGAAAAGAAGAAGAAAAAAGAAGACATCACCGAGCAAGTACTCAAGATGCGGATTGATCATACTAAGGAAGAAAATGATCGAAGTTATCCTAAAAGAGGTGGATTTCAATCACGAGGAAGAGGTCGTGGATACGGAAGTGGAAGAGGTTGGAGATCCTACGAAGATAACACTAAGCAAAGAAGAGAAGGCTCATCAAGAGGTCATGGGAGAGGAAACCCACCAAAGTACAACAAATCAAATGTTAAATGCTATAATTGTGAGAAGTTTGGACATTATGCCTCTGAATGTAAAGCTCCTCACAACAAACGAGTTGAAGAAAAGGTCAACTATGTGGAAGAAAAAAACAAAGAAGAAGAAATGTTATTGATGGCTCATAAGAAAGATGAAGGAGAAAACAATCACAAGTGGTATCTCGACAGTGGTGCAAGTAATCACATGTGCGGAAGAAAAAGCATGTTCGTGGAACTTGATGAATCAGTGAAAGGAAATGTGGCTTTGGGAGATGAATCAAAGATGGAAGTGAAAGGTAAAGGAAACATTCTCATCCGACTAAAGAATGGCGATCATCAATTCATCTCCAACGTTTATTACATTCCAACCATGAAGACCAATATCTTGAGCCTTGGACAACTCTTAGAGAAAGGTTATGATATTCGATTAAAAGATAATAACCTTTCTTTAAGAGACAAGAAAAATAAACTCATCACAAAAGTGTCGATGTCTAAAAATAGAATGTTTGTACTTAACATTCAAAGTGACATCGCACAATGTCTCAAGATGTGCTACAAAGAGGAGTCCTGGCTTTGGCATCTTCGGTTTGGGCATCTCAACTTTGGAGGTTTGGAGTTACTTTCTAAAAAAGAAATGGTGAGAGGATTACCATGCATCAACCATCCAAATCAAGTTTGTGAAGGGTGTCTACTTGGAAAGCAATTCAAGATGAGCTTCCCAAAGGAGTCAATCACAAGAGCTCAAAAGCCATTGGAACTTATTCATACGGATGTATGTGGTCCTATCAAGCCACAATCACTCGGTAAAAGTAAGTACTTCCTTCTCTTTATTGATGATTTTTCAAGAAAAACATGGGTTTACTTTTTGAAAGAAAAGTCAGAAGTATTTGAGAATTTCAAAAAGTTCAAATCCTATGTTGAGAAGGAAAGTGGTCTTATGATCAAAGCCATGAGATCTGATCGTGGAGGAGAGTTCATGTCCAAAGAATTTTTGAAATATTGTGAAGATAACGGGATTAGAAGACAATTGACGGTGCCTAGATCCCCTCAACAAAATGGAGTAGCAGAAAGGAAGAATAGGACAATCCTTGAGATGGCAAGAAGCATGCTCAAAAGTAAGAAGCTACCGAAGGAATTATGGGCAGAAGCAGTTGCTTGTGCGGTTTATCTTTTAAACCGATCTCCGACAAAAAGTGTTTTGGGAAAAACTCCACAAGAAGCTTGGAGCGGAAGGAAACCCGGTGTTTCTCACTTAAGAGTTTTTGGAAGCATCGCTCACAAACATGTACCAGACGAGAAACGAAGCAAGCTTGATGACAGAAGCGAGAAGTTCATATTCATCGGATATGATGCAAATTCCAAAGGATACAAGCTCTACAATCCAAATACCAAGAAGACAGTCATAAGTCGAGATGTCATCTTTGATGAAGAAGAAGAATGGGAATGGAGATCAAATAATGAAGACTATAACTTCTTTCCACATTCTGAAGAAGAAAATTTGGAGAGACAAAGCGAGGAGCAGGTTACCCCACCAACTTCGCCAACACAAAGTTTTCAAGAAGGTGAAAGTTCAAGTGAAAGAACACCACGACTTAGAAGTCTACAAGACATTTATGAGGTAACCGAAAATCAAGAAAATCTCACTTTGTTCTGTCTATTTTCGGATTGTGAACCCATGAATTTCCAAGAAGATATGGAGGTAAAGGCATGGAGAAATGCAATGGATGAAGAAATCAAGGCAATACAGAAGAACGAGACATGGGAGTTAGCTACACTTCCTAAAGGACACAAAGCAATTGGTGTGAAGTGGGTCTACAAAACAAAGAAGAACTCTAAAGGAGAAGTTAAAAGATACAAAGCAAGATTGGTGGCAAAAGGCTACATTCAAAGAGCTGGAATCGACTATGATGAGGTATTCGCTCCTGTTGCTCGTCTTGAAACTGTTAGACTGATCATTTCATTGGCAGCCCAAAAGAATTGGAAGATACATCAAATGGATGTCAAATCAGCCTTCTTAAATGGAGATATTAAAGAAGAAGTTTACATTGAGCAACCACAAGGCTACATAATAAAAGGAGAAGAAAACAAAGTCTTGAGGTTAAAGATGGCACTTTATGGACTAAAACAAGCACCAAGAGCATGGAATACTCGGATTGATAAATATTTCAAGGAGAAGAACTTCATCAAGTGTCCATATGAGCATGCACTCTATATCAAAACTGAAAACAGTGATATATTAATTGCATGCTTGTATGTAGATGACTTGATATTCACAGGCAACAATCCAAGTATGTTCGAAGATTTCAAGAAGGAGATGACAAAAGAATTTGAGATGACAGATATCGGACTGATGTCTTACTACCTTGGAATTGAAGTGAAGCAAGAAGAAAAAGAAATCTTCATCAGTCAAGAAGGTTATGCTAAAGAGATCCTTAAGAAGTTCAAGATGGATGATTCTAATCCAGTTTGCACGCCAATGGAATGTGGAACCAAGCTGTCAAAGCATGAAAAAGGAGAGAATGTGGATCCAACACTCTTTAAGAGCTTGGTTGGAAGTCTACGTTATCTAACATGCACAAGACCAGACATCTTATATGCGGTTGGAGTTGTAAGTCGATACATGGAGCATCCAACAACAACTCACTTCAAGACAGCCAAGAGAATTCTTCGCTATATCAAAGAGTATGTAGCAGCTACTTCATGTGTCTGCCATGCTATTTGGTTAAGGAACCTGCTTAAAGTGTTGAGTTTGCCACAAGAGGAGCCAACAAAGATCTTTGTGGATAACAAGTCAGCAATAGCATTGGCGAAGAATCCTGTCTTTCATGACCGAAGTAAGCACATTGATACTCGTTATCATTACATTAGAGAATGTGTTATCAAGATGGATGTGAAATTGGAATATGTGAAGACAAACGACCAAGTAGCCGATATCTTCACCAAGCCACTCAAGCGGGAAGACTTTATCAAGATGAGAAGTTTGCTTAGAGTAACAAAATCAAGTTTAAGAGGGGGTGTTGAGAAGTAAACTTGATTTTGGATCAAGTTTAATAATTGGGCCAATGATCCAATAAATATTTGTTGGACCAAACTCAATACTTGATCCATATTCTAGAAACTCTTTAAAAAATATATTTCATCTCCACCTCCTTAAAAACTTCTAGAAAATAAATATCTAGATATTTTTATAAAAAATATCTAGATAATTATAATAGAATAATCTAGATTTTAGCATTAAAATATGTGAGATATTTTGTATTTTGGAGGCTATAAATACCCCCTTCCACCTTCATTTGTAACAATCCTCTCAAGTTGTCTAAAAGAATAATAAAAAGTCTTCTTCCAAATAATTTTCCTCTTCCAAATAATTTTTCCACTTCCAACACGAGAGTCTGGACAAGTCGTCCAATCAGCATCAACAAAAGCATTTAAGCATAGCTCAGAGTTAGCGGCATAGAATAATCCTTGACCATATTAGACTTAATGTAGCGTAGAACATGATGAGCAGCTTGGAGATGAACATCAGTTTGGAGCAGAGAGGAATTGGCTTAGGTTGTGAACCACGAAGGTGATGTCAGGTCTGGTGATAGTAAGGTACAAAAGACGATGAATCAACAAGAACTGAGCTTTAAAAAGCAACATTACTCAAGCGAGTAGAGGGCTTGATAGATTTATGGCGTGAGGATATGTCGCCGAGTTGGTTCATAAGCTTCATTCAAGCCCGTAAGGAACTTAGTAACGCATAAGATTGCTGCATTGCATTCACAACGACCACAAGTACAAACCGATAGTTTTGCATAATTTTTGTGTACTTTTCCCACAGAGTTACAAGTTCAGTATATCACGAAACAAGTTTCAAACATCACGTTCAACAATGATGAGATGAAATCGAAGATCAGTTGACGATATGAAACGTTTAGCTCAGATGAAGCTTCGAGATTCTTAAAATTGCCATGAAAGAGAAGAAGCGGAAGAAAGCTGTTAAGAGCTTTGATACCATATTAATGAAACAAAATTTCTCACTAATCTTCTGAATGTACAATGTTGTTTAGAACCTTCTTTGGGTGTTTTCTTGCACCCTTGAATTGCATGTGATCGAATCCCAATGATTAGAAGAAAAAAAACTGATTGAGAAAACGAAATTATATTGTACTATTATCTTGTATTGTATTATATTATCTTTTTCATTTTTTATTCTTTTCATTCATTTGTAAATAATACCATTTGTGGATCAATGAATTTAACATTTCAACAACAACAAAAATAAAAATGATTAGGAAAAAAATTAAATAAAAATGGTGGTATAAACTCAAAATCTTCCAACCTTTACCCTTAGAACAACACTGATAAGATAATAACCCAAAATTAAACCTATTCATACCGTAGGCGTAGACTAAGACACAAACAACTTAATTTTTCATTAATTTTTTTTTGTTGTTGCCACTGCTTGTATCTGCATAAGAAATCGTCAAGGCAATTTCCTAACATTGATATTGGACAAGAGTTCTTTGACATCGGAAACTGAGTCAGATTTAAACACTTTTAAATCTTTGGTAAAGATTTTTGCGATAGTATTAGGGATGTATTATTTTTTTTATATACAAAATGACGAACACATATGTATGGATACTTAGACGTAAACATATGTGTATGAATCTCTATCAGTACTGCACAACAGTACAACTAAACACGCAAACAAACAATTATTTGTTGTACAAAACAAATCCAGATATCAACTATCAAACACAAACATAACCAGTCATATAGTCATGGAGATAGAACAATTCCATCAGACTCGATCAATCTTGCAAAGAAATAATATTTTCTTTTACAAACAAATGAATATAGATTAAGAGAGATGAAGATCGGACCGTAATGCTTCCATTCCCCAGAAGAGATGAGATGAGGTTTAGATTCAGATTCATACAAAAGTACTTCTCGATTGTAACCGTTCTTTTTTTCTTCCCAAAAAAACACATCAAGTTCCCACTACCATGGATCGATCATCCTGTGAGGGATTTGGTTTCTTTTCCTCTTACTTTCTTGAACACTAACAACAAGGCCTTGATCTTCATCATGTTCGTATGTCTCAAAATCCCTCCAAAATTCTTCGTTCTTGTTCTTTGATGAGACTTGTTTGGTGGGAGTTTGGTGGTGGTGATGATGATGATGAGACATGAAGAGAGAGAGAGAGAGAGAGAGAGAGAGGGAGTGAGAGGAAACTATGGCTGATAAAAAGAAGAAGAGACATGATGATTACAAATTAGTACAGCATTGTAACCAATTTATAAAAAGAGAAGTAAATAGTCAAAATAATCACAAGTATCTAATTACTCTATATATGTACACAAGGGCAAGGGTTTTGTGTTATTAGACCAAAACAACGAGTTTAAATATTTATTTTTAACGACCTGATTGTTGAATAATTTATTCATGTATATATACGCAACAATTATAAATCATATGTGCACATTGATAAATCTATATTTTAGCAATTTTAATAGATTATTTTGTACATAACTTGCATCAATTGACCATTAGATTTCACATTTTAAGATACATTTAGGTTCATATGCATTAGAACTCTATGATGTTTTCCACTTTTTATTTTTCAAAGGATTCAAAGCAAGTTAGGAACGTTTTCGGAGTTTATGAAGTCACGGGTAGCTGATGCAACTATGCAAGAATGATCAGAATGTGTCAATAGGATGAACGGACTCAAATGGCGATAAAACCTATACACCTCCCTATGTGAACAGATCAATCGATCTCAGCCAGAATCGATCGATCGATTATGTGATCGTGATTGCGTGAATTTCCAAGACCGACCAGAAAGAGAGAAGAACGATCGAGCAAGTTTAGATCGATCGATATCCGACACGAACGATCGATCTACCAGCCCAAAAATGTCTACGACGGATTCAAGGATCGATCGATCCCTTCGTCAGATCGATCGATCCCGTAAATAACTCATTATTTTTATGTCGTTTTAGTCTAATAAATCAGGTTTTTGGGAACCTATAAATATGTTGTTTTAAAGAAAACTGAGGGCACATTTTATTCAGCCTCCAGAGATAAAAGGTGATAGAGAACCCTAGTGATTTCTTCAACAATCTATGGTGTTTAGTAAGACAATTATTGTTTTATTTTCTTAAGAATTCTTGTATTATTCAATCTCTGCAATTCAATTATGTTTTCTTCACCTTTTATTGTTTTTCCTGCAATTTCTGTTATGTCTGAGTAGATTCTTAAATTCAACGATGGATAGGATTGATGATTAAGGGAATTGAGATCATGAGATGATATTTAGGTCTAGGATTGTGTAATCCATCACTATTAGATATGTTTCATGCTAGGTTGATCTTGAAAGAGTTAATCTAGGGTTTATCGAATTCACACCTTGGGAAAGGGATAGTGAATTCATAGGATAATCTGATTAGTGAATCTTATGATTTTAGCCTGCGGAAGTAGTTGTCTAGAGAATTTGATGAAAATTGCGATGAATCTTAATGCTTATTTAGTTTTAGGGTTTGCAATGACGAATTGATCAAATCTAGTTCTAAGCATAGAGATTTTTACATGGGAATGTATTAACATGTTCATAGTCTCATTGTCTGGAAATGCAAATTACACATCCATGATTTGAATTGATATCTCGATCTCATCCTTATTCATTCTACTGCCTAATCCATGGTTGAATTGTTTCCCAAATAAATACTTTATTAATTCAATTAATTCGTCGTCTTAATTAATTTGTTCTAATTTAGTTAAAATTTCTACCGTTTCAATTACCATCGAACTTTGAATCTTTTAGCTTAGAATAGAATTCCTACAATCTATTGTGTTATAAACTTTCCATGAAGATCGATCCCGTTTATACTACAAAAGGCATAACTGTGCACTTGCAGTCACTAATTCAGGTAAACTCTTGAGAGTACTTGTTAGTAACCTCAAGTGAAACTCGTGGAGATAAATAAATCTCTATCACACATATATGTATTTTATTAAGGATGTGAATCAACCAAGCCATACGAAGAACATGTGCGGTAGGAAAAGGACATGAGCCATATTGTTATTTGACCATTTTGTTTGTTTCCTTTATTTAATAGGACATCATTTGTTATATTTGCATTCTTGCAATACTTTTGCCCCTCAAGATCTGGCATTTGTATGATAATACCAAACAAAGCATATAAAGGTGATCTTCGGTGTTCTTTAGATTGGGATAGATTCTTGGTTTTTATCATCTATAAAAAAAGATACGTTTGGCCAAAATGGCTGTAGCGAGAGAAAGATTATAGACATTATGTGCCTTGTCTCTCAAGTCACTTGTTAGGAGCACTAATTTTCTTGAACAAATTGTGCGTTCTAAAATGTAAATGGATCCATAAAAGTCAATATCATAAGTCTTATATTTGCTTTGATTCAAGGCATATTGTGATGGTAAGAAGTAGGGCTGCAAGTCGGGGTCGTTATCATGGTTCGGCTGGGATCTTGGTTAGTTAGAGTTTTCAAAATTTCTACCAAAAATAACCGGAACTTTTTATTTTCTTGCAAATTTGGTTTATTTAAATTGTTCGGTTTGTTCAGTTTATTGTATAATTTAGGTTACATATATTAGATAATTTTTTTTATTTTTTAGAATGAATCAAATGGGCCAAAAATAATAAATCCAATAATATGTAGATTTCTAAGATAAAAATGGCCTAACATTGTAAAATAAGCTAAACATATATAGCAAAAAAGAGTTGCTGCGGCGGCAACTTATGGCAACTCAACGACACAAAAGTAAATAGAAATGTGAACAGCTCAAAATAGCAATACATTAAATCATATGAAAATTAGCTCTCTTGAGATGATGAAGATGGTTCAAACGCTGAAGATGCTAAATTTAAATTGATGAAAATATCAAAAAAGGAAAGGGAAGAAGTTAAGGGTTTTCATACAAACCGAAAAATCGAAATGATAACCAAATTCATTATATAGATGATTATCGGTTCACTTCAATTAACCGATCTAGAACCCAAAAAATCCAAAAGTTTACTACAAGCTAACCGACAAGTTAAGGGTTCCGTTTGGAAACTTAGGTTCGGGTTTTAATCGCAGGTTAGTAATAAGTTTACCATCTCCCATGAAAATAATAGATAAATGGTAGGAAAATTATCGTTTTCAATCTGAACAATTTTGTCGTACAATTTCATATTTCAATTTTGATATCATATTAAAATTTATTTTAAATAATTTTTTTTTTCAATTTAGCCTAATGACTTTAATATCCCCTATAATATTGTGAGATGTTGAATTCGAATCTCAGACACTGTGTCATGAATTTCAAAAGTGACTATTATTGTGCTATATGATTCTGACAAATAAATTATTTATATCAAATTTAACCTAAAATCAACATTGATCAAAATAAAATTGGTCAACTATACTGAATTAAATGTTACATAAATAGTTTTTGAAAATAACTCAATAGAAACTAAACACATGACATTTGATTCAATATGGTTGACCAACATCATTTCAGTATCCTGTCGATGATTCTGATCCTCCCGTTGAATTCAATGGGTTGCTTTTTCCGTAGGAAACAGAATCTCAGAATGAATTTGGATTCGTTGTAGCTTATGACTTCTACGATACTGAAGAAGAAAGTTGTGATAAATGTCAGGCTATACCTTTACCTTTCCTGGATAAAAAATACGTTAGGAGTTGCTTGACTACTTCAAGAGGAGATGTTATCTACGTAGAGATACTGTACCGACGATTAAAGGTTTGGAGGCTGAGTAACAACAACTCTGAGAGTAGTGAATTGTTGTGGCAATTGTCAAGGAGAGTAATTAACATGGCAACTGTTTGGATTTGTTGTCCATTGTTTCCCGTTGGCTATGAATCCGTTTGATACTGATATCATATATTTATGGAGTCGACAACATGATTGTTTGGTATCGGGTAACATGCAGACTCAAGACTTTGTTGTTCATCAAGAATCAGTGAATTGGAGTAACAGTGAAGATTGTTGTCAGATTAACAAATATGATGTTAGACCTTTACCTACCAAAAATCTCAGAACACAAGGCAAATCGTTACCAGAAAACCTACAGCCTAACCAAACTTTTAGACCGTCTCTTGAGTGTTAGACCACATTACTAGAGTTGTCAGAAGAGTAATGATTGCAGTCTCAACTCAGAAACCGGTATGGCCTAAGTCCAGCCACTGTGCCGCCAGTTTCCAATATCATCTCCACCTCTTTCTTCCTGAATTTTGCTCTAATTTCATTGTTTACCGTTAGGTTGTACCAGATTTGTATCATTGGGAGAAGTCATAATCAAGTTCATATTGTGCTTACTTGTGAACCCTAACCAACTATTTCGACAATAAAGTATAATCAGTAGAAGTTCGATGACAGAACTGGATCAGAAATGTATTGAAGAAACAGTTTCTCACCGCATTTTGGTCCAACGATTAATAGTCCACTGGATTCTTTTGCTTAGTTGCTTAGTAGTTTACTGCACTGAGAAGAGCTATAGCTTCTTCTAATGTGGCAACAAAAACTTTGACTTGAGCTGCATTGAGAAGAGGTATGGACATAGTTTACATACTAGAAGTAGATAGCTTTTACTGCATTGGGAAGAGGTATAGTTACGTATTAGAAGTATAGATACATTTCTCAATCAAATAGAATTCATTTTTTTAGGTTCGGTTCGATCCGGTTTAGTTCCGTTTTAAGTTCATCTTTCCCGATCAAATAGAATATTTACTTTTCGAAGTGATGATAAAAATCGACTATATAAGGAAAAAGGGAATAGAATTGATGGCCCAAAAAAATAAAGGGAATAAAATTCGGATCTCTGTCATAACTCTATAAACAAATCAATAATATACACGTGGCAATCGATGATAGACTAATTGCCAACCCACTCCAAAACTCAGCTCCACCGCTGGTTTCACTACGACGGCTAGACTGCGAACCACCGTCTCCGTACAGATGCTGTATCCCTTCAATGTCATCCTTGGCTAACACCACTTTCCGATCTCCACCGGAAATCACCGGATACATGATGGCTTCTTCCACCGACGAGTGACCTAACCCAAGAAGATGTCCGATCTCGTGAACAGCGACCGATTCCAGATCTACCACTGACGTCACCGGCGATATCTTACGGCTGATTTCGTCTCCCGAGATCAGCCAATCCTCGTCGCCGTCAAGATGAAACATCCCCGTAGGAGGCGAGGACGCGTGCGCTAGTGTTCCCATAGGTCCATCGAACGGCTCTCCGTCTCCGTGTTCACCGACGAAAAACCCGATCACTATATCGGCGCTGAGGAGAGACTCCGAGCGCGTGAAATTTAGCGTATTAACCTCCGCCCAGCGCGTGAATGCGCGTGCGAAAACTTGTTTCACGTCGTCGGTGAGATTGTTCTGTGGCACGAACGCGTAGCTCAGATCTCGTTTCCGTTTCGGCCACTGTGGCTGCCCGGGGAAAAACGAGTAACGCTCCATCGTTCGGAATTTCTTGCCGGCGTTCATCTCCGAAGTTCCGTCTATCATGTCCGGATTCCCGCACCTCGGTTTAACGATCTGCCGGAGAGTCGACGCGTCGAGTTTACCGGTGACTTTGAGGTTGAAATTCTTCTGGTAAATGTTGATCGCAGATTTGAGGACGTCATCGAAATTGTCGGTGAAGTTATCGACGGCGGCGGCGGCAGAGATGTAACCGAAATGACGGAAATATTGTTTGAGTTTGGAGAGGCCGTCGACTTTGTCTCCGACGTGACAACCGGCGAGTTTCTCGAAAGTTTTCCACTCGCTACGAGTGGCGTTTAGGAGCTGTAACGGTGGTATGGAAGAAGCGTTGGTGTAGAATTTCGCTGAGATTGGATTCACTATGAGGAGGCTCAGAATCGTTAGCAGTTGCAGAAATCTCATTTCTTGGAAAGATTTTATATCTTTGGGAAGAAAAAAAATTAGAGAAGATAGAGCTCAGAAAAAATGCAGATGCAGAATGAAACGACGTCGGTGGGTTATAATGCTACAAGCTAAGCGCACTCGCTTTATTTTCCACACGGTGGTAAGTCTCCACACGTGACATGGTGTTGAAAATCAAATTATTTAAAGTTTGTAGACAAATAGTTATATTAATAGACTAGTATATATATATAATAAACCCTAAACCCTATATATATATATTTTATCAATTTAGCATATTTTTATGATTTTAATATATATTTTAATATTATAGAGTGTTGAATTCAAACTCCAAATATATATTATGAATTTCAAAGATAACTACCAGTAGATAGGGCCGGACACGGGACGGATACCCGCCTTTTTGAGCCTACTTGATACTTGTCTTGTTTTGAACGGGTAATGTCATTTTTTGGTTTGATACTTGCCTTGCTCCGAACGAGTATTTGTCTAAACAAGTATCCGCTTTTTTTAGCCGCCTTGGTACTTGGCTTGTACTTGCGGTACTTGCAAATCTTGTGGTATTTGCAGGTATTTGCAGATATTTACGAGTTTTAATGGGTTTTTGCGGGTATTTACGGGTATTTTGCGGGTAATTTACGGATAATTGGTGGGTACTTGCGAGTATTGGGTACGGGGCAGGTAACGGGTTGTGTATTAACTTTTTTTTGAAGACTTGATACCCGGCTTGTTACTTGCAGTCTTGCAGGTAATCTTTAACTGGACTTAATACTTGGCTTGTTTCAAACAAATACTTACCTTGACGGACCGGGTAAGGAGTCGGTCGGACAAATCGGACGGGTAATAAATACCTGTGCCCAGTCTTACCAGTAGACCATATAATTCAGATAGTAGACTAGTGGTTTTATAAAATCATATCAGATCAATATATATTAAAATTTTTGGGATTGTGCCTACATGAATTGTAGTTAACTTAACATGTAAAAGTAGATGGATCAGTTAGAGTAATTGCATTAAGTGACAATAAAAAATTTCTAATTAGCTAAAGGTGACTAGTAATGAATCTTTTTCATTTGGAAAAAAGGTGCTAATTCAATCTAAATAATGTTTTATTCATCTTAGCACTCGAATTAGATACGTTTTCAAATAAAATAAAGGTATGTCTATGTACCTAACACACTCGTTCCCAATATTCACCTACCTAGATGTCTCATGGTCAAATTAAATAAAATAAAGATTTGATACCGTAGTAGTATTTTTTTTAATAACAGCATGAATAAAAAGTATTAAAACGGTTTAGTAAAGAACCAAACTTATATACATGATATGTAGTTTTTGTGTTTGTTGATTGTTATATTTAGATATCGTTGTATTTAAAAAAAAAAAAAAGAAAAACAAGTAGAAGCAGTTTATTAATATCAGCATCAGTCACTGGTGGCTACAGAGTATAGGCTGGTCCATTGACAAACGATTTTATCGGAGCGAACTGTCGTTGACTCTTTGGAGCTTTTTTTTTAAAAAAAAAATGTCTCCGATCACAGTCCCCACGCTCGCAATCGTATCTGGTCATCACCTGATGCCGGTTCTAGGTTTTGGAACCGCCGCGTCTCCACCGCCGGAACCGATGGTACTGAAACAGACGATCCTGGATGCCATCAAGCTCGGTTATCGCCACTTCGACACGTCTCCGAGGTATCAGACGGAGGAGCCTCTCGGCGAAGCTTTGGAGGAGGCCGTTTCTCTCGGCTTGGTCCAATCTCGATCCGAACTCTTCGTCACTTCTAAGCTCTGGTGTGCCGATGCTCATGGCGGCCTCGTCGTACCGGCGATTCAACGGAGTTTGAAGTAAGATTCTTGTTCCTTTTGATTTATAAACGGTTTCAGACAATGTTTAATATTCTCATATTGAAATGAAAGAGTTGACCAAACCCTTCTTCTGTTGTTCTAGTCAGAAAGACAGTTTCTGATTATAGATTATCAATGTCGGATATAGTATCAATATTTCTGGGTTTGAAAGAAGTAAACCAGACTTGATGAACAGCTTGATGCTCAGATGATTATACTCTAGAAATAGAGTTTAGAGGCAATTATTCTCATTTGGAGATGCTCTTAGTGTGGAAACTTTGTCTATCACAACCTCCCATTTACCTAATGAAGATCATCTCTTTGTCACATCCTGTTTTGTAGAAATCTTAAACTGGACTATCTTGATCTCTACCTAATTCATTGGCCGGTTAGCTCAAAACCTGGGAAATATAAGTTTCCAATTGAAGAGGATGATTTTTTGCCAATGGACTATGAAGCAGTTTGGTCCGAGATGGAGGAATGCCAGAGACTCGGGCTTGCAAAGTGTATCGGAGTGAGCAACTTCTCATGCAAGAAGCTTCAACACATTCTCTCCATCGCTAAAATCCCGCCCAGCGTCAATCAAGTAAAATATACCTTCTCAGTCCTCAAGATTTATGTTTCTGCTAAAATATAGCCTTTTTATTTTTAGAGAAGATCAAATTTACTGAAACAACTGGAGATGTTTTGTTTATGGTGATTGTGTGAGAAAGGTGGAGATGAGTCCAGTGTGGCAACAAAGAAAACTAAAGGAGTTTTGTAAGTCGAAGGGAGTTATTTTGACAGCTTATTCAGTGTTGGGATCGAGAGGGGCCTTTTGGGGAACTCATAAAATCATGGAGTCTGATGTTCTCAAAGAAATAGCTGAGGCCAAGAGAAAGACCGTGGCACAGGTACTACTCTCAAGAGTTATATGATGATCAAAGAAATGTGAGATGTGTTATGCATTATACATAATCAGATTATCGAGTCTAAATGATCGAACTTCGTTTTGGAGACTATTTTTCGGTTTTTGTAATCGAGATTGGTTAAAAAGATGAATGAATTTGTTGGCAGGTGAGTATGAGATGGGTGTACGAGGAAGGAGTGAGCATGGTGGTGAAGAGCTTTACAAAAGAGAGATTAGAGGAAAATTTAAAGATATTTGATTGGTCTTTGACAGAGGAGGACACACGGAGAATCACGGCAGAGATTCCTCAGTGCAGAATCGTCGGCGGTGAGGTTTATATCTCCGAGAAAGGCCCCATTAAATCTCTAGCCGAAATGTGGGATGACGAGATATAATCACTTCGTGTGGAAGTGACCCAGTAGATACCATATTATCATAGTCATTCTCTTAGTTTATTTCCTCTGTTCATCATAACTCTCATTAAAACAAGGCCAAACAAATAATACCCGAGATTCAAAAACTAAGGCATTACATAAACGAGAGTTAGAATCTGGGCTCCTCAGATACTATATCCTGTAACCATGTTGGTTCACCAAGAGCAAGGTAAGGTTGATGACGAGCAGCTCTTAGCAATAGAGTTTGCTTACTTGATTTATTGGTTAGGAAGACAAGCAGAAAATCACCTGTAACCATGTTGCTTTACTTGATTTATGGGGCTGTCAGGTCCGCTTCTCTCTCGTGTTTCTCTATCCACACTTGAAGTAGCATACAACACCTTGTCTCAAGATGAAGAATCGAAGAGCCTGGGTCGGATGAATGCTGAACGTCTCGAGGGTGCGAGCTTTGCGGTTCAAACCACTACTAAATCGCGAACCAACTAACAGAGGAAACTCTATTGTCGTGTGTATTGATTGTGGTCGTCAAGGTCATATAGCCGAGACTTGTTTTCGTTGCATTGGAATATCCTCCATGGTGTGAAGACAAGCCTCGATAAAAATCAGGAAATAATGGTGCACGTCCATCAAATGGAATTCTCAGCCGCGGAAACACTACTATTTCCGCGGGACTTTTGAAACTGAATCACGTTGCTGCTTACAACACTGGAGCGCATGACTTAACGGTTTCTGTCTGACATATGCAAGCGCATACTTTGACTGCAGCTGATAGGATTGGCATTAGCTGGTTAAGCGACGCTCAGTGGAAGACACTGGTTTAGTTGCGTGATGAACGCAAGCCTCCTTCCAATGGTTGGCCTTCTGGTACGTTTTTCTTACATTCTTGGATCATCGATTCTGGTGCGTGTAATCAAATGACCGGAACACTTGGATTCTTGTTGGACATTTCTGGTATGACCCAGGTGATGATTAAACTACCTGATGGACGATTCACTACTTCAATAAAACATGGCTGTGTTCGTTTGGGATCTTCTTTGAGTCTTCAAAATGTTTACTTTGTTGATGGTCTCGATTGTCATCTAATTTCTGTCTCTCAGTTAACTCGAGACAGTGGATGTTTGGTTCAAACCACTGACGAGATTTATGTTATTCAGGATCGCATCAGGAAGATGCTGACTGGAACGGATAGACAGCAGAACGGACTGTATCTCTTTGGATGAGTAGAGGCTGCGACTGCGGTTCAAAGCTCAACTGGACTTTCGTGACGTTTGGCACCGCCGTTTAGGCCATCCATCCTCTAAGGCATTGGAGATGTTGAAGGTTTCATATTTTAGTAGTTCAGTCTTTGATTCCAAGATTTGCGATATTTGTATCCGTGCTAAGCATGCGCTAGACTCATTTCCTATAAGCATTAGTAAGACGAGTCTTGCTTTGATTCAGAGGTCGTCTCTTCATCACTACTGATACGACAGCGGAGATGAAAGATATGATCCTTTTGTTGCTGAAACTGAAGTATTAGCGTGCGGTCATAGTTCCAAACATCCTCCCACCAAGCTTGCTGACTACGTTATGACGCTTCTTTATACACCATTCCCATCGGCTACACCATATCTTTTGGACAATTTTGTCTCGTCTTCTAATTTCTCGCCCACTTATCAAGCTTATGTCATGGCAATTACTAAAGGGATATAACCTCGACAATACCAAGAGGCTATTCTCGATGAAAACTGGCGTGAGGCTATTAAGGATGAGATTGGTGCATGTGACGAGAGTGGTACTTGGACGATTGAAGATCTTCCTCCGGGAAAGAAAGCTCTTGGGCGCAAGTGGGTGTTTCGCCTTAAGTTTAATGCCGATGGTACACTAGCTTGCCATACAGCTAGGCTCACCAAACGGAAGGTAAAGATTTCACAGAAACCTTTGCTCCGGTCGCGAAAATGGTTACGGTTTGCACATTTCTCAAAATGGTTGTTCTCAGGACTGGAAAGTACATCAAAATGAATTTCCATAATGCGTATCTTCACGATGACCATGACGAAGAGGTTTATATGCAACTTCAACGTCAGCCATTCAGAATTTTCAAAGTGACGAATTTTATCTTCTCTGTTCGTCGGTCCTAAATGACAAATAAATTTGGAATTTACCACAAGCGTTGGGTGAAGATGCCTATGGAAACAATAAGGACACGAGACTGTTCAAGTAACGAATGTGAAAATGCGATTATTGTGTTTGCTAATTACATAACTAGTGATTAGTGCAGTTTGATATCTCTAATGATTTTTAATTGTTAATATGTACATACCTATATGCATACTGTATTTACATATTATGCATGCATCATGATATGCCTCTAGAAAAGAAGGGGAATATGCATGCATTTGCAATTTCAAAAGTAACTAGAAAAAACTAATTAAAACAAATCTCATGGTCGATTGTGTTTATTCTTTTACTGGATGAGTGGATTCTGATGGCTGTGTAATTCGTACATTGTGAAATCAAATTTGATAATCAAATGTTTTAGGTGTGATTAGTAACTCTTTTTTTTTTATTATCAAATGAGTGATGGTCTAATGCTAGAATTATTGTTTAAATTGATATATCTAAAAATTGATTTTGAATATTGAGAGACTATATGTTTAAAATTTTAACGCTAGCTATATCGTAAGAAGTGTCTCCCATATATTGTGACTAATCAGTAAAACATGTAAGCAAACACGTTTTTATCTTTTTATTTTATTGCCTTTTTTGTCAACATTTTATTGATGTTTTATTCTCTTTTCACTATATTTCGCAACCGCTTACCGCTTTGGGTTACTAATTTGTTTTTGTTTTTTTTAATAACTATTCTATTTTCTCAACATAGTAATGTGAGAATGAAGATTAAACTGATAAGAACACACACTTGTATCATTGCTGAAAATCAAAATATTAAATTCTAGTATCAAGTAAAAAATCTTATCATCTAAACTATAAATTCTGGATTGGTAGGTATATAATTTTTTAGTATGAGGAATGTTTTTATTTATTTTTTTTTAAGAAAAAAAAGCCACAAGATTTGATTTTGAGAGTAATAAAATGGATATATAAAAGAAAGTGGAGGAAGAGGAGAAGAAGAAGAAATCAAAAACATAGTTGGCACTTTCTCTGTTCTCTCCTCTCATTTCCTACTCTTTCCTCACTGGACAGAGAGCTATGTCCAGAGACGGTGGCGTTTCTTGTCTTCGTAGGTCAGAGATGATCGGAATAGGAATCGGAGAACTCGATTCTCCGCCGCTGGATTCTGACCAGGTTCACGTTCTAGCCGTTGATGACAGCCTCGTCGACCGTATCGAAAGCGTTTGAGATTTTCAAGAATTTGATTTTGATTTTGATTGATAGAGATTGAAGGTTGATTTGATCATCACTGATTACTGTATGCCTGGAATGACTGGATACGAGCTTCTCAAGAAGATTAAGGTCTGAAAATTTTCTCGCCATGAAACTAATTTTCTCAAGCTTTCTTGAACAATGTGGATTCTTTCTGAAACAGGAATCGACTAGTTTCCGAGAAGTTCCGGTTGTAATAATGTCGTCGGAGAACGTACTCACTCGAATCGACAGGTGAATACTCTCGCCGGATTTTTTTTTTTTCCTAGTTTTGGATCAGAAGTAGCAGATTAAAACGCCTGAGGAATTACTTGACGAGAGACGTTAAAGTCTCCGACGGTTACAAACCAAACCTTCCAGATGATCTCAGCCGCTTTGCTTCTCCGGCAACGATTACTCCTCCTCCTCCTCCACCGCTGCCGTCATCCACCGCGATAGAATCTTCGTCTCCAGTGGAATATGTATCCTCTTCCCCTCTGTCTCCGGTTTTCGTTGACGATTCGATAACATCGTCGCCGGAGTCTTTTTCGCCGGCGGATTCGCCGATGAGACGGATTGAGATGAGGAGTCCCGGATTAGATTAAAGAGATCCGTGTAATGGCTATCTCCGTTAACGTTTTTACGTTTTGACGGTTTATTGACTGCACGTTGACTTGACGCCGTCAGTTTATAGTTCTCTCTTTTATATTGGATCGATGTGGGGCCTCTTTTTCCGCGAACGAAAAACCTTTTTGTATTTAATTTACATATATTTTCGTTAGTTATTTTTAACACTGAAAAGACTAACGAAATATATGTAAATTAAATATATTCGTTAATTTCTACTCAAAAGTAATGTTTTCTTTCTTTACTAAAATAAATAAAAACTATCCATGAAAATACTTGTTTTTTTGGTGTGACAACCTACTGTTTCTGGGTGTACTGCGCTATATTTAATTCATTAAAGTGCCGGCGATTATTTACTGTGTGTTATTCGATTGTATATACATTGATGTACAAGTTTGTGGATAATTAGTAAATTACCATTTTATTTCATTTTGGTTTTTAATTAGTACAAATCTTAGGAGTATTCTAATAATCTACGTGCATATGGGTGAGAAAAAAAAATGATGGAGATGATTATATAATGTATTTTCTTTCTTTTGTCAACGGAGATGAACGTTTTTTAAGAACATTATGAGACAAGGAGGTGATTTGTCCAAGTAACTAATTAAAGATTATCATAAGGATTCATATGATCAAAACTAAACTGAGGTGTAATATAAAACAACAATAATTAAGTAAGCATTATAGCTCCTAATCACACGTACTTATTTTCTTGATTTGCACCACGACCAGAATATCTACTTACAGAGAGTCAGAGAGAAAGGTATATTAATGTATTTTGAACTTTCTTTAGAAGAATGAAGGATCAGATTGGATGCTACAAGATGGTATAGTATTAGTTAATTAATTAACGAGACCTTTACATTGGGAACAATTTCTCAGACATTCTTAATTGTTGAGGATATTTCATTTGTACTCTTCTCATTTCTAAAATACTCTTCATGTGGACCCCATATAACATTTTACCATTTCTTCCCTCGTTACCCTCATCTATTTCTCTTCTTTTTGTTTTTCATTTAAATAAACAATAATGAAAATTAAAAACAATCTTGTCTCATGGGACCCACAAAAACAATTTTTCTCTCTTCGTTATGATAATGATACTTTATGGGACCCACAAAAATGCATTCTTCTTCTTTTTCTACAGCCATTAACCTTCACCCCTTTTTCAACCAAATTTTTTCCAATTTCTTATTCTCTCCATTGATTTTTTATATATTCATCACATATTTAATATATATTATGTAGAATTATTGAATATTTAAGATTAAAAATTCGAAACTAGGAGAATTGAACCTTTTACATTTGAATTCAAAGAATTGAGAATAAACCAATTGAGCTGATGTGTTTTTTTTGCAAGTATTACAAACACATTAATATTTATAAACTCAACTAATTAATAATTTAGATAATCAAGTTTATAATTATAATTATTTGTTATAGTATATTTATAATTATCTTTAGGTAATTAAATTATAGTATATTTATAATTATACTATATTATAAATATAATATAAATTATCTTTAGTTACTTTTGGTTTTTTCTGGTTTTATGTGGATTTTTGTAGAATTTTGGTTATGTTTTTAGGTATTTTGGCTCTATTTTAGTTTTATTTGTTTTTATATGATTGTTCGTGTAACTATTTTTCACAAATACAATTAAGTAGTACAAATATAACTTGATACAATTATGTTTAAATTATACAATTGAGAATTA
The DNA here is from genome assembly GCA_039880935.1 of Streptanthus diversifolius. Classification (NCBI taxonomy): domain Eukaryota; kingdom Viridiplantae; phylum Streptophyta; class Magnoliopsida; order Brassicales; family Brassicaceae; genus Streptanthus; species Streptanthus diversifolius. Next base: position 2,103,050 of record JAXGFM010000007.1, read on the forward strand.
CGAATACAACTTAGTACAACTATGTGTATGTATTGAAATATTATTAAATTAAACGTTTTCACAACTATGTAATAACAAATACAAAAATACAACTGAATACAACTATGTAAATATCGTATACAACTGAGTTTTGAGAATACAACTGAATAGTAAAAATACAACTGAGTACGACTGGTCCTATGTATTACATGGTATTAAATAGTTCATAAATTGAAATATCTAGGTATTAATCGTATAACTATGTACTATGAAATACAACTGTATATTACTGGTACAACTTCATTGTAGGATGTAGGGTTTAGGGTTTAGGGTTTGGGGATTAGGGTTTGGGTTTAAAGTTTGAGTTTTATGGGTTATAATCATATATTTGGTATATTAAAACCAGAATTTATCTTATTAATTATGATATCTAATTATTATTCTAGAAAAAATGAAAAATAACATGTTTTAATCTTAACAAACCCTAAACATATATGTGTATTATTAACTTGTTTGATCATTAGTATGCAAATTGTTCAAAATTTGTAATTTTGAAAATTTATTATTATGAAAGTTTTCTAATCCTAATTTGGTAACATAATATAGTCGGTACAACTAAGAAAATTGACTTCAAATATCAATATAACTGAAAAAACCATAAACTGACATTTATATAACTATGTGTTATTTATACTACTATGTACAACTATAGTGTGAACGTTTCTAGTGTGAACAAGTGTGAACGCATAATATTTATTATTATTTTATTGAATAGTAGTGTGAACGCGCAGGAGGGCGCGTGTGATTTAGCACCAGTCGTACTCAGTTGTATTTGTACTATTCAGTTGTATTCTCAAAACTCAGTTGTATACAATATTTACATTGTTGTATTCAGTTGTATTTTTGGTATTTGTTATTACATAGTTGTGAAAACGTTTAATTTAATAATATTTCAATACATACACATAGTTGTACTAAGTTGTATTCGTAATTCTCAATTGTATAATTTAAACATAATTGTATCAAGTTATATTTGTACTACTTAACTGTATTTGTGAAAAATAGTTACACGAACAATCATATAAAAACAAATAAACCTAAAATATAGCCAAAATACCTAAAAACATAACCAAAATTCTACAAAAATCCACATAAAACCAGAAAAAACCAAAAGTAACTAAGATAATTATAAATATAATATAATTATATTTATAATATAGTATAATTATAAATATACTATAATTTAATTATCTTAAGATAACTACCTAAAGATAATTATAAATATACTATAACAAAATAATTATATTGTATAATATAATATTATCTAATATAATTATAAATAATTTAATTTAATTATAAATATAAATTATTTAATATTATTATAATTTATATATATATAATTATAAACAATTATAATTATAAACTTGATTATCTAAATTATTAATTAGTTGAGTTTATAAATATTAATGTGTTTGTAGTACTTGCAAAAAAAACACATCAGCTTAATTGGTTTATTCTCAATTCTTTGAAATCAAAGGTAAGAGGTTCAATTCTCCTAGTTTCGAATTTTCAATCTTCAGTATTCAATAATTCTACATAATATATATTAAATATGTGATGAATACATAAAAAATCAATCTGGTCAAATGGTTTAAGTTACTTGTTTCTTTACTTGGGAATCCAAGTTCGAGCATGAAGTGTTGCAATTTTGCCAAAGTGGACCTAAAAATATGATTGGTGGGCCCCATCACTAATTTTTTTTAATTTTTTTTAATTTGACCCGGTTTGGATTTGGATTCTAATGGGTTATCCGATGGATCGTGATATGGGTCATAAATAAATTTAAGTGTATTGGTTTTTTAGTAATTACATAAATTTTAATTAAAAAATAAATCAAAAACAAAATTATAAAAATAGAGGAGTGTTTGAGAAATGCTTTTAACTTTTAAGAGTATTTTAGAAATGGACCCCTTACATTGCCCATTGGAACTTGGGAAGAGGTATTAATTTTTTAAAAATATACAGTAAGATGCAAATGAAATGTATCAATATCAATAATCATTGGTAGACAACAGAATCAGCCCAAAGATATTCCCCACGTTTGGCGTACTAAACTCGTAATTATTCAATCTTTTATCTTCCTCAATTTTGATTTCTAACGTACCGCAAATATACAACTTTTGATCTGGTTTTCTAAGTAGAACATGCGATAAAACATTGACTAAGATTTTTTTTTTAAAAAAACAATTGTAAGCGTTTGCAAGTGATGTTTAGAATGCCAAAACTATATATGCTTGTATTGTATATATGAAGGATCTCACGTATTATGAAATGATAAAGCGCATTGAAATCAAACGTAATTTGTGAGAGACATTATGCCAAAGAAAGAGGTTATCCTTAAATACATATCTACGCATAGGATGGTAGTTGTCCATTTACTAAGCCCATTCTTAAAAATAACCAGATCCCGTTTGAGTCATCCAAATATATGTTCATACGTGATCTCACTGCCCATTGACCTTAAACTGCACGATCAGCCAACATCGTGAAAGTTTTTGTGGTCAGTATTCTACGAGAACATTGTCAAGCCCCACACTTAGCCACCAGTTTCCATGTTTTGATCATATATGATTTAATTATTTATATGTTACATAGAATATATACTATATATATTTATTTTTAAAAAATTGAACATAAATATAAAATCAACTTAAAAAGACTAAGATAAACTGATTTTCTATAAAAAAGATAGATCTCAAACTGGTTGTCATTAAACTCCTAGATAAGATAAATGAAAACTTCAATTCCAATGCTGCTACTGGTTTGTATAAAAGCAGCACACCGAAGATTATAACATCTCGTGGTCTTATATCCATTTCTCCGGTTTAAATTTATATTATCTAAATATGTCTAGTACGAACTCTTTCGTGCCAAACAACTAAACAATTAGCACAAACTCTTTTTTCTAATTCCTAGTCCACCAACTATATAATATAATCATTGATATAATATATATATATATATATGTAAACGATTTTATTCATATAATATTGATTTTTAAATTATTTATTTATTATTATTTTGTTAAATTTAATTTTAATAGGGATTTTAATTATTTTTAAATTTGATATATCTTACTTAAAATAGGATTTTCTAATTCTTTGCTCACAATTTACTTTATTATTATTATTAAATAATATTTATTTTAGAAATGTAATAACAAAGTTAGTATTTTCTATGTTTAGTAAATCGGATATCTATGATTTCAGTTCATAAAATTTTATAAATTCTAAATATTATTGTGTTTTCCGGTTAAAAATCGAAAAAACCGAAAACTAAAAATATTTTAACCAAAAAAATCATAGTAGATATGATATATATATTATAGCTAGTTTTTATAAATCGAAAAACCAGAAAACTGAAAAATTGAACCAAAACCATACTAAAATTCAAATTGAACACTCCTCAACAATATCCATGTACAAATATTCGTTTTGATTTTCCATAAAGCCTGCTTTTGTTCTTTAAACCTATCAATTTTTCAGTCATTAAAATAGTTGATAATTTTCAACTTATTTTTATTTAAAGGGAATACCACATAATATAGGTATACAATTACTACCGCCAATAATTATTTAAAACTAGTATTCCTCCCGTAGTAGTACTATGTACAGGAAAGCAAATACTTAATATAAATTTGGAAATGTGATATGACATACAATTTTAAATCTTTAAAAAAATTAAATTTACAGTTTAAAATTATGATTTATGGACATGTCATGTTTAATTAGATGGTAAACTAGACTCTCTCTTTTTTTTTCCATTCTTCTTATGTTTCTCTGTCTGAGTTGAGAATCTCTTTGTAACTTAAATCTTTTATTCTCTTCTCATATCTTCTGCTTCAATCTGCTTCAATTTCTGATCATTAGACCTCATTATCTCACTCTTCTTTAGTTCCAATCTAAAACATAAGAGGAGATGAAATGGTGTTCTCAGTTTCTTGACCTTCCATTTGAGCCGAGCCGCTTTGGTTTGTGAAAATATTCAAATGGAATTCTAACTTTTGGAGGTGATCTATAAACTGCTTTGTTTCAATATTTTTTTTTTTATTTTAAGCACAATTTAATTTTGTTGTAATCTATTATTATTATAATTATTATTTTTGTAGTGTTTGACTGTTTTGTTCAACCTTAGCTATATATGATACATTACATTTTGTTACTTTGCTAATAAAATGCCAAAAGGTTCTTAAAAAGAAATAAAAAATCTATGTCATATTCAATCTCTAAAATAAAGATCATCCCTTTATAAGTGTCAAATATATTTTTAAGTTCTTTCCTACGAAGAGTTTGGAGAAGTCTTATTCAGCTAGCTTATATGGGATGGGACCAAAAGAATTAAATTTCTCAACTTCTCAACAGCTATTTCTAAGCAACATCAGTTCATAAAGTCAAACATTCCAAACTCGCATTTACACCTCAACTTCTCTCCTTTCCAGATTATTTTCGGTTTCTTCAACAACATCCACACGTTACCAAACTACTATCACAAATCTCATTTATTCTCAAGCAACAGAGTTGATGCAAAAAAGTCACGGGTTGGTTATAGAACACTATAAAGTACTAATTTGGTAGGTTTTTAAAGTTGTATGTATATAAACTGATTAAACATAAAATATGATTTTATTTTGCTTTCATAGAAGAAAAAAATGTGTCAGAAAGAAAAAATATAGGAAGAAGCTCTAAGAGTAGACAAAACCTACTCTAAGATAGTATCTGTCCCACTACAACACATATCATCGGTCCAATGATTTTTGATGTTTTTATTGAATTTTTATTGATGTCTTTATATTTTTATAATATTATAAATAAAATAACAATTAGTTTAAAAAAATATAACTTCATAAACGATCTATTACACACAAAAATCTAGTATTTGAATATGGTCTTTTGTATCTTTTCTCGCAAAATCATTCATCAAACTCACATAGTTGAGTTTTTTAATCATACTTGACTCGATTGATAGCAAAGATAACTCATTCAATCTCTTTTGTGACATGGTAGATCACACATAATCTTTATAAGTTTTAGTTTTGAAAAGTTTCTTTATGAGGTAACAACTAAAACCAGAATGGTCAACAATATGCGATAAATGATTCCTGTATTTGAATAATAATCTTTCATTCTTTTCAGAAAATCAAGTACTTTAATGGGTTTTTCCATTTCATTCGGTAAAACATTTTGAAGATGAAAAAAATTGAAACTCAAAAGTCTATTTTCTCTTAATTAATCTATATTTTTCTTAAATATTAATTATAAATATAAAATTAATTGAAAAAGAAATATTTCCAAAAATATCACTACGTTACTGCTATTACAAAAAGAAAAGCATGAGATTTTTTTTTATTTAAAAAATTAACATATTATTTTTTAAAATAAATATATTTAAAATGTATTAGAAATATATTAATCCAAATACTCCTAAAGTTTTATGATGCCCTAATCCCAGATTTTGGTTGTTTTGGTCTTGGGCCAGATATGACAATAGGAAGGCTGTAAATTATTTTTTTGGACAGAGATGGATCTGTTCCAAGAATGGGATAGATGAAATATTGATAGGAGGTAGAAACATTTGGTGTAGTCTAACACTATTTCATGCATTCATGCAGAGTTAAAAATATTTATCTGAGTAATATAATGCATGAAAAAGTTTTAACGATTAGATATTACAATAGACAACTTTTTTTTGGCTTAAAATTTTTTTTTGGCTTAAACTACTTTTGTTCTTTAAACCTATCAATTTTCAGTCATTAAAATAGTTGATAATCTTCAACTTATTTTTATTTAAAGGGAATACCACATAATATAGGTATATAATTACTACCGCTAATAATTATTTAAAACTAGTATTCCTACATCAAACAACTTTAATGTAGTGAAGATGGTGTCTTCACTTCATAAGTGATTAGATTTCTCAATTCATATAAAAGAATTCAATAGATGTTGAGCTCATTTTCATAAGATAAAGATCTCGTTCATTCTACGAGCAATAATTACATAAACATATAATCTAGCGTACAATGTATAAAGGTTTCTAATAACAACATTGTATATTCATTCAAAACCATCTGTGTGGTTAGACAGACCTTTGTTACCAAAAATAAAAAAAAAGAAGACACCAAAGTCAATGTGTATACAAAATTTCAGAAAGATAGTCTCATATACTCTTGAGGGGAAATTAATCTTTTATATCTTTCATTAATTTGAAATGTTTTTCAATTAATCATATTATCTAAACTAACGTATTTTTGTTGATATCATTTACATTCATAAATATATAACTAGTTGTAAACGTAAAATAATAATTTTACTTTAAATTTTGACTGAGACATTTGAATTTGAAGGATATATGGATAAAAGAAGTCAAATATGGTAAAATATCTCCACAATTCCATATTCAAACTCAAGACCTGATCAACGCGTAGGCATTACGAAAATGACATAGTTGCCCTCGTCTAGACTCGCGTCAAACCCGAGTAAGTGGAGGTTGTTTTCGTCAAAGCAACCACGCTTTTGACATTGGAACTTACCGCATGAAATAAGTTAGTAATTTTTTTTTGATTTACCAAAAAGAGAAATAACTTAAAAAAATCATTAATGTGTTAAATCATGAAAATGGTTGTCATGTTCATCGAATCATTCAACACATTTCCTTCTTCTTTTTTTGTTCTTAAATCTTTCCTCTTTCTTCGTTGTCAAATCCATAGGAACCTTCTGATTTCGCTAGTTTTTTCTTAGCTCCGCCGCGTGAAATCTTTTACTCCGTTGACGGCGAGAAAGTTTCCGGTGAAGAACCGCCGCGATGTCTTTCCTTTTCCGTAAGAACGGAAGCAGTTCACGGAGGCGGATCAAAGACAAACTTCGAGGTCGGAACTCAGATCGCGGGAAGAGAGAAGAAGAAGAGAGAGTCAGATATGACGGCGGCTCCGATTCGATACCTCCACCGCCTTCTCCGTGGGGTTTTCTCTTCCCGGAGGATTTTATGCGAATCGACGGGAATCTCAAAGCAGTTATTGTAGATGACGAAGGATTGGATGTGATTTACTGGAGAAAGCTTCTGGAGCTTGAAAATAGCGGGAAAATTAGGAAAACCCCTAGACCTAGAAGAGGAGCCGGAGAAAGAGGAGAGAAATCCGATGGTGGATTTAGAAGAACTGGAGCAGATGAAGAAGACGAAGACGACGATGACGAGGGATTCTATGGAGGATCGGGTGGTAATCAAAAGGGAGACGAATCGATTGAGGAGGCGTTTTCGTTTCATGTGAAAAAATCTCAATCTCCTTCATCTTCAGGTGGTGAAATTCGAGATCAGAGTAATAACAGTAGTGTTAATGGAGCGAGATACTACACTTCTTCCCCTACCTCTGCTGCTTCGCCGTCACGGCCTTCTTCTTCTACAGGCGGAGTTAGTGATTACGGCGTCGTTGGAAAACAATCCCAATCCAAATTTCAAGCTCCTGGCGGCGGCTCATTTCCCTCTTCTCCGTCGCAGATTCCGCCGAACCAAAGCACTGGCGGTGGTGGTGGTGGCGGTCGTTCGCCGCCACTTCCGCTTCCTCCGGGTCAATTCGCGGCGGCAATTGCTTCGTCCTCTACATCGCCACCGCCTCTTACAGTTAACCAAACGGTACCACATGTTCCAGCTAACCAAACGTCACCACCTCCACCGCCTCCGCCATTAGCTGGGGCACCACCTCTGCCCCAACCGCCTATTCCGGTTACAAAAGCACCTGCACCGCCACCACCACCTCCCCCCGGTAAGAAGGCACCTGGGCCGCCACCACCGCCTCCAATGTCGAAAACTGGGCCACCTAAACCGCCAGGTAATGCGAAAGGAAAGGCGGCTGAGAGTTCTTCAGCCATAGGCAAAGAGGATCCAGCGCAGCCAAAGCTCAAGCCTTTACATTGGGATAAGGTTAATCCTGATGTGAGCCATTCAATGGTGTGGCATAGGATCGATGGTGGCTCCTTCAAGTAAGCATATCGTTACAGTGACTAAAGTTTATATACAATCTAGAATGTGATTTTCTTAAGTACTGAATGATTATGAGTTCTCATGAACTTGTATTTGTTTCTTGGGTTAGCTTTGACGGTGATCTCATGGAGGCTCTGTTTGGATACGTTGGCGCTCGAAAACCAAGTGAAGCAAACAGTGTACCGCAGAAAACGACTGTTTCAACTTCGCAGACTTACATTCTCGATCCTAGGAAATCTCAGAACAAAGCAATTGTACTTAAATCTTTGGGAATGACTAAGGAGGAGATCATTGACTTGTTAACAGAAGGCCATGATGCTGATTCTGATACCCTTGAGAAGCTTTCCGGAATAGCTCCAACGCCAGAAGAACAGACAGAGATCATAGAGTTCAGTGGCGACCCAACGAAACTTGCTGATGCAGAATCTCTATTGTTTCACATCTTACGGGCAGTTCCTTCAGCGTTTAATCGGTTCAACGTCATGCTCTTCAAGATCAACTACGGCTCAGAGGCTGCTCAACAAAAGGGATCTTTACAGACACTTGAATCTGCATGCAACGAGCTCCGTGCTCGTGGCTTGTTCATGAAACTTCTAGAGGCAATCTTAAAAGCAGGTAACAGAATGAACGCTGGAACCGCTCGAGGAAACGCTCAGGCTTTCAATTTGACAGCTCTAAGAAAACTGTCAGATGTGAAGAGTGTTGGTGGGAAAACTACTTTGCTTCACTTTGTTGTTGAAGAAGTTGTAAGATCTGAGGGGAAACGAGCTGCGATGAATAAGATCTCTAATGATAATACCGGTTTGGAAATTGCAGATGCATCTAGAGAAGAACAAGAGATTGAATTTATAAAGCTAGGTTTACCCATTATTGGTGGCCTAAGTTCAGAGTTCACCAATGTAAAGAAAGCAGCTGGAATCGACTATGACTCGTTTGTAGCCACGACCTTGGCTTTAGGCGCCCGAGTGAAAGATACAAAACGCCTATTAGACCAAAGCCAAGGGAAAGAAGATGGGTGTTTGACAAAGCTGAGATATTTCTTTGAATCTGCAGAGGAAGAACTGAAAGTTATTACAGAGGAACAACTCAGGATAATGGACTTAGTGAAGAAAACCACGAATTATTACCAAGCTGGAGCTTTGAAAGAGAGGAACCTGTTTCAGTTGTTTGTTATAATCCGTGATTTCTTAGGGATGGTTGATAATGCGTGTAGTGAGATCGCAAGGAATCAACGGAAACAGCGACCCGCAGCAACGGTAGCAGGAGCATCAACTTCAACAGCTGCAACACCGAGCCCTGCTGCACCACCAAGAAATGCGGTTAGATTTCCAATTCTGCCTCCAAATTTCATGTCAGAGCATTCAAGGTACAGTTTAAGTGGCTCAGACTCAGATTCTTGATAACAAGGATGACAAAAAAAAGATTCTTTACTTTTGTTCTATGTAAATAGATGATAGGGAAAGCTTGTTGGTTAAGAAAAAATTCTTTAGGTTCTTTGAAGATGGTCTTATGATTTCACCTGTTTTGTTGTTGAATTAAAAATTGATTCTTTTTTGGAAGACGAAAAATACAAACCGAAGTGACCAATTGTATTTGTTTGTATTTCGTTTTGTTATATTTATAAAACCTATATTTGGAGAGTAGCAATGATAATAACATTGAATATGAAACCTCTATTGTTGGGCAAAAAAAGAAAAAAAACCTCAGATGTAACAGGAGACTCCATTAAAACTGGTTTAAAGTTTTTTTTTTTGTCTGTATCAAGAACAATCAGAAGCAAACTTAGATACAAACACAAAAGCTTCACAAGAATCACATGTTTCTCTTTATGTAAGTAAAAGATACTTCGAGATTAAAACTCAAAGAAGAGAGAGTATACAATCAAAAACACGGAGCAAAGCACAAAATACTCTGCCCAAAAACCTCTTTATCAATGGTTCCTATCATCAACTACAGTCTCATGTCTCGTGGCACTTTAACGAGCAAGAGCTTCATGGAAACGCAGCTTTGACTTCTTTTCTATCAGGTCCAAATGACTGCCAACAGAAAAAAAAATGGTCAATAAGGACGATTATATATAATGGTGTAAATTTACAGAATGTGAAATTAGTAATTTACCTCGGTTCCAAATCCCTTCACATACACATTGGTAAAAATCTCAGAAGGCTTTGGCTTTTTAATCATAATTATTGATGACATTTGATACCAACAATTCTTTATCAATAAGCAAAAGATCTCTAACCTTTTTTTGACAATTTGACAGAAGATTTCTAAACCTTCTCTTTTTTCTTTATTTCCATCCATTCAAAATCTTGGAGACGAAAGATACGAGAGGGTTTGTTTCGCATAACAGCAGTGAAGTGAAGTTTTTACTTCAATTATCTTAAATAAAAATATAAAACATAAAACTCTAGCAGTTGTATAAACGTTTTTTTGTTGAATTAATTTTAAATTTATTCCAAAAAAGAATATTATACTATAATTTTTTTAATAGTTTATTAATTTACTTTTTTGATTTAGAGTAAAATAATGAATTTTAGTTTGAACTTAACGGAACAAAAAAGAAAACTGTACTAAACCCCAAATTTAAATGAAAAAGAAAGTATGCTTGATTCAATTCATAGTTTATGTGGTTTCATCTCTTCCGACTTAGTTAGATCTAGAAGAATTTTTAATGTAGTTAACAAAGTATACTTGATTAAAAATACTAAGTTGGTAATTATTAATAATTAGCTATCGTTTAGGATGGGCCTACTATGAAAGTAAATAGTCATAAATATTGGGAACAAAAGACTCATCATTTTTCTTCCAGACACTCCTCTATTCCTATAATACATAAGTCTGACTTGTAATTTGACCTAACCGAAAGTGCAAGCCGGAAGTTTGACTGACGGTAAATACTTAGAGACGAGCTGCATGGCCAGTTCTTGAAACTCTCCATCTTCATTTACAGCATGAGGTAGTTGCTCTTCTTCCCACACAACATCCAAGTTAGTTGGTTCCATCGTATATTCATTGTTATGCGCCAGATCGAAAGGCGGCTGCTGCATTTGTTGTGACGGCTGTACAGAAAAACGCTGAAACGTTGAAAGAAGAGCTTGAACGTGAGCAAGCTCTGCTTGTAGATTCATCACCTAAATAGTATACACAAACAAAGTCTTGCCCGTAAGTTACAACATATGTTGATTATAATCACTGGCGTTTAAGAAAATGTTTTAATGAAGAACCTGGTGTTGAAGATAGAAGAGATGGACAACAGAGCCATAGACAGGATCACGAAGTCTAGCTAAGGCCTCGTAACAGAGCGTGACGACTGCATCAAGCCGCTTGTTCAAAGGCAATCTCAGTAACATCTTAGAGGTATTGCTTGCTCCAAACACTTTGTGGACCGCTGCAAACCTGGCAGTACCTTGCTCTGCATCGAAATAAGGAGCGAAAACGCAACCTCTCAAGCATTTCCTCCTCAAGAACATGCACGCCCCGCACGGTCCTTCTCCTCCTCTTCCACCGCCGTTCAAGTTTCCGGTCATCATCTCAAGTAGGAAGAGAGAACGAGAGATAGAGAGGAGAGGAGGAGAAGGGCCGGGTTGTGTTTATTTACATATCAGGCCAAGTCGATGAACGAACTTATAATTCGTAATTTATATAAATAAATGAAAAGTGTTTGGGTTTTGACTGTCAATGTAAGTTTGCCAACACTATTGAATGATCGGCCGCTTATTTATTCATTTATATACATTTTATAATTTCTTAGTCTTTACGTGAATACTACGTACTCATGTAGCATATATTTATAATATATCTTCCTATGAACAATTAATATGGGTTCCTAAATTCAACGTTATAAATGATCTTTTTGTAACATGTTCCGGATATTAAGTGTAATTAAAAGTTAAACCAAACAAACGTTATTAAAGATAACCCACAAGTTTACTCAAATGAAATATGTTGCATAAAAGATATATACGCAATGATGAAGATAGATATTAGATTTAGAGTGCACATTCCACGTGTGATCGATTCATATAGCTCAAATGTACATAACCCTAAAATCATAATTTGCATTTTTTAATCACATAAATAGTATCCCTAGCGGCACCTCCCCATGCACATTTCTTTTCATGCGCTTACACCCATAGACATTGAAAATGTACGAATGAGATATATCTTGAGATGTCTGATTCAGACCATAACCCTATATGTAAGAGCGTATCATCACGAGGTAAACCGGACTATGACAAACGTAGGAGGCGATGAACAATTGACACTGAACCACACATAAACACAAAAACAAAAGTTAGTGAGACAAGACAGCTATATTATAATATCTCTCTTGACCTTCTTTATTGCATATTCTTCCTTTTTGTTTCTGTTTCACCCGACATTATTAATTCACTCTCGATCCAGTCATCTCTTTTCAGTGTTTCTATATTTTTCTTTATAAAATGTTTTTTTTTTAACTAAGAATATATACTAATTTATCAAAGAAAACTCTATGAAGTTACTAATCTTGTGTTGAATTAACCAGTGATTTTGACTAAACAAATCTGCAAAATAACCGAATTCAATTCGACGAATGAGCGATTTAATTAAATCCCAAAGAAACTCTAACCAAAAGAAATCATAATTAAGGAAATTAAATTTAACTAAATTAAACTTCTTAATTACATAAGAACATTACAATTTGAGTTATGGTTTTGAATCGGAAACATCATGCATCAAATAATTTAACTTATAATTATTTTATTATCATAAATATTAAATAGGATTAGTTGAGAATTTGCAGTCATAGAGACAGACACAGAATCGACGTTGCGATCGAACCAGAAGCCGCTTGTACTTTGCTATTCAATAACTTTTCAAATCATCAGTAAACAAAAGAACCCACGTCGTCAGATCTAGACACGTGGCATATCTCACAGCTTCTATGATTTCACAACTCACAGTCACACGGACCAAAGCATTCATTCACTATTTCACTGACCACACCCCATCCCTTCGCTAATAGTGAGCCTATAAACTACCCTTTTAATTGCGTGTGACTAATATTTTTATTATTGCAAATTAATTGTCATTTTTTCTCTCAAAATAACTATCATTTTATGCTTTCAATGTAACTTCTATTTTTTTTTATCTCATTTACCCTTAATTAAATTAAATATATATATATATATATATAGTACTATGATATTTTAATAGTCAGTCAAACACATTATAAACTTCTTAATTCCCGTGAATAACTTTAAAATGATATATAATTTTTTTTGTCAGATTAGTGTTTTTAATATTCTTTTTAATATTATGAGATGCTTGATTCGAATCCTAAATATGTGTTATGAATTTCAGAGATAACCACCATTATACTATATGATTCGATTCTGACAAATGATATATACTTTAAAACAGAAAAATATATAGAATTGGTGTAGAATCATAATAATAATCAGGCAAGCCAGTGTAAAAACCAAAACTGCCAATTTTGGTCATTATTACTTTTTAATTGATGTTTTCAATATTTATACCTTGTTGTTGTAATAAATTACTCCATTTGTTTCACAAATAATGTCGTTTTACATATCTCATATAAATACATTAAAACAATTTTTTTTTCTTTTTTAACTAATAAGTTGAAATATTAAGAGTAAAGTTAAGATTTAGTCTTAAAAATACATTAAAAATATAAAACAACATTCTTTGTAAAACAAAAACAAAACTTTAAAATAATAATTTTTGTGAAAAAGAAATTTAATATTTAAGTCGGAATGATGTAGCACAATAGTCGTCATTTCTGAAATTTATGACACATGTCTGGAGTTCGAACCCAACATCTCCATAATATTTAAAGAGGTATTAAAGCCAGTAGGCTAAATTGACAAAAAAAAAAACAAAAAAATATAATATTTAAGGCTATCCCTTATAATTTTGAGATATAAAAATAAAAACATTGTTAGAGTAAATGCATCTAATGATTTAAGTAGTAATTATGAGATTGGCTTGAAGCCTTGAAGCCTATAAACATTGAAGGTTTACGTAAGAATGTAAAAATCCGAATTTCAATTCGCTTTTTTATATGGGTTATTAAGTTTTCTACAAAAAAAAATTTAAAAACTATAGATACCCAAATTGATAGAGCATAAATCGATTTGGTAAAATTTTAATCTCAGATTCGAATTGTTATCAATGCTTTAATATAAAATTTAGTTCTGGTTTGGTTTTCCTTTCTGTTTCATATTTAGTTTTACTTATAAATAGACAAAAAATAATGCCAGTTTATCAAATACTAAAACTCAGTTCCATTTTCAGATAAGATTCTTATAATTATCCAAACTGAACGGACACTCTTACTAAAAGTATAAGATTTGCTGCTGAAACTACGATGACTACAACGAATAATAGATGAAGATAATAAGATTTTAATTGAAATAGAAATATATCATTAGGAGGAATTTCCAACATTTGTTTGAATGAATGAATTAAAAGTTTCCGAGTTTAGCATTGTCTGGAACATATATAATCTAACACTATACACCAAAACTGGCGGCTCCAGACGCAATTTAGGAAAAGAAAAATTACGGTCTTCATGTGAATATCTCTGAGCCAAAATGATGCAAGAATCTTGTAAAAGACAGTTTTGTCTCTAGTCTCTTCCACTAACTGATGCTTGCATATATCAGCCAAGAACTTTCACACCTGCACAATAATAAACAAGCCCTAATCTATTTACTTTTACCTCGAATTAGAGAATATTGAGAATTTGCAACATTGATCACAAGGTTGACGAATGGTAATCTGCAATGGTTTATGAAAGAAGAGGATTACTTACGTGCTTAACGTCGTTATTAAGGTAAGGCAACAAGTCTACGGTTAAGAATTATGTGAAAACGCGAGATTCTTCTTTTTCTCAAGGTTTCCCTGCTACCAGGAGTTTTATCATTGTCAAGCCCATTTGGATTCAGTTTTGGTTTCTTCTGCTTGCTTCTATACAGAAGATCTGCTGTGTTTGGTTCATACTTGACCTAATAACAATCGGAAACTCTCATTAATCATATTCACATTAAAAAAAAAAAAAACAGAAAGATTATTAATACGATAGTATGTGATTTACCTTGGAAGAACTGCAAGCCATCTTACATTCGACCTCGTTGATAATTTTCAATCCTTCCATTGCACGTGGGATCCCTGAATATTCGTCTGCACGGCTCAATTTCGCCTTGTTTCTGAAGATAGTATATATTAAGATGATTACTGAATGCACTTGCACAACTGAAGATGTGATAAGTGATGATGCTCTTATCATTGCTTTTTCATTCACCTCTTCAGAAATAGACCAGGCTTTTCTTCATCAGGTAGAAGCGAAAGAAAATCATTCTGCAGATAATTTGCAAAACCTGGTTCTACTGTTACAGCTGTAACTTCAGGCTGATCGTTCCCGCTGTTCATAAGTTGAATGGCGAGACGGGCTTGTCCAGATGACTGCATAGAAATTTGCAAGGATACTTTAGCATGTGAAACCATATACACTGGTGTCACCAAATATCAAACATACATATTCAATCCGGTATATGTTCTGATCATGGAGAAGGGCTCGGGCATTCTCATGGTAAACTGTATCAAAGAATCTTCCCGGTTTTCTGTAGTTTTCATATGTGTATAGTTGCAGTAGCTTGGTGTCTGTCTCATCAGCTGCAACTGCATGAAGCTGAAGCATGTCCAAGCCACGTCAATGATCAGTACATAAAAAAGAACAAAAGAGGGAGAAAAGAAGCAAAGTCAAGACAAGAACAAGTTGCAGGTGAAATGGAAGCTTACATGCTTGACAAACTTCTGAACTAGCTTGTCCAATGTGAAGAGAATATATGATTGTGCTCCAATAATAGCTCGACATTCATCTTCAAACTTGGTATTATCACTCGAGCCGTCAAGTAAATTATAGAGGGCATCCATGAACCTGTGCTTCAATTTATCAGTTAGGAAAGAAACTATTGTTTCAATTTAAATTATGTACTAAATACTCCTTAGAAAATGAACCACCTGGTATAAGAATCAGGAGATGTGTTATCTGGATCTGGAGCTTTCCATTTCCTCTCTGAATGTATCTTCGCAGATTGAATTCTCTCGTACAACATCTGGAAAAAACAACAGAATTAGAGGTTTGAAATGAAGAAAATTGGCATCTGAGGAACTTGAGAAGTTTGTTTCGTAGTCCTTACTTGATGAAGCCTAAAAAGCACATAAAATGAATCATTCCCATAGAAAACTCGAGAATCATTCGGGGAGTTACTTTCGCTGACTTGTAGTGTCGCAGGGACATGCTTTGCAAGGGGCTTTACAGGCTGCAGATACTGTTCTGAAAATGTGATAAAGGATCCATCTTCACGTTCGTTGCCATTAACCATCCCTACCGCCTCGTTTTCACTATCAACAATACAATCAAGCCGGTCACAGTTCATAGGTCCTTTATGCTCTTCATCGGAAGAAACTTGGCCACCAAACTTGCTTCCTGAGGCAACAATTTTAGAGGCATTTTCATTCGCTTCTGATACCTTTTGAGTAATTTTACTTCCATCATCTTTAGGGGGAGTATTGCTCCTCGCCCCGGCTTCAGTACAGACTGCACCTTCTTTGTGATCTTGCTCTGTATTACTTCTTATATTTTCTGGCAATTTCTGAGCATGCTCGACGCCATTGTCTCTATAAACCTCAAAATTGTCTTGCTCAAAACTTTCGGTGGGAGATAATTCACCCTCTTCTCGCTCAACCTTCTGCTCTCCCATTATTAAATCACTAACCTTACTACGATTCTCTACACCCTCCATTAACAAATCTTTCCTGGGTGGTGACACTAGTTTGGGAGGCTGGCTATCCTGTAGAACCACAGACAGAAGATAGGTTAATCTCTTTCTCAAGACTCCTAATGAAATAAACTTTGGATTTTGTCACTCTTGAATGCCTTATAAGGCTAATTGGTACTTGAGGAAAGCAACTCTCATAAATATTCCCAAGATTTAAATGCGCTCTCTACCACCATCAACCCGAATTTATGAGAACCTTTAACTATATTTAGTCAGCCAAAGGTGTCTACGGCCTCAGTTCAAGAACAAAGGCAAAAGAAAAGAGAGGCAACACAATTACCTCAATATTCATAGCTGCACCAACATGCAGTTTATCTTGCTGGATGGTTTCTTGTGCGTTTACAGTAAAATTTTGCTCAACAGAGCTTCCTTGCACTGTTGGGTTTTCTTTGTTAGGTGTTGTTGGAGGTGATAGAAGTTTAAGGTTTGAGACAAGAGAACCGTCACAGGTGCTATCCTTCACTGCCTCACATGCCTCATCCTGCTCTTGATTGTCTTTGGACTTTGCAACATCTATCATAGTTTGAGACCTAGAAGGAACACCAAACATGGGCTCCAAAAAGGTTACCCACAGCTTCATTACTTTATCCGACTGTTCAGTGGCACATATTTCTTCGCAGTAATACTTGATTAGTTGATATAGGTCAGCATGAACTTGTGTATCAGAGTAACTGAACTCCACGTCTGGGCTGAAAGAGGGCCTAGATCCAACAGCAATGGCATGAAGCGGGTCTTCTTTATGCTTTCTATCACTGATATCTTTTATTTCTGCCACTAAACCTGAATTTGGGACATAACAGACAACTTAACTCAGATGCAAATTCGCACTTAAAATGATACAAGACATTCTATTCGTTTCAGTTTTTTCTTAAACAATCATGACGCCTTTATATAAACCATTCTTCTATATAGCTTCAAGTGCAGCCAAACACAATCAACGGTTTTCAACAAATCTAATTTAGGTAGGTAATATAAACAAAATGATCTTATAAATGGAGTTAAAATCTGTGAGAAAACATACCTTTTGTGCTCAGATTCTTGGAGTCCTGCTGCTTGAAGTAAAAGCTACGGTGATCTAGTGATTTGTGATGATTCTTGGCATATACTTCAGCCCATACTTTCCTGAAATCAGAGCGACACCTAGCCCATTCTTCTTGTTTCTGCTTCAAGCGAGTTAGTATCACCGGTAAGGCGATATGAGAATTTTTCTTCAAAAAGTCCATGACATCAAGCCCATAATCCCCGTATAACCGCTCAATGCATCTTAGGTTCAACTCTATTAAATCGTCACATATACAGGCATTAGCCCAATTAAGAGATTAATTAGACATACATATAGCACAACCAGGTTTGATCAAATAACTACTTGCCTGATAAGTGTTCTTTGATACAAATTGGTGTCTCTATAGAGATTGTGTTGTTGTTGATCTTCTCCAAAAGAGTTTCCACACGCTTAATGGCTGCACTCACAGACTCTAATAACATGTCCAACTCAAACCTGAAACCATATCAGGAATTTAACAGATCAGATGGAAGCTGAATTAGTTAAGGAATTTTATATCAACACAAGTTTCAGACAACTTAGTAAAATTAGAAGGGAAGACTAAACCAAATAAAAAAAAATCATGAACTTACCAATGTTATAGGAAGATTCCTAATCGAGATATTGAAAGAAATACAGGAACCTAATACACTTTATAAGTCTTACCTGTCATCCTCACACCGAAACAAGCTTTCTTCATACTGGTTTTTGCGCATGTGTTTGAATGAGTAATCCTCACTCCCCGATGTGACAGATACCCAATGATCGTTAAGTACCTTTTCACCTAGAGTATTTCTGTAGCTTGGAATCTGAATGGGATACTACACAGGAGAAAGCCAAACCATATGATCATAGAGCACTAAAATGAAGTATGGTAGATCAAAACTATTTAAGGTTTAAGAGGCGCTCACATCATCTGGCAGGAGACGATAACTTGGTGAACATTGTTCACACTCAGCAAGATCCAGTTCATTTATAGCCTTATGGTTGGTGGTAGATAGTAGCATTTTTTGACATCCAATATCTTTACTGCCATTCTCTTGATATCTTTCATGACACCCGTTATTTTCATAATCTTGAATACCCTCGTTGTCTTCTACCTTCAGGTATCCTGGCCATTGAGCTTGATTAACAAGAGATTCTGTAAATATAAACATAGTTGGCCCTTAGCTACTGACAAATCCATTGAAAGAGACAAGATTGACCATGAACCAAGATGACGATATGTCTCACAGATTTATATACTAATTTTCCTTTAGTATCAAAATCACTGGAAATTGGAAGACATAATGGTAATTATGCTATTAGCAGGCCGTAGTAATGAATAAAAATGCAAAGAAGTATAAATAGAAATGCTACAGGTGATTCAAAATACTCACTTCCCAGAGAATTACCAGCAGAGCAAGCCACAAGGTTTTCGTCACCATCTTCTCGTTGATCGGAATGTTCAGTATACTCACCCCGTATTTTTATTCGCTGTGGCAGGTAAGAAGAGTCCGTATTAGCATCTCACTCAAAACTGAACCATCGAGTTTCTTAAACATAATTTCTCATCCATTAGCTATATCTTTATCTTCCTCTTAATTTTATCACTCTTAGCACAACTAGAAGACGGATGTTAATTCTTTCCAAACTAAGCATGCATCGCCAGTGGCCACAGTACCAAGAACAGCTATTAGAAACATTAGTAACTAAACTTTCAAAAATATGTAGAATTTTTAGAAAGTTTAATAAGAACAGCTATTAGAAACCTTCTCAAAATTCCTTAGATGCATGACAGGAACTGGAGAATTCTTATCGCCCGGTACTGCGTTCCTTCCGGAAAGAGGGTAATGAGCAGAACCTGATCCTGGATTATCAGGCAAGAAATGAACAAACTCCACAAGCAGATCTTCATGGTCCTGGAACAACAGAGTAACCTGTACAACAGATGATAATCAGAAAAAGATCACAAGAAATGTACAATATGCACATTTACTGTAAATCACCTCTTGATAGACATCCGAGATGGACTTGCTTTCCTTTCTATACATGTTCAAGATGTCTAGAAATTTTTTATAGGCACGGTCATCACCCCCGAATCGTGCCTGCAGGAATACATCATTAGTATCATCATGAATTTATTGGTATATGATTTTAAACATAAGATACATACCTTTATCTTGTTAACAAATTCGATAGCTTCTCCGAAATCCACTGGTTTCTTCTCCGGAAGGGTTATTTTGTATCCCTTAGGCAAGAAGGTATTAAAACCCAAAAGCAAGTCGTCATAGCCCTTGAACAACTCTTTTACTCTAGCTATGACGCCATTAGTGTCAACTCTACAAACCAACATGAGACAACGAAGAAATTAAACACACTTCCTGTTGTGGAAAAGAAAGACCAAATAGAAGAGACAAGAAGGGCATTACCTCTGAGCTTTAAAGTCTTTCATGACATCAAGAAAAGTGTCGTACTTCTCTTTCTTGTCTTGAAACATATCCTTCACAGCTTTGAGATAGCTCAAGGCATCACCCGTTGTTAGCCCTCCCATATTTCCTCCTCCACCAATAGTTAAAGGCTTACCATTTCTGCATTACACAAACATATAATTAAGTAATTTTCCCTTCAAATGCAGTAATTGTGCTTAAATCCATTAGGTAACTAACCCAACAAAAACTTTATCAGACTCAACCTAGAAATTCATAAAACAAGAGCATGAAAATTAATATCCACAAAAAGAAAGAAAAAAACAGCAATTTGATTAATTAATATCTTATCAGCCTGCAAGTTCGATTTCACAATTTTGACTTACGTACCCAAAAAAAAACGCAGAATTCGAAAAAGAAGACAAATCAAGAAATTAGGATTTAGAAAAAGAGCTTACGTTTCTCCTCGAGACGAAACTGTATGTGCTCGTATCTGAGCTTCAACGTAAACCTCTTCTCTAACCCTCTTCATCTCTTTTTGCTTTTCCACCGTAATATATATATATCAATTTTCACAATAACAACAAACGCTTCACTACCCTGAAACCAACCAATCGAAGTTGAAGAAGAAACAAATTCAAATCTTTTCCCTCTAGTAACAAACAGAAACCAGATCTATCGAACAAAAATCAAAGATGAGAGATGTAAAAAGAAAAGTAAGAGAAGAAGATATTTCAATATTTCAAACCTTGTAGAGACCGGATCACATTCTTCAAAGGGACACAGACAACTTCTAGGTTCTTCCGAAGAAGATAAAACGTACATAGAAGCGAGAAAGAAGAGTGGATCGGCGACGTAAGCAGCCGCCGTGAGTTTGCCGGAGAAAAGGGATACGAATCTTCACACAAAAGAGGAAACAATAAAGAAAAGAAAAAAAAAAGCAAACGGAGAAGATTGCTTCTGGTTTGGATCTCTTTTTATCTGTTTCTCTCTCAGATACAAATAGTTTTCGGAGAAGCGAAAGAGGTTACCCGTAGAAACCAAAGGCTAAAAGCTCGAGCAAGAGAGGGAAGAGAAGAGGCCTGTGAATGGTTATGTATTGTATCTATGTATGTATGTATGTCTCTGTGTATATATATATGCGGGAGGTAATAATCAAGTGCGTTAATATCTCGCATGCACTCATGCATTTAATGGAAATGTATAACCTTTGGAATCAAACAGGTGGTTTGCAATTGGATTTTGCTAATTAGTCCCTGGTTTATCATCGTCAAATTAGGGTATGGAGGCTCTTCTTTAAAACAAACTTAGAGCAAAAGTTAGTGAGGTAGATCTATAGGTTAACTACTTTATAACATAGGGTAAACATATGATTTTAAAGGCAAAAAATTATTTTTTTGCAATGAAAAAAAAATCATATTTCTATAATAGTTTCAAAAACAAAAAATAGTTTATTTTTGTTAACAATATAATAAAGCTTAAAGATCTCTTTAAATACCTATTATCAACATAATCTTATAGAAAAGTGCATATTTTCACAATACTCTTATGGAAAATAAAAATATGTTTATACATATTTTTTTATTTTAACAAAGAATATTTTATTGAAGATTTATTATTTCATATTTTCACTATATCTATATATATATATATATAACTTGGCCATGATTTGATGATTTATTAAATTTTTTAACGTTTATTTATTATGTTATTATAAATTATGAAAACTATTGTATCGAGAATTATGTAATGAACACCATATTATAAATATCCACACCAAAACAAATTATTTGCATTATGTTGAAAATCTCATGTAAGTTTATTTCCATTAATTTTAAATTTGTAAATCACACTTTTTGGGATTTTGTTGATTTAGCATAAACACATATAACTTTAATACAAAATTATATGATAGTTTTTTAACAGAATTTTGGGTTTTCTAAGGTTGTTCAAATTTTCAAAGTTTCTTATCAAAAGTTTATTAATGCTGAAATTTTTTGTGTTTTCTTATTTATAATTAAATAGATTTTTTCGGTGTTTTTAGTAAATTTATTTAAAACCTGGAAAAATATAAAAAGTTTTTGTTTCACTCGAGAATATTCCAATGAAAAAAAATAGTTTGTGATTCATTATAGTTTTATGGTGCTCCCAAAATCATGGATTGCTAATTTATTCAGCTCGTGTGCTTCCAGGATCAGTTTGTTATATCATGTTCTTCAATAGGTTTCAGTTTTTAAAATTTTCTTATTAAGAGTATGATAAGGATAAAGATATGTTTAAATGGAAATTATCTATTTATATTAAGAATAGAAAATGAAGTTTTTATTAACAATAAGAATATGATTAGGAGTTTTTTAATTCTAATAAGAATAGAAATATAAATATGATTAACAAAAATGTGCTAACACTATATATATATCACTGTTGAGTTATAACATTGACATAACTTGAACAAAAGAGAACATTATAAGCTTTTGAATGTTTAGTTTTGAGAGAGTTTTTAAACATTAATAAAGAGAGTTATCTTTATTTAAAAGTTAAATATGTTCTAAAAATTTTAGTGCGTGAGTTCCTTGTTTGGCAAGCGTATCATCACATTAGTTAGATTAATAGGCAAACTTAACTCTTCTGAACATGGCTGCAAGACCTTTAATAGTCGCAATGTAGTGTTGAAGTGTTAAGTGAACTATGTTATTGTTGAAGAGTCGAACAATAGTGATGTTATCTCCTTCAAATATCATATGGCCTAAAAACCAAGCAGCTTCCATTTTCCAAATAAGTGCAGAGCATTCTGCTTCCTCTACATTGAAACGCCCTTGATATCTGCCAATGATCCATCCGAGTCCTCCATTTGGTGTGTCCAGCCATGAGGAGGTCGGGTCCATTGAAAATGTGGAAGTCGCATAGTTGAACTGGGTTGGCTCGGACACAATGTAGAGGCTGTAGCGGAGATTCATTCTTGTGCTGCGTCCTAATCTATCTTATTTATCATGTTTTCACTGTTTCAAAAGTCAGTGAATTATTAATCTATCTCATAAGTTTCCATTGTGTCAATATGTTATATCATGTTATTTAAGGTTTGAAAACAAAACTCTAAAATTATAATTTTAAAAATTTAAATTATGTTTCTGTTTGTGAATTTTTTTTTTGTCAAATACACTTGATTTAGATTCAATTCCTGATTTATAACTTGATCAAAGTTATATCCACTAAAATTTCCAATCTCCGGTTGATCTTTTAGTTTCATTATAATCTCTGTAACAAATCAATTTTATTTTATCTCAATCAACTTTTTTATCACAAACTTTAGACAATTTTACAAATTAAAATTAGGTTTCATCATTTAGGATTCATGAATAAATTTGGGGATTCTGGAATTCAACTATTTGGATTTCAAATTTTAATCACCTAATAATTTGTGGAAATCATATGGCGCAATAGTAACCATCTTTAAAATTCATGACAAATGTCTGCGGTTCGAACCCAACACCCCGCAATGTTAAAGGGATACTAAAACCACTATAATATGTTGAAAAAAAAATTACCTAATAATTTGTATAAGAAATTGTGTTGTTTTTAAAGTATATTTTTTGTCAATCCAAAAAGTATGGCATCTATATAACTTGAATTGGTTAAGGTTTTAATTTGACTGGTTTAAGATTTCTTGGTTTAATAAATAAGAAATAAAAAATAGGAAATATAAAAACAAAATATAGATATTTTAACAATAGAAGAGCTAATGATAGGTTTGGTTATTTAAAACGTAAAAAAAGTTATTGAAACAGAATAAAATGTAGGAAAGTATAAATTTCCATTTATAACTGAAAAGGTAATACATATGAAAGTTTTCTGTAAATGAAATTTTTTATGAATTTTTATCAAAAAAAGGAAAGATATATGAGCTGGTCTACTGGTAAGCTGTTATAAAAGATTTTCTTTAAATCCATTTAACAATCATAAATACCTATATTTGACAAATGGTAGTAACTTTTTTCCCCCGAAAATTATTTGAATGTTGACAGGTTGTAATTCAGTATAACAAATGAAATGATAATATTACATTTACTATATAATAAATTTTATACCTAATATTGTTAAAATATTTGACCATAATATACACGTAGAGAGGTAATGTATAGCTGTATATTCATAAATTACAATAGGAAACAAGCAATTACTTTTATTACTCAATATGTTAAATATATTTTATGAAATATAAATCTATATATACAAATAATATATCTGTCCATAACTATTTCACATTTTGCTTCTTCAAAACTTTTTCAAAATGGTGAAAAGAGAGAGAAAAATAGAGATGGTGAAAATGAAAAATGAGACACACCTTCAAGTTACATTTTCCAAAAGAAAATCTGGTCTTTTTAAAAAAGTTAGTGAACTTTGTACATTATGTGATGCAAAAATTGCACTAATCCTATTTTCACCAAGTGGGAAAATGTATACTTTTGGTCATCCAAATATGGATGTTTTGTTCGACCGTTTGTCAAGTGGTTCTCAGAACTCTATTCCTAGACACAGTCCCAACACAGAAGTTGAAAGCAACACTAATTATCAGATCCAAAATCTTAATAACATGCTTACTCAGGTGATTTTTCAACTTTTGTTTTCTTAGAGACAGCTAATGTTTTATATTGTTTTTCTTGTTTTTCATCTTTTCAATAATTAACAACATACAAGTGTTTCAGAATTTACTGAGAATTGCGGTTTTTATTTAATAATTAACATAAAATAAATAGATTTACTCATAAATTTGATTGTATGTATATTTTTTGTTGTTTTGACCGTAGGTGGTCGCTGAAACAGAAAAAGAAAAAGAGAAGAACCAGAGGTATAAGAACATCAACATTGAAAGAGCAAACAACAACTCTGAGAACTGGTATCAAAAGCCCCCAGAAGAACTCAACTTAACTCAAGCCATTCATATGAAAAATATTGCTGAAGATATGAAGAAGAAAGTTAATGTTCTCTACTATCAATTCCAACAAGGTTTAATCACTCGTCTGAATTACCATGTCGGAAGTTCCAGCAGTGTTCCTCCAGGTATTGTTCATGGTGGTACTTACTACACCAACCACAGTTTATTTGAACAAAGTAGAAGGATGGGTACAAATGAATTCAATTATGATCTAAACATGATTCCTTCTAATGAATCTTTACCGTTTGGATATAATCATGATAACAATAATATCTCTGAAGGATTTGATCCAGATTGTGCTGTGAATTTTACACCATGGTACAACAACGATAACCAGATCCAAAGCCAAGAGTCTGAACAAGGTCATCGTCAAGATGGACCTCGTTACTAATAATTTTCTGTCCTGATATATGACTTATGTCTTCAACTGTTTGTTACAGTTGCGTCTTCGTTATTCTTGTAGTTGTTTTCGTTGCTGTTCTATGACTTTTTAAGTCTTCAATGTTTGTTATGTCTTAAGCAAGAATCTATGTTTTTATGATGTTATTTTTCATTTTAGATAAACTTTGCTTAATCATCATTTCTATGTTATTATCATGATTATCTTAACGGAACCCAAATATATTTGTGACTCGAAGGAGAGCACAACCATTCACAAATTCTACGTCAACTGACAATATCACTATATTCACCTATTTTTTATTTATAATTTTCTCTAAATTTATTATTAATGAATTGTGGATTTCAGTTGGCCATAAGACCAAGTGAAGTGTCACATTGAAATATAATAGAAGGAATAAGAAGAATATGCATTTTTAACTATTCGTACGTCTTCTATATTAGTATAATAAATCAGTGATTTTATTATTAAGATAGATCTTACAAAATGATTTTGGAATGTAGTATTCTAACAATAGTTTCTACAGAAATATAACTTGACTAGAATATAAGATGATTATGTGACTAGTTAATGTAGAGACGAAAGACACAGTGGCTTGAAAGAGTAAATCATTGCAAAAATGATTATTGCAGTATATCTAATACGGCAACAACACATTTAGAAAACAATTATAGAATGAATTCAAGAACTTATTGAATCTATTACACATTCGCAACCCATCTTTGTTTGTGTATATTGCCTTAACGTAATCTACGTAACGTAAACTTATGTTATAGTTAGACACACGAACCTGTCACTCTCAGTATGTTTTTATCTGCAACAAACAACTTTGTATAAGAGATGTATGGGTTTCTTCGTTTGATTAGTTGAGAAATGTTTTTTTGAAAATCGTTCTTTATTCAAAGATTGGTTTCGTGGTCTGAGAGTAGAGAAGTAGAACACAAATAGTGCATGTGTCAAAAAACATTATTTGTCCCAAGTTTTGATCTAATCATGCTCTTATGGACACCACGAACATGCGACCATTCGCCTCTCGGGGTGAAGGATCTTAACATCCACCCTTAAATTTTCTACTCTTGTCTAAATTTTGGTGGTGAAATCTTATAAGATCAGAGGCTGGTTCCTCCTTTCGTATCTCCCTAAATAGAGATCAAGCTCTCTATTCACCTCACTGCATGCATGCCCTCTACAATCCAATATATTGCATGTCCCCTACAATGCAATAGGCTTCTTATTTATACGCTATAAATGTATAAATTTATCCTCTTTTCTTCACAGATTTACTTCCCTTGTTTACACGCTATGAACAGTCTTCATCTCCAGCTTCTTCTTCTTGCGGATCCAAGACCTATCAAATCATGTGTTTCTTTTGTGCTAAGTCATAATATCTTGATTTCCTACTTAACTTAGAACCTGGTAATACTTTCGTATTGTGAAACACTTCGTTGCAATGGACATTATAACCATTTTTTGAAATTTCATAACCACTAGTATTTTCTTGTAGCTTTTGCAGCTTCAATGGCTCTCTAACTTGCAATGTCTTCCCCGCATGCATAACTTGCCACTATCCTCACACCCTTGACCGCCTCTGTATACTGAAACAAAACCATGAAAGCAAACCACAGACTGTAAAATCCCATTGTTCTTCTCCGGCATTAGCATGATCGAGACTTCCATTGTGCCGTCTAAGTTTTCTTTATAGAGAAAATAGAAATCTCACAGTGCCTTTTTCTTCATATTGTTCAGAAACAACATTGAAATTCAGAGAGGTTACGAAAACGTTCCATAAATTCAAAGTTAACAATGGGAAGGACACATCTTTCTGGTCACCAATAGGCAAGATATATGACATTACAAAGCTTATGACATTATGAGTCCGAGAGGATACATAGGGCAGAGACATTAAATGCTATTGAGAAAGAAATTAGAAAGCTTATACAATGGGGAATTCAAAGAGAAGATGATATATCATTATGAAAAGCTGATGAAAACAAGTTTCTGAAGAAGCTCAATGCTAAAAGGACTTGGAAATTGTTGAGAGTAAATCAGCCAACTAAAGAATGGTACAATACGTGTGTAGTACTCCTGTGTATCTCCAAAGTATTCATTCCTTATTTGGGTAGCTCTCAACAATCGACTAACTTCCTAGAAGTAGGATGATGAATTGGAACTTGGGACAGAGGAAAGAATCACGGAATCATATCTTCTTCTCTTGTCCATATTCAAGCCAAATCTTGAAAACGCTCACATGTAAACTCCTCTTGGCTGATTACGCAACGGAATATGATCACTTGGTAATGCTTCTTCACAACTCAACTTTCAACAAACTCAAAATCTTCCTCTTGAGATATGCCTTCCACGCAGCTGTGTACCATATATGGCTGGAGAGAAACAGTCGATGCCATGGAGAATCGCCTTTTCCATGAATTATCGACAAACACGTGAGAAGCAGATTGATCTCGATTTGAAATACATGACAACTACTATGATGAATGGTTGGCCATTTGGTTTGAAACACAAATCCCCTAAGAAGACAAAATAAGACTCATCATCTTCATCAAATGCCTTTACAAGATCTTCTACTCAAGCTTTAGTTTGTAGTCGGAAATCCCTTTCAAGATTTTCAATTTAAAAATGATAAGTAAAAGACCATGCAAATAAACATTTTTTTCTATCTTTTGTTTCATAGAAAAAAGTAACACATGGTATTGATCAATTCTCAATATGCTTAGAATTGCAATACATAAAACCACCATATATTTAAAATGTGACAACCTTATGAAGTATATATATATATATTATAATTATTTATCCAAAACTCAGAATTTATAATAATATATCAATTTTAACATTTTATTGGATATATAATTAATCAAATTTAAAAATACAGTTCAAATTATATTTCTAAAATTTAAAAATATTTTTAAGTTATTTATGTCCGTATAGGTGCAGGCCCTCATCTAGTTTAGTATGAACACATATAATTATAATATAAAATTAAATGATATTTTTTAGGGTTTAGGGTTTTTTAGAGTTATTTGATTGTTTGAATTTTTTATCAATAGTTTATTTATGCTTAAGTTTTTTTGAGTTTTTATTAATTCTTAAATATATTTTTTGCCGCTTTGTTCGGTGTTTTAAATAGATTTTTTGACAAAAATAGATTTATGAAAAACTTAAATAAATATAAAATATTTTGTTTTTACTTAGGAATATTCAAATAAAAAAAAATAGCTTTGCGATTTACCATAGTTTTGGTGCTTTAAATTGACTGGTTTAAACTTTTATTTTGATGTCGGAATCATGTGGCATAATGGTAGTCACTTCTGAAATTCATGACACATGTCTTATGTTCAGATCCAGCACCCTATAATGTTAGGGATATTAAAACTTGTAAGCTAAGTTGACAAAAAAATAAAGCTTTTAACTTGATTGATTCAAGGTTTCTTAATTTAATTAATAAGAAAATATTAAAAGCTATGAAATTTTAAACATGATAAAAATTATTTTGATTATAGAAGAGATAGTGGTGGATTTGGGAATTTAGAAGGTAATAAAGTTAGAAAAAATATGGAAAAATATAATTTATATTTATAACTGAAAAGGTAATACATACAAATGTTTTATGTAACTGAAAAATTTGTATAAGTTTTTATCAAAAAAAAAGAAAAATGTATTATTTGGTCTACTATGAAAGCTATTAGAAAAGATTTAATGTAAATTCATTTAACAATCATAAATACCTGGTAGTGACTTTCAGAAAATTATTTGAAAGCTGACAGGCTGTAATACAATATAACAAATGAAATGATAATTTTACATTTAAAATATCATAAATTTATACCTAAAATTGATAAAATTTTAGACCATAATACACTCTTAGAGAGGTAATGTACAGCTGTATATTCATACATTATAGTAGGAAAAAAATCAATTTCTTTTAATACTCAATATGTTAAATGTCCTTTAGGAAATATGAATCTATAAATACAAATAATTTTTATGTCCATATGTATCAGTTCACATTTTGCTTCTTCAAAACTTTTTTAAAATGGTGAGAAGCCATAGAAAAATAGAGATGGTGAAAATAACAAATCAGAAAAACCTTCAAGTTACATTTTCCAAAAGAAAATCTGGTCTTTTTAAGAAAATTCATCAACTTTGTATATTATGTGATGCAAAAGTTGCATTAATCTTGTTTTCACCAAGTGGTAAAGTTTATTCTTTCGGTCATCCAAATATGAATGGTTTATTTGACTCTTTATCAAGTCGTTCTCGGAACTGTACTTGTAGAGACCGTTCCAGCACCAAACTTGGTGAAAGCAACACCAATTCTCAGATCCAAAATATTAATAACATACTTACTCAGGTGATTTATCAACTTTTGTTTTATTAGAGACAGCTAATGTTTTATATTGGTTTATTCAGTTTTTTTTTAATAATTGACAACATACAAGTGTTTCATAATTTTACCCAGAAATGGGTTTTTTATTTAACAATTAATATAAAATAAATAGATTTATTCACAAATTTAATTGTATATATATTTTTGTTGTTTTGATCGTAGGTGATAGATGAAAAAGAAAAAGAAATAGAAAAGAAGAAGAGGTATAAGATCATTAAAAATGAAAGACTAAACAACTCTGAGAACTGGTACCAAAAGCCCCCAGAAGAACTCAATTTAACTCAAGCAATTCAGATGAAACATATTACTGAAGATTTGATGAAGAAAATTGATGATCTCCACTCTCAATTCCAAGAAAGATTCATCACTCATCAGAATTACCATGTCGGAAGTTCTAGCAGTGTTCCTCCAGGTACTGTCCATGGTGGTACTTACTACACCAACCACAATTTATTTGAAGAAAACAGAAGGATGGGTACAAATGCATTCAATTATGATCCAAACATGATCACTACTAGTGAAACGCTACCGTTTGGATATAATCATGATAACAATAATCTCTCTGAAAGATTTGTTCCAGATTATGCTGTGAATCGTACACCATGGTATGACCATGGCCAGATCCAAAGCCAAGAGTCTGAACAAGGTCATCGTCAAGATGGGCCTCGTTACTAATAATTTATGTCTCCTGTTATATGACTTTTAAGTCTTCAACTGTTTCTTACAGTTGCGTCTTTTTTGTTCTTCTTTTAGTTGTTTTCGTTTGTGTTCTATGACTTTTCAAGTCTTCAATGTTTGTTATGTCTTAAGCAAGAATCTATGTTTTTATGATGTTATTTTTCATTTTAGATAAATTTTGCTTAACCATCATTTCTATGTTATTATCATGATTATCTTAACGGAATCCAAATATATTTGTCACTCGAAGGAGAGCACGACCTATAAAAATCATGTGTTTCTTATTTGCTATTGCATAATATCTTGATGTCTTCCCATCTTTCTCCATCTTTTGTACTTAATTCAGAATGAACTTTTTACTACCACCAAGAATACACGACCAGGAACTAAAATAAATGATAATAGCTAAGGGATATTAAATCAAAGCTGGTTAGCAAAAGTTCAGGGTCAAAGAGATTATTATGGGATGAAATATGCAGATTAAATTCCTTGCAATGGACATAAAACATTCCATAACTACTACCTCTATTAGTATTTTCTTGTTGCTTTTGCTGCTTCAATGGCTCTCTAACTTGCATTATCTTCCCCGCATGCATAACTTGCCACTATCCGCACTTCCTTGACCGTCTCTGTATATTGAAACAAAACCGTGAAAGCAAACCATATTAATTGTAAAATCCCATTGTTCTTCTCCGGCATTAGCATGATCGAAGCTTCCATTATCGTGGCGTATAAGTTTTCTTTGTAGAGCAAATAGAAATCTCACAGTGCCTTTTCTCTTTGAATTGTTCAGAAACAACCTTGACTACAACATTGAAATTAAGAGAAGTTACGAAAACGTTCTATAAAGTCTAAGTAAAAAATGGGAAGCACACGTCTTTCTGGTTTGATATCTGGTCACCAATAGGCAAGATATATGACATTACAAAGCTTATGACATTATGGGTCTGAGAGGATACATAGGGCAGAGACATTAAATGCTATTAAGACAGAAACTACAAAGTTTATACAACGGGGAGTTCAACGAGAAGATGATATATCATTATGAAAAGCTGATGAAAACAAGTTCCTAAAAAAACTCAATGCTAAAAAGACTTAGAAATTGTTGAGAGTAATTCAGCCAACTAAAGAATGGTAAAAAACGTGTGTAGTACTCCTGTGTATCTCCAAACTACCAAAGTATTTGGGTAGCTCTCAACAACCGACTAACTTCCTAGAAGTAGGATGATGAATTGGAACTTGGGACAGAGGAAAGAATGTGGATTTTGTGAAAGCTCGGAAGAATCACGGAATCATATCTTCTTCTCTTGTCCATATTCAAGCCAAATCTTGGAGACGCTCACTCGTAAACTGCTCTTGGCTGATTACGCAACAAAATGGGATCACTTGGTAATGGTTCTTCAGAACTCAACTTTCAGAAACTCAAACTCTTCCTCTTGAGATATGCCTTCCAACGCAGCTGTGTAACATATGTGGCGGGAGAGAAACAGCCGAGACAGATATCACTTGGTAACTGTTTGTATTCTTGCAGTCACGCCTAAGAATAACTACAACGTAATATTTTCTTACGAAGAATGGATTTGCAATATAAAATTTAAAATAAGATCATTTTATAGATTTAAATAACTGAGGTTATAAAATGTTGACACGATGTTTGCTTAAATGGTCCACATGGTTCAGAGGAGAATATGCTTTGGAAATTTTGTTAGTTGCGTTTATGTTAGGACGGATTTTCGCGGGCGTTTCCCTTATCAAGCCCTCAAGGCTCAAACATTCAAGCCAAGACTACCCGATACCATATGTCTAGGGTACAACGAATTAGGTGCTAGATTCTCTTTTGAAATGATATATTTCAAAAGACCTCTTTGTAACCATTGTATTCACAGTTGATAAAGGCAAAAGAACTCTTTGTAACCATCATGAACTGGATTCTTTACAGCGTGGAACATATTAAAAAACCTAAGTTTGGTTCTTCAACAACATCATATCGTTGGTCTATAATTGTTTCATACGCTTATGTAACCATCTGCACAACACTTCTTTGCATCCTACGACAAGGACACTAGATCTTGTCTTGCTCACGCATCATTTTCTAATTTGTTGCAAAATGCATGAACTCTAAATCCTTCCTTCTATATATTCTATCCCAATGGTAGTGGACTTATACTTATAAAGAATTACCATGACATTTCCAACAAGATTCTGAAATACCTAATCCATCAATGATATTTTTGATAAATTATCCACAAATTCAATTTGTAAGAATTTTCTGATAATGTTTTACCAAAATTTTGTTTTTCAAAATATTATTGGTAAATCATTGGAATATTTCTGACAACCCTATATCATTGAAAATTTTCATCCAAAATGACGATATTTTCATGTATATATTCTTAGTTCGTACCTTTTAAGTTAACGTGAATTCGTTTAAAACCTTTATTTTTCTTTTAGTATTATTTAAAGAATATATTAAAGTCTTTAGAATATATTGACAAAAATAAAATTACTTTCAAAAGTTCATTTCCCCATGTTCTTAAAATTCTAACTCAATTTTATTTGACCAAAAGAAAACATAAATCGGGCCTAGTTCGACTAATCCAGACAAAAACAATTATTGGGTCCAAATGTGGCCCAATATAACAACAAATGGCGTTTCTCTATAAAAATGGTTTTAAGTCTTTTAATCATTCAGTTCGTCATAATAATGACAAAATCAAAGAAAAAATCCGAAAAAGAACCGATTCAGATCAACGATGATGGCGATTCTTCTTTTGATCTAACTCTGCTCAAAGAGGCTATCGACAATGTCCCAACGAAGAAGATCAATTCGTTCGATCTAACTTCAATGTCTCTTGCAATATCCTCCGTAAATCGTAAGTGTAGTAAACGGAGACTTTCAGCGATGAAGAGAATTAATATCGAATCAACGGCGGAGAGGGAATCTATGAAGCAGCGATTGCGAACCCTTCTCATGATTTGCGATAAATATTCATGTAAAAAGTAATTAGGGTTTTATTGTTTTTAGGTTAATTTCATGTTAGGTATCGCAAACGATTCGGCGATTGTTCGTTTGTTCGATCTCATCATGATGATTCTCTTCGGTTTAGGTTAATTTCTTAATTGATCCGGTTTTATTTCTAGAATTAAAGTACATATCTAAATTAGATAATCTAATGGTTTTGTGCTGCTGTTTTATTCCTAATTTAATAATGAATTTTTAGCAATGATTGATACGCCTAATTTTGAGGTGATTCCCTTTAACAAAAAAAAAATATAAATATTGATGTTATGAATTATTAACATAAAATATGTGTGTATACAATATAAAATACATATGCTGTTCGATTGTTTCACGTGAAAGGAGAGCAAAGAGATATTACAGAGAGAAGAAATAATAGTTACAATTTGTTTAGATTCGGTTTGAGATTATTGGTGTAGACTCGTACAAACGTTAATGAACCAAGTAATAATTCAGAAACTTTCATGGTCTCAACAATTGCAATTTTGCAGCATGTAGGCAAACATTTGTACAAGGAATACACTTTGATACCTCTCCTCGTGATATAATCGTTGCTCTATTAAACTCATTTTGCAGCTTACCTGGCTAAGTTTTCTTTAAAGTTTTATCACTTTTTCATTCAAATTTAGTGGAATCAGTCACATACCTTTTGAGTCTAAGATAAGCATGCATCATCTCATGAGCCAATATATATCCAGTTAGGAGCCTGTGTGTGTAACATAGAGATTCTGTAGCCATGTCTATTAGCCGCTTGTGTGGCCCAATCCTTTGCCCTTTTGAGACCTGTGTATGTATGTGGACTAGAGTTCAAAAAAAAAGAAGTCCAATCTAGTTATAGTCTGTAAAAGTATCTTCTTGATCTTAACTAATGTCTTACACTTGTGACAATCTGCTCTTCAGACAGGCAAATACCTCTTGTTACCACTCCATAATGATTTTCCTGCTTGTGTTGAAACATATGTGTGTGTGAGAGAGGGAGAGACGTAGAGAAGGAGAGAAGTCTCAGTTTAGTAAATGTACTCACAATCTTCTCTTCTTCCTCAGCTGTATTCAGAGTTTCTTTTTCCACAAGAAAAAGGATTAATTCTTTCTCAACCTTCATGTTCAAGCCTTGGAAGAATTCGCGAATTTCCAAATGCAAATGAAACCATTCAAAAGTATCCATAACTGCACATTCCATACATTCTCGGCATAGCCACCGACCATCATCAAGCATTACATATCTGGTTCCACAAGCCTGCAAAAAACCATTAAGTATAAGTACCTCTAATATTTTTTGTGTTAAAGGGTTTTGAAGTACCTTTAATCTCTCACAGCTGCAACACTTGGCGGTTCCATCATCTTCATGACAAGGATGTACTTTGTACCTTGCTCAGTTGAAGGAATCTGAAATGACAAATTACATTTTGACATCGAAAGTCTTTAACTTTACTTTCATTTCATACAGCCCAAAATTGAGATTCTATTTACCTTCTCTCTGCAGAGATAGCAGCTGGGACGACGATGCTCCATGTAGCAATGTCGATGAAACTTTCCTTTTGAGTTCGAAATCTAACAAAGCAAAAGTAAGCAAGTCAAAATATTCATTAAATTAAGTAGCAACCAATTTGTCTAAATTGGTATAATTATGGTTTAAAACCTCATGCATAGCAATTGGTTTGTGGCAATGAAGGCAACATAAACATTGAGGATGCCAAAAAGCACCAAAGACAGTGACAGATATCCCTATCCCATCTTCAATTGTGGAATTGCAACCATCACATATGATACTACAAGTAAAACATAATCGATTTTTATATCAAATTTGTTAGAGCCAAAAGAATCATATATAAACTTGCAGAAACACAGAAGGTTTTACCTAAGATGAGGATTCACATCTTTATCTTCTGAATGCGTTATTTGTTCCTTCTCCTTACAAAACTCCGTATTGGTCTTATCATATTTTTTCTAACCCTCTGTTTCGCTCTGCTACTTCTAGCTTCAAGCTTTCTTTCTTTGCCTTATCAATCTCAATCTCTTCATGTTCTTCTCTTCTCTGACGTATGATGCGAGGACTCACTTCTTCATTCCGTGAAATTATCACGGCCTCATTAGTATCTATGTCAAAAGAATCCTACAGGTTTCATATCGTTATAAGTTTTCTGTAAAGCTTAGAAAGCAAAATAGACCTCAAACTCAGATGGATCATGTTTGAAGCAGGCGAAGCACCACATACTCACTTGTTCACCAATGGCAGGAAGAAATGGTGAATGCAGACCAAAGAACACCAAACCTCTTTGCTTTCTTTTATATGGATCGGAAACTTCGTCACCGTCTGCATGATAGAGAAGCAATGAATATGCATATCATATCATATTGGATTCATTTTTGAAAATTTTCTATCACATGAACTACGTATGTATGGTCTTCTTACACGACAGGGCGGACCCACATAGAAGGTAGACGGCTTATCATATAAGGTCAGCTGACAATTATCCTTTAATTGCACCCATAAAGATTCCTCCTTTGCACCCGTTTCTTATTTTTTTAATTAGTTTTCCCAAAACATATTTTCTTCCTTTTGTATTCTTTGATATAAAAAAAAAAAAATTAACAAATCAGTTAGGTCCGGTTGTATGTTTACAATAACAAAATTTGGTGAAATTAAGCATTTTTCTAATTTTTTACCAAAACGTCTGATTTTTAATATTTCTTCAGTAATTAATATAAAATCTATAGAATGTTCCCAATCAGAAAATTAGACATAATAAATCAAAACATATGCCCCAGCCTAAATACAGTTTTAGATCTGCTCCAGGTTTAGATGCATATTTAGTATATTATGCTAATGTGTCTTTGATGTCCACATCACAAGATCAAGTGATGATGAGCACATGTACGTTGAACTATCTATTAGATTTTGTCCGTTTTATAGATAAAAAAAAATATAATTATTTATATATTTATTTTAAATAATATATATTTGTAAATGTAAAAAGTTTGAGATATGTTAATATTTTCATTTTTGGTATAGATATATTGTATAACCTATAAAATTGTAACCCGTTTTGAAAATAAACAACATTTGTATAAAAATATCTGTAGATATCAAAAGTTAAAAATATTTTAAAAAAAATTATTTTGATGTAAATGATGATATTATATCATTTACATTAGTTTAATATTTATGGTATAATTATCAATTTAATAAATATATATACTTATAGTTTTCAGTATATTATATGGTACTAATTGATTTTATATTATATTTTATTTTTATCTAAAAAATTATTTAGTTTAAATGAATGAAATTAAATATTTATAGAAAATAATAGTAGAAGAATTTATCAATTTAATTTATTTTGTATCTAATAAATATATTTTTCAAATTTTTAAAAAATAACCTACAAAAAAACTTAATTAGAACTATTTTCAGAATTAAAAATATAACAATGTTAAAACACTGTTAAAATGTTGGCAGATGAACTCACCTAAATTGTCATAAGTTGTAGCTTCTCTTAAATAAACTTTAAATAAACAAATAAAATGAACTCAGTGTGTAGAAGTTGAGTGTGCCCGTGCATTGAGTCTTTTGGAAAAAGCTAAAGTAACTTTTAATTAATTGTTTTCTTTGGGTATCAACTTTTAATTAATTGTCATTGTGCGCTAAGTTTGCAAAGTTTGTTACTCTTTTGGGTTATGTGATCACGGAAAAGAAAAAATTGCTGTCAAGAAAAAAAGAGAAAAACTGAACTCAAATGTCTCCAAGTTTCTTTTACCATATAGTATTGTCAAAGTTAAAAAGTATTTTTAATAAGATCTACTTAACTAAATTGGTATAGACGCATTTACATATATTATGGTTGATAAGACACTTTATGTGCTAAGTTTTACGTTTTGTATTAATTGTTTGAGGAAAAAAATTATTCTAACTTTTCTCTGTCAAATTTTTAACTTTTTACATGCAAAAAAATTATATAAACTAGTAATTTTTTTATTTAGAAAAACATTATTTTACATATTATTTGTTGTTCCAAGTTCCAATATGTTTAAAAATAATCTTGTAATGATTGGTTATTCTAATAATTAAAATCTTAGGTTTTCATTTTGATTTGATCGATGAACTGAAAAAATATATATATTCAAAAATATTTAAAGTATTAGTATAATAGAACATATCCTAAATAAAACAAGGATGAAATGGCTGAAGATTAAGTTATGTCTGATTTCTAGGTTTTTGACATTATTGATATAGAAATTAATAAAATAACAAAGAAAACAAATATTTGTGACACGTTATCTAGATCTACCTAGCTATTTATTTCGTTTTTAGTTTAGTGACAAAAAAATGTTAGAGACACTGTTCATCTGATGTCGAAAATACTGTTTATACTCAAACTGTTAACAACTGTTCATCATAATAAAACGATTATAACAATATGTTATATTAAATATTAACAGCTAATAATAATGCATAACATTTGTAATATGCTAACAATAACAAGAAATATTTGTAACATCCTAACATAAAAACATCTAAATCATATTAAACCAGTTAGCATAATGTCATCTTAAACTAACTAGCATACTAGTTATCATATAGTAATAACTTATCGTGTTCATTCATTGATCATTTCACAAAATATAAATTATTAAAACATAAAAAATATCGTGTGAACTCTGTCATAATATCATAAAAATGTGTTGTTAATTAACTAATTTTTATCATAACAAAGTTATTTATCCCCATAATTTATCAGTTAACTTCGCTGTTTATTGGTTTAATGTAACTGAACACATAAAGCTTCTATAACCCCAGGAAAAAAAAATGATTTATGTATATCGATAATGGTTGCAAAGCGTTAATTTGCTGTGATATATTTAACCTGCTCGGAAATATATGACGGTGGAGAGAGAGAGAAATAATTGAAAAAGAGCATTATGTAAGCTCTAATTAGTGACCATAAAATAATTAAAAAGAATGGAAATAAAAATGAACTAAATTTATTTGAAGAATTGAATTGAAAAAATAAGAATAAATTAAGAATTATTGATTCCATTTGTTTTTCATCAATTTTAAAGAGGAAAATATATTTTCCATTCAATTCTTAAGCTCATAACACAATGTGGTTTAATTTTTAATTCAAAATAATTAGTGGAATAAATAATCACCTCTAAATTCATCAAATATAATTTGAATCTAATATCCTGTAATATTAAAAGAGATATTAAAACTAATTAGCAAAATTGACCAAAAAAACTCGAAATCATTTCATCCATCATTCCCAAATGTGTTCCTCTTGCATTTTGTTAATATTCTCAAGAGGGATGATTAGTACAACAACATCAGCTAGCTGATTAATCTAATTTAGTATGATTGTGCAAGTTTCATTTCTCTCCCTATATTGCACATTGTATTTTAAGTTCCTACCTGGATATAAATAAAACATGTATATCATTCTCGCGGTGCGAGAGGTCCCGAGTTCAATTCTCGGAATGTCCCCTGCTCGATTGTTTTTATTACATTAAATTACAACTGGGCCACTTTTCCTCTATACCTACCTCTTGTTTGTTGAGGCCCACGGAGGAAAATACCCAGCTCAGATAAAATCTTTCTTGTAGACGATTTTCCTCTAGTTGGATGCACATTTTGGAAAAGAATCTTATAATACAAAATGGATAAAAAATTAAAAATGTTTTCCATTGTTGATAGCATCTACATGTTACGTGTATTAACAAAGAGATTTTATAAATTAACAAATTTGTTAAAATTTTGGTCTGTTAAACCAGGACAGGTAGTATAAAAGCTTGAGAAAATATTTAATTTATTAGTTTTTACCTTTAAGATTAATCTAACTATCTCCAAGGATAACAAAAGATTAGGTTAATGATTCTCAATTTTGGATTTTTGGATTTAAACCAGTAGAAACAAACATGGCTCCCATAAATGTTAGGGGGGGGGGGTTTCATATGGAAAAACATGATGACTACCATCACATTTTAAATCATAATACTTCTCTTTAAAATAGAGATTTATTTTTGTTTTCATTGTTGGCTTCAATTTAGATATATATATATATATATATATATTTATTAAAGTTAAGAACTTATCAATGTACAGCCTTTTCTTGAAAAAGTATAATAAAAGGAGGAAACTATATCAACGATAATCCCTTTCACGTTTTTGTTACGTGTTAAGACTTAAGAAGAAGAAACCGTGTGTTGCTTGACTTGCTCATCAGCTTATGTGTAAACAACATTGTGGATATAGTTCCCTTCTTTTGCTTGTAATAAATTAATATGTATATTGTCATATCTAACATATTCTTTTTGATTTTTTGGTAGATATGACAGAGGTTATAGAGCTAGAGGAAACTCGATTCTCCATATTAATTTCATAAGAATCTGTGATTTAAAATACATACAAGAAAAATGAATGAGTGGGATCAATTGTGGATCCTAGAAAATGGTAAAGATGGGAATACAATTTTACTAATTTAGGAAAGCCAAAAATCTATCACGTATCCTTGTTGACCTGATCGCACCGGTTTACTCCGATTTTGTTCTTTTCAAGATATTTGACATTTACAACTATGATGATATATATAGTGTAACTAGGACGTGATTCAATCTTTAAGCGCTTAACTCCCAACATTTGACATCATTTAGATTTGCGACTCAGTTGCAACTGTACAAAAAATATAATGGAGTTGACACGAAAAAAATATATGGAGTTTTGAAATTAAAAAAAAATGATGAAAAAGTAATAAATATTAATGTTGAAGTTCTTAATCAATAATATTTATTAGAATCTGAATGTACAGTTAAACTTCGATAAATGAATATTTGTTAAATGAATAACCTCAATAAAATTTTCCGGTCCCGACTTGGACTAATGGGCTAAATAAATAATTTCGTTAAATACATTAATGAATAATTTTTTTTGAAATTTTTAAAAACCCTATATAAATATAAATGAATAATCATCACATTTCATTAGATATATATATATATATATATATATATATATATCTATAAAAAAGAAATTCAATCAATAATGTTCGTACAATTATTCATTATTTTACAATAAAAAGATTTCATAGTATTTTACTTTTGTCACCAAAATTCATCTCATCCTTAATTTTTTTCTATCGCAAGCAAAACTTTATAAATATCTTGCTTGTATTGTAAAAATTAGTTTCATAAGGTGATTATAAACCATCTAATTGAATGTCAAGAAAGATTATAAGAACAACTTTTCTTATTGATTTTTTAAAAAACTCTCATAGAAAACTTCCTTTTATAGTTCTAGAAAACTTCATTTTTATAATTTTAAAAATTTTCTTTTTCTAATTTGCATTTTTAAAGCTTCTATATTTGCAAAAATATTATCTAAATGAATAAAAATTTATTTATCAATAAATAAATAATCTCGCTAAACTAATATTTTTTTGATCCCAAGAATATTTATTTATAGAGGTTTGACTGTATATATACCTATTAATATATATATATATATTAATAAAAAAAATATTCGTTCATGGTTTTTAACAATATGTGATTGCAAAATTTGAATATGATTTTAGAAAATTTCAAATATTCTATAAGTTTGATCAAATGGTTTTTTCTAGGTTGATTATCAATTCAAACGCTCTATATAACAAACAAGTAGACAAAAAGTATCGGCGAATATATCAACCGATCTAACAAGTAGATGGTTTTTGTATATTATTTTAAATAGTTATTTTTTTTTTAGTTTGCAAATTATGCGTCAAACCTTTGATATGGAGTGCAATTACTCTATAAATGATGAGTAAAATGTAAAATTTATGTTGTTGGAAAGGTGGTGAAGATTGATAAGTTTAAAAGGCAAGTCAAAGACAACGAGTCTTGTTTTAAAGCCAAGTACCAACTGTACTTTCATCTTCATTTGCCTCTTTCTGCCGCCAAATCTATTTTTTTCTCCTTTTTTCTTGAAAATTATGCCTTCCGTTCAAATGCGTTCTTCTCGGTCTGTTTCACCGCCGACGACGGTTACTGACCTCAAGCAGCGAGTCATCGCCTGTCTCAACCGGCTCTCAGATCGCGACACTCTATCTCTCGCCGCCGAAGAGCTTGACTCAATCGCTCTTAATCTCTCCTCGGATAATTTCTCTCTGTTTATAAACTGTCTCCAAACCATAGACTCTTCCGCAAAATCTCCGGTAAGAAAACACTGCGTCTCGCTTATCTCTGTACTCTCTCGTTCCCATGGAGATTCTCTCGCTCCTCACCTCTCCAAGATGGTCTCCACCGTCCTCCGCCGTCTCCGGGATCCAGATTCCTCCGTTCGCGCCGCTTGCGCTACCGCTTCCTTTGATATGACCAGCAGCATCACCAGACAGCCGTTCTCCGTCCTCGCTGGACCAATGATCGAAACCCTAATCCATGACTGCGATCACAACGCCCAGATTGGCGCCGCCGTATGCCTTGCAGCGGCGGTTGACGCGGCTGATGAGCCTGATGTTGAGCAATTGCAGAAAGCGCTTCCGAAGATTGGGAAATTGCTAAAATCGGAAGGTTTCAAGGCGAAACCGGAACTTCTAGGAGCCATAGGAAGCGTAATCGGCGCCGTTGGTGGTAGAAACAGCGACAAGGCGGTGCTAGATTGGCTATTACCTAACGTATTTGAATTTCTAAGCAGCGACGATTGGCATGCGAGAAAAGCTGCTGCGGAGGCGATGGCTAGAGTTGCTACAGCGGAA
Source organism: Streptanthus diversifolius (assembly GCA_039880935.1). Taxonomy (NCBI): domain Eukaryota; kingdom Viridiplantae; phylum Streptophyta; class Magnoliopsida; order Brassicales; family Brassicaceae; genus Streptanthus; species Streptanthus diversifolius. The sequence goes on from JAXGFM010000007.1 coordinate 2,145,523, forward strand.
GAAGAGTTAGCTCCTCTGTACAAGAAAGCCTGTGTTGGTGTTCTTGAGAGCAGAAGATTTGATAAGGTTAAGCTTGTTAGAGAGAGGATGAATCATACATTGAGTTTATGGAAGCAACTTGGAGGTGATTCTACAGAGATCTCAGAGTCTTCTTGTTCCTCTAAATCAGCTTCGTCTGCGACTTCAGGAAAAAGAATAAACACTTCAAAAGGCAAAGATAAGAATCCAAACGCACCAAGAAGTTCAAAATCAAATGATGTTGAAGTGAAAGATAACAAGGAAATTGAGCAAGAAGCTGTAGAATCGAAAGAGAAGAAGAATCATTCGCCATTGGGAGCTAAAAGGGTTCTGTTTCCAGCAAAGCCAAAGCCGTCGAAGGTCAAAGAGAATGGATCTAACAAGTCAGAAGTTGTTGTTGTTGTTCAGAGTAGTGATGAAGAAGAGAGTTCTGAAGGAAGTAGTTCTTCTCAGAGAAGTAGTGCACAAGAGTTGTCACTGATAAGAAACCAGATTACTCAGATCGAAAAACAACAGTCTAGTCTGTTAAATCTCTTTCAGCGATTCATGGAGAGGTCGGAGAACGAGATGCAATCTATGGAGAGACGAGTACATGGTCTAGAGACATCACTCAGTGTAATCTCCACTGATTTGTTAGTCTCTCGCAGTATAACACAAAATGGAAACCACAAACGGAACGCCTGTCTACAGAACTGAAAGCAAAATATCCAAAAAACTGTTTATGATAAATATATAAGTCTTTAGTTTATGATTTCTGAAACTGTTTTTACATTTCATTTTGAGTTTGTGTAACCACATAATCATGCAATGAAAACTTCTTTACATTTTAATTCGACTTTGCGTATCTTTAGTGATCGATGTTTGTAGACAATAACCAGACTTAAAACATGTTGCTGCTTTAATAGCCCTGAAATTGGTAGATTCGATTTGCTCTTTATAGTTTCCCACAAGAACATTCAGCTTATACGCAACTTTAATAAAGAGATATAAAAACAGAGCATTACCATAACAGCCACCAAGTTCTTGCTGGGTTTTGGACCTCTGTAACTATACTGTTCCTGGTGACCCGAAAACCCGAAAAATTATTAAAATAAAGGAGATAGAGAGAAAGAGACAGCTAAAGGAAGAAGAGAGGAACGAGAACCTGCGAGGTCAAAGAAGACGCTATGATAAAGTGCGGGAAACCGAGGTTAGGTCGAGAGAATCTACGATTAGGGTTCGTCGGGATTTGAATTTGGAAGATGATTCTCGCTTCCATTGCAGATGAAGGAAATGAGTTGACTGTTAGGAGCAAGAATCTATCTCCGTACGATTAAGTTATAAGAAAAGCTTTCCACTTTTGGATAATAGTTTTTTTTTGGGCAACAAAGTAATTACTACTTTAAAGTGGTCGTAATAGCTATAATGGAGGGACATAATTAACATATACCATTTTCGCTGGATGTTTTCTTGCACTCCTTGCTAAATTGTCAGTTCTTGTCTTTTCTATCCTCCGTTTGTATGAGATTTGTATGTTTGTGAAGCTGCTCTTGCGTCTGTTAAATTCGTCCAGATGAACTGCGAAGGCTGGTCATTCCTCCTGTGAAGACACCATCTTCACGACGTTGATGCAATCCGTGGTGAAGACAACTTCTAGTCGTTGTAATCCCTGCATGCATTCAATTGCTCAGATAATCGCTTCCAACTCCGCGTATAAAGAGGACTGACTTCTTCTAATGTTTCTGGCTCCGAGCATCAAATCATCCCGTCGGCTTTCGTACATACCCATCCTTGGCCAGAAAATTTGTCTGAGTCTTTCCAAGATTCGTCTACTTGACACGACCACATACCCTCTTGTGCTGATTCCAATTGGGGAGGTAGATGTTTTGTATATTTTTCTTCTAATTTTTGTGCATCTTCCCACATTTTTCCTTCTGTTTCCGCTAATATAATAATGTCCTTAGGATTTCTATTTATGTTCTTGTAAACTTACGCATTCCTCATTTTTCAAATGTACCGAGTTATCCATGGAAAATACCCATGTGGAGTATGTCGGGTAAACAATTAAACAAATAATCTAAATTCGAAAAAGCCGAATTTGTAGGGAAAATATCTGGATGTGAATGAATTTTTGATAATGCCCACGTTTGGATGGCCGGAGGGCATTCAAAAAGACACGATTAATGGATTCCTCTTCCATTCCACAAAATCCACATTGGGTATCACATCAGATTCCTCGGGAACTGAGATTTTTTTCCACCAAAACACAACTTGTAATCATTTGCCATATAAAATGTTGCATTTTTGGAGGACATTTTAGAGTTCATACAAATGCCTGAAGTGCCTTAGTTGTTGGCCCATAATTAATATTACCAATCACTTTGTCTAGATATTCTACCAGGTATCCTGGCTTAACCGAGTATCTTCCAGTTTTGGTAAAGTGCTAATTATTCGAATCTGATCGTTCAAAACGACTCACCGCTAATGATATTAACATCATCCGGAATGATAACCGCTTCCAATAACGGCATATTCCATGTTTTTGTGTGAGGATCAATTAGTTAAAGCACCGTGAAATTTATTGGGTAACTAGAAAATTTGCAAGTTGCTGATCTCGGGCAAGGGGTTGGAATCCAAGTATCATTCCATACGGAGATACATGAACATGTTCCAAACCTTTTGATTAGCCTTTTTTTAACCAGAGATCGAGCTGTGATGATACTTCCATACGATGGAGAATATGATCTTATAGATTCCAATGGGTTCGTGTTTCGAAAATACCGACTCTTAAACACTTGTGCGAATAATGAATCAGGATAATCTATTAATCTCCATAGTTGTTTTGCTAACATAGTTGTGTTAAAAATTTCCAGATTCCTAAATCCAAGACCTCCCTCCTTCTTATGATGACATAGTTTATCTCATGCTAACCAATGCATGCCACGACTATTACCCTTTGAACTCCACCAAAATTATGTTATCGCGCTGGTAGTTTTTTAATCACCGTTTTAGGTAGTCTATAACAGGACATTACATAAGTTAATAATGCTGATAAGACTGATTTGATCAGGACTTCTTTTCCCCCTCTAGAGAGGAATTTTAAACTCCATCCATTAACTTTGTCCTCTAGACGCTCCTTAATAAACCCGAATACCTCCGTCTTTGGACCTCTTAAACTTTTTGGTATTCCTAGATATGTCCCCATTCCTCCCATTGGTGTAATGCCTAGAATTTGCTTTATCTCATATTTTATATCTCCGGTAACCTTGTGTCATTGTATCGAGGATTTGGAAAAATCAATTTGTTGTCCCGAGACCGAATAGGAGATGAGTTATCGAAGGACTAGCCGCTGCGATTTTTATTCCTGTTAAATGTTTTTCTCGCTTTGCTTTTTTAATATTTGCAATTAGTGCTTCTATACATAATATAAACAAATAAGGAGATAAAAGATCCCCTTATTTAGGAGTTTGAAGGTTTTATTCGCAACTCTACATCAAAAAATTCAAAACCAAAGAAAAAGGATTTTCCACGTGTCACCTCGTTTTGACCCCACTAAAGAAATACCTCACATCATTTTTTCTTTTTTTTGGTTACCTTTATCATAATATATAATCCTTCTGTTTTTTATAATTATCATTTTTAGTTTTAGCATACATTTTATCCAATAACAAAATAGATTTCATAATAAAAATAATTATAAAATAATAAAAACTAATAAATTTTATATTAAAATTTAAAATAATATTTATAAAAAAAATTTAGTTAAATAAAAACATAAAGAATAGTTTAGACATGGTGAAAATAGTTTATGTCACCAAAAAAATATTCATTATTCACATCTCATTTAAAAGGAGAAAATGGCCAAACAAACCTTGAACTTACAAACAAAAATCAAACAAACTTCCAACTTTCAATTGAATCATTTAAACCATTATCTTTTTAAAAATGGCCAATTTAAACATATATTTAAGTTGACCACACAATTTTAACCCTAAAAAAAAAGTCAACCGTTAAAAATGGTAAACGACCATTAAAAACAAAACGACGTTGTTTTATTAATACGGTTTTTTTGGCGTAATCAACATAAATATATGTTTAAAATGGACATTTATAACAAAATTATGATTGAAACTTGACGATTTTTTGGTTTCGTTTGGAAAGTTCATGGATTTTTTTCTCTAAAAAAAAATTATGATTCAAATGCAAATTTATAATATCGTCGATTGGTTCAGAATAAATCTCAAAAACAAATTCATGTGTATGAGGTCTCAGACCAAAAAAACCATGGCCCAAGTGTTTCTAGTTTTTTTTGTCTCATACCAATTTTGTTTATTTAGCATGAGGTCTTTTGGTAAGGGTGGGCGTTCGGGGTCCTGTTTGGATTCGATTTGAGTTTTTTAAGATTTTCGGGCCTGATTTTGGTAACACATTTTAAGTCTGATTTTGGATCGGAATACTATTTGGGTTAGGTTTGGATTTGATTCTGAACCAAAGTACTTAAATTTGGCTAATTTAAGTTTAGTTCAGAATCAACCTAACACCGTTGTTTTTTGGTCTGAGACCCGAACCAAACGTACAAAAAACCCGAATCAAATCTGAACGGGATCCTGAATCCGAACGGGACCCTAAACAACTTCAGAATGTAGTTTTTTTAATCATAATTTTTTTTGGCAAAAAAAACTTCAAACGAAGCCAAAAAAATCACTAAGTTTCAGTTTGCGTCATTTAAATCATAATTTTGTTATAAATGTCCAATTTAAATATACATTTATGTTGATTACGCCAAAAAAACCTAATTAATAAAATGACATCGTTTCGTTTTTAACGGTTGTTTACCATTTTTGACTTTTTTGAGGGTTAAAATGGTGTCGTCAGCTTAAATCGATCATTTTTAAAAATTAAATGTTTAAATGGCTCAATTGAAAGTTGAGTTTTTTAGACTTTGTTTTAGTAAGTTTAAAGTTTATTTGGTCGTTTTACCTATTTAAAAAAGTTCAACAAATATAAAGCTTACTTTAAAAATACTGAAGTATTCCATCTTTCATAGTATATCGACTTATTCCCATAGATTTAAGTAGCTAAACTTTTCATTTCTATATAATTGTAATCATTTCTAAAATTGATTGTTTCTAATATTCATAGCATATATTTGAGTTAGGGATACTAAATATCTTGATTTGGATTCCAATGAGATATTAAAGTTATTGAAAAGAAAAAGCCAAATAAATATCTTGATTTGCATAAGGAGAGAGAGAGGCGGCGCGTGATGAGAGAAACCGAACCGAAGATCAGCGCCACCTTCAACTCTTAAACCTTCGGCGACTCCTATCCTCTTCCTCCACCGTAGCCGCCGTGTTCGTTTGGAAAGATTCGGTGGCCAATCGTTAGATTTAGATAAGGCAAAAGGGAGGAGATGCCGCCTAACGGGGATCTTGACCGTCAGATCGAGCAGCTGATGGAGTGTAAGCCGTTGGCTGAAGCGGACGTAAAGATCCTCTGCGATCAAGCCAAGGCGATTCTGGTTGAGGAATGGAATGTTCAACCGGTTAAGTGTCCCGTTACCGTCTGCGGCGATATCCACGGCCAGTTCTATGATCTAATTGAACTCTTCCGTATTGGCGGTAACCCGCCAGATACTAATTACCTCTTCATGGGTGATTATGTAGGTAGGTCTGTCGTTCTTGATCAATCTATTCATTTTTCTCATTTTCTTTTTTAGGGGATTTCGATTTCTTGATTTACTTCAAGTCATAGATCTGTGTTTTATGTTGATGCAACGAATCGAGTATTGTTATTATTTCATGGATTTACTTTTCTTTGATGAGCCTAGTATTGACACCTATCTATGAAAATTTGCAACTTTGTTATACCTAAAGTGATTTCATTTGTTGATTTAAACAGGTTTTGATCGGTCTTCCACTTTTATTAGATAGTATATCAAAATATGTTACAAGACACTGATTGGACCAGTATTTGTATGATTGGTAATAGGAAAAAGTTTGGTGATTTTTCAGTCTTAGCAGTTTTGGTGACTTTCATGGGCAGTGGGTTGTTCATAAAGCTAACTTGGTGTCTTTAGTTTCTCTATCTGATGTGGTTATCTGTTGGTTTAAGGTTTGCTTCTGCAAATTTTTGATAGTGAATGTCTTTGGTTTATCATTGGTCTCGGTTATATTTTTGCAGATCGTGGCTACTATTCAGTAGAAACAGTCTCCCTATTGGTGGCACTAAAGGTGCGTTACAGGGACAGACTCACGATCCTGCGAGGGAATCATGAGAGTCGTCAAATTACACAAGTGTAAGAGTTTTTTTTTGTAGAAAACTTGTATTTTCTTTCCTTCTTGAGTCACACTAACATAAATCTTTTATTTCATTCTCCTTTCTTCTTTTGTGAATTCAGCTATGGTTTTTATGACGAGTGCTTGAGGAAATACGGAAATGCAAACGTGTGGAAGTATTTCACGGACCTCTTTGATTATCTACCTCTTACAGCACTTATAGAGAGTCAGGTTTGAGCTCTTCTCATTAGTTACTATTTCAACCGTATCTGTTTCATTTACGCACTTGTCTTTATCAAGTGTAAATGTGTAATCCGTTACAGGTTTTCTGTTTACATGGAGGGCTTTCACCTTCTCTGGATACTCTTGACAATATCCGAAGCTTGGATCGGATACAGGAGGTACTGACTAGATTTTGCTATAAAGGTGTTATTTTGGACTGAGTATAAGTAAATGTCCCCTCTTTTTCCCTAAGAATCAGATTATCTCTGGCTGTATACACTCTTTGAAACCTCGGAGTTACAACTAGTTATGACTTCTGAAAGATCAAGAGTTTATTATCTGATATGGTTGTGCTCTGAGATTGTAGGTTCCACACGAAGGACCGATGTGTGATTTACTCTGGTCTGATCCAGACGATCGTTGTGGTTGGGGAATATCTCCCCGTGGTGCTGGTTACACATTTGGACAGGACATTGCAGCTCAATTTAATCATAATAATGGACTGAGTCTGATATCAAGAGCGCATCAACTTGTAATGGAAGGCTATAATTGGTGTCAGGTTTATATTTATGATCATAACATCAGTTGACATATTTCTCGAATCGGAATCTGTTTGCAAATATGCTAAATTTGGTGTGTGTGTGTGTGTGTCGATAGGAGAAGAACGTCGTTACGGTGTTTAGTGCACCAAACTACTGTTACAGATGTGGAAACATGGCAGCAATACTTGAGATTGGAGAGAAGATGGAACAGAACTTCCTTCAGTTCGATCCAGCACCGAGACAGGTCGAACCCGATACCACTCGCAAGACTCCTGATTATTTTTTGTGATTTCCGTACCACTTCAATTTTTTATTTTTTATCTTTTTTAATTCCAAAGTTTGTTTGTTGCTGTATCATTATAGATGTGTCTCTTTGTTTTATTTTGTTTTGTGGTTCTAAATTGAATTTGATATCAAAGACAAATACCCATCATTTTTTGTTGTTGATGTTGATACTAAAATGTTTGTAGGAGAAGGTTCTATTATAGTGTAGACGTCTTTTTTACTACTAAAATATCATTTAAAGTTTCAATTACTATAATTCACCAATTCAATGTCAAAATATTGCAACTGGAGACTACTTCAATCTTTTGGACCATTCTTCATCTTCTTTCCTATTTCTCTGTCGCATTTTATATTATTTTTTAAAAAAACAGGATATAAAATCTAAAATAGAAATAAAATAAGAGAAATAATAGACAATATAAAGTTGATATAAAATTAATAATATATGAGATTGGAAGAACAATAATATGTATACACACATTGTCCCTTTCTTTATGACTTGTAACGTATGTCAAGGTTAATCTTTATGATATTTAAGGTATGTGTATGTGTTCTACTATTTCAATGTTAAATTTTGTGATGTTTAAGGTATGTGTATGTGTTCTATTATGTTGATATTAGTTATTTATATAATATTTTGTTATTATGAATAATTGTTGTGCGATAGAAAATTTATGTTCTAATGTAAAATTAGTTTTTGAGGTTTAAAATTTATATATATATATATATAAAATTTTGCCATATGATTCATTATATAAGAATCATCAAACATGTAAAAACAATTTAGTTTGAAAACTAAAAAAAACTTATTGTGAATAACATAGTATTTCCTCCATTTCAGAATATAAAATATTTTAGCTAAAAGTACGAAGTTTTAAAAATTTGCTTTTTCCAAAAATTATTATTTAATATATTAACTAATAAATTAAGCTAATTATGTAAACTATAACATACAATTGGTTATACAATATGTTAATAAAACTAAATTTCCATTGTAAAATAAATATATTTTATATTTTGAAACGGAAAAACTCTCTAAAATATTTTTATATTTTGAAAAGGAAAAAAAGTTAAACAAAATTTGATATTTGTATTTAAAGTTATTTTCATTCGTTTAGAAGGTTTATTTTCAAACTTGCTTTAGGTCAATCATGATTAATTTCAATTTACTTAGTTTAGTTACAGTTTTCAAAATGTAATTTTATATAACTAAATGCACGTCTTAATATATAAATTAATTATACGAGTCAAAATTAGATTATTAATTTTACAATCTAAATATTGACTCAATAAATTTTTTTGATGTTTTTATCCGCGTATAATCTAATATTAAAATCAAATAAGAAAATAATCAAATTTTATTTGTTAAAAAAAAATAAGAAAAGTAATCGAACGAAGGGTGGAATCGCTTAGCATATTTAGGTAATCAAAACTCGACATTTAGTTGACCTTACAAGATAGAGTCGATGAGTTTTGCTGAGTTGTCTACAGGCTTACAGATATCTCGAGACTATTTTATTTATTACTATATATGCTAAGTCGTATAAAGAAAGAGCATCAGTTATATATTTTAAAAAATAAAATGAGAAAGAGACATTTGGTACATGATAAACCGGGAATACATAGCCATAGGGGAGTAAACGCTTTGCGTTGCCTCCACAAAACCTCGAAGGGGAGCCCGAAGAAGATGTAGATGTTAGTCCGTTCGAAGTGATAGGTGAAAATGTGATATATCATTTCTCTCATGAATAACACAACTTGGAACTTATTGCGGATGCTATAGATAGACATCAAATCATTCGGTGTGAAGCATGTGTTTTTCCTATTTCTTACCACAAGCATTATAGCTGCATGGAATGTGTTTTCTTACTTCATGAAACATCATAATCTCCCTTGTCAAAAGCTGATATGTACTGTCTAGCTGATATGGGCTGTATGAGACACCTTTATCCCAAAAAACTTACTTAAAATTTAAAATCGAGTCAAAGCAAAATACTCTAATTAAAACCAAGGTTCTAGTCAATTGACAAGTTCACTAATAAATTATTACATCATTACATTATTAGACCAAACGAAACTATTTAAATCACGTGTCCTTCCTTCCAGCTTTAGTCTTGCATCCTATCTAGCCACTACGATTACCTTCCCGAACAAGTTCTTTTCTTGCATCCATAAGGAGGTATAAACAACAAATTGCTTAGTGAGAGCGGTCGTCCGTCTCACTTAGCCATGGTCAAGTAATCAAGCACTAGCAATATATTCAATCAGTCTAGTCATGCAAAATCAGGTCTATATACTTTCTTAACATAATTCACCAACTGCAGCTGTATTTCTCAATCAAGACAAGTCACACGATTCTCATATTCACGATTAACACATATCTCAGGACAAGGACAAATATATTAGATCAAACAATCAAATACTCAATGAATTTACGCTAGCTAACGATCCTAGACCAATAGCCACAGTCACACACTCACCTTAGAATCCTAGCGGATCTGTTGAAAATCTCACTTCCAACACCTTACTCGATCAAAGTCTTTTGAATAGATTTGTAAATGACTAGAGTTCCTACTTATATAATAATATTATACTAGACTAGGGTATGTTTTAAAGATATTTTCTATTTTTCAAGAAATTATGTTTACAGATATTTTCATATCTTTAAGGAAATTCTATTTTTTAAAAGAATATTTTTATATTCTTTAGATAATTTCATTTTTCCCTGATTCTTTCCAGAATCATCTCACCACGACTTCTTCTTCCAGAAGTTGAGAAAAAAACTTTCTGAGTGCACGGCATGTGATAAATTCTCAAATGGTTTCAAGTATAAGTGTGGTAAAACCTTGCTCGACGTGAGATGTGCGTAGATCTCATGGTTCTTTGACCGTCCGTGTCATCCCCATACCTTATTCCTCACTTCAATAGACACTGGCACTTGTGGAGTTTGCAAATTTTCTGAACGTCCTGTGCTACGTTGTATCGAATGTGAGTTTGCCTTATGCTATGAATGTGCTACTCTACCAGAAAAGATATATCACAAGTGCGACGACCATCTTCCTTCTTTATGCTACGGTGAGAAGTCAAGTAGTACGTATTGGTGTGAGATATGTGAAGCCCAAACAGACCCAGAGAATTGGTTTTACACATGTCAAGATTGCAGTGTTGTGTCACATATTCGTTGTACACTCGGTGGTAGATTTGCTAATATGAAGACAGGAGTCGCGGCCACCAATGGTAAAACAGTATATGAAGTGGTTCTGAATGGTGGTATCTCTCGACCATATTGAACAGGATGTTTCTATTTTCAAAGCCTCCCTTTATGGTGTTGTGCAATATTCTTGTTCTGATGGGTGTTCGTGTTGGTATGATTTTCTTCAAGTCGTACTAAAGAAAGCTGATTTAGTCTCGATTTTCTTCGACGTTTGGTAGGTATCGCATGTCTATATACAGCGTTATTTACCATTATCTAACTATTATCTGCGCAGGGACCAGACCAACAATGAAATTATTAATGTGATGTTTTTGGTTTTCAATTTGGTTATTTCTCAAACATTCGAATGGTTTGTAGTGACTTGACTCTTGCTAATTTGATTGTTACTCACTTTTGAATTATCAGATTTCATTGCAACCGCAAACTACTTCAACTGCGTGGAACATTCTTTGTTTCTACTTTTATTACATTTGGTATAGTATAGTGGTCGACACTTGTGTTATTTTGTTGTCCCGAACCATACGAACTTTGTTATAAAGCACCGGGGTTGTCATAGGAGTACTCCAGAAAACGAAATATAGGAAAAATTTGGTATACAATAGAAATTTAACAAATATGAGAAAAAGGACCTCAAAGATGTAAATCAAATTTATATACATGGGGAAGAAGTATCCTAATGCTTGCCTCTCCACATGAGTCATTAAATGGAGCTATAAAAAATGGCGTTTAAAACAAAACACAAAAATAAAAACGATAATTAGTAAAACACCTAAAGAGGTACATTTCTACATATATTTTAAACTAAGGCCTAACCAAAAACCCCCAATTGGATAAAAATGCCTAAATATACAAAGACAATTAGCAATATATATATATATATATCGGTTCTACTTCTTTGGTACTTTAGGCCGTGACCTCACACTGGCTCTCCTTGCCACATCCCATGCCTTCTGTGGCGCGTAAACACCTAACTGGGACGCAAAGAAAGATTCATAACCTGGTGAATCAAAAGCAAACCCAGTGTGCTTTGAGAGCTCCCGAGGCAATTGGGATATCGCATAGCTTCTCGCTTCTTGAGGTGTGAGCTCGTTCTCTATCTCCAGGTGATCCGCCTTGCTTGCATCTGACTCGTGCCGATGTATTTCTTGAACGATCTGATAATCATATGGAAAGAACCATCTCTCAACCCTGCATCAGTAAAGGCACAGATTCTCTCATGTCGTACTCTTTTGAAAACATCCTGTGTATGCTTTTAATCAGGTCAAAACTCTGAAGAACCTATAATCTCAGGTATAGGGAGATACAGAAACTCAGTCTGATCTTTCGCAATATAACCACATGTTTAATATCCCAATTTTACTTACCCTTGGAAAATGAAATCCCCTAGAAGAGAGACAACGGGAACAAGCAGTAATGCGAAGTAGAAATAGAATGTACTCATCAGGACATATATGACAAAGTAGACATTTTCCTGCAGAAACGAGGAAAGAAAGAAATCAGATTTGCCTAGTTATTAACAAAAAGAAAAGAAAAACATCAGAAAACCAAACAAATACTCCAAAGGAATGGAGCGCGATGTGTGCAAACAGCTTACATTTCTATCACGTGGTGTCGTGATCCCACAGTATATGAAAGCAAAAACGAGCCATGCAAGAATGCTCCCACCGACTGTTATATAATGCCATCTGGTAATGGAATTGCTCATCAAAAGAATGCGCACATTCACAGCGATAACCAGACATGTGAAAACCAATGTGCTAACATCCCAGAGACCAAACACTTTGCCTGATGAATTTATAGCACCAAAAGATGAGCTGGCGACGAAGAGATAGCAGACAAGAGACTGATACACAGCAGAAGAAGCCCATACTGCTACGACTCTCCATTTGAAAAACGAGTTACGTATTCCCTCTCTATACAATTCTGGGTATCTCTTCGAAAGGGACGCACTCACATCCTAGCAAAAGCACAATTTAGAAATGAAATTATCAAATCCAAAACAAAATGAAAATAGTCCTAATCGTTAGGTAATTTAAGATGAATATTCTTCTGTATTAAGTAAAGATCGAAAAAAGCGTACCTTCTCAAACAGCCCAAGGACAATGACAGGAAGAGCGGTGAATACAACGTTATACAATGACTGGAACCAATCATCGTAGAACCTTTGACCAGAAAACCCAGTTCGAAATGTAAACCAAAACTGAGTCAACGTGAAGGTAAGATTCTTGTAGAAGAAATACATGACAACCTGCCAAGTAAAAGATCATTAGAACTTTGACAAAATAGAAAGCATATTATGCCGCAATCTGCCAAGAGATCATTAGAAGTTTCAAAAAATTAAAAGCATGGTATACGGCAAAAGACAAATTCAACCTTGCAGATTCTAAGGTATGACCACCGTCCATGGACAAGAAGCAAATCTGTAAGAAATCTAAACTGAGCAATGGCAAAATCACTAGCCATCACAGCTTGCATTCCCTCCATCCCACTTATTCCTATACCAACATGAGCTGCTTGAATCATGCTAACATCATTGGCACCATCACCAATACTAAGAGTAATCTTTTTTGCGCCTTTTCTGACCAAGCTTGTCACCTGACATTAGATCACATATAAAAGAATTCAGAAGCCGGTTCAAAGAACACATAGAACCAAGTTACTCACTGGATATGAATTAAGTGCCAGAAATTCAAACCCAAGAAAATATGTACAATAATATATAAGCTCTCTTTAAAGGCCCAGCCTGTACGAAATTACCTGTGCTTTCTGTAACGGAGAAACACGGCAGCATACAACAGAAGTACAGTTCAAGCTCAAGGTGAGCAACTTCACGCGTAAACTCGGGTCTAATGCATACATTAAACACTTTCCATCGATAACGAGGGCAAGTTTTGGTCCAGCTACGGTATGCAGAAAGTGTTGAGCTTCTTCAAGGCTCTTGTTCAGCTCCTTCTTCACTTCTTCTTTGATAACACGAGCAATCTCAACTTGATCCCCCTAATAAAAAAGTTTTTATTAATAAAAAAACTACAATGATTGCGTTCCATAAAAATCTACACACGACAAGATTCGCAGTAAAAAATTTACCCTTTCTTCAGCTTGCCTGATTGGATCCGTTTCAGAACTGATAATAAATTGTTTCATGTCATTGTTGATCAAGTTGCATGCTGAGCATAACAAAATTCAAGATTAGATATCTAAGTGGAAGAATAAAAAGTAAGATCAAAGAACAGTGTGTGGCACACCCTACCATATGCAATATTAATAGCAGTTTCCATTTTGTCCCCTGTTAACACCCAGATCTTAATTCCAGCTCGTGATAAGGTCTCTATGCAGTTAGGCACCCCTTCCTGAAGTTTGTCTTCTATTGCAGTTGATCCAATGAGGATAAGATCCTTCTCGATAAGTTCTGCCACCTGCATGGATCAAGACACCTCAAATTCATCAGCTATAATTATCAACTATTTCCTGCTACTCAAAAACTGTACTTTAGGGTACAATCATTCTCACTACTTAGGTAAGATCCTTCTCGATAATAGTTTTCATTACTGTTATACAAACAAGTTTTACTGCTCCTGGAAGCCATTTCAAAATCTGGAATTTTCTTCGAAGTCGTTTACTCAAGAGAATATTGCCCAAACATTGAAAAGAAATAGGTAAAAAGTAAATTGAATACCTCGTCTAACTTCTTTTCACGGTCTCGTAATGCAGATTTGGCTTGCATAAACTTTTCATTCCAACTAGCATAGGTTTCAGAGTTTAAATCTCTATAGGCCAGACAAAGGGTACGCAATCCAGAAGATCCAAAATTTTCCAAATGTTCTCTTGTAACTTTCTTAACATCGTCCATACCATCAGCCAATCTCTCAAAGATTACGTTATCAGCACCCTGTGGAAAATGTTCCAAGCAATGATCAAAATTTGATCTGGAAGTATACAGAGAACCAGATGCTTAAGAAACATTACCTTACAGTAGAGTACAAGCCTTCCATCTGGGAAACGACATACAACAGACTGGCGCTTCCTTGTACTGTTACACATTGTGAAAAATTTCATCAGTATGCTTAAATCACGACAAAGAGAAAATAAACAAACATTTCACTATCATAAAGACCTGTTGAACTCGAGAACATTAAGGATCTCATAGGCCACATCTTGAATCTTTCCCATCTTCTCCACATGAGACTCGCGAACATACACCATAGTTGGAGTACGCCTGAAAATACAAGAAAGTAGTCTCAAACAAAAGCACCTATGGAAGAAAATCTAAAATTTAGAACTAGGAATCATGGGGCACGTTAACTACTTGCAAACTTTATCTTTTCAGATTGCCTGCAATTTCAACTTGTCTTAAGAATATGAAATGTAATGAGAACTACCTGTAAAAGAAGAAACCAAAATTCTTGGCGGCAGTAACTAGGGCAGATTCATCTGGAGATGCAGCTTGATAAACGATCTTCTCAGGGGACTCATCACCTTCAGGAAGGACTGTGTGACAAATGGCCAGGCATCTAAAAAGTTCCTACAAATATCAAAAGTACAATATCTTCAGTTAAATCAGCATCTGCATGTGCAATGCGCATGTCCAGATATAGACGCAGTAGAAATCTGGAACCCAAAACGAAGGAACTTCTCTAAACCACGAAAATATCAGTATAATATTTTGAGGCTTCAGTCAGAACCATTCTGTAGCTTTTAGTACAAGGCTCCCAGAATCTT
This sequence comes from Streptanthus diversifolius, assembly GCA_039880935.1. Lineage (NCBI taxonomy): Eukaryota > Viridiplantae > Streptophyta > Magnoliopsida > Brassicales > Brassicaceae > Streptanthus > Streptanthus diversifolius. Next base: position 2,160,780 of record JAXGFM010000007.1, read on the forward strand.
ACAAGTTAACATATCAACACCTATAAAATACACCATACAGCGCACTTTTTCATGGAAGGAAGCACGAAATCTTTTCTAGATTAGCCCTATAACCCCATCATCTCTTAACCATTACAATCCTTCAACATATTGTGAGCCAAATCTCTAGGGAATGAAAGTAAGGCACCTTGCAAAGATCAGGATTAGGTTCATTTCTCCAAGCTCCCCGCATTAGCCTTGGATCATCAAAATTAAATCCTTTTTCTCTTATTGCACCAGACGACCTTTCTTCCTGAGAATATTTGTAGCGGTACAAATTAGACATGCTTCATTGCACCATAATGCATTGAGTAACTTCCCCATCTGAAAAGAAATAATACCTCTTGTATTTTTAAGCCATTACGCTGAGCGATTCCTCTTTCTATTTCAGTGACACCACATCCGTAACTTCTTCCTCCAATAGAACATTTAAAGAACTCCATCAAATTTCTCGTCAGCGTTCCAGTTTTATCAGAAAATATGTATTCCACCTGAAAGATACCAGTAATTGCAACTGCAGTGAGAACAATACAAAAGTATATATTTAAAATAATAATCTAGCAACAAAACAGATATCTATATCAAACAAGCAACAATTTTTCGCATGGTTCAGTAGTAGTAATATGCGAAACGGACTGATAGCTACCTGCCCAAGCTCCTCGTTTAAATTGGAAGTCCTGGCCAAGGCAGGGGTATTTGTTTCAGCATGATACATATTGAGATCTCGGTTGATAAACTGAGTCGACTGGATAAACTTGATCATCTGGGTTTTGTTTAAGGAGCGAAGATAAAAATCACTCAAAATGCCGGTTCTTGTATTGCGGAGAGTTAAAAAAGTTACTATGAAATACGTACCTCTATAGAAACATAAAGGGAGATTGGAATAATCGACGAGAACAGAGTGACTAGAGTGAAAAAAGTGAAAAACCCTATCTGTGGCAGCAAACAGAAGCAGAATGGTAAAACCAGCAATTCATAAATAGACGGAAATCAACTTCGACTACAAAAAGCTATTTACCATGAGTCTGTTACGGTATTCCCAATCTGACTTATGAAGACCCAAGTAAAAGTCCTCACGATCCGTCACAATTGAACTGCAAATTTAACAAATATATAGATAACTGTATCACAACAACAGGACATGGAAACTGAAGAATACGGTGAAACAATCAAAGCAGGACTAAATAATTCACAAGATCGACGAGAAAACATACCAGCCTATGGCTCCAATTAGACACATTGTGACAAGAACACAAAATATAGTAATAATGAGTTTGTCAAGCTTCTTTTCCAGCGTACTTCTTTTGGAAGGAGCATTCATAGCATTCATCATCACCTAAATTTTGAATTCACCATACAATAGCATCAGATTGTATGCGTAGCAACTATACAATGAAGTAAAAACCATAGAATGGTTTTAGAATACAAGAATCCTGTAAGCTAGAAACACATGTTTGCAAAGCTGGTTTCTCGTAAAACAAGCTTCACAACAGCTTACCTTCGTCTCATGGCCAGTAAATACTACAGCTCCAACTATGTATTCTGTGTTCCTAAGACTGCATCCCTGAAAATGTAGATATCAACAGTCTCAGAATACTATAAAATCCAAGGATATAAAGCTCTGCATACATCCTTGGGATATCTATTCAGAAAACTTCTTAAAATCCAAGGATATAAAGTTGCAAAAGAAAATCAAGATATATCATAAGTGGATCAACATGATCCAAACAAAGAACACTATGCATGACCAAACCATGAATTTGCAAAAATTAAGGCAGAAAAGGAAAAAACAGCCAACGGCAGAAACAGTCAATCATACACGCAATAAAAGCTGGTCTGGAGAGAGAGGTAACGTCTGCTTTTGCACTATAAGATTCCCGGTGAAAGTGTACAGAGAATTGTTCGGTTGCTCACACTGAATTTCACCTGCATCGCAAAAGACAGAGATATTGGAGAAAATGAAGACATGTGTTAAACTGTTACAACACAATCATACTGTAATGGAAAAAAAAACAAAGTTGAATAAAATGTTGTTGAATAAAATGAAGGACCGTCAGAGCAACGAAAAATTGTTTCTACATGTATAATATATTTACAGAAGAAGAAAATGGATAAGAGACAAGAACATGTATCATCAGTCAGAAATGAGCCATAACAACTCTGTCAGCAAATGACAAATGGACTGCTTTTTAAGACTCTGCTGACATTAGTTCTGGTGATGCTTCGATCCATACATCAAGATGTGATATAAGAAAAGGCAACGAGTTGGCAGGGTAACTATAAAAAAGTAACTTGACTCAGGTGAACCTTTCTCAGGCAGTTTCATTCACTAATTTTTGTCGCCAGAAGGTAATGATCCAGTGTATGATAATAAAAACTGATAAGTGTTTCTACAACAACCGCCACGCATGAACCCACTAACTTTATCAGCAAACTAGTTCACAGAGAATTACGTACTAGATGTCACTGCAACAGGTACACCTCCATCTATAAAATAATTCTTCCATGATAACAATCAAAGCAATAGGCTAACCTTTAAACTCAGAAGCTTTCTCTGGTACCAAGTAATCCCATGTCCTTTCAAGGGCCTTTCTTATTTTTAAATTTGTTTCTCCATCTAGATTTGCAGTCTGCACTCACAAGAAATAAGCAAATGAACGATACATTAGTGTAAGAGAACGTTCTTACATAGCAGCTTTTGTCTTGGACAAAGGAAATCAATAAATTTTTATAATGGGCTGTAAAAGATAAAGCACCTCAACGTAGCAGATACCATCAGGATTAGTGCTGGACAGGAAAAGAATATCTGCCGGAAAAAATGCATCTTGTTTTATCTGCAAAATCAAGAAACTTATTTAACAGTTATGGACCTTAATTCAAAGATAACAAGATTCTGAAATCTGCTCTAATGGAATGAAGGCATGCTGTCAGCACTCTGTTAATTTGAACGTCGTAAGAATTGGAGGGTCTTCGTGTGAAGGAACAAAAGATATCAAAATGAGTTGGAGAAGAAATAGAAGAGCGCAGTGTCTTAACCTGAGTAAAGGCAAGGTTTCAAGAGTAGCCAGGGCTGTGATTGCATAGTGTTGCTTTACTCAGTTCTTTAATACTTGAATGAGTACTGTTAGTATCCTGATCGTATTAGTCAGCTCAGCTATTTGAGTTGACTCGAGGAGTGAGGCTCTTATTAATTAAATCTAATTAAAATTCTTGGTGAACCACAGTGATAACTAAGGTCAGTACCTAAAAGAACGCAAGGAAAATTTTGAAAAAAAAATCTATCTAAATTGACAGCCCCCTCCCGTTTTAGAATCCTAAATGATAAATTAGCCGTGAAATGTAGTCGACACAAACAAATTTCAAAAAACACAGTGTCCTTTGCCAGAGGTCAGCAAAGATGCTGTTTGTTAATATTTTCACTCTTTTACAAAGGAGAAGTAACCAGTATACACTACAAACTGTATGTCAAGAAGTCATTAAACTCTTCTATTTTGGAGATAGCAGGTAAAAAGTTACCACAGTGGAAAGCCGCACAATGACACACATAAATTACATAAGGTAACTGAACTCTACCAGAATAACTATAATGCAGGCAGTACAAACAACTAAACATGTGTACCAACAACGCACTGAAACACACAACAATAAATAAAACGGGTAACCAAAGAGCAATTCATCTAAATATGTTAGAACAATAAAGGACTAACCTTGACAATATCTCCAACTTGCAACTTTCTCCAGGGAATAGGTACCCATTGTTGATCTTCTAAGATCTCCACTGTGCTATTATTTATGGACATATCATTTTGAAACCGTTTCTGTACCAAATTATCCACAGAAAGATTTAGAAGTTGAGATACAGGTGAGTCTTGAGACTCCAAAGCATCTTCTAAACTGAACAGATTATTTTAGCGCTGACATAATTCTATTCTAAAGCTAAGGAGAAATGGGATATTTCTGCACTGAAAAAACAAAAGAAGAACAAACGAGTACCCCTTACCCAGTCTTCGAAAGCCTCTTTAATTAGAGAGACAAGAAGCACCATTGACAGCGGAGCTACATTTGTTATTGGACTCACTGGGCTGCATGAAAACAAAGCTATCTAATTAATAACTTTATTAATCTTGCATAAATTAATCAGTAACTATTCATCCAACCAGAACAATGGTGTTCTATGGACAGAATGTCAAATAAATACGTCAAAATTAGACAACTGCAATGAAGTTTACATACCTGATTGGTGTCATTGATAGACACGAGATTCCAAGAAAGTATATGTTTGCTATGCGTCTAAACTGTCAGGAAACCCATTACAACTAAAATCACAACAAAAAAAAAAACAGAAAAGCAATGTAGAAATGACTGGAGGTGTTTGAAGTGTTGGAATTGTACATCAGCTGTATATTCATCTACGATTTTTATCCTAAATCCATAGGTAAATTCACACTAGTCTTGAAACATAATGCGTCAGAGGAAAAAAAAAAAAAAAAGATATCCACGACACTCCCATATGGTAACACAACCCTTGTTTAAGGGTTCAATTAAAAAGAAATCCAGCTCCCACAATATCCGGTAAATCCAATTTTAAGGGTTCCATTAAACTTGTTAGATTTGGAAAAGACTACCTCTCCTAATTACATGCTGAAGCTAAGTAAAACCATGCGTATATACCTGTTCAAACAAACCCTTGGGCAGAAAGGTGAAAACATTATACTTTGTTGTCGAAATCGAATTACCCTGAAACAATTATTGCACATTCGTCAGAATTTTTTTTTAAAAGAACATACAATTTGACTATACCACAAACTAAAGAAAAAAAAAACAGATCGATGAATCCATATAGCAAAAATTCGACAATACATCGCATTACAAAAACGGACAATCAACACAAATTCCCCGCCGGAAATCACTACTACTCCGGCATACCTTGAACCGGACGGGCATATTAGAATCTCGATCATTGCAGTAGATGGTACGATAAGTCGGAGCCTGAGGCTGTATATGACCCAACGTCACCGTCCGAGACGGCGTCCGTCGATGACTAGCCGAAGAATCGACGTTTAAACTACCCGATCGAACCATTTGGATTCACCCGATCCAACAAGGTCTTGATCTTCAAAATCGAATTTTCAACTTCACTACTATTCGCGTCGATTCGTCTCCCCGATTGATTCGATTAGGTGAGTCAAGAGATCTGTATTTGATGGTAGAAACTAGAAAAAGAGAGGACGAAAGACCAGCTTCTCCTCCGTTTCAACCTCTTTTTTTTGTAGAGTAATGCTTCTTCGTCTCAGAAAGTTGCTCCTTCTTCGGGTTGAAATAAAATATTTAATTAAATTTTATTTTTTTCCAAATTTTGTATTCTCGATACGTATTTCTCTTTCGGGTTATTCTACCAAAAATCCATCCGCGTTGATGCATTTTCACGCGCCAATATGCCGCGTGATATTCAGGTACACATATGGGACCCACTTTGTTGCTAGTAAAGAATCACCGTAAATTTAGTTTTTTAATTAAGGAACAAAAACAAAAAAGAAAAAAGAAGCAGAGTTGGCGGCGATAGATGAAAAATCAGACGGATCGACTGGTATGAGAAGAGTGGTCTGGTGAGATCTTAACCGTTGGATGAGAAGAGCCTTCTCGTTTCATCCTTTTTGTTCGTCTTGGTGGGACGTGGCGAACGCTTTTGTCCTTCCGGTTCAAACTCTAAACAGTCGTGGCAAACCCAGAGCCGTCGATATAATGTAGGCTTGGATGATCTCTTTGTACTTAGACGTCATTATGGGCAATAATGCATTTCTTTTTTTATTTGGTAACCAAAAAGTTATTTATCAAAGTTTATGCGTCTTTCTTCATCGGAGATTAAGTTCCTCTCAAACAAAGTTTAAATCTATGATGCATAATGTTACTATCTTGCTAGCAAAAATGTGAAAGTTTTAGTTTTATATTAACTTGTAATATGATAGGTTTAATGTTTTTTCTTTGTTCTTATAAACTAAATTCAAGTCATAATTATCGGAATTATGTGTTATTTTAAAAATTCATCATAGTTTGAACTCAGCACTTTACAATATTAAAATGAATATTAAAAACAAAAAAAATTCAACACATAATTTATACTTATTTGTAGTATCAAGTAATTTAAATGATGATTATTTTTTAAAAAAAATTTGGAATATAGTGAATATATTATTTTAGAAAGACAAAAATAACATATTTATGCTTTTTCATAATTTTGTTTGTCTTGAAATGCCAGATATAGGTTCAGGGTTTTTTTGGTAGTTGTAAAACACTGTCGTTTTCGACGTTCTTAGTCGAGACGTGGGGCATCATGATATTTCTCAAGTTTTAATTGGTTGTGTTTGAGTTAGGTTGTTGAACGACCGATCATGTGCACAATCCCAAAGATCGTGAAATGAACTAAAGAAAAAAACAATTTGTTGACAAAAGACAATAAGAAATATTTTAGCCCGAAATCAAATACTATACGTCATTTTCAAATTTTCTTGTCTATAACGGATTAAACAATTAAGTTTTCTTGTCAAAATATTCAAGCGTGAGATTGTTTAATATGGGATAAAATGTTAGATACAACAAATAAGAGTCTGACCAAAAATAAGAATATCCAATAGTTTCAAACTGCATGATAACAAAGACATAATTTACGTATCTAGAAGCGGGAAAAAAACTTTGACCCCTTCGCTCATTTAAAAAAGTTAGTTATGTTACATATTTATTGTTTTTGCTAGAAATGAAATTATAGTTTAAGAGTAAATAAATAGTTGTGCATATTATTGAATTAAACACCATGTGAGTCCCATGATTATCAAATAAGAAAAAGTAGATGTGCGACATGTTTCCAACTGGGGTACTAATTCAAATCTCAAACAACTGAACCAATTGACCTAACAAGACATTACACAAAATGTCCCCAAAAGAATTGTTAAATCCACTGACCCTAAACTATGCTTCATCAGCTTATAGCCACGGCCGGCTCTGAACCTCTGTAATCCTTCTAAAACCCACAGGCCAAAAAATAACAAGTAGAAAAATAAGGAGAAAACCAAAAAAAAAAAGTGTGAAAATATGAAAGCTGTATAATTTGCTACTTCACAACGCAAAAGATCAATACTATTTGGAGATAATCTCTCTAGATATAAGATACAGTATGAAACATAATAAGGAAGATCTTGCTTTAAGTTTAGAGTTACAATAGATATCTCTGAATCTCTCTCTGGTGATCCAAACCAAAGTACAATGACAAATATGCATTAATGACAATTGAAATTTGAATACAAGCAACTTCACTCTCATATGTTTGTAATGGCTCTCTCGACTTGAGATAACAACACAAAAATCATATAATGGCTCTCAATTTTACAGAGCTTGAATTGAATATAGATACACACATTCTTAGAGTTATTAATTTTACTAATTTTCTCCCTCACTGAAACTTATGTGGAGTTAATCGTAAACATACGAGCATCCAATTCCTCACAGGACATACTTCAAATCTGGCTCCGTCTTCGTGGTTTCGTTGTTTAAAACCCAAAGATTTTCTTGGGACAAACCCACCTTTTCTTCGAGTTTTTGATCTGACTCAATCTCTCATTTTAACTCATCTCAACTCCAATATAGATAACAGATCACCCATCTCCTCATCAGTAAAATCCTTGAGCGTCTCCTTCAGATGTGGTCCGTACTGCAGAGAGACTCCATTATAGTGAACAGAGCCCACACGTACATTTCTCGACCGTGATTTCATCTCCCGCACCAGAGATTCTGTAGTTTTAAATTTGTTACGTAACAATGAACTTGGATAATGATTGAATCGTGCAAGAGAGCACTTTCCTTAAAGAATATTTCGACCCTTATCAATGCATTGGATTACACAAAATCTCTTGTAGGATAAGACAATCAAAGTTTCCTCTTATTCTAGGTTAAGAAACAAGAAATACAAAAAGAACTGTGTTTTGTTTTTGTGTTTTTGACCAAAAGAAACAAAAATTCCTTTTCTCTTTATCAAATTTCAATGCAGAGAAACAACTATTTATATTGGTTCAAAAGTTGTAACGAACGTTTGCAACCGTTCATTTATAAAATAACCAACAATTGCAGTTGTTAGTAAAAACAACATTTCACTTAAATCTCCAACATTGACAATCTTTCACTTAAATCTCTAACATTCCTCTCCCATTTAAGTGTAATCTTTGATTCACAAAATCAACATCACAAAAACCAAACTTATGCATAAATGAAAATCTCGTAACGATTGAATTTTCATATTAGTGTTATTACACATTTCAAACGCCCGAGAAGAATCTTTTCAACTCATTTGGGCACATGAAGATAATACACACAAAACTTTATACACTATTCTAAGTGTTTATACTTGACACTATTATAAGCCATGTGTCCATATCCGTTCACGAGAGTATACAAAGCAAAGTTCAAACTTCTTGAAGCGGCTATACTTCACACTCGTATAGGTAGATCTTTTAGTCATGCACCTGCAACGTGCACTTTTTCAAAAATCTATTAAGAAAAAACTTCAACCTAACTTTCTATTACAGGTCTAAACACATACCTTTGGATGTTATGAAACTAGTGCTTCAAAACTCTAATTATAGGCTTTCCACATTGAATTCAGCCCCTAATGTCATATTAGCGGAGAGTTGGGTTTCTTGTAATTAAAATTTTTAGATGAACTTTAATCCCATCCCTTTAGTTGACTTTTTTACCAAGTCTCTAGCTAATTCCTTTGTCAAATGATCTGCTAAATTTTGTTGAGACCGAACAAACTCTAAAATGATCACCCCATGAGTGATCAACTCATGTACCGCGCTATGTCAAACGCCCAGATGTCGTGACTTACCATTATATACTTGGTTATAGGCCTTAGCCAAAGTAGCTTGACTATCACAGTGAATAGAAATAGGTGACACCTGTTTCGACCACAATGGAATCTCAGAGACTAAATTTTTAAGCCACTCTGCTTATCTTCCTGCAGCCGCTAACGCTACAAATTCAGATTCCATAGTCGAACTTGTAATACAAATTTGTTTCTTGGAAGCCCATGAAATGACACCTCTCCCAAGTAAGAATACCCAACCACTTGTAGAAGAATGATCTTCTAAGTTGGTAATCTAACTCGAATCTGAATATCCTTCTAGGACAGAAGGAAATTCACCATAAGATAAACCATAATTTATAGTTCCTTTCAAGTACTTGAGCACACGCCTTAAAGCTTGCCAATGGTAGGTACTCGGGTTACTAGTATATCTACTTAACCTTCCTACCACATAAGCTATATCCGGTCTAGTGCTCGTCATGACATACATTAAGCAACCAATTACTTGAGAGTACTCTAATTGTGATACTGCTTATCCCATATTGGGCATAAGCTTCACACTCGCATCAATGGGAATGCTCATTGGAGAACAATTCTCACAATTGAACATTTTAAGTACTTTCTCAATGTAATGAGATTGTGTTAAAGATAGTTTGTTACCATTTCGTTTGATTCGAATTCTTAGTATCACGTCTGCATTCCCCATGTCTTTCATGGTAAAATTTGATGATAAAAACTTTTTTGTGAGTTCAACTTGTCTAAGGTCAGTATCAAATATCAACATATCATCAACATATAAGCAAATGATTACTCCATTTCCTGACTCATCAAATTTGCTATATAAGCACTTATCCGACTGATTTAACTTAAATTCACTTGATAAGACAGTCTCATCAAACCTTTGATGTCATTGCTCACGAAAAAGAAAAATACTCTTTAAGATTGTTGTTTTAAATTTGTTACATAACGATGAACTTGAATAATGATTGAATCGTGCAAGAGAGCACTTTCCTTAAAGAGTATTTTGACCCTTATCAATGCATTGGGTTACACAAAATCCCTTGTAGGATAAGACAATCAAAGTTTCCTCTTGTTCTAGACTAAAAAACAAGAGATACGAAAATAACTTTGTGTTTTGTTTTTGTGTTTTTGACCAAAAGAAACAAAAATTCTTTTTCTATGTATCAAATTTCAATGCAGAGAAACAACTATTTATATTAGTTCAAAAGTTGTAACGAACGTTTGGAACCGTTCATTTATAAAACAACCAACAATTGCAGTTGTTAGTAAAAGACAACATTTCACTTAAATCTCCATCATTGACAACCTTTCACTTATCTGAAGCGGTGACGTCGCCTAAAACCCTACCATCTTCCGAAGAACTCTGAATTCAACTTTTTCATCTTTACTCAATTTTGGGAAAAGATCTAGATCCCCATGAACTAGGGGACATAGTATCAGATACAACCCATTTTTGAATCACAATCCATATACCTATCAATTCAAAATTAATGATCTAATTACTCCCAAATTAAATCATTTCGTTCTAATTTCCCATAATTTTGGATTTGTTTGGTTTTGTCACCAAACCTGTCGGTTTTAAATCAAAATCAAAATTAGTTTTGCAAACCAAAATACCTATGAACAAACCAAATGCCAAATTAATTTGCAAACTAATACCCGGTTTTAACCCGACGGAAACTCGATGTGATTCTCTCCGTCAAACTCGGCATAAAAATCCTTGTGATATGAAATGCAGTCATCACCATGTTCACCTTGGAGCTCTCTCTTGTGCTGCAGCAGATGATGACTATAGGACTACAAGAACGATGATGGGATCGATCGTTTAATGCAAAATTGGTGATAAAAAATTGGATAAACAGTAGAAAAATAATAATAATAATATTTCTTTCATATCGTGTGATTAAATGAAACTTATAAAAGTCCAAAAAGTTTGATCTTAAAAATAGACCGCATCTGGAAAATTTAATTGATGTCCTATTCCAAGAAAAAAACATGATCATGACGATGCTCATGGCTTCAAGGTTTAACCGCGAAGCTAAGCTCACATCTCAATTCCTGTCTACATTGGGAAGGCAAAGCTGCAACAGCAGAGTGAGAGTATCATCATCCATGGCAGCCACATCTTCATCTGCCCTCCTCTTTAACCCGTTGACTTCTTCTACTCTCCATCATTTTAAATGCTCGCCATAAATCTCTTCTTTGTCCTTCTCTACTCTGCGGCTGCTTCCGGTTTCCCTCTAGTGATGAAGAGGCAGAGTCGGAGTTATGAGTATGGCTTAGAGCAAAATCCATTTGTTATATGTGAGGCCGTTAAGCGCGAGATTGGAGCTGATGGGCTCAACAATAATGAGAATGTGTCTCAGGTGAGATGAATTTTTTTTCGTAGTATTGAAAACTGAAGGAATCTATATAGAGGAATACTAAATCTTGTAGAATCGATTTTAGAGTTTTTAATTTGGGATTTTTGGTTTATTACTTACCGTTTAGAATTTTAATTTAAGATTTTTGATTTAATTTGGGTTACACAATTTTAAACAGTTTTGTTAATCAAATTTAGAGAAATTAAGTCTAAAATATTGTTTTTGGGTTAGTCTGTAACTTTTATACAATGGATACATAGATTTTTAATTTTTAATTAACAAATATATAAATTAAGATTCCAAAATAAATCACATCTAATACAATATCTCATATTTTATTTATATTTTATTTTACGGGGATCTTAATCGTTTTCTTCTCAATTTCTCCTTATTCAAATATATACTAGACAATTAGACCCAACAAGATGACCCAACCCGAGTATTTAATTAATGGGCTTATATTGGGCTTCTTCATTTTCTTATCCTTAATAGGTTCGATTGTATGAGGACGTGTGTGCTTACCTCATCACCTGAAATGTATGATCAATGGTTTGTTGATGAATTGTATGCAGTAGGTCTTCGACAAAATGGCTCACTGAGACTTTGATCTTTATATTTTCTTGTATTTTGAGTTGCCAATGCTAAGCGACTCGGCTTTAGGTGTCCAGTTTTGGATCTGGATGGTTTGTATAGGATATTTGGAATATGCTTTGAAGGTGAAACCAGAGCATATATGTATACTTATGAGCTGAAACATACAACTTATCTAATAATGTGGGGGCTGATAAAAACCTGGATCTCATTCTTCGGAGGAAAAAATTGGGTTTAGCTCTATAGGGATTGATGAACCATGGAGCTTAATTCAATGGAGTTGGTATTACAAGGAAAAACAAATGGGGTGGAGTAGGCTATGATGGCTTGTTCTGACTGTTACAACTTGAAAGGTTAGCCTTTATCACAAATATCCTTGATCCAAATATTTGAAAAAAAGAATGTTGGGTGTATTTTTTTTGTTAACTTAAACTAATGGTTTTAATATTTTCTTTAACATCCTAGAATACTGAATTCGAACTCTAGACATGATAAATTTTATAGATAACCATCATTCTGTCACATAATTTCGAGAAGCTTTGTGTATTTTATCCCTTACAATTTGGAATTTATTCTTTTTTTAATTCTCTTTATTTCTTCTAAAACATCTTTCTACAAGTGTTGATGAAGTGGTTTGCTTTGCATTTACCTCTCATCTACTTTTCATTGGTGGAAAACGTAACTGCAGATCAAAAAAATAATAATAGGTTTCATATTTACGTTGCTCTTCCCCATGGTCCCTTGAGCAGAAAGATCATTACTTGTAATAGTGAAGCCTGCACTGCAAAACGTTTTATTACCATGACTGCTGATGTGAAAAACTGGAAGCTCCATAAATAAATAACATGTAGCCTATTGCAGTTTTATTTGAGGAGGTACACAATATATAATCTTAATCTCATGAAACTCTGTTAATCTACTCAGGAATGCAGTATCGAAGATATGGACCTGATTCAAAAGGACCAGGCCTTGTATTTAAAATAGCACGCAGGGTTCCATACAAGATTTTACTTGGAGATATGTCAAGCGATTATTGAAAATAGCTGCTTGACTCTGTTTCTGCTCTTTAATATAAGCAACTTCTCAAAAGCTAATATGTTGCAGGTCACAATGCGCTGGTTCTTAAGGTCAATAGAATGAATGGATTACTATGGGAGGAGAATGGTTTGCTCAATGACCCTTCTTCATTCTCTGAGTATTCGTGACTGTCAAAGGTTAAAGGAACTTATAGATGGGATGAGATTTACCACTTCGTTGAGAGTACTGATTATTTTGGCAATTGTCCAAAGGAGGAGAAGATTATTACAAAAATTCAACACATTCCTCTTTTCAAAATTGTCCAAATGTGATGCAAAACAAATTTGCTATGGAAAGTGAATGATTAATGTATGATATGGATCTGTAGCAGAGTTCTTCTAACTAAGCACTAGAAAAAACACATATAACTGAAATATGAAATGACATGTGGCAAGTAGGAAGTAGCTACAATATATTGCCTCTAAAGAATTCACACATCATCGTAGCTACAGCTGGTTTTTTCCGGTTGGCGTTGACTTGGCCCCAACTCTTTTAATGGGTCTTTTAAAAAAGTTCTAAGTTGATTGTTTTACCAGAAACTACACATCGCTTATTTCCTTTTACACATCGCTTATTTCCTTTTGCAAAAAAAAAACAATATTATCCGAACTTTTAACTCATGGATCTTCCTCTAGTGATTATTGAGTACTAGTTTTATGTTTACGCAGGAGATTTATGGCTGAGAAACTTTTATCATTTGGAGTCAAGAGGCTTTAGAATCTCCTTGTCCGAGAATCTGATAGGTTTCAGGGAGTTGATGAGCAATTTAAAGGATTAAAAAGTGATCTGAATAAGTTAAGGTGCTTTCTAGAAGATGCAGATGCCAAGAAACAGACAAGTGCCATGGTGAAAAACACTATCATGTGTTTCTAAACATGAGACAATAAAAAGTCATTTTCCATAATTGGCGTGGGTATGTATTTCACAACAGTTTACAAGGAAGTATGTCTGGCAGACGATCTTGCGACAACTCAGGCTAGAATAAAAAGTGCTAGAGATGACAGAAGACGAACTTCAAGAAAAGATCACTCGAGTGTTGGAAACACAAAAGGCTTTGATCGTCATTGATGATATATGTAGAGGAGGAGATTGGGACCAAATTAAGCATGTGTTTCTGCCAAAAGAAGCTGAACCTTCTTATGTTACATACGTTAGGCCATCTTCTTAAAAGTTCACGATTTGATCATGCAAAAGCGTGCACAGTATTGGTAAGGAAACATTATGAAATTAATATAAATATATTGCAAGATGGTTACTGGAGTGGCATTACATGCAGATCCAAAATGTGTCACATTCAGACCAGATTGCCTAAGTTTTGAAGAAAGTTGGAATCTTTTTCAAAGGATAGCATTTCCTATGAAAGACACAACCGGTAAGTTTTCATGGACGATCTACTATATCTCCAAGACATATGATCCTTTCGAACAATCTTGTAATTGATGTTGTGTAGAATATAATGTTAATGAAGAAATAGAAGAGATGAGCTCTAGCCAAACTCTGTGTAGACGGAAACTACAGGAAGAAGAGCCTCTTTCATATCAGAGTTAAATCTTTTACTTCCCCTAAGCCATGTCGAGGAGAAAGACGAGAGAGCCAAAGGAAGAGACTGTGACTCTTGGACCAGCTGTTCGTGATGGAGAGCAAGTTTTCGGTGTTGTCCACATCTTTGCTTCATTCAACGATACTTTCATTCACGTTACTGATTTGTCTGGACGTGAAACACTTGTCCATATCACTGGTGGAATGAAGGTGAAAGCTGACAGGGATGAGTCCTCATGTTACGCAGCTATGCTTGCTGCACAAGACGCTGCTCAGCGATGCAAGGAACTTGGAATCACTGCTATGCACGTGAAGCTCCGTGCCACAGGTGGAAACAAGACCAAGACACCTGGTCCTGGTGCTCAATCCGCTCTTAGAGCTCTTGCCCGTTTTTGCATGAAAATTGGCCGCATTGAGGATGTTACTCCTATCCCAACAGACAGTACCCGCCGAAAGGGTGGTAGAAGAGGAAGGAGGCTCTGAGTTTTTGGCTATTTATCTCGTGTTTCCTTTTGTCAGAACAATGTTTTTTTCAGTTTTGTGAAAGAGTTTCGTAGTTGAATGCTTTTTCTTAATTTGAACTACATTCTTCTAATATTACTAGTATTATGGCCTTTGCGAATGAAAAAAAATAAATAAAAGAAATAGAAGAGATGAGAAAGCAGATGATCAAACATTGTGGAGGTCTATCGTTGGCTTTAAAAGTGTTAGGAGCGTTGTTAGCTCAACGATACACATTGCATGATTAGAAAAGGGTTTATGAGAATATTGGATCTCACATCGTCGAAGGGACTAGCTTCAACGACAACAATATCAGTTCGGTTTACCATATTTTGTATCTGATTTTCTAAGAGCTGCCTGGTATATTTGAAGCACTGCTTCCCCTATCTTGCTCCTTTTCCAAAAAATTATCGAATAGATGTGGGGAAATTGTCCCATTACTGGGATGCAGAAGGAATATCAAAGCCTGAGTATAATGAAAGAGAAACTTTATCTTCATCTCTAGGTGAACTAAAATACCTGGATAATCTTACTATACATGATTACAGGAAAAACATCCACGTGGATGATGCTGAAGGATTTGTATTGGGTTGCAATTTTGCTAACAACCTCTTGTATTTTTTTAAAATCATATTTCATACAATTGTTCGATTTTAGTTTTTCTATAAAATGTATAAGATGTTAGCGACTTCTTCGGCACTACTTCCCCAAGTTTTCACATTCTTTTTGTTATTAAGGGAGTGAAGCAAATGGTTTTTCATATTGATCATCCAAGTAAAGTATTCGATTTATTGAATTAGAGTAGAAAAATATATTATTTTAATGCATATTTATTAAATAATTAAATTTTAATTTCTGGTGGTAAATACGAGGAAGAAGGTTAAAAGCGCGACTAATTTTCACCGTGAAAGAGGAAATTGCTCCGATCTAGTGCGTTTCAAGTCATTGTTAAGGAGCCCTTTGGCTGCCGATGACGCTGTGGATTTAATAGAAAGCAAAAAGCTTTTCAAAACCCTCTAGTTACTGGACAACCTAAGTTGATGCCTCATAACGAGGAGACATCGTCTCATATGCCTCTGCTCGCCGAAGAGAAAGAAACCAGGGAAAGCAAAAAGCTTTTCAAAACCCTCTAGTTACTGGACAACGTAAGTTGATGCCTCATAACGAGGATACATCGTCTCATATGCCTCCGCTAGCCGAAGAGAAAGAAACCACGGAAAGCAAAATAGCTTTTCAAACCCTCTAGTTACTGGACAACCTAAGTTGATGCCTCATAACGAGGAGACATCGTCTCATATGCCTCTTTTACTGAATTTATGTTTTGATATATCCCTCGACTTAAAAGAATTTATTATTTATGTTTTTTAAACTAAAAATTCTTAAAGGACAACAAAATCTAATTAATTTCAATCTATTTACACAAAAATCTGGTTATTATCCACCCACCCAAAAATATATGGATCTACCCAATTGGGTTTACAAATTGTTTTTAGCGGTTCCAAACGATTCTCAAACGTTTTAGTTTTTTTTTTTCTTATTAAATTAAGTAATTTTCTCCTCTCTCGAACACGAACGAAGCTTGTTCTCTGTTAGGTGAAACATAATTTTGCAATTTCTATTTTTGATTCCTTAAATCTTCAAACTCTCTACCAAATTTATCTTCCCACTTTCAATTCTGTTCCGATAGAGCTGAATACGAGAAGAACGAAGCGCAAGACGTTTACTACGACATACCGACTGAGAAAAACAAGACGGCTAAGTGAGTCATCGATGCATGTAAAGGCTCAGCCGATGGTGTATTCGTGGTTCCCTCTCTAGCGGTCGTCGAGGAAAACCTAAGGCTTGCCATGGTGGTTTATAAAGACCCTAATCAAGTGGAGCCAATTGCAGAAGAAGAAAAATCAGTTGTGGAGTCGACGGAAGAAGAAGATGAAGACAGAGGAGGAGAAGTCGGGGAAGTCAGGAAGAACGAAAGAGAAGAAAAGGAAAAAGAAGAAGAACAAAGAAGAAAAGGAAAATAAAAGAAGAAGAAGACGAAGAAGGAAATGTAAATGAGTCGGTAGAAATCGAAGTCTCGGCGAGCTCAATCTCGGCAGAACTTGAAGTTCCGGAGAGCTCAGTCCCGGCGGAAATTAAAGTCTTGGCCTTAGTCCCGGTGAGAGTAGTCCCAACGAGCTCAGTGTCAGCAGAAATTGAAGTCCCAGCCTTAGTCCCGACGAGCTCAATCCCGACAGAACTAGAAGAAGAAGCCAATCTGACCGACATAGGAAGCTCCATCCACCATGAGCGACATGAGAGCAATCGAAAAAGAAATAGAGATAAATAGAACTAGTAAAACATAAATTAATTACGTATAACTAGTAAAACTATGGAATTGGTTAAGTAAAACTAGTAAAACTGTACAATTGTGTGAGTAGAACTAGTAAAACTGTATAACTGTATAAGTAGAACTAGTAAAACTGTATAAATTGTTTACGTATAACTAGTAAAACTATACAATTATGTGATTAGAACTAGTAAAATTGTATAATTGATTAAGTAGAACTAGTAAAACTATATAATTGTTTACGTAGAACTAGTAAAACTGTATAAATGTTTACGTAAAACTAGTAAACTGTATAATTGATTAAGTACAACTAGTAAAAATTGTATAATTTTTTACGTGAACTAGTAAAACTGTATAATTAATTAAATATAACTAGTAAAACTGTATAATTGTGCGAGTAGAACTAGTAAAACGATATAATTGTATAAATAAAACTAGTAAAATTATTTGTTGCAAGATTTCATGGGAGTGATGTGATACCTCATTTGGCAATGCACTTCAATCCCAGCCAATACCATAAGAAGATCAAGATATCAACTAAATGTTTCATTTATGAAACATTGGAAACTCTCGAGAAGTTGCAACCTCCAATAAGCAATTTGATTTAATATTTGGTTAAAGTTTATGTTTGAACCACTTTTGTGGTATATGTTTGAACTATTTTTTGTATTTATGTTTGAACTTTTTTCTAATATCTGGTTTTTTGAAAATAAAACTAAAACAGTTAGTTATACAACTAACGTATTACTGAGTAAAATTAGCGAGGTTAGTTGTACAACTATAATATTATTAAATAAAACTAGAGAGGTTAGTTGTACAACTACAATATTACTAAATAAAACTAAATCGGTTAGTTGTACAACTAAATATTACTAAGTAAAACTAAATCGGTTAGTTGTACAACTAAAATATTACTAAGTAAAACTAAAACGGTTAATAGTACAACTGAAAATTAGAAGAGAGAGAAAAAGATATATATATATTCGTAAATGAATGAGATATTTTGAATTTTGGTTCAACATGAAAGAAGGAAATCCGGTTTGGGGGAAAAAGTTGAAATTTTTAACATTTGGGCGGGAAAAAATTCATAGGTGGGCACCAAAAAAATTGCACTTGAAATTTTTAACATTTGGGCGGGAAAAATTTCACAGGTGGGTGCCAAAAAAATTGCATTCTAGTTATAGTTAAGATAATAGTTGTACAAAAATGCATATAGTTGTACTTTTGGGGTTTTTCATTTTAATTAGTTTTACTTTACCAAATCTTATGTGTTACTAGTTTTACAGTTGATTACTGTCGAATGACTTACAATTTTGAGTGTTTAATTCATTCAAATGTGTGAAAGTATATGAATGCAATTTTTTCACAATAACTTAGCTATAATTGATAAATTGACATCAAAAGTATAATGAGTATGTTGTCTATATTTTTTCATAATAATGAACCAATAAAAAATAATTTTCTCATTTTATTCTTAATATGTTTGTAACTTCAACTGTGATGTTTATAATGTCAAATTTTCTATAATCCTTGCTAACATAACTTTTTATCATTTATATTAGTTATATCAGTTATACTAGTTGTATCAGTTGTACTAGTTGTACCAATTGTATCAGTTATACTAGTTGTACCAGTTATAACAGTTGTATCAGTTGTCCAGTTGTACTAGTTATACAAGTTGTCCAGTTTTATCAGTAGCAACCATTAGAGTCTTTGTCTTGGACACATTTTATTTTTTGTTCTTGAACGTGGAAACCTCTTAACCTTCTTTATACCATTCTTCTCCACTAACGACATCAATTTCAATTCTATTGAAGCCACATTTTTCCTATGATCATTAAACCATTCGAAAATTTTCTAATGATCGTGTCCACCATAGGGAGTAAGGAGTACTTCCTTGCGGTTTTAAGAACATCATACATTATGGGATAATGATAATGATTAGGATCTTGAGCTGTTGCAAACACTAGTTATCCCCAGTTATACTAGCTCTAATATATTCACAATAATACTATTTCAAATAGTATATTGCTCATTGTAATACAATATTTATTAGTTCTATGTTTAAAAGTTTCTCTAATTCCCACTAAGTTTTACTACTATAAGTAGTTTTTACCAGTTTTACTAGTTATACTAGTTTTATCAGTTTTACCAGTTTACTAGTTTTTCCAGTGTACTAGTTTTATTTGTTTTATTAGTTTTACTAGTTTTACCAACTTCACCTATCGCAATAACCCAAATTTTAATTCTGCCTACTCGAGAGTTTACTACGATTTTACCACTGCAATACATTGATTTTTCATGCTTAGTCATAACAAACTCATAAATCAAGCTCAAGATTAGTTCAAACGACAGAATACAATGAAATCCAGAAATCTGAGTTCAACGTGAGTTTCAAATCGAAATCGAAATTGAGGAGGAGAAATTCCACGGATGTCTACAAAGCTGAATGAGAACGACAAGGACGACGACACAGAAAGGAGGAAAGCTCGAGCTCTGAATCATTCGTGTGGAGAAGATCGAGAAGAAGCTGGAGCTTTGTGATGCTAAAACGCAGAGACCGAGATGCTCCTACTTCTGCGTTTGAGCTGTGAGAGATTTTTTTAATTATTTTATTTTTTAATTATTTTCTTTTAAAGTTTTAAGGGTATAATTGAAAATTCATATTTAATAGGTATAAAAGATTAAAAAGGGGGTGTAAGAATTTTTTTTAGGTGAAAAGAAATATATCAAACGATAGCTCCATAATGAGGCCATATCGAAAACAATCCACCGAGATGACTATTATCGAGTTCCCTATCCAAGATCTCAACAATGTAATCCATCTGAAAGTTATACTTTCGCTGAAGTTAATAATATTATTGTTGAATTGTTTTTGTGTGATAAATTATATCTATAAATGGAATACTCTAAAATTCACCACATTGTATTCACCTATAAAATTCATTACACACACTCATATTTTAAAAAATAAATTAATAAAAAAATTATATCTATAATTATCAGAGAAAATGAATTTGAATAACTTCTATCGCTACCCATAAGATTTTATCATTTATAATTTTTGTAAATACTTAAAAAAAAAATTTAAATGCTTTTCAATTCTTCCATAGAGAAATGATTAAATAACCCATGATCTTAAAATATATAAATAATAAATTAACACACAAAATGTGACGAATTTGCAAAACAGAGTCGATTCAATAAACCTTGACGTGATTTAGGGTTTTGGCGATTAGGGAAAGTTGTCTACGCTTTTCCAAATATACCCTTATCGTCATTTTCTTATTAGTTATTACAACTTCTAATCTCAATATACCGTTTGTTCGCTGCTAAGTCCTCGACGGCGTTTTCATCTACCTCCTCTCGAACTCTTCCCTTTGGACCATAGCAAGAGCTTTGCCCTCTCCGGAGACGAGAAACTATACACGCCCATTCTTCCATGGGTTCAGTGAAGAGAAAATCGGCGGAGGAATCGTCTGATTGTGCTCCGCCGCAGAAGGTTCAGAAAGAGGATGATTCCACTCAGATCATCAACGAAGAGCTCGTGGGCTGCGTTCACGATGTTTCCTTCCCTGAAAATTACGTTCCTCCTGCTCCCTCCGCTCAAGGAGACAACAAACCACCGGCCAAAGAATTCCCTTTCACCCTTGATTCCTTCCAGTCTGAAGCTATCAAGTGTCTCGATAATGGCGAGTCAGTAATGGTAAGTTGAATTCGATTTCAAGCTCCAAACTTTTCTGGTCATTATGTAATAAAACCGTGTAGAGATGAAACTTAGGTTTCGAAAGAATGGATTTTCGTAACTGAAGTTGTAGTTGATTTGCTTAATCAATCCGTAATACTCTGTAAATTATACTTCTTTGGGTTTCTGTCACTCATTGATTCAACCTGTGAAATTCACAATGATTGTCTATGATAGAATTATGATTTATAGTGTAAATTCAGTTGAAAGTAGAAAGGGAGAAAAAACTTGAAGTGTATGGTTTATATGTTCAGGTTTCAGCTCATACATCTGCTGGTAAAACAGTTGTGGCATCATATGCTATTGCCATGTCTTTGAGGGAGAACCAGAGGGTTATTTATACTTCTCCTATAAAGGCACTCAGCAATCAGAAGTACAGAGATTTTAAAGAGGAGTTTTCTGACGTTGGTTTGATGACCGGTGATGTGACCATTGATCCTAATGCCTCTTGCCTGGTAAATGTCTTTACCATTCTTCGATACTGACTCAGAAATTGATTTCTTTGCTATTTGTGCTTAGTTTTCTTTTATCTTTATTTCAGGTCATGACCACAGAGATCTTGCGTAGCATGCAGTATAAAGGGTCAGAGATTATGAGGGAGGTTGCTTGGATTATTTTTGATGAGGTGCATTACATGCGTGATAGTGAAAGAGGTGTAGTTTGGGAAGAAAGTATTGTAATGGCTCCGAAGAATTCTCGTTTTGTGTTTCTATCTGCAACTGTACCCAATGCCAAGGAGTTTGCTGATTGGGTTGCAAAGGTAATTCGCTCCTGCTAAACCTTCTACCTCTCTTGTGAATGGAATAATACATTATATACCGTTTTTTATCTACATTCTCATATCAACTTATGATTGTGATTTTCGTAAACATGTCTGGGTGAATGCAATGCAACTTTCATATCCATGGTGTTTCTTTAAGTTGACATGATAACAAAGCTTGTTCAAGCGAAAAGAAGTTGAAAACTTTGGTTTGGTTTGGTTGCTCTGGAGATGTGATTTAAGTGATTGTATTGCAGGTTCACAAACAACCATGCCATATTGTTTACACCGATTATCGGCCAACTCCGCTTCAGCACTATGTCTTTCCTGCCGGAGGTAATGGGCTTTACTTAGTTGTGGATGAAAAGGCTAAATTCCTTGAGGATAGCTTCCAGAAATCTCTTAACGCACTGGTTCCTGCTAATGATGGTGACAAGAAAAGAGAGAATGGAAAGTCTCAAAAGGGGTTGATACTTGGAAAACTTGGTGAAGAAAGTGATATCTTCAAATTGGTGAAAATGATTATTCAGCGGCAATATGATCCCGTGATTTTGTTCAGTTTCAGCAAAAAGGAATGCGAGGCACTTGCTATGCAGGTTAGTTTTCTCTTCTTACTCTTACCAACAATTTTTTTATTTAAAAGGTTGAACAAATTTAGTCGGTTATGAAGTCCTTCCTTGGTCATCTCATTTGAGGGATGTTCTTTTGTTTGTATCTATTGCCAACAGGAATCTGAATTCATTTCTTCTGAAATAAGAAAAGCTATCCAAAAATTAGGTTTTTTTTTTGTTTCTTCTTCTTATGCATGGGATTAGTCATACCCCCTTAAAAATTATCTGGCTTAGAGTGACTGTGATAGTCTCCAGGAGACTTATGTATATACTGTTCCCGCCACTGAATTAAAAGAATTTCTACGTCCTGAATCTTAATAGTATGTACATTGCAGCAGCGTTCTTCTTTTTCTGTACATTTTATTTGTATAGACAGTTCAACAATAGTTTTTATGATTTCTCTAGTGTACTAACCTGCACCTTGTAGTGTCTTGTATTGTAAAACCTGCAGTTCATTGTGTGCTTATCGTCGCTCGTACTGTCTAAAAACGTGACTTTAATGTCTGTCTGTTTGCTCCACAGATGTCTAAGATGGATTTAAACAGCGACGATGAGAAAGACTCCGTAGAGACAATCTTTACTAGTGCAATCGATATGCTTTCAGATGATGATAAGAAGCTACCTCAGGCAAGCATTCGTTTAACCACTTTCTAAGATGCCTGAGACTTTGAATAATGCTTGAGACTTGTACATTTTGCTTGCCTTGTAGGCACCTTCTTTCACAAAACTTTATTTTCCCTAAATATTATACTTGTCATGTAATAGCTTATATTCCTTACTCCTGATGTCCATAAAGGGTCCTCCTTTTTGTTGATCTAGTTTCAGATGTGATTTGGTTGTTGGATATACTTGTTCTGCGGGAAAATTGACATGGTTCCTGGCTTCATGTACTGTAGGTGTCAAATATTTTACCCATCTTAAAACGTGGTATCGGCGTTCATCATTCCGGTCTGCTTCCAATTTTGAAAGAAGTAATTGAGATATTATTTCAAGAAGGTCTGATTAAGGTACGTGAAAGCGTTGAGCTACAGTTTCCATATTTTCATTTTGTGCATCTTCTAGATCTGTTTGGTATGTAATTTTGTGATGTTTGCCTTTACTCTCTTTGCTATGCCTCACTTCGTTTTAGGTTTTTCCCTTTTGAATTGTTTTGTTTTCTCTTTCTCACGTTTTCATTGCCACTTAAGTTTGAAGTATTTTCTTTCAGTGTTTGTTTGCAACTGAGACATTTAGTATTGGATTGAACATGCCGGCAAAGACGGTTGTTTTTACAAATGTACGCAAGTTTGATGGAGACAAGTTCCGGTGGCTATCTAGTGGAGAGTATATTCAGATGAGTGGTCGTGCTGGACGTCGAGGTATTGACAAACGAGGTATCTGCATCCTCATGGTTGATGAGAAGATGGAACCCGCTGTTGCTAAATCAATGCTCAAAGGAAGCGCTGATTCTTTGAACAGGTACATTGTTAAGTATCGGATATATATATATATATTAAATCCACTATAGAAAATGATTAACCTGATTTATTTTTGTGCTTTAAGACTTCTTTACATACTAATTGACCTGGACTGTTTTGTTTCCTTTTTTCATCAGTGCCTTCCATTTAAGCTATAACATGCTTCTAAATCAGTTGCGGAGTGAAGATGGTGATCCTGAGAATCTTCTCCGCAATTCTTTCTTTCAGTTTCAAGCTGACCGTGCTATCCCGGATATTGAGGTGCAGTTGCATGATAAGTAAATGTCAGATTTAGTGATTATATAATATTCACTTTACGTAAATAATGTGATTGTGGTATCGTCTTTGCAGAAGCAAATAAAAGCCCTCCAAGAAGAGAGAGACTCTATGGTGATTGAAGAAGAAGATAGCTTGAAAAATTACTATAACCTGATTTTGCAATATAAGAGTCAGAAGAAGGATATACGTGAAATTGTGTTCTCTCCAAAGTACTGCTTACCCTTTTTGCTGCCAAACAGAGCTATCTGTCTCGATTGCACAAATGATGATGGAGAGCCACAATCATTCAGCATTGAAGACCAGGATACGTGGGGAGTGATAATGAAATTCAACAAAGTCAAAAGCTTATCTGAAGGTTAAAATTCTGAGAATCATTTTTTGATTCCATATTATTAATCCTTTTAAACAGTAATGGTTCCATCTTGACGTGAGCAATTCTTCCAGATGATGAGAATAGAAGACCAGAAGATGCAAACTACACCGTAGATGTACTGACTAGATGTATGGTCAGCAGAGATGGCGCTGGCAAAAAGAAAATTAAGCCTGTGCCATTTAAGGAACGTGGTGAGCCCGTTGTGGTCTCTGTTCCTTTATCTCAGGTACAACATGGCCGCTCCGTTTATTTTTCCTTTCCTCGTCTTCATAGTTCTTTATAATGTGTACACATTCTTATGCGGCCTCTCCTCCCCGGATTCTGCTCTTGATGATCTTATTGTTTCTTCTTTATTATCGTGGACAGATTAAGAGTTTAAGCAGTGCTATCATGAATATACCTAAAGATTATTTACAACTGGAAGCTCGGGAGAATGCTCTGAAGAAGGTTTCTGAGTTACTCTCTAGACATCCCGATGGAATACCCCTAGATCCTGAAGTTGATATGAAGGTATATTGTTTTACTCTAATACTCTTATGTTTTTGCTCTCTTTCATTTGTCTCAAGAGATGAATACAACTTTTACCTCATTAGATTCGGAGCAGCTCTTACAAAAAGACAGTTCGTCGGCTGGAGGCTCTGGAAAACCTATTTGAAAAACACAAAATTGCAAAATCTCCTCTCATATCGCAGAAGCTGAAAGTTCTACACATGAAGGAAGAGCTAACAGCCAAGATTAAATCACTTAAGAAAACTGTCCGATCCTCAACAGCATTGGCGTTTAAAGATGAACTTAAGGCCAGAAAGCGTGTTTTACGAAGGCTAGGGTAAGTAATTGCTAAATTTATCAGTCAATTTACTTTCTAAATACTCTTATGAAACCAACTCGATTTTCACATCAGCGACACCTTCTACTTCAATTTTGTCTGACTGTAATACTGTTGTTTGTTCTGTTGATAACTATATTAACTTCTTTATTATTCATATACTGATTTTAACACAGATACATCACAAGTGATAATGTCGTGGAGTTGAAGGGGAAGGTTGCATGTGAAATCAGTAGTGCAGAAGAATTGACATTAACGGAACTAATGTTCACTGGTGCCTTTAAGGAAGCAAAGGTGGAGGAGTTGGTTTCTCTCCTCTCTTGCTTTGTGTGGCGAGAGAGGCTCCCTGACGCAGCTAAACCCAGAGAAGAACTCGACTTGCTCTTCATACAGTTACAAGACACAGCCAAACGTGTCGCTGAAGTTCAGCTTGACTGCAAGGTATTCACTAACACTCTTTTTCCCTGCTCATCCAAGAAAACCTGACCATTTGAAGATTTGGGTCCATAACTTTTTTGTTTTTTTTTTGTGACAATGTGACAGGTCGAAATCGATGTAGAGAGTTTTGTGCATTCGTTCAGACCAGATATTATGGAGGCAATGTATATGTGGGCCAAAGGGTCAAAGTTTTATGAGATCATGGAGATTGCTCGTGTTTTCGAAGGGAGCTTGATCAGAGCGATAAGGAGAATGGAGGAAGTTCTGCAACAGCTCATAGTAGCTGCAAAATCTATTGGAGAAACACAGCTTGAAGCTAAACTAGAAGAAGCTGTTTCCAAGATCAAGAGGGACATTGTATTCGCAGCATCTCTCTACTTGTGATGCCATTTTGTTTATTTCTGGCAAAATTATTGAAACAAAAGACGGGAAGCGTTTTGTTTGTACCTCAATTCATTTTTCTTAAGATTTTATAATTTGTACTAAGAACTATAAAAGCAAGAGAGTTTTTTTAATTCATTATTTTATTTTGACCATGGCCATTGGTTTGATACAGAACAAGAGATGAATCTTAATTCCGCATTTCCCTTACAAAGCTACACAATACACAAGACGCTTACATCTACGTGATTTCGTAAGACCTGAAGACATAATAAAACTTCACTGCTATCCACAGACATCTCATTTATCAAATGTTTTACGATCATTTCTGCTTCTGCTTTCATTTTTCCTACGAGGCAAATGGGTTAAAATAGTGATATATTATCTTGATCCAGCCACCGATGATGACCTGCACTCTGTGTTCCCATTTTCGTCTGCATCAGTTTTGGGCTGCATCCTAACATTGACTGTGAGTTTGTGCTTGGGTGAAAGTTTCTTCACTTCCTCAGGTGTGCAGATAAATATCTTTCTCACCATTCCACAGAACTCACTGCATCACAAAACAGAAGACCACAAGGATTATCAATAGGAAAAAGTAGATGATGCTCTACACTTGTAAAGAATGCTGTGTTTCTTTCACATATGCAGCTCTCTTGAGACAAAAAAAAAATTTGACTTTCAGACCGCAAAGTCACTTACTTCCACGGATCATCACCAACCATCATCATGTCATCTTCATCATCGGTGTAAACAACTTGCCATTTCTTGGTAGATTCTAAGAGTTCACCCTCAATGTCAAACATCTCTTCCAGCTTCTTGAACAGGTCTTCATAACACTCTGACCTTGTCAAATCAACCGCTCTGCCTACTGCACTGCCTTGCATGTGAACCTAAATAAAATTGCCAAAGCAAGACACAGTCACGGTCAAGATTCTGTCAATTTAAGACAAAAAATAGTTGTGAACCCCAAAAAAATGATTTTGATAGAGCGAACAATCCAAGAGGCTAATATTCACCTTTGTGCAGCTACGTATCTGTCTACTTTGCGATTCTTGAGGAGACCTCAGTGAGGATTTCTCCGGATCACCACTACCCGAAGGAATACTAGATTGGTTGATATTTAATGGCTCAGATTGCTGACCGGAGTCAAACTCATTGGATGGGACAGGTTGATCTACAGCGACAGCACCGGACACAGAGGCAGCAGAGAAACATTCGTCCACATTAACATTTTCAACTAGCTCAAACCCAAAAAGCCTGCAGACATTTCCATTAGTTTGCTTCTTTTCAGTAGGAGACTCATTGTTAAACGCTGAAGCAAAGGATTCAGATACACTATCTGCGTGGGTGGGCCAAAAGGCTGATCCAATGGATACTCCAAATGATTTGTTCCCACCATGACCAAAAGCAGCAGTCTTGGCAGGAGGAGAGAATAATGGCACCGAGGAAGGATTGTCTGCCGGGGATTTCCACACACCATCTGCAGTAACTGAAGAGAGCATCAATAAAAAGAGCTTGGAGCTGCCACAAGGAAGAACAGTTCAAAAGAGAAAAGAACACAGAATACCAGGAGTACATGGAGCGGTGGTTGGTGAAGGCAAACCAGGAGGTCTCTGTCGTTTGTTCCTTTGTGGAGGTTGTGAAGAAGGCGTACTATTTGCAACTAGGGGCTCAAGTTCCCATGGTGAAACTCTTTCAGGACGAAACACAGATGAAGGCTCGTCCCATTGAACCTGAAGCATTATCAGTTTGGCAACAAACATATTAATAAGATGCATGCTATATTCATTTGGAAATACAAATCCACAACTTGCTCTATAACTGTCTAATATTCTAACCTTCAGCGATCTCCATTCAGAATCATGCCAGACCGAATATTTGTTTTCCTGAACACCAACTATTGTGCCGCTGAACCTGCATTGTTAACAATCAGCAAAAGAAATACTAGCAATTATTTTGCATTCAGCTTTATCAGCAAAAAGAAAACAAGCTAGTTAGATGTGATACCTTTTCTCAGGAGCTTCTTCACCCTCGAATCTCATCTTGAAACGCATGCCTACAGACAGCTTCTGGTTCTTAGCTTCGAGATACCTATTGACGCTCACAATAAACTCTGACCTACTTGTCCTGATAATAGAAGATATGTCAGCCTGGATTTGCAGCCAAATGATTATCATCAAGCATATGCAAGCAAGAGTAACTGAAATGCATAATAAGATGCATATTTAGAAGAAAAAAACGTGTCTGTTCTAGACCAGCTACATCTAAGATGCCAGAAGTTAAAGTTTTCTATATTAAGCTGACCAATGCGGTGGGCTGATGAGTTTTGGACTATTTCATGGCTCTAGCTATTATCAGGATTTTGGTTCCAGACAATGACTCAATTAAACTAAAGTAAGATAAGCAAGACCTTGGCTTGTAGAAGATGGAAAAGATTGTTCCTGTTGTAATGGCATGAGCGGCAGTCGCAAGGACCCCAATATGCATGCTATGACTTGAAATGACAGAGGACGGGATATTAGTCTGTTGTCTCATGTGCCGCCGAACACCAACTCGAAGCTCTTCATTCTCACCCCTGAAGGACATAATATATCACATGCCCAGATATTTACAGAAAAATTATATTCAGACAAATAAAATAAAACAGAACTTGCCTTAAGAATATGAAAGCATCACCAGCAACTAGTTTCTTAGAGCTAACAAAAACACTCCACCCCGTTGTTAGCAAATGGCGCCTTGGTTGGCCTGGTAGTCACAACCTCATGATATTTAAGAGTCGTAAAACAATAGTATTAATGCAAAATATAGAAGCCCAAAAGTTCAAAGTAGCGGTAGCATCGACATAAAGGAACTAAAATTCAAAAACCATCTAATAATAAGATAGCAAGTGTATTTACCTCGGAAAATGTGCCTGAAATGCCATTCATTATTGTGCAAATCAGTTGCAACCAGTTCTTGCCATGGTGGTTGTTGGGACATATCCTAAAGAAGAGAAAGCAACGTATTAGAGAGAAAAAAGCAGTTGGAGTGGTTTCCAAAAAGCAACAAAAACAATGGAAGCAATTCTGACCAAGGGTGGAAGACAATCATCTGCGTGTCTCCGTAGCACAGAGAACCCACCATGTGTGCTTGTGTCAGAAGCAGTTAGTGTCTTGCAAAATGAATGTACTGCGCACTTTTCAGGTTCTTGAACAGGGGCATCCGCGCTCAAAGGTTCACTTTGCTGATGATCAACCACAATGGTTCCACCATAATCAAGAACAGAAAAAATATATACAAAACCATAATTTATAAAACACCAAACCAACATTTTTTGCTTATAATTAACTTACATCCGCTTCTGGCAATAAGGTTATTTGGGCATAAACTTCGTCAGTCTCGGGCTCCGCCTGAGCTTGCAAAGTGAAGCACAGCAGGGCTTAAAATTATTAGCCAAGACATTTCTTGAAGAAAAGGTAAGGAAAATTCTATCATATATAATGGAATTCAGCCTACCCTGCGCTGGATATTGATCACTTTACAGAGAATCTTGGATGGGAGATTGAAGGAAGGCATCTTTTGCTCCAAACCTTGGTGCATTGATGCCTCGAGCTGCATAGGCCATCAATTAAATGCATAAATGTGATAATAAGATAAGATGATCAAATGATCATGTGAAATCAAAACAGACAATAAATTTCATCTCTTCTATACAACAAGATATGTTTATGCGATTTTATTTTAAGCTAGAACGCATCAACAATATAATTTGAAGTGTTAATAAGACATACAAAGTTAGAACAGTCCAATTGACATGACCGGTTTTATCAAATGAGCATTATACGGTAGGTACACCACCATACCAATAACCAAAATACCTGCTCCATGTGACCTTCAGGGAAATAGTAAACTCGTTCCCCTTCACGAGGTAGGGTTACAAGAGGTCCAGCACAAGCATGCCATAGCTCCCTACATAAAGCATCACTTAAAACCCCTACAAACAAACGGACAAAAATAAAAAAGAACGGTTACAGGATGCTACATAGTATTTCAAAAACAAACCAGGGGTTGCAATTATATTAATAAGCGAACTCCACTCTGTTCAGAATTTTTTATCCAATTCTTAGTTAGTCATCAAACCTAGAAAGCGGAGTTTAATTAGAAAAAAGCAAACACACTTGACAAAATGGTATAAACAAAAAAATATTCCACAAACCTCCAGGTTTTCCGGAAGGATGATTGCTAGCTGCTATTTGAGAATCCATTTAGTTTCGATAAGTTTACCTGAGAAAAGAAAAAGAAAGAACGAACTATAAGAATGACATGTCTTGCTGAAAGAGAAAAGAAGATGGACCTATCCTCATCTAATTTAGACAAACATAACTCTGATAGATGTCATGATGTATCAACATTTAAAACCTTTCTTAAATTTACTGACAAAAATGTGGGCCTTTTATGCAACTGTTTTACTCTACATTGTGTCTAAAGCACACCAGGAGACTCAGATTCTCAGATTTTATTACCCAATTTGAAGAGGAACACTCAAACAAAGGGGCAAAAGAAAGAACCAAAAAAAGCAAAAGCAAGACAAGAACAGATTTCAGTACTTAACTTCACACTTTGCAAGACAAAACTGTCAATTTTAACTTCAGTGTACTACTACAAATCATGTCAGCAATGGCAAAAGATTTCCAAAAAGAACCTAAAATTATCGGATAGAAACAAATCTGTGAGAAGAGAGCAAAAAGCTACATACGAATTTTCCGCGAAAATCGAAGAGAAAACCATACAGAAAGCAAAAGGGGTAAACGATATTCAAAAGAAACACAAGATCAGGAACGAAAAAGAGTTAAAATTGGGATGTGAAACGAAGTGCCGATTCTTGATCTAGATTATCCACAGAATTAAACTCAGGTAAAATCGAGAAACAAAAACCCAAATCTGACTATGGTTCCTCGAAAGTCTCCTCCTTTTCCAGCATTTACTAAACAACAAGCAAAACCCAAGACATAAAAATCGAACCTTTACTTCAAACCTCTCGAAGAATCAACGATCTAAATAAAACCAAAGCGAGCTAGGGTTCAAATAAAACCCAGATGAAAAGATTTTGATGTGAGGGTAGTGAAAGTCTAGAGGAGATAGAAGTGGAATTGCTGTCAAAATAATGCAAAGCGATAGAGAAAAACAGGAGATTTGGACATATAGATAGATGTGAGATAAAAGCGTGTATGTAAAGGTGTATACATACACCGTCAGTGTTTGGTTGAAGCCGACACGAACCCTTTGGCTATGGCTGCCTCTTTTTTCTCCTCTTCTTCCTTTACTTTTTTTATTTTATTTTTATTGTTCTCTCTTTGGGTTTTTTTTTCTACCAGAACAATGACATGCTCTCTAGTATAGTCTCTTTACTTTCGAAAAACGGCACTCCTTTCAGAAATGTCACCAAAATGAGCACATGATTAAGGGTTTTTAATTGTTAAGTGGGCAATTAGTCAGCCTGCAATTATTTACAAACTATTTATGTTAATTTTTTAAAAAAAATTTCAACACCATGTGAAGTGAATTGTGTTGTATTTTTTTTTTTGTGAACTCATTTTTGAAGTGTTTTCATTTACCTCTACTTGGATGTTAATTGTCTATTCTTAAATGGGTTTATCAGTTCTTTTGATGACTTAACTCTGGTCTAATTGGCTAACAAAAAAAATGGTATTTATTTGTGTGAATTTTGACGATGTTATCAGATTTTTGGGTTCGTAATCTTTCTCTGTTAATATCAATATGTGAAAAATACATTCTCCCAAGCAAAGTTTGAAGTGAGACCATTATACTTTCTTTACTTGGCTTTTGGTAATGCATATATATTAAGTATCTAGAGATTTTTAAACGAATGATAGATTAGAGGCATAGAAGAATTATGGCATGGCAACATTTGAATCAATGCATCCAACATTGGGGCTGACGAACAACTCTCTTCTTCCTGGATTTTAGCTATGCACCATTTGACTTGTAGAAAATATATATTGGAAAATTTGCGGAAATCTACACCAACTTACATTATATTAGCTGATAATCGGATAGTCTTGGCTGATATTGTGGAATATGTTATGCTTTTAACCTTCACTTAAGTTTGATCCAAGTATACGATTGTGTGATACAATTCTCGGTTCCGTTTTGTGTTCTCTAAGACCACACTACGAAGACCTTGATTGGAGTATATAGACCGAGTGGAGGTTTGGTCTACTTTTGGAATGTGGAAATGGCTTTCCACGGTGAAAGTTCTTCCGAGTGTATTTTCTGAAACTGTGGTATCAATGTCTTCGTCATCCATCTTTGAAAGTATTGGACAATCAATAAGTTCTTGGAAAACGAACAAGTAACAAATAGTGAGTAAGTTTCACATTACATTTGGCTCAAAGTATTACTTTTGGACCTTGGTGTCTCCATCTAGCGACCAATGACTCTGCACTGTGATAATATGGCTGTGTTACATATTGCTTCAAATCTTGTTTTTCATGAAAAAACAATAATACACTGTCATCAAATTCTAGATGAAATAAAGACCAACTGCTCATGTTTCTACTCATGATCAATGAGAGTTTGATGTTTTCCAGTTAAAGTTGGCATTTTGATTCTCCATGCTCCAATTTGAAGGAGGGCATTAGAGAATATATGACAATTATTACTAAAATACTGTGTATAATGGAAGATTTACATATTAGTATCTGAGGTTGCTTCCGCTGCTGCTGCTTTGTATTAAAAAAAAAAAATATTTTGGGTAAAGTATGAAAATTTCAATATTTGATTGCTAGTTAAAACTATAAAAAATTATGAGATAATTCGACTCTAGACATGACATAACCCGATCATTGTTGTATAAACTCCATTCTTCACTGAAAGTCAAACTAGTTTGTCCGGTCTTTGAGATAAACTAAATGATAGATGTCTAAGAACAACACTTACAATTCACACAAGAACGAATTTTGATTATATAATTTTGATTTAGCATAATTAAATAATAATAATTGTTTAGTGTATACTCAGAAAAAGGCAATGTGTAGGTAAATGAAAAATAATGCAAAGGGTACTGGCAACCCTTACAGCTTCACTGCTTGTCCCCTGTGGTGGGCACTCGGCTGAGACTCACGCGCTACAAAAAACAAAATATGCCACTTGGAATAATTAAAGGGTTTTTAAATTAACTAGTGAAAATGAAGAGATTAGCCTAACAGTAATAATAAATGTATGCTTAATAATTGAGCTTTTTTTGTCTTTGACAATACCATCAAGAGCTTAAGACCATGTGCATCGGTTGGGTATCATCATCATTAAATTGAATAAAAGAAAATAAAAAATTAAGAAACTTGATGATACGTCTCTAACAGGAGAGACTTTAGAGACGTCTCTTCTCTAGTCTCAACCTCTTCTTCTTCTCCAGATTTGCAGTTTATTTCCTTCGCGCCATCTTCACCAGAAAGTCTTGTCAAATTTCTTTCTTCCATTTCCATTTCCAAATTTCTTCTCCAGTTTTGATGTCTCAACATTTTTTCCTTTGGAGCTGCTCTGTGTTAATTAGGTTTTTTGTGCAATTTATGAGTAGATTAATTTAGGAGAAAGATGGTGAATTCAAGCTTGCAATAAACTCTGGTTTCGGTTAAGATTTATTTTTAGGAGAAAGTTAGCATTTTTTCTCTTCATAGGTATTTGTCTCGTCATTTGTCGTTCTCTCCGAAAGCCAAAGCGAAGGATGCAGGTCCCGTGGAGAGGCCTATTCTTGGCCGTTTCTCTTCTCATCTCAAGATCAGAATTGTAAAAATCATCTCTCTTTTCTCTCTTTTATTGGAGTGTTTTAGAATCCAAGTTGATTGATTGGAAAAGAAGAATGGAGTCTTAAATTCCCTTTTAGGAACTGCTTTGATATGGGTTGATTGTAGAATTCACGGAGATATTATTATGTAGAGAATCATGCATGAAACTCACCATAGATTTGTTTGTGTCATCGCAGGTTGGGTTGCCAAATGTGGGGAAAATCTACTCTTTTCAACACTCTTACGAAGCTTTCGATTCCAGCTAAGAATTTCCCCTTTTGTACCATTGGCCTAACGAGGCATGTGTGAATATCCCCGATGAGAGGTTTCATTGGTTTTGCCAATTGTACAAGCCAAAGAGTGAGGTAAGTTTGTAACTTTAGTTACGACCTGCTGCTATTGAAAGTAATTAAACCATTTATGTCTATGTTGCTCAAGCTGACTGCTGTCCATTGTGATTGTCTCAGATTCCAGCTTTCTTGGAAATATATGACATTGTTGGTCTTGCTAGAGGCGCTCATGAAGCACATGGATTTGGGAACAACTTCTTGCTCCATATTCGTGCTGTTGATGGAATCTTCCATGTTTTACATATGATTTTTCATTCCTTTTTAATTGGCTGATAAAATTACTACCTCTCTGTGTACAGGTAAAGGTTTGGCTAGAAGAAGAAAATGATAAAAGTTTTGGGAACTGGAAAGCAGCTGATATCAAGATTTTGAACACTTTCCAGTTGCTGTCAGCAAAGCCCGTTGTTTACTTGGTGAGAAATCTTGAATGCTCATCTCTCTCTGCAACATTTTTTCTTATCAAGTTAGATTTTTTTGCTTCTTGAAAATGTAACCATAATGTATTCTGTAGCTTTTTTTTTTCTGATCTCTATGCTTTACATCTTTGTCTCAACCAAATGTTTCTTCTCAGCGTAAGAAGTATAAAGGCATGTTGTATGTTTGGATTTTTTGTGATCACTGATTGCTCTCAAATTTAACTTACAGATTAACATGAATGAGAGAGATTATCAGGGGAAAAAAAACAAGTTCTTGCCGAATATTCATGCTTGGTACTTACATATATCCCTTCACAAACTATGTTGAATTATAAGTTAACATTTTACCTGTCTGCACAAGTTTCTTCGACGACCATGTGCTGACGCATTTGCTTCCCTTATTATACTTCTCCTAAACTAAAACTGTTTCATCGTTATGTATGTTTCAAGAACTTGGTGGTGATACTATGATTCCTTTCAGTGGTGTTTTTGAAAGGAGCCTTGCTGATATGCTCCCAGACGAAGCTGCAAAGTATTGTGAGGAGAACAAACTGCAAAGGTTGGTAGAAAAGAACTGCATAGCCTTTCTCGAAATGAATAGTTACTCCTACAAATGATTTTTTTGAAGTGTTTCTGTAAAACTAATTTTTTTTTAAAAAAAAAACTTGTTTAGAAACTCATTGAGTTTCATCATTGCACAGTTAAAATTTATGAGTATCTAATTAAGTCTCAGACAATAAATTATTATTAAATTTAATATTAAACTAATCTAATGATACTCTTATGAGTATCACTGATAATGGTGCTCTAAGAAAGAGTTTGGCGTGTTTATGTCTCGGTAAGCAAGGATCTGTCTCTTTGTCTCTAACCATTTTTTGAAAAATCTTTTTTTTTTATTATTATAAAGGGAAAAACTAATTTTAAGTTTTAAAAATGTAACTGAAAGATGTGAAAATTTTAAATGAAAAATTTGATATACTTTTTTTTTTTTTTCTATCGTCAGACTATTTTAATTATATGCATAAAGCCATAAGTTTTTTTTTTTTAAAGGCATTCTATTTTTTTTTTTTTTGTCAACATAACTTAGTGGCTTTAATATCCCTCATCATACTGAGGGGTGTTGGGTTCGAACCCCAGACCTGTGTCATGAATTTCAGAGGTGGCCACCATTGTGCCACATGATTCCGACTAAAGGCATACTATGAAAACAAGTTACAAAAGCAGAGTGAAGTAGATGATGAAGGGAGAGAAGAAGAGGACTAGCCTCGGCCTCCCCGACCATTTCGTCCTCCACGACCACGACCCCGGTTCCCACGCCCTCCACAAGATGGTGTAGAACGCATATCCTGAATCTTTTGTGATGGTTTGATCAGTCGATCTCGCAATAATCTCTAAGCAGTAGTTGTCATTTGACCTTCAGCAAGGAGGGTCTCTTCATCCTCCAAAGATTCATCAGAATATGTTTTCTCCTCAACAGATTCCAACGCAGTAAACAGATTTTTACCAAGGCACCTGCTACATTATCTTCATTACTTAGAGGCCTACTATCTCCCGGAACCAATGTACCCACTACAGTACCGTATGAAGCAGACTCTAGGAGAATATGAAGCGGTGGAGCTAAGTTGTCTTTGATAAGAGGAGCATCGTTTGATGCAGTTTTTGAAATATTTTCTGCAGATGTTGAACAACCATCCACAACAACTGGGGTTACATTAACTGGTTCTAAGAGTTGAGCATCGAGGATGAGAGGGGCATAAACATACTAATGGGAAACTTTGTTGGAGACAGAGGAATTGGTATAATCTGAGACATCGTTTATCTGTGAGACAAAGGTAGAGAGATTTTCCGAGAGAGTTGCAGGTGAAGGCAAGGTTTCTAATGTTGGAACAGAGAAGGTTTCTATGGCAGGAACAAAGACATTATTGGAGACTAAGGGAAGAACATGGCCTCTTGATAAAGACCAACTTCTACGGCTGAGGCTTCCACAGCTTTAAAAGTAAAGTTTTTGAATGCAGGCACAGATCCAGTGATTGGAGCAGCTGAGACTGAGGCAGCTTGTGTATTAGAGAACGTACCTCCTTGCGTAAAGCCCATTGGCTGATGTTTTGGCGACTTCAGGAGACATCTTGTTTCCTTATGGCCAAGATGCCAACATCTCCCACAAGTAGAAGGATTCCAAGAGTATTCAACTTGCACCATGGAAATATTTCTATCCTTATGGTACTATGGAGATCACATGCAACTCTAGACTAGCTGTGGGACTCCATGGAACCACAAACATGAGACACTCATCAACATGACAAAGACTGCGTTGAATGACCCATTTGCAGGTTGAATCATCTAAGATATGGAACAGGTACGATGAATCGCTTAATCTACCAGTGAAGAACTTAAATTCCTTCCCCAAATCTGGTTTAAAATTGCATGAATAAGCCCACCGGGTGGAGTAGAAGAACAATAAATTTTCCTGACAAATACTCTTTTCGATTCTCTAAACCATGAAGAAAGACATGACTCGGTATATTGTACCTTTGGAGTGCCATCATTCAAATAGGTAGGTGTTGTTTCTTGAGAAAGATTACTTCTTGAGCGATCCATTGTAGCAGCCCGAGGAAACCGCAGATAATCTGAGATATCCTTTGTAGCCGGAGCCGATGGACAAGTAGCTGTCTTGTAAGATACTTCCTTGGCTTTATCAAGAAGCACAGTCCCTGAATCGCAAGAAGAAATTGCAGGAGCTGATTGAAGCCGTTTGGAATTAATTGAGTTACTAGCAGCTAGAGAAGGCCAATATAAAGCCATAAGTTCACATTCCATAATACAACATAGTTTTTCTGTTTTTGTGAACTTATGTTCTTTTAACAATTTTATTTCAACACTCAAAGGCTTGTTCGGATTCATCATCAAACTCTTGTAACCAAAAACTCATATACCAATCAGTTTCTATTCCATCAATCAATTAAATATACAAAGAGCAATAGACAAACAAAACCACTTTAGGACTCATCGTAAACCACATTTATTGTGCTTTTCTGTCTAATTCCTTTGTCCCGCCATCACCTTTTGGGCTCTAAAAGTATAAAACGAGATTAATGTAACGGAGAAGAATTACTGGGTAAATCTCATTGGTCTTTACAGTAATAAAACAGGCTTCTTATATATGGTGGGAGACTTGGAGTTCTTAATTTACTAGTCGTATACTTTGGATATTGTCAAGCCATCGTTATGCATTAGTAGTAAAAGCCCACTTGTGAGGCCTAGTGCAAGCCTAATAAAACTTGTGACATTTAATTCAAAAAAAACATGAAGCCCGTGATGCTTGGCAGATAATATTACAATTTGGTGTTAAGTCGGTTTCGGCAATACAATTGAAATTAAGTACACAATATATATATAAATATAGTGGAAAAATACTTTATAAGTCCACAAACAATCAGGAATCATGATTCCAATTTTTATTTTATTTTTAATATTTTTCTGTCATGACTAAAAAAGTATCAACGCAATTAGTGATAAAATAAAAATATCATAAACCAATCCAATACAATACATTAGCATGTAAAATCAAACCAAACAACATATTGAAGGCTAAAGATTATTGCATGTTGCTAATGGAACATCAAAACTTAATTATAATATCTTCGTCTTTGAAACAACCAACAAAATGAAGTATATACATCAAAGCCCTTTTTCTATCCCCAAGGAAAAGCTTTTTTTATTTATGTAATAAACATCAAAGGCTTGGTACAACAATTTGATATTATACAGCATCTAGTCTAGGGGTTGATTTCTAATATACTCTTATTTGTGGAGAGTTTTTCTAACTTACTCTCCTTATTTCTCAAATACTTCTCAATTTTTGGAAAGATAAAAATACCCCTGCGTGTATGTGAAAACTAAACCCTAAATGCCTACGGGTGTCACGCGCATTCCCCGGAACCCAAGCACCATCATCTCACGCACATATTTAAGTAATAATTCTGCACATATTGGGTTTCGAACCCGCATCCTTAAGGTCATACTAAGAATACGTTACCATCTATGCCAACATGTTTTTGTTGAAATATATTACATATATTAATATAAAACTCATAAAAAGGACAAAATCGTAATTTTCTATATTATAATTTAAAGAGAAGTATTTCAAAACATCACTTTCAGAGTATATTAGAAATTGATTCCTCGTCTAGATAGATTAGATTTGTAACACTCGAATTAAGGGCCTTATATATGAGGTTAGGTTGAGATTAATTTATTAAAACAACTCTTCTTTTTTTGCATTTCACTGTACGTTTAATTGGAGATTATCAAAATAAAAATAATTCTTCAAATAAAAAATATGAATCATCAAGGTTCCAGAAGATTTAATATCTCTATACTGTTACATATATAATTTAAAAATGGGTTAAATATGCTGGTAAAGAAAATATATCTGTACAAATAGTAAAAATCGCAATTCACAAACTCAAGAGCGGCAGGAAAATTATAGAAAGGCATCACAAATTATGAAACCCACTTCTTGTAATAACTCTATAGTTGAAGCAACTGTGTTGGGTGGGAGATTGTACTAATGACATTAAAATGGGAGACAAATTGATGAAACATTTTAACCATTAATGAGTAAAGTAAAGTTGAATATAAAGAAACTATTAATACATAGTGTATAAAGAGAGGAGGAGCCAATCTTTATCACCAAACATGTTTCAGACATGTTTCCTACTATTAGATTGTGTCCAAATTGAGAACACCATTGAAGAAAAATGACAAATCCATCACTTTTCATCGTGTTCATCTTCTTTTTCTCTTTTAATATACATAGATAACTTTTGTGGGAAATAAAATGTTAGTGTTGTGTTTCCTGTTTGTGTACTGTGACAATGATTCCGTAAATTTTATTATAAAGCATTTAAGTTTTTTTATCCGGTTTATCTCACACTAATTTAGGTCGGTTTATTACGGTTTAGACTTTAATTAGTTTGGCTTTCTGGATTGGAGAAAAAGTCGATTCCCAGATTTGCTTATCCTTTAGGCTAGGTCGACCTGTATGGTCATATACTCATATGATCATATAATACATTCAAGTTATAATTTGAAAATTGATGAAAGTAAACCACAGTGTTATGGTAGAGTTATTTTGACTTTCATAAAAATACAAGATATATTCAATTATATAGAGATAAAAATATATTTAATTTGTTAAACAATCATACAATGCAAGTGGGATTATATTTTTTAAAAAATTTTGAAATTTATTTCTTAATAAAAAACATTTTACAAACAAAAATTATTAAAGTGGAAAGTGGATGAATGGTTAAACTGTTAATGTAGAATTTTGTAGACGCTTGGTTAGGTTATATGAGTTATTTATAGCTTTAATTTTTGTCTACAACTTTTAAAATTACTAATTATGTTTTATGTTGGTTTCTAAAGCTACAATCCAAAAAAAAATTGGATATAGAAAATCTATTTACTAAAGTTTTATTTTTGAAGCTAAAAAATATAGTTGTAGAAATTTTATTTTATTTTTCTTCAATTACAGAATATACAATTATAACAAACAAGCTAAAGCTTAACCGATCGTCCACTTAGTCTGTAATTTTTATTGCAATAGTTGTATGTTTTGTTTGCTATGAAAAAGTCAATACTGTCTTTAAAATCTCTCAATAGTTGCTTTAGATATATCCTCTCTCTTTTTTTTCTGCTTTTCTCATAAGAGTAATAATGTAAATCTAAAATATGATTTTCTATCTTTCGGAAAAAATTGACTAATTTTAAGCACTTATATGGTGTTAACAAACTCGATATTATCTTCTTAATTAAATATGAATGATTTTAAAACTAAAATTTTGTTTGGATTTCTACTTAACTTTATAATCTAACATGTAATAAACATGTATCGTTAAAAAAGGAGGCCAGGTCATATTCAGCTACTAGAAATAAAAGAGTACAAGGAGTGAGGTCAGACTACGAAAGCAAAGGATTACTACTATAACTTATTCATATTAATTATATGCTGAATATGTTAACAGGTGATATGATATGTATTGTACATATTATGCATCAAGCTAAATGTTCTCATCTCCCACCACATTAGAGTTGTTGCTTCTCGAAGACTTAATGTTCCAACGAGACCAAAAGAGATAGCTAAGAAAGTTCAGTAAACTAAGAACCGCTAAAAGCCAATAAAACAGATCTAGCCTGTCCTTGTTCAGATCGTTCTCCCCGAGCCACCCTTTGGAGTCGACAGACGTGGAAGTAATCTTATTCACGACCGAAACGAGCACCGAGCTCAAGTAAAAACCAAAGGAATACGAACAGTAAGTCAAAGCCATCAAGAATGACTCCATGCCCTTTGCAGATTGTTTGTAAAAGAACTCGATTAATCCAACGGCAGTAAACATCTCGGAGACCCCAAAGATCAAGAACTGCGGCGTGATCCAGAAGATACTTAAGATTCTACTGTCGAGAACCGAAGACTCTCTACGTTTCTTCTCGAGCAAGGCAGCTGAAACCATGGAGAAAGTGGAGAGGAACAGTCCAATTCCTATCCGAGTCAATGGAGAAATGCCTGAGTTATGTCCCGTGAGTTTACGCGCAAAAGGAACGACTAGAGAGTCATAGAGAGGGACGAGGAAGATGAGCATTATGTAAGGGATGGCTTGGAGTGAAGCTGGAGGAATGTGGAAGGAATTTGAGAGACGAGTGTTCATGGAACTTCCTTGTTGTACCGAAAACGTTTGGAGCTGAGCTAAGATGGTGTTGAAGACGATGGTGCTTGCGAAGATCGGGACAAGTGAGATTAGGGTTTTGACTTGCTCTACTTGTGTTACCGTGCAAAGCCTCCATGGACTTTCCTTTGTGTTTGTGTCTTGGATTTTGATGCATGCCTTGTCCAAGAACCTGCCCATACGACATACACTTTTAATATATTTTCATTGATTTCATGCATATTTGTGTTTGCAAGTGACTTTTTTCTTTCCTTGATATATCTTAACATTGTTACAAAAATCAAATTGTATTTCTGTAATATCTATGGATAAAATTTATGTGTTAACTTCTGTGGTTTACGGTTTATTAATGAATTTTGATTAAAACATTAAATTGCTAAAAAAAAGTTTTAAAAATTGCGCGCGCTTTTATGTTGGACACAAACAAAAACTCCGCTTTTATTTGAAAAGAAAAAACACATGTAACTAAACGAAAATGTAAACACAAAACCAAAATCTATCTATTTAAGTTGTGGTCTGGTCTTATAAGAACCAAAACGACCAAAAAGTTAATTATCTGCGATAGAAAAGTGAAACAATGAGTTCAATGTATGACCTGAGACGAGGAGTGTGTGGTAAAGTAGAGGGAGGTACGACGTCGTTTGAGACATGGTGGCCTCCATGAAGCATTCTTGGGTCAGAGGGAGACGCAAGCTTTCTTTTTGATATGGCAGCCACAACAACCTGAAATGCAGAAACCACTGTATCCTATTAACTATAAATAATTTTATCAAAAAAAATTATTAATAATGTTTCTACGTATATAGATATTGTTATGCAAATATATGTATTTCACACATTGATTGGTTAACGAAGAGCATGTATTCAATGCGTTGATGACGACAGAAGTGGATATCAAATTTCTTTTTAAAACGCACGATTATATATACAATTATAATTGTTATATAAAAAAATAAAAAAACGAACAATAATAATGTTTTATTTCAACATCAGCTTTTCCCTTTTCTTGACTCAGCATGGGCCAAACTCTTATAGCATTGTCTTGTCTACACACGTGACCACAATTCCTCACTTTGATTATATCTCTATGTATGTTAATTTTATTTCTTTAAAAAAACCCAAGTGGGTGGACACATATAGTAGATTTGTACAAAAGTATCTGTGAAGTTTTGATTCTAATGAAAAGTATGTCAAAATTTCTAAATCTTTGAAATGTCTCAAATTTAAATGAGTATCATGGAGTTATAATTGTATGAGATGACGCATATATTGACATATGTAATTATACCAAAAAATTATATCTTTTTTGGTTGTTATGTTGAACTTCAAACAGTAATGCTTTAAGTTCCCACGAAACTCTATATCAGATCAGTTTTGGAATAATGGTGTAGATCCGTTTCTAATGGTGTAGAACGCCAAATGATTGAAACCCACAAAAAAATGTTACAATATATTTTCCATAAATAAAATATAGAATTTAATTTCCTAAACACACTGAATTGTAATTTTTAATAAATAAGCGTCTGAATTTTTTTGAACTCCTAGATCTTATGTAAGTTTTCAATAATTACAATTTCTAATTTCGAGAAAATAATTTTGACTACAAAACACACATAAATGCCAGAATTATAACTACATGTACACACACACATGTATATGTATGTATAATATATATCAGAGGGCCAAATTATATACTTATCTACTATACACATAATTATATTTAAAACAAATAAAAATGAAATGATGATGGGCGTTTAGAGAACGACAACGTTCTTATAAATTGTTAACTTTCGAAAAAGACCAGTTTAAATTCATATAGCTAGTGAAGATTGTTGACGACAAAACATATTCTTCGACTAGTCAACAATAAGGGGGGCAAAACATGTAAAGTATTTTTTTCCTTTTTAAGACTATATGTAAAGTGTTATTATTCCTTTGCAATAGTAAATAATCATGATCAACTTATTTAAGTATTTGATTTAAATTATTATCCGGTATAGACATTAGTCAACTCTATTGTTTATATGTGTGGCTGTTCTTAAATTTACCCATATAAAATATGCTCATGGGTCCAACTTCGATGGACTTACGCATATATACGCATGCAGACAAATTTGAGAAACAAAATACGTCTCATTAGATTTTCGATTATTGAATAATATTGTTTCTCATAACCCAACTATTTTGGTAGGTAAAACATCCAACAAAATGATTTCGTATAATAGATATTAATAAGCATACTAAAGTATGTCGTGCAGTAAAATTAGCTACGTATTATCTATATTAAAAAGCCATTATGATTTACGAATATGTCTTCCCTGTGTAACACACTTTATCAGAACAGTTCTAGGTTCATCTAGGGACTGCTTTTTTTTTCTAGTTATGATTAACTACCGTTGGAACTATCACAAATCTCGATCTTTTGTTATTAAAGATAGTATAATTCTCTGTTAAAGTAACGTTTGATAACTTTAGTGAGTTTTATGTTTCTTTTTTATTTGAGATTCCATTTTCTTATCCAAAAATGAATCAACATTTCTGTTCACTCGTATGGTATACGAATTGTTAGAAAAGAAA
Source organism: Streptanthus diversifolius (assembly GCA_039880935.1). NCBI lineage: Eukaryota > Viridiplantae > Streptophyta > Magnoliopsida > Brassicales > Brassicaceae > Streptanthus > Streptanthus diversifolius. Next base: position 2,204,792 of record JAXGFM010000007.1, read on the forward strand.
ACAAAACTTACTTGGGCAATAGGAGTGAAGATGCTTCGACGTGGACGTTTGTTACGAAAATACATTGTACCGGAGACTAAGCTAATGAGGCCCATAGTCATGGCTGCAGCAGAGACTCCAAATCCAACGTCCATGCCCGAATGAGTTTGGACCCAAACCAGGAGACTGAGCGCGATAAGCTCGCCAATGGAGAAGGCAAAATAGGCGGCATTGAAGTAAGATGACAGTCTTTTAGATTGTTTAGGATGCGATTGGGAGAACTGATCTGCTCCATGAGCTATCATGTTTGGTTTTACACAGCCGCTCCCTAAAGCCACCAAGTAGAGTGCCGTGAAGAAAATCATTGCCTTGAAACCTTTTGCCTCTTCACATGAGCTTTGGTTTATCAATGGGTTACACTTTGGTGGCTTTAGTTGAGGTAAATGTGCTTGGACTGATAATAGTATGAAACCCTGGTAAGGCACGTGGTAATACAGAGTTAAATAGCAGTAAATTATAACTAAAATTTTAGAATGATCGAGAAAGTTTCTTAAATATTAATTATGATGTTGAAGTGCTTTCTTGTAACGATGAGATTTTCGTAAATAATTGATAAATCATGATATAATGGAGAGCACTCACACAACAAGCATGTTGCATGGACTTATGCACGTAAATAGTTACGTGTATGCACATCATATATACAATATATATATATATATATTTTGTTGAGAATCACATATCAGAAGTGGTTTGGATTTTTGTTTCAGTGGAAGCCATGAAACTCTTAGATCTATCTTTAGTTATATGTCAAAAATGGAAGGAGAAAATGAACATACAGAAAGCTCGACGAAACCAAAGATGAGGATGGTCCAGAAGCTGCCGAGGAAGGCGTCGGAGAGGTAACCACCGAGGAGGGCAAAGATAAATATGGTGCCAACAAAGTTGGTGACAATATTGGCTGCTTTAGACAAGGGGAAATGCATTTCGTTTATTAAATATGTTATAAGGTTGTTCCCTACTGCTGCTATCCCCATTATCTCAAAGGCTTGTAGTCCTAAAAAAAGAAAGAAAAAAACAATAACAAAATCAGTAAGAAATAATATAATGGAAAATGTTATATTGACCATAGAATAAATAGTTATAGCTAGTGGGACCAAAGGTTGGATAAGGTAGAGTGCGTATGGACCAAGAAACAAAAACCAGATGATCCATCTCTGGCTACAAATCTTTAAACACTAAATTAGTTTCTGTAAGATTAGAGAGAGAGAAAGAAGGGGAGATAGAATGAGAAAAGAAAAAGAAGGGGAAGAGAGAGAAGAGAGAGAGAGAGAGAGAGAGAGAGAGAGAGAGAGAGAGAGAGAGTATACCAAGAACAAAGAGAGCAGCTCTCATTCCACCATGCTTGTTAGGGTTGGAAGGTCTTCCTCTCCAGTCAACACTTTCTTCTTCAGCCAATTCTCTATTATTCATTTCATTGCTAACCTTCTCTTGTTCCCATTTTTTAGTTTGCTTGTTTCCCTCTTCCATCTCTCACAACCCCCACAGACAATCAAAAGTTTCTCTCTCTATATCTGCAATGAGAGAGAGAGAGAAGAAATATTGGTTACTAATTGGTTTGTTTTAGTTACTTTGAGGACAAATAGAGTTGGGTGATTGGCCCTTCAATTTATAATAGAGTAGAGATGAAGAGGGGGAGCCAAAGTCGTTGACTTTTGGCCTTACGTATAACACTAAGTGTAGATTCTAGGCAGAAACGAAAACGCCGTGTGTCTCTCAGCTAAGCCCCACACGCACTTTCTACAAAAGATGTGGATCTCTCACTCACCACAAATATTCTCTTTTTCAGTTTGATGCTTAATTATGATAGATTTTTTGAATTTCGGAATGTTAAAAATATTGTATATATGTGTGTGTATTTGTGAAAATGATGGGCATAAGGGATGGTTAAATACAAAAGATATTTAGATTTTATACTTCTTGATGTTTACTTGTTGTCAAAAGTTTATGTGAATTTCCATGATACACCTCACTATCGTGCATGTTTAAAGTATTTCGTTGTAATTTAGTGGAATTATTTAAAGGGTCGTAGTGTATTTGTTGATAAGGATTTGTGTTAATTATATTTGTATTGCTTTTGTGTTGTGTGCTATCATACTCTGTTTCTCTTTTACTGTCCCGTCACACTTTATTTAGGTCCAAATACATGATACACATTATTAATACTTTCTTGTATGATAAACATCTTAAACTCATGGACCAAATATATATAGTAGTAATGAACCAATTCCAATTCTTGGTAGTTTAGTGATAAATGACTCACTTTTATATGGAATATAAAGGTTGAAGTTTTCCCCTCTGCAATTTCAATCATGATCGCCATTGTAGGTAATCTTAAATGGTTGACAAAAAAATGGAAAAAAATTATACAACATTTCACATGCTCAATTAGATTACTATCTTTTACAGAATGCATTCAATTGTGTTGGGCGACAAATGCAAATCTTAAGAAAATAATATGTATATGTTATTTTATTCACGTGATGGATTCGGAAAAAAATAACATGTTCAGATAAAAATAGTATGCAATTTAGTCATATTTTATTAGATACCATATTATATAATACAATAACATGATTATGATACGAATCGTCAAAATATTAAAAACTTTTGAAAATCCTTTAATGAAAATTTTGACTCATGATCATTGGCTTTAATAAATTCAAGTTGACTATTTACCAAACTCATCTTATACTTTATCTAACATGAGTTGACGAAAAAATATATCTTTGTGCTATTTTAGGAATATTGGGAAAGGTTATACTTATCTGCTAAACATTCTTTTCTTTTTGGGTTATGTACATTCGATTTCTTTCTTTTCTTTTTTTCTCACTCTTAATTTTTTATTTCCTCTTTTGTTCATACTTCTGAAACCTGCTCGTCGATTGGGGTTTCTTGGCAATATTATAACATTTTCGGGCTGCCGGTTTGGATTTTCCTCAAGTTCCACATATTACACGACGTTCTTACAAATATTATCCTCTTTCAACTCACTTAATTAGATAATACATGTGAGTATGTATTTGAAGTAGATAATATGTATATTTATTGACAAATAGATGCTTTTACAAATTGACAACGAAAAAAGCAGTTTTGTTTTTGTGGAAATGGATTTTCCAAAAAAGTTTAGTAGTTATGAATAAAAAAATGGACGTGCTTGCTGACGATTTGTCGTAGTTTAAGACTAATGAAACTTTCTTCGGTGCTTGACGGTAGTGGTTGGTGATAGGATAGCAGGGCTTGCCCAGGGCCAAATAATCCAAACTTGGATTTAGAGTATCACAAAAAATTTTATATTTAAGAATATTAAAAAATAAACTATTTTTAAAGAATCAGATCCAATTTCATTTGTTTTATTTCAAATTTTAAATAAATAAAACTAATTAAAATATCTAAATTGACAAATCCCACCGTTTCACTTTTTTTGTCACTACTCTTCACTTTTTTCCTTTTTCATATATTTTTTTCTTCCTCTCTCTTTTGTCTTCTTCCTCATATTTTTTATATCTATAAAAATATACAATTTTTCTTTTTCTTCTATAGTTGTTTCATCGCAATAAATGTATATTATTTTCTGTCAAAATCCTGATTCATCCCTTTGTCTTTCTCTTTCTCGATTTCTTAAGGTTTCTTTTATCAGATTAAAATTTATTGTTATGTGCTATTTGATCAAACAATTTTTTTTTTAAAAGAATCAAAACTTTTGTATTATGTGTTAGTTTTCTGATTATTTGTGTTTCATGATATTTTTTCAGTTGCTACCGAAAAAAAAGATTTTTAAAACTGAAATTTATAAAGAATTATTTGTGATCTACCATGTCAAAGAGAGATTGACTTTGTTATCGATCAACACAAATATGATTAAAAATCTTGACTATGTGAGTTTGATGAATGATTTGCTACAAAAAATACAAAAGACTATATTCTAGTACTATATTTTTTGTAGTAGATAGTTTATGAAACTAGGTTTTTTTAAATAACTTATTTTTATTACATTTTTTATTTTATTTATAATATTATAAATAAATTTGAAGGCATCAAAAAAAATTTTGTTTGGGCATCAAAAATCATTAGACTGACACTGTAGGAAGGTAAGATTTCATTGTCTTTAACACTACTTTTAGAAAAAAATCAAAAAAAATGATGAAACGAAAAGTTTAAGAAATTATCTAATTAAATTTGATATACAATGCTGTAGGAAATTGTGATGTAAATGTTTTAAGGATATATATCTACATCATTTTATTTCAAGAAAAATAAACAATAACAACAGCTTTTTATAATATCAATAAGCAAAAAATCAGTATTACGTAACCGGAGCAAACTAATAGCAAATTTGAGTTATATTTCTGATCAAAATTTCTGTAACAATTTCTCACAGATTTGAATAAAAATATCTATTACTATATTTGCAACTGTATAATCTATAAAAATTAAATTGAACTGATTTTTTTTTTCTTTTTTCTTTTGTTTCTACAAGGCCTACGACGGCATCGGCGGACAGTGGCAGCAGTCCAGTCAGCATTTGGACTACATGTTTAGGATATAGTCGGTTGAGAGGGTCTAGCCTATAGAAGGCAAATCAACTGTAAGATGTAACCAGCTAGTGGAAGCCGAGAAAACACTGATATGAGTTTTGTTTCCAAAGACTTTCCAACGCTCAAGTCGATTAAATATGCCACACGATTTGGTCAAAAACTAATAAGGAATCAGAAAACACACAAGGAAAGTGAGTTTTGTTATGCTGGGTCTAAGAACAAGCGATTCCACCGCATATTTTATTGTTTTAGCTGGCTCCTTCATGTGAAAAAGAAGATAATAGTGTTTTCATGAAAAATATTGCTGAAGTGAACAAGACATAAAGTATGACATTTAGATTTCCAGGTAAAAGAAAAAAGTTTTTTAATAGAGAGATATACATGACAAAAGCATGCAGTCGTAAACATTCAGATCTTTTTGTTGAGACAGAAGTTGTATATATGTGGATTGTCCATCCGGGTTAGTATACAAGGTAGAACAGGGGGTTGACCGGGTTGTGTCAGTACGAAACAGTTGAGTTCTTGATTTTCCTTTTGCGACAGCTGATTTAAAAACCGATCCCCAAACATGCAAGAGCGAGAACGATCGTCTCCAGTGTTCATACATGTTGCAGAGTCTCCTTAGGTCATACAACTTTGTGCTTTTTTTTTTTTATCTTTTTAACAGTGAAGCTGGTTTGGTTTTATGTTTTTCTTGGAGGATTAATTTCAAATTTGTAAAGCTCACACGTGAGTAAGTTTGAGATATTTTTAATATGAGAACCCGGTCACCTTAAGAGTACCCTTGAACTACTGATCAGAAACGCGGTCGGCTAGTCTTTTGGCAGTTAACCAATTGAATAGCACGATTGTACTACCCAATGACAAGCTGGTCTTACCTGTTGAGTTATTTGAACCATCAGGAAATCAAATCTAAATATATGTAATACAAATCTATGAGATCAAAAGTTAGACTAAGTAATAACACTTAAAAGATTCGCTTTAATTAAATATACGTGACGTTCAAAATTTCACTCAAGATAATAGACGATATCTAACCTAAATAGTTGACTATTTAACCAATATGAATTGTTGATTAGAGTATATATTCCTCTCAAAAATTTCACAAATTTCTGTTGTGAGATACTTTTTTGTGGTTTTGTTACATTTATATAAATGTGAAAATCGTTGCTCTCATGCATATAATATATATATATATATATATATATATATTCTTTTTGGAATCAAAGACTAATAAAGATTTCAAACGAGAAATAAAAAACTCATCCAATGATATTTGACAGAATTGAAGACCAAGAAGGGATGTTTAACCAAAATGACAACTATTGGATGGAAAAAATTCTAACTGACTATTATTGATTTGGAAATATATTGGTTTGTGATATATAAAGATTTTTGATGATTTTAACAATTTTTTTTTTTTTACTGATTTTTAAAAATTTCAGATTTTCTTAAGATTTTTTCAAGAAGTAATGTTGACTATTATAGAATTTTTAATTTGGAAATATTTATAAATTTTGTAGAATTGATTTTAATAGTTTATTTTTTAATTGTGTTGTTATCTAATATTATTTTTTTATCTAAAATAATGGAATCCAAATTTTATCATGGATATCCTCATCATACTTATAAAAGATAACGATAAAAGATGCCATTTTGGAGGAAGATGAGGAGGAGTATTAAAAGATAATTCAATTTTTTAAAAAATTATAGATAATAAAGGATAGATTTTGTTAAAAAGTTTTATAAATCAGTAAACCAATAACACATGATTTTAAAACAATGACAAAATTATTTACTTTTGTTTAATTTGAATAACACAAGATTTTCATTAATTTTACAAAATCATGATCTAATAACTCTAAACTTTTAAAGATTTTAAACTATTTGTTTTCATAAACTAATAACACTAGACTTTAAAATAGTTTTTAAAAAATATCAATTATATAATACTAGAATCTTTACAAAATCCAAGTCTTAATAATTCTTCTTGAATATTTAGGTTGAAATCAAAATTTCGGAAACAATTTAATGTCGAAGACAGACTAGAATGATAAACTTGTATATAACATCAAACTGATTTTAGGTGATATAGTTTCTTTTAAAAATAAAAATAAATAGCGATGTTTTTGTTATTGTTTTAGAAAACTACAATCTAAATGAAATATTAGGCTATTTAAAAAATTTGGGTTTTGGAGATACAATCTATCCAGTATATCTATTTTTTTTCATCAACAGTTACTTCAATATTAGGCAAATACATAGGGTTTGATTGATAATTTCGTACTGCCACTTTAATTGTAGTTACCAATAAAAAAAGATTATAGAAAATGTTACTTCCAATTTTTTGTGCTGTTATATCTTACCACAACTTACACTGTTTATCTTTTCCAAAACCGTTTACCATTCTTTATTCCCGCTAAAAAAATCTTACCACTTTACAACTATTCCAAATTCTGAAGTAAACGATGAATAGATAAATATTAAAGCATTAGACAAGATGAAGGGATCGTAAAATTCACATACGCATATACAAATTCGCCATTTGTTGATAATTCATCAAAAAAGGATATCATCTAAAAGAGCATATTGTAACCAAGTTGTTTACAGTCGAATGGAATTATTCGAACAATTAATTACTTTAATCTAATACAAAAGGAATATCGTATGAACGAATCGGCAGGTAAGGTGCTGGACTGTGCTGCACTTATCTCAAGAGAAATGATTAGTTTTAAGGAAAATTGATTAAGAGTTTTTAAATGTTTAATCTGTTTAAACGGAAATATAAATGAGGTGTTTTGATCTGTGTCGGTAGAAACAAAGACATGGAAGCAAGTCAAAAAGGTTGTCGGTATGAATTTAATAAAACCCACAAGACATCATATCAGTTTATCATGTTGTTTTCTAAACATTACATTATATATTGTTCCATTTTCTTAAATTTTTTTTGCAATGTATTAACTAATCCTTAAAAACAAAAGTCAAATGCAGCGTAAAGAGCTTTATCGGATTTTATTATTCCATTTTAGATATGTGTTAATTATTGCAGTCGTCAATATACACAATGTTATCTAAACTACTATGATTTTGTTTATTTTTCATGCAAAAATAGAAATAAAATTATATAGTTTTTTTCTTTTTGCTAAATGAATCGTATAGTTTCATACAGTGTAGGAATTAACCCATTTCAGATATGTGTTAATTAAGTTGAAGTATGCTGGTTTTGCCATTCGGGCCAGCCACATCGACTAATCACACAGTCTGAATTCCAACATCTCCTTTCAAATAGATATTCATTTCAAGTGTATTCACTCTCAAGATCGGCTTGATAATGTAAGAAAGCCAATCTTGCCATGAAGACCATTTGCACTTTAATAAGATTGTTTTTGAGCAGCATCTATGGCGCTGCCATCATCTAAATTATGTTTTAGAGTCTTTTAGAATTTATGGAGTCTTTTCAGGGTTTAAAATGCTTTGGAGGACAAAATAATCATATGGGTAATAAAGGACAATTGGAGATTCAAGATCGTGCATAAATTTTACAAGTGTGGCATTCATTAAAATAACTTCCCACAGATTGGTTGAACTCAAATTTGGACCAAGATAGAACGATAAATCAGTTTTCATTTGGAGATGGTTTGAGGTTATTCCACTTGTGTGATTAAACGTTATGCTAGTTCTTATGAGAATATGACATTCTGCGTCGTATAAAAAACACGTGCAGAAAATGAGTCCATACTGATCGGTCCATGATGTTTTAATTCTAAAATACTGATGAAGAGTATGGATGCAGTTCCTTTCCTAAACTGATCATTCCATGTTACCTTTCTTTTTCGAATAATCGATGAAAAGCTCCAAAACAATCGGTCCAAGAAAGAAACCAATTGGTCCACATTGCATGTTGAATTTCAGAGTCTCCAGCATCTCTAAATAGATCGGTCTACCCCTCAACTGATCAGTCCGGATCAATATGTCCAGATCTGATCCGGTTTGGATTTTATTGTTTTATACACTTCTATATTCGATCTGAAGAGGGAGACCTATGATTTTATTCAGTTCTTACTCGTGTTTTGAAGCTTTGGGAAAAGATCTCTTAACCTTATTAACATTTAGGAATATATTGAAGTGATCATCATCGATTATTAAGTTACTGTCAATCATTTTTTTATATTTTGACTGGTTTGGAAAGACATATATGATTTAAAAATCATTTTAAAATTTACTGATTTTCAAATTATACATGAATTTTAATTAATATTTGTAAATCTAAAGTTTTATTTTCGTATTTGAGTTTTGTATTTTAACATATAAAATTACTAAATTTACTAATTCTATTGTGAAAATAAATCCATAAATAAATTTGTATGATTAAATAGCAAATAATTTGAATTAATATTTATACATCATAGAACCAATAATATTTTAAAATCATAGAATTTTATTTAAATTTTTAAATCCATTAAAATACACAAACTAATAACTCAAATAAGTCCACTAAATGGTAAGAATTATGTGGCATAATATTGACCACTTCTGAAATTCATCACATATGTTTTGAATTCAAATTTATCATCCCGCGATGTTAAAAACATATTAAAAGCTTTTAAACTACAAAAAAAACTCTACTAAATCAGATTCTAGAAAGGTGTTAGTAACATGAATCAATCCATCTAAGAAGAAACATATAAGAGTTTATTATAAAGTAAGCGATTCTTTTACTAATCTCTTTCTTAATATAAAAGAGTTTGTTTTGAAGTTCTAGTTATCTAATTCCTATTTTTTTTTGTCTTTGGTTAGCTTAACCTCCAATCAAATTCTAAATAACCTATTTCACATAAGCAGATCTTTCATACACAATACATTTTGTTGAAAATATGAATCAAATTATGAGTTTAAATAGGATGATTTTCACCTTCATATGAATTACTAGTTGGTTATAGAGTTGAGAAGATTATGGACTCCAAATTCAAAAATCTCTGATAAATTTATTCAAATCTAGAAGACCATATAAGTTTTGTTAGTTCAAAACAAATTTAGTTTTATATATATTGTACACGTGGCAATCAAAGTATGGTTAGTCGGCGGTAAAATGGAAACTGGCGGAAGAAAAGCATTCTAAGTTCCAAGTGCATGCATCTGAAATGACTAGAAAGAAATTTGGTATTTATATAATACGTATAATACAAAAGAAGATAAACAGTGATGGCGTGGTTTGAATTTTTAATCACAAGTGTAAGGAAAAGAAGGCAATGGCAGCCGCATTTTAGGGTGGTCAGAAATTTTTCTTTAATCCATAGTGGATCGATTTTACATTCCCCTTGGGTCCATCTTTCAATCTATTTTCTTTCCTATCAACCATTTTCTAAAAAAAAAAAAAAAAATTTAATTAGAAGTTAGTCACCTCCAAAATTATGTAGTTAGCAAATGGAGATTGGCTTAGTGGGGTTATTATTTTAACCCTCGACTAAGCAATATGGGCTTAAATTCAAACATTTTTATTAATTTTTTTTATTGTCTGTTATAACATGATATATATATATATATATATTTATCAAACTTAACATAATAGCTTTAATATTTTTTAAAATATTACAAGATTTTGGATATGTATTAATGAATTTTAGATATTACTAATATTATGCCACATAATTCTTACGTATATCAAAATATATTTAATTTAATTTTGTTAAATATTAGTGATAATTAACCTATCTACGATATATGTGTGTGATGAGTAATTCTATGAATAACAGTTTTACGACCAAGTTTTTTTAAAACAAATGTCTTCACAACAAATGGTTCTACTTACATCACATTTACGATAGGACAACTATTCATAACACACAAGACCATGAAAATGGTTCTGCTTACAGCACTCTAGAACATTTAATAAGTTGTATATCTATTAATTTGCAAGAAATTGTACTTTTTACGAGGAAATTAAACTTTATATTTAGTGTAAAAATTGTTAAAACACTTGACAACAAAACCAAACTGATTTCACTTTTTATTAACTTTAAGTCTTTAATAACAAAAACAAAAATTGTGTAAGTAGAAATTGAGTTTGAATGTTGATTTATAGAATCAATATGTTCAATGTATGAGCCCATACATATTTTAGTATAGAAAAGTAACTCTGATATGTGACAATAAACATATAGGAAATTCGTAATTATTTGTTTTTCCTGTCTAACGCCTTGATTTCACCTTTCGTCAAAATATATTTTTCAAACTCTCACATGTCTCAATTTGTCTGTATAGCTTATCCAAAATGCAGATTTTCTATATTTTTGGTTTTAGAACATTATCAACTACTCTTCTTATTTTTTTCAATAAAAGAATTTTTCTCAAGTTTTTTAATATTTATTTATTATTATTCTATTACAAATTATAAAACTTATTACATTGACGCTTTTTCAAAAAAACAATTTTTATGATCCTCGGCAGACGGCTTTATTTACATCACATTAAAGATCTCATGTAAAATTATCTCCATTAATTTACATACATAGTAATAAATCGTTTTCTTCAGGATTCAAACCCCAACCCTTGTGATATAGAAACATTAATGAATTTTTGATCAACCATTAGACCAAGAGGGTGTCCATAAAATTTTCTCATGTTTTACATTGAGAAATGAGGTTATGTTATCCAACGTAATTCAGATAACGTTTTGTCCAAAAAATGATTTTGTTAACTAGAGCTGCAGTGGCATATTGGTAGATCGATCATCAGCGATAATCTTCAACAATGTCAAAGAAATGGGAGTCAGCAATCGAATTTTATGGACGTAAATGGTATATAGTTTTTTTATAATGTTTTTTTAAAAAGTGATAATACCGTATATATATCACTTATAATAAAACATGATAACTAATAATAGATTTAAATTCATTTCCCACATTTTAATTTTATAACTAGAGTAGATAAGACTATATTTTTCTACCAAGTTTTCTGTTATTCAGCTGTTTTATATTTATTTTTTTTAGTTTATTGAGCCTACTAGTTTTTTCATTTTAGTGATTTTATATTTAATGATTCAACTATTCCATAATTCCGCTTATTAAGTGACTTACCGGCCAAGCCCCATATATAATTTCCTTGAAGATGTAATTGTAATAAATTAGATAGGAAGACTATGTTATTGATTAGTCTTTAAATACGATTTTTATTTTATTTTTCAATTTTTTAAAAAAATTTAAGTTTTATTATCTTTTAACAATATATTTTTGACCATCCAGCTCGAGAACAACATCCCTAATTCGTAGTCGTTCTAGTCAACAAGTACCTCTACTATCTAGCTCGCCGCATAACCCCTTAATATGTACATTTTTACCATATCTAAGTCATGTGACTATCCTCGTTTTTCGAATAGTTCTCCACCTATCACCTAAATCAGCTCATTACAACCTTTTTTAATTGTTGAGTGAGGTTTTTTTTTTAAAAAAATGCACGCAATTGTGAAATCTTGTAAGAAAGAAAGCAACAAATTCTATCTTCTTTAGGTTTATACTTGGGTGTTACGTTCCTTTAGATATGGGTTTTGGTGAGTGATTTATAAGATGTAGAAAAAGGAATAAGAATGTTTGAGTCTAAAGGCTACAAAAAACCTAGGTTGGGAAAAGGGAAAAAAAGAGAATACTCTAGAGATAAATATAGGAAAAAGGAGTAGTTCTAAGTATAGAAAAATCCGCTAAGCGTTTACCAAAAGCGGAATGTCAAGAATGAAAAAGGTAGTGATAAGAAACAAAAAGGAAATAAGAGCTTAGTTCAAAAAGAAAATTTCTATAGATTATTGATTAAAAAGGGAAATGAGGTTTTAAAATGTGTCATTGATATATAGCTATCGAGAACTTTGGGTCTTGCTTTGGGAGGTTGAAGGAGTAAGACTTGATTATAAAATGTGAATCCATAAGGCTTGGGTAGAATGGAAGAAATTCTTTAATTACATCATTGTTCCATTCCTTTTCGGCCTTTGCTATTTATCTTGCATTACTATTCCTAGAGTGTAACTCACCCTAGAAATGAAACCTTCTTATATCACACCTTCAAGCCTTTTTTTACTCCAAACCGATTGAGAACGATTGACACTCCTTGCGAGACCGCCTTTAAAAAAAACCAAACAAGTGTTAACAAATTGGATGAAAGGAACGCTTGTGAATGCTGAGCCGTAGGTCCTAGAGCAAAAGATTCGGGTAGTTATGGATATGGCTAAGTCTTTTGAAGTAGAAGTTGTTTGTGGATTATTTAACTACTCTCGTGGGCATTTAGTTGAAGTCCTTTGTTGGAGCTTGTGGATTTGAGTTTCCGCATTCATTCATCTCTCTCGGTTTATCCTTTATTCGCTTGAGTACAAGGCAAATACAGTGGAGTTTATAAGTGCATAGTTTGCATGGTTTTAGCATTGTTTTCCTTTATTTTCTCTCCTCTTTTACATACATTTGTGACATAAGTATCCTTTTAGAAATTGATATTCGTTGTCATGCAATTTAGAATTTTGATGTATATATTATTTTTTGAGTCATTTTCAGGGAATTTTAGAGCAATGGGAGACTGAAGACTCATGAAGAGCCCAAATATGAGTTCCTGGACCAATAGAACCGTCCAATAAAACAGTCCTCAAGAAGAGCCGAGATGTCACTGGAGAAAATGCTATCGATTGAACGACCGATAGAGATGACTGATGAAATGAGAAGCAGAAGGAAAAAAGCACCAAGGTCCCTGCTGGAGCCACCAATATCAGTTAGACGGCCGATAGAAGTGACCGACACAGACCACCTCACCCGTTTACTTTTATTACCAACCTGGTTTGTCTTGGGTCCACTCAGTCCCCTTTAGTTTCTTAACTTTCTTTATAAAGACCACTTGACCTAATTTTAAGAGACAACTTTTGACTCTTGTTTTATCCTATTTGTTCTTGCACACATACCTTTGTTCTCTTGGATCTTGAGCTTATGCTTTAGTTCTAGTAAGATCTTTTCTAATTTCTTTCTTAATCTTTACATTATGTCATGTTTACTTTAGATCTTATTTTGTATAACTTTTAAGCATAAGTGAGAAGTTTTTTTTAGATTAGGGGATAGGTAAATTAGGGATGTTAGAGGATGATTGCTCATGTTTAAACCTTAGTTTTAAGATTTCCGTATGATTAAAGAGTGTCTAATGTTTAATTTTAGATTTTGGAAAATTGTTGCAAAGAAAATGTTTGATGAAATGTATAGGCTAACTTTAAATCATGCTAATCCTTTTTTACCAACGGAAGTTGTTGTCTAAGATGGTTTGTAGGCCTGTAGATTAGTTCCCAATGATTTCTTTTCACTTTGCTACGATTGGAAAATTGATTAGTAGAGCGATTAAGAAATAGATCATTATCATGGAAGTGAATTGGTCTATTAGTGAAGTCTATGTCTTTGGACCTGTTTGATTGAGCACTTTAGAATTAATAATCATCCATCCATCTATCCTAAGTCCATAATCATAGTCCATGATCCATATCCTTGTCTTTGGTGATTTTCATCTTATCTTATTTATTTGAACTTAAATACATTAATTAGAGTTAGTTTATTTGCTAATTGAAAGTTACAAAACAAAATCCAAATTCTATGCAAGCTTAGCTTGAGTAGTTTCTTGCATTCTTGGTGTGTTCTCTTGCTGTCCATGTTGATTTAATACCCATATTTATGCTACAAGCAACACCATTTGTTTGAGGTTTATTTTTGAGTAAAATTTCAAGACCATCACAAACAAAATACTCAAAAAATTAAGAAAATATTGTATAATTTTTAATGATTTCATTAAAAATATATTTTTTTTTAATTTTGACTAATATAACTAATAACATTAGAATATTTTTCTTATTTTGGGTATTTGGGTTATTGTAGTCTAAACATTACTAATATTTTCAGGTCATATTTGAAAACTTTTCAGTTTTTTAATTGAATGAATATAAAATTTATTCAAATTTTTTTTTTACATCAACTATTTTATCCTAAAGTGCAAGAAGAAAATCAAAATTTTGGGCTGAAATTTGAGGAATTGATTTAGTGGTAACTAGCTCCCTATCTGCGTGTTGCGAACCAACTTATGACGCTGTCTTCATAACATTGATCTTTCATGGCTCTTATTAAGTTTAATTTTTTTCTTTGTACTCTAATTCTACTGTTGTTATTGTATAAGGTTTAGTAACTTTTTAGAACAAGATGTGTTTTTGGTGAAAAAATAATTATTCCTACATATTAGAACTATCTTATAAACTCTTATATATAAAGTTGATAACATACCTTATAATATATTCCTCAGAAAAATTGTGAAAAGAATGGTGTAAATGGTAAATATTTTTTCAAAAAAAAGAAGGGTATAAACAGTCAATAATTGAAGTTTGGGGAAGTGATGAAGGTAAAATGATATTTTTTTTATATTTTTTTTTGTCAATTTAACCTATTGACTTTAATATCCAACATGGAGATGTTGTGTTCAAATCTCATACATATATCATAAATTTTAGAGATGACCACCATCATGCCACATGATTTTCATTATGTTTATATATATATTTCGATTAAAAAAATTAATTTTTAGTGGGACAAATAAATTAAACGTAATTCAAAAATTACATGAAATTTGATAGTTTTATGGGGCCAAGTACTACCCCCTTAACACATATACATCCGCTCTTGTCGATAAGTCTTGTATGATTTGTTTTATGAATGGTCGGTTGTGAATCCTATGGGTCAATAAGGTTCAGACAGAAGTGGGGGTCTATTAATATTATGATTTGATATGTTACAAGCGGCATTTGAGTCAAGGTTAGACGATAGTTTGAAACAATGTGCGGTTACATCATCAGCCTCATGATATTGGATCATGACGAGGATTGTAACACCAATTATATATCATCAATGTTCAGATTTATTAGGAGCCTGTCCATCTTAAATACTTGTTTTTTTACCAATAAATAATTTTAATTGGGTCGGCACGTTTCATCTAGAAACATTTTTGGGTGGTTGGCTGGTTGCCCAATAGAAATATACTATTTGTACAAATAACCCTGAGAATAAAAACATTCTTGTTTGATGGTATAGTGATGTAGAAGTAGGTGGATATAACAGTGGAGACGTTACCACTAGAACTAATGCTTTTACTAAGCGCCATAGAAAAAGTAATCTGATTAATTTATATCCTTTTATGACATATTGGATTTTTTGCTGAAAATGGAGGATGATCTAAATCCATGTTGGGATATAAAGCCCATTGAATGGCTAAAATTCGCTCGTAACTTTGGACTTAAATTCTTCAAAAGCAATTATAATAATTCGATCTCGTTGTTAATCTTTTTATATGAGTGCCCTCTTAGGGAAATACAAATCATCTGAAACATTTCATTTTATTCCATTTATTCCGGAATATAGCAGATGAAAGATTTCTAGGAGGAAAGACGTTTTTTTTATACCATTGCTAATGTAAATGATGGATTTGCAGGACGTCTGTCTTATATTTAACAAGAGAATATTTACAAAATAAGCTAATAGGTTTGTATAATACATGAGTTTAAACGTGGTAGTACACACGTGAGAGTTATTGACATTAACCTAGTTTTGAAATATCTTTTGGGTAAATTAGGGGCGACTTTACATACTATATATATATATTTATGTGATGTTATCTGTCGTATATGTATTTGACATGTGACAAAAGGATCTTGTCAGTCCACCAATCTGATATGGGTGGACGCATCGGTTATGTAGCCGAAGATCTCGTTGAGCCACCACAGAAGTATCCATACACTGCTCAAGAGCAGTCGTCATGAATATTGGATATGGCAATTGCATAGGTAAAGGAGAAGATGCTTGGCCAAGTTACCTCTTCTATAAGGAAAAAAACCTTGGAAAGAAAGAGGTAAGCTTACATGTTGAATCTTAAGAGAACATGATATGAAAAAGCTGAAAGGAAAGTTTCAACCCCACTTTCCTTACTTCTATGACTCGACCAAACACTTATAAACAAATATGAGCACCAATTTATGGATGAAGCTCTTCCCTTATAACCACACAAAACTCCTGAATCGCCATTCTCATTTGATTGATCATGGCTAATTTTGGTATGAAGAGTCTTCGAGAGAAAAACCCTTATTTTTTTTTTATTTCCAGACAGTTTTAAAATCGATTTTCCATGTGTACGGCAAACATATATCCAAAGTAGCTCATGAGAATTGGCTTAGGAGCCTTTGGGAGAGGTGATTCCTCATCCTTTAACAGACGAACACCTTCTTTTCACCCACCAGCTATTCTTTCTGACAGCAGACACTCTCAGTTGACATAGAAACTGTATGCACGTCCGACAAAATCATCCCAACTGTATATATTTATTCATTTATGTTGATTCATTTAAAAATATATTAGATTTCATGATAATTGTCATTTTAAGATTTTAATTTGGTTTTCCAAAAATGTTGTTTTTTAATCCATATTTATAAACTATAGTTTTATCCTTGTTACTTTAGTTTACTAAATAGTGAGATAAATATAGTTTATTAATAAGAAATATAGAATTAATAGTTTTTCAATATATGTAAATAATCTTCATAGGACACTTAAAATGAAATTGATGAATGATGTCGCAAAAACACTGCGAGTTAAGTCATTAAATATATTTTATGTAAGAAATACATTTCTTTTACACAAATTAATGTATGTGTTTTCATTACAAAATTTTCTATTTTGGTCTTCAAATTGACAAATATTATAAAAGAATTATTTTATCACCCTAAATTAGAAATGTAGTGTTTTCATGGTGTGACATGTAAGGGGGCCAAAGCTCTTTTCTGCTAAGTGGGAAGAAACCCGAAGTTTACTATTTGATATTTATGATTACGTTATTAAGTACCACACTTTCTGGTCCGAAAAAGGAAAAGAAATGAACTAAATTTCTTTTGTTGACACACAAAAATAAATAAATATAAAGTGATTAAAAACAGTTAATTACTTTATGTAGTATTTGTTTACTTTCTTTGTATATTTGTTAACTTTTAAATATATGAAGTGCTTAAAACAAGTTATGATTTTAAAGTAAGTTTATAGGTTCATGTAGTTGAATGTTGAAATTGTGATCTTTTTATATATCCAACGCATATCACCTAATAATCTCATAAAGACCAAAAACTTGGTGATTTCCAATTGGAAATGTTGGTCTACATTCTAAAATTTTATAGTCAAAGCCTTTGATTTTCGATTTTGAGGATCGAGTTATGAATGATCACGAAGAGATGATGACATGGATCTTTAATTGATTCAAAATCTACCATCGAATTATGAGACCCACTAATGAAGTCTTTCTAAATTTCTCTTTTTTTTAAAAAAAAAAATAAGGAACAGAAAAACAGTAACTAAATAAGGAAAAAATTGAATTAGACAGACAGACTAAAAAATGTCATTCGTATTTTAGTTGATTTATAATTTTTAAATAGAAATTTTATTTTTGATAAAATTCAAATGTAACATGTAGATAATGGAGAAATACTTTACAATGATACAAATGAAGTTTGTCTTAAATTTAGAATCAGTTGTGAAAAATTATACAAATATCATTAATAAAATGGTACAAACAATTATATCCATTTTCTATAATAATATTTAAATAAATAAATATTATTTTTCTTTTCAAAATAAATAATAATATTAAAAATAAATTTAAAATACTATATTTTTTAGAAAAAAACAAATTTAAAATTTTTCTTCGAGATAGGATTAACTGATTTTTATGAAAGGGTTTCTAAATATTTATTAAACATATTTAAAAATATATTTGAAAATTAAAATTAATTTAAACATTTAGATAGGGATTATAAATATGTTAGAAAGGTTTATAAATATCTAGAAATTTTTTTAAGTTTTGGAATTTAACAAGCTTTTAAAAATTTTAGGAAGAATTCTTACAAATTTAGAAAAATCTTTCTAAATCATATTATAATTACTACTTCATCAAATAAAAAGTTAGAAAGTTTTTATAATTTTTTAGGAAGACCTTCCTAAACTTATAGAAAATTTTCTAAATTTTTAGAAAAGCTTACAAAACTTTTGTATGAATTATTCCTATATAATTTTTTAAAATGTATAAATGATGATTTTTGTGCCTATTTATATAAATACTTAGATTTAGAAAATTTTCCTACACGTTCAAAAACAGTTTCATAAAACTTAAAAGTACAACTCAAAATTAGAAAACTGGACTACACTTTTAGGAAAGTTTTATTAATGAGTATAAATAGAAGTTTTCTTAATGAGTATAAATAGAAATTTTTGTGTGTGTTTGTACACAAGTCTGGGATTTGAACCCAGCACCCTTCGATATTATGAGGAATATTAAAGCTACTAGGCTATGTTGACAAAAAAAAAAAAACTGTTTTGCATAATTTAAATGATTTTCCTAAAACATATTAATGAAAAAGTATCAATATGTATGTGAAATTTTATTTTATACAACTTTTCAAAATTAGAAAACCGTCTTACATATTTTTTTGAAAGTTTTCCTAAGATGTATAAATATTACTTTTTATATTTATTTATATAATAATTCAAATTTAAGAAGTCATCTAATATATTTAGAAAGACTTTCTTAATATTTAGAAAGAATTTCATGAAAAAATTAGGAACTATTTACTAGTATTTATGAAGAACTTCCTGAAAAATATTTTGAAAATAATATATTCGAAAAAAAATTTGAAATTTTATTTTTTAAAAAAGGTATTTTCGAAAATGAAATTTTTTTATTTTATTTTAAATATATACTATTTTATTTGAAAGTTTTAATTCATTAAAAATATTTTAGTCTTTTTCTATTTAATAAATTTTATTTTGATGATTTTCACCAGTGTATATATGTGACAAAACTTTTTTAAGGATATTAGTGAGAATAGCCCTTTTTATAATTATTATTGATTTTATTAAAAAAAATCGGATTAAATTCTTTTTATAATATTTTATTAATTGAAATCCATCTAAATATATAGAAATCCATAAAAATCAAATTTATTTAAAAATATAAAAATAAATAAAACTTGATTTTAACTAAAAATAAAAAATCATAAAATAAATAATATAGGATTTTGGTAAGTAATGTAAATCCAAATAAATCAAATAACATGTGATTCTATTTGGATGTTCGAATCAATTAAAATCCATAAACTAATAATCTCTGCTAAAATTTTCAAAAGACAAGAAATGCAACTTTTTAGTTAGGGTTTAATTTTTATAATGGAAATGAGTTATAGTTTATAATCTCTAGTTTAGTTTTAAAATTTAGTTTTTAAAATCACTTATGGATACATATCTAAATACTTCATTTTCGCGTAAATTATATACAATTGACTCAATGATCATGAATCAGATTGTCTTGCCCACTCTTCCCCTTAGAGGTCCAAGGTATTTCTAAGGGGACAAGACACTCGTGACCAAAAACGGATGTAGCTTAGAGACTATAGGGATATGTGCACCAACTGAAATTTGTGTAGAAATTGTTGAATATTCAATAGATAAGATGTTTGATCAATCACCAAAATTGATGCTCTTAACAGATTAAGTGACTTAGACTTATTATATTTGTTAAAGGTCCCAATCAGAAAAAAAAAATAATAATGAACAAAATTTATATATTAAACTATAATTTCTCAGTTAATTTCACCCTAGGCGATAAGTGATTAGTGTTTTTATATAATTAAAGGACTTGTGAGTTCATTGTCACGGACCGTACATTCAAGATGTCTTTGGGCCGTAATAAGGACGTCCAGCCCGCAACAAGAGAAGACTGTCCAGGTTCAATGTATGGAAGATTCTTCACCAAATTCGGGATCCCTAAGAATCCGCTCTCAATCCCTAAAGATCCTGTTGGGATCCCTAAGAATCCGCCCATACTTATGAGTATCTTTGTAACAGCCGTTAGATTAGTTTAATCTTCACCATCCATTCTGGAAGTGTTTTTGTATAAATAGAGGTGAGATCCCTCATTTGTAATCATCCAGCATTTTCATCAATATATGAGATACTGAGAGCATTTCCTTCTTGTTTCCTGAGTTTTCTCTTATTTTTCTAAATTTTCTTTGAGAGTTAGGTTGCCTAGACCATTTTTCTAAACACAAACCAGTCTAGGACCGCACGGTTTGATCCTCTAAAATCAAGCATGTGACACGTGGTATCAGAGCCAGGTTCTATCAAAATCGGAGAAGTGATCAAGAGATGGCGGGACACAATGAAGAAGGTGTTATCGTGGGGAATGATAGTGTGGACGAGATGGGACGTGAGTTCTTCGCTCCTGATGTTCCAAAGAAG
Source organism: Streptanthus diversifolius (assembly GCA_039880935.1). Taxonomy (NCBI): domain Eukaryota; kingdom Viridiplantae; phylum Streptophyta; class Magnoliopsida; order Brassicales; family Brassicaceae; genus Streptanthus; species Streptanthus diversifolius. The sequence continues at coordinate 2,225,688 of JAXGFM010000007.1, forward strand.
AAGCGTGACAAGATCAGGGTCCGAGATGAGCTTGGAGCCCTGGGCACCACAGTGACAGAAATAGGGGAGAGACTTGAAAAAGTTGAGTACTCCACCACCGAGCTTGAGAGCACGGTTCTCACTGAGATCGAAGGAATTAAGGAGGACGTTGGTGGAGTGGAGACAAGATTCCACCAATTTGAAGAAACGTGTTGGGGGCAGTCCATGCGTTGCGAATGAGCATAGAGGCGATGCAAGAAACCTTGTGTTGTGCAAAAAGGCGGTTGCTAACGCAGGTACTAGCAATGCGGGCGTGGGTAGAGTAGATTACCTTAGGCCCTCATGCTTTGATGGGGCTCTGGATGCCAAGGAAGTTGAGAATTTCTTGTGGCAAATGAAGCAATACTTTGATAATCTCGATCTAGGAGACGAGATGGCAAAAATCAAGGCGGCCACATCCTACCTTACGGATATGGTCATGCTATGGTGGCGAAGGCGTCACGGGGACATTGAACAAGGAGTTTGTTGGATGGACACATGGGACGAGTTCAAGAGAGAACTGAAGCGTCAGTTATACCTAGAGAATGTGGTATACGAGGCCAGGAAGAAGCTGAGGGAACTCCGACAAAGAGGTAATATCCGAGACTATGTTAAGGAATTTACAATTCTTACGCTACAGATTCCCAACCTGTCCGATCAAGACTTAGTGTTCCATTTCGTTGATAGACTCCAAGGGTTGGCAAAGCAAGAGTTGCAGCGCCGCGGGTGTAAATCCGTGGATGAAGCCATTGCGACAGCAGAATCCCTTTCGGACTTCTACGTCCATAACCAACCAAAACCCTACAAGAAAAGGGTGGTGTGAAGGGGAGATGTAGAAAGGAAGTACCAACCACAACCGACTTACACTCGAAACCAAAAGAAGAGCTCGATACAAGAAGACTATGAAGCAAAAAATGCTCTTTTGTTCCAAGGAGTGGTTGATATGTGTAAGGGGCCACATCCTGCGAGGGATTGCCCTAAACTGGGGTCATTATCGGCCCTGATCGAGCAGGAGGAGGCTCGCACCCACGAGGAGACAAGCGTGCTTGGGTCTTTATAGCGGCTCAATATTCTAAAGTCGACAGCCACATCCAAGAGTACAAGCAAGGGTTTGATGTACGTGGATGTGAACATCTACGGACAGGAGGCCCAAGCAATGGTTGATACTGGTGCGACCCATAACTTCATCTCCGAGGAAGAGGCGAAGAGACTTGGACTAAGATGGACCAAGGGGGACGGTTGGATTAAGGCCGTGAATGCACCCGCAAAGCCCCTTCATGGTGTTGCACATGGAGTTGAGCTGAGAGTTGGAGCATGGAAAGGTACGGTGAAGTTTTTCGTCGTACCTATGGATGATTTCAAGGTAGTGCTAGGCCTTGAATTTCAGAGGCAAGTATTGGCGATCCCAATGCCTGCCTTTAGCACGTTATGCATTCTTGAGAAGGGTTCGACGTGCATGATTCTCACTGTGGACATTGCAAGTGATGGAGAAGTTAGAAAACTTTCGGCCATGCAACTGTCCAAAGGTATCAAGAAAGACGAACCAACATATCTCGCCATGTTGAAGATGGATGACGAGTATGAAGGAGTGTCTTTCATCCCTCCCATGATCGAGAACGTCCTTGAGCAGAATAAGGACATGATGCCGGCTAAGTTGCCCAAGGAATTACCGCCTAGAAGAGAGGTGGATCATCAGATCGAGCTGGAAGTTAGGGCCAAACCATATGCGATGGCCCCATACAGAATGAGTCCTTCTGAGTTGGCGGACCTGAGGAAGCAACTCGACGAGTTTCTTTCAACGGGAATGTTGAGACCGTCAAAGGCCCCATATGGCGCCCTGATGTTATTTCAGAAGAAACACGATGGATCCTTGAAGATGTGTGTGGAATATCGAGCACTGAATAAGGTAACCATCAAAAATTGTTACTCTATCCCATTAATCGCAGATATGTTTAATAGGTTGGGTAGTGCCAAGGTCTACACCAAAATGGACATGCAGAAAGGGTACTACCAGGTCCGAATTGCAGAAGGAGATGAGCCCAAGACTGCATGTGTCACTCGGTATGGGTCTTACGAGTGGACGGTCATGGCGTTTGGACTCACCAACGCTCTGGCCACATTCTGCACTCTCATGGCCACATTCTGCACTCTCATTCCAGCCTTACTTGGACCAGTTCGTGGTGGTCTATCTGTATGACATCGTCATATACTCCCAATCGCTGGAGGAACACGTGAGATATCTTCAGACAGTGTTCCAAGTTCTACGGGAGAACAAGCTATACGTGAAGCGAGAGAAGTGCACGTTTGCGATAGAGGAAGTCCAGTTCCTAGGACATGTCATTGGACGAGTGAAGTTTAAAATGGACAATGCAAAGATATCTGTAATCACCGAATGGGAAGCACCAACCAAAGTACCCTAACTACGGTCATTCATTTGTCTGGTTAACTATTATCGGCGGTTCATTAAGAGGTATTCTAAGAAGGCAGCACCGTTGACCGACCTTCTCAAGAAAGCCAAAACTTGGGAATGGTAAGATCAATGCAAAGAGGCATTTGAAGCTCTTAAGGCTGCCATTGTTCAAGAACCGGTCCTCGCCCTTCCCGACTTCAGTGTCCCCTCTGAGGTACAATATGATTCTTCAGACTTTGCAATTGGAGGAGTTATGATGCAGGGAGGACACCCTAAAGCTTTCGAAAGTCGCAAGCTGAACGATGCTGAAAGGCGGTACATTATGCAAAAACGGAGATGACAGCGATTGTTCATTGCTTGCGGGTTTGGCGACATTACCTCTTGGGAGTGCCTTTCTCCGTGAAGACGGAAAATGTGACAACGAGTTATTTTCATACTAAAAAAAAGTTATCGCCAAAACAAGCCAGATGGCAAGACTTTCTAGCCGAATTCAACTTTTCCTTGGAGTACAAACCAGGAAAGGGAAATGTAGTGGCTGATGCACTATGTCGGAAGGTCAAACTTGCGGCGATCAGCCAAGTGTTAAGTGCCCTCAGGTAACGGATCCGAGAAGGACTTGACCACGATCCTACTGCCAAAGAGTTGGTGAAGATGGCTTTAGAGGGAAAGACTATCCGGTTTTGGGTGAAAGATGATATACTCTACACCAAGGGTAGACGAGTATAAGTTCCAAACTATGGGAGTCTACAGTGCGACATTATCTAGGAATGTCATGACACACTTTGGGCGGGACATCCGAGACAAAAACAGACATTAGCCCTTGTAGAAGCGGCCTATTTTTGGCCACGGATGTGAGACACCATAAAACTCTATGTGAAGACGTGTCTAATGTGCCAGCAGGATAAGACCGAGAATAGGTAACCAACTGGACTGCTGGAACACTTGCCCATACCATCCCGACCTTGGGAGTCAGTTTCCTTGGACTTCATCAGTGCACTACAAACATCTGATGGGTTTGGGTCAATCATACTGATCATCGACCGATTTTTCAAGTATGGAACATTCATAGCTTGTCCAAGGGACTGCACAGCAGAGGATGCAGCTCGGGCATTCTTTAAGAACGTGGTCAAATTTTGGGTATTATCGACCAACATTGTAAGTGATCACAATCCTCGCTTTACAGGGAAACTTTGGACAGAGTTGTTCAAAACTCTTGGAACGGGGCTTAGTTTTTCAACAAGCTTCCATCCCCAAACAGACGGCCAAACCGAGCGTGCAAATTCCCTGCTGGAATTCTACCTTCGGCACTTTGTGAGTGCAAACCAGGAAGATTGGGCAAAGTTGTTGGATTTAGCCCAATTTTCTTACAATCTACAGCAGAGCGAGGCAACCGGAAAGAGTCTGTTCGAACTGGCCATCGGCCAGCAGCCAACAACTCCTCATGCACTGACCACATCAAGCAACGAGACACGAAGTCCAGGTGCGCATAATATGGTTCAAACATGGGAAGATCACGTGGATTTTGCTCGGGTCTGTTTGGAGAAATCTCGTAAACGGATGAAGAAGTGAGCCGATGAGAAGAGACGGCCATTGGACTTTAAGGTAGGGGACCAAGTATTGGTAAAACTCCTTCCCCAACAGTTCAAAGTCTTTAGGAGTATGCACAATGGACTCCTCCGAAGATATGAAGGATCGTTTAAGGTGACAGCAAGGATAGGCAAAGTCGCTTACAAACTTGACCTACCTGAATCACTGAAAATCCATCTGGTCTTCCATGTCAGCATGCTAAAGCCATTCCAGGAAGACATAGAAGATGAGAGTCGTGGACAGTCCAGTCGAGCACCACCGATCATAACCAAGTCTTACGACAAGGAAATAGAAGAAGTACTCGCATCAAAGATAGTTCGGAAGCGCGGTGTTCCTCGGCAAACACACTTCCTTATCAAATGGAAAGGACTACCTGAGTCTGAGGCATCTTGGGAACCTGAAGTGGACTTGTGGCAGTTCAAGGAGCAACTAAGAGCGTTCACGGCGACGAGTGCGTCGCTGAATTAGGTGGGGGAGAATGTCACGGGCCGGACATTCAAGATGTTCTTGGGCCGTAACAAGGACTTGCGGCCCGCAACAAGAGGAGACTGTCCAGGTTCAATGTATGGAAGATTCTTCACCAAATCCGGGATCCCTAAGAATCCGCCTTCAATCCCTAAAGATCCGTCCGAGATCCCTAAGAATCCACCCATACTTATGAGTATCTTTGTAATAGCCATTTGATTAGTTTAATCTCCACCATCCATTCTGGAGGTGTTTTTGTATAAATAGGGGTGAGATTTCTCATTTGTAATCATCCAGCATTTTTATCAATATATGAGATATTGATAACATTTTTTTCTTGTTTCCTGGGCTTTCTCTTATTTTTCTAAGTTTTCTTTGAGAGTTAGACTGCTTAGACCGTTTGTCTAAACTCAAACCAATCTAAGGCCGCATGGTTTGATCCTCTAAAATTAAGCTTGTGACATCATGCTCCCCTTTTCTCCTAATTTATATTTCATACGCCATTGTTTACTATAATTAACATACCAGTAATTTAATAGTTTCAAATGAATGTTGTTCTCAATATTATATGCAAAATTTAGTTATGTTTAAGTAGATAATGAATGATGTTTTAGTTTGGAAAAAATAAGAATTTAAATAATTTTTAAAATTTTTATATGAAAACCATAAACATCTTTGGAAATGAAATAGAGGAAGCAAATAATCAAAACACAATTATCAAGAATATGACTATGTAACTATCGGTTGAATTAGTGTCTGGTTTACAAACCTGAGACGATAACAAACCTAACCAAAAACCAATCAACTATATCTAATACATGAAACTAAACCAAACCATATATCAAAAGCAGAAAATCTGGACTAACTTTAACTCCTCAACTGTAAAGGTAAATATAATGATCCATACAAGTGGAAAATTTTAACAGCAGATTCTTGGGAAAGGTAGACATATTATAGTGGACGCTAGATTCTAGGGATTTCAAGTTGAAAAGAAATGAATCATGCATATGCACAAAGTTGAATGAATTATTAATTTCAACAATAAATATGCTGACCCAACCAAAATCGATATAAATAATTTATTATGATTGGACCCTTCGTGAAACTTTTTCATATTTGGGACACCACTTTACGAGCCCAATTGATAACCTAAAGTTATATTTTAAGTAAAAAAAATTTGAGTATATTGGCTGGTGGTGTAATTTGGATGGTGCTTGGAAAGATTCTGACTAATTTTCAAGGCAAAGATGGTTACTTAATAAGGAGAGAGTGCAAGAAACAATGATGGGAGCTAGAAACATACGAGGAAGCTTCTCAATTTTGCATGCTGATTTGAATGTCCTAATTTATACCGGGAAATGCATAAATGCACTATATCAATTAGAGCTGGTTTTCAAAACATATTTAATTGAAATAGTGAAGATAGTGTCTTTCACATGGCACATAGAAAAATCTCAAAGATGCAAAGAATTGTTCAAAAATTTATTTATTAAACTTATTCCCGAATGAAAAAGAACACAATGGTGGACAATATATCACGCAGTGCTCAGATTCTAAATAGATCGTCTTATCTTAGTTGACAAAATACGTACATTTATACAATTTTATAAGATTGTATAAACATTTTATATGGTTTTATAAGATCTTTTAAACCCTTATAGTATTATTACAACATTTTTATTCATCTACATAAAATAAAATGACAACTTGTGTTTTATAATATATATTATAAAGTCTTATAAAATATTAAATTTTTATCTTATTGTAACATCTAAAATCCAGATTTATAAATTATATTATAAAAAATTAGAAAATATTTAAACTCAAGCTTTTTCTTATACTATATCGGGAAATAGACCAATACTCTAATTTTGCAATCACATCACTTCAAACATTTATGTAATCGACGATGCATGAATACTCTGAACTAAATCAGAGAACAAAATCTAAATCAGAGAACAAGAATAAGTGGACTCTTAGCTTACTTCGCTAGTCTGTCTTAGCTTCTCAAAGCAATCAATACTATAAGATTCCCAAATTAGTGCCCTGCTGAGCCGTAATCGTAGGCATTGATGAAGTAACCAGAATCGAGAAGAATTTCGACAACTAAAACTCTGGCAAGAATTCCAACCAGGTCGACCCAAAATTGATCATTGAGGAATCAGATCTCTTTGGCTTGAGTTTTTTTATAGGTCAGAGTAAGAAGACTTGTGGTTTTTGTTTTTTAGTCAGGATACATTTATTTTTACTCTTAAAAAGTTGTATTTTCAAAAATAGTCTCCATTTAGTTGTATTTTTTAAAAAATGACCTTTCTTTAGTTGTATTTTTAAAAAGTAGTATTCCCAAATTTTAATTTTGCAATTTTTCCTAAAATATTTAACTAAAATTGGAATAAAATTGTTTTAATTAAGAAATATTAGTGGATAAATCTCTCAAATATCATTATATCCATTTTAAAAATTTCCACTATAAAAAAGATCTTCAACTGAGTTTTAATATTAAAATCCCTCTGCTATAGTTTATTTCTTATATCTTTGAAACTGTAAACTAACGTTTGTTTGTTAGATGGATGATAAAAAATGCAATTTGAAAAAAAAAAAATATCCTCTAATAAGAAAAGTAAAAAATTATATTGAATTTCTACGTGCAGCAACATTAGAACTTCATGTTCTATTCACGTTATCGAGAATTAAATTCTTAATGATGTGGTTGAAAAAGAAATAGAATTTCTTAAAAGAATCATTTTCAAAAATCTGATTATATTGTTTTTTGGCAACTTTTTATGTTCTTTCTAGTTTATAATAAGGGAACTGCCACCTGTATTTTTTCAAATAAAAGTGCAACTATTCTTTTAAATATCAACTGTTTATCATTTTAAAAATACAATAGAGATTTAATTTCATTATAAAATTTGATCAAAAGAATTTATTGTTAAAATTTAATTAAAAAAATTAAATAAATTTAATAATATCTAAATTTTTTTGTCAATTTAGTTTAGTGGTTTTAATATCCCTTTTAATATCTCGAAATATATGATAATCAGAGTTAGTCACCATTGTACCACATAATTTCCATAAAAAAAATTTGTATTAAAAATTTAGTTAAAAGTTTTACAATAGATCAGTGGATTTTTGAAAAATTTAACAGTTAAAGTCTCATTTATCTCTTACCCAAACCTGATAGTGAAAAGTTGGATAAGTCAAGTTAAAGAATGAAACCTTTGGCAAAACCCAAAAAGCAATTTGTTAATATTGGCTTTACTTAAGCATGGGCTTGGGTCAATCAAACAAATTAGTTGTGACAATGATATCCGACTGCAGTTGGCTTTTGTTATTATGTTTTTCTCTTCTTTTTAAAATGTTAATTACTTATCAACAAAATTTTTTTTACACCTATTGGATCCCATTTTATTCAACAGCTTAGTTCAGTCCGATCAGCTAATAAATCAAGGAACAAAGAATTGTCAGTTTTTAAACAAATAAACATAGAAAATAAGATTGGAAAAATGATAATCTCCGTAGCTTATACTTTCGATATTAGCAAAAGCTTCATCTTTCTTATTCCGGAGTATGCTGCTGGAATATTAGACATTTTACATCTCTCTATCAGTGAGAAAAATGCAAAACCAAATTTCAAGAATTTTTTTAACGTGAAAAAACAACAAAATTAGTATACACATTTTTTTTTAATTTAACATAATAATTTTAATATCTTCCAAGATATTGAATTGAAATCTCAAATATGTGTGTGAAATTTTTTAGAAGTGGTCATTATTATACAACATGATTCCATATTAGTTTACATATCAATACCCAACTTTTTAATTTAGTGTAAATTAAACCCTACCGTCCGACTCTGTTATAAGATTGACGGACCAAATAATGCATCGTTTAATTTAAGAGGAAATGATGTCATTTTGATTTTTTGATATTGAGAAAACGGTCAAACAAACTTTGAGTTATGTTTGGATTCGATTCGATTCCGAACAAACTTTGGGTTATGTTTGGATTTGATTCGATTGGAATACTATTTGGGTTATGTTTGGATTCGATTCCGAACCAAAGTACTTAAATTTGGCTAATTTAAATATACATTTAAATTTGGTTCGGAATCGACCTCAGACCGTTATTTTTTGGTATGAGACTCAAACCGAAAATACGAAAAACTCGACCCTGAATCCGAACGGCCCCAAACAACCTCAGGCCGTGGTTTTTTGAATCATATTTTTTTTGCCAAAAAACCACAAACTTTTTAAACAAAGCAAAAAAAATCATTAAGTTTCAGTTTGCACCATTTAAATCATAATTTTGTTATAAATATTCAATTTAAACATACATTTATGTTGATTACGCCAAAAGAACTGTATTAATAAACGACGTCATTTTGTTTTTAACGGTCGTTTATCATTTTTAACTGTTGACTTTTTTTAGGGTTAAAATGGTGTGGTCAACTTAAATGTATGTTTAAATTGACTATATTCAAAAAGTTAAAAATTTAAATGGCTCAACTGAAAATTAGAATTTTTTTTTTGATTTTTTTTTGATAAATTCAAGGTATGTTTGATCATTTTCCCTTTTGATATTAGATCTATAAAATTAAAAATGAAAGATAAAAACGAAGCTAGATTCTCTCTCTCTTTTTCGCTTGACGATCTTGTTGACCGTCAATCTTTTAACAAAGTTTGACCACATGATTTAATTTGTGTTAAATAAAAAAATATGGGTATTACACCATTTTTTTTTTGCTGTTTCTTTTACGTAGAAAAAATATTCCTTGCGACTTTTTTTTTTTTTTTTTTTTTTGTGAATTGTAGGAGCCAAGACAGAGCAGTGTTTTGGGGATCTTTGTGAATTCTTCCATTTCCTCTCTTTCCATACCTAGACTAGTACAGTGTTACTTGAAACGCGAGTTTCGCGAGCATGGAGTCCATATGTGATAGTTGTTTACGCAGCAAAGAAGCAACTGTTGCATCCTAGTCATGATTAATATTTGAACAAAGCAGTCTCGTGCATGTCATAGTCCATACTGTATATGATTAAGGGCATGCAAAAAAACAAAATGGTTGCTTTTTTCATCCGATTCTCCACATAGAAGACAAGGTTGATAAGCTCCACATCATTGCTTTTGGTTGTAGCGTTTTCAGCTTGCTTGCAAGAAGTTTTGAAATCATTTTGTAGATCAAATTACAGCAAGCAATGGATTTGTAGTTTTTCATTATTTAAGCTTCTGTTTTCTTGGGTATAAGGGCAAAAATAGTGGCATTAACTCCATTTGATGGATTTTAAAATTATCTTTAAAATTTTGTGTATACACGAATTCTAATCTAATAATAAATAAATAACATGATGTCTATAATCTATTGAGATTTTCATTTGGCATGTAATTGTAGACGAGTATCAGCTTGCTTTTCCGGTAACACCATCATTGAATTTGAACCATATTTTTATGACGTCGACTTATAATCAAGTTTTGTGCCAGGAGTCCTTTCAGTCTTTGTTTCGGACTGTTGTAAAATCGGTTTTTAGGAGTTAAGAATGTGTTTTCCTGAAAAGTTTAAACTAGTTTAGTGAAGTAATAAAACTCATGGTTTATGATTCAACCAAATTTAGGAAAATATAATCGAAGATTTTTGTAAAAAGTGGAAAGATAAAAAAATGTAAATAGTGAGAGAAGAAGAACAAAATCTATGTCGCTTACAAAAATGAGGAATTATGTCTTTTTGTCTCTGTATTAGACTTGTCAATATTTACCAAATTGCCAACTCTCCAATTGAACGAGAAGCATTGTAAATTTATAAGAGTTTCATAATTAATAATTTATAATTAATTTTATTATTATTATAATATAAAAGAAAAAAGAGATGAAAATGAAAAAGGAAAAAAAAAAGAAATGTATCAAGAGGAAATGTGCACTAAGATGTTTTATTGTAGAATTGATTACTTTTTTTTCTGACATGATACTCTCAAAGTTTAAAGGATGCAAATGTTCATATACCATAAAGCTCTACTTGTTTGTTTGTAAAATAGTTCTCTCCTCCAAAAGCTTCCCACATGTTCTTACAAATCTGTGGTCGTGAGGTCTCCTTCCCTCTGAACATAATCTAATTCAATCGGCTTGGTCTACTTACTGTCAACAGCTTTTGCTATCTTTAAATGAAGAGACGGTCCTTCATAATATAATCACTCTGGGCACTATTGCTCAAATCAAAAATTGATCCCTAAACTTCATGGATCACTTTACCAAAATCGTCCTTTAACATCGACCGTATATCGAACTTAACTATGCATTTAGATAAAATCCTTACGAAAACTAGTCAATGATCACATTACATCAAATGGAGATACTCTACATTTGTGTAAGAGAAATAAAAAATAAACCAGTTTGTTATCCAAAGCATCAACTTATTTTTTTTTAAAAAAAAAGAAAAACTTAAAAAGGAAGCGAATGTTGAATAATTACATTTGATATAATTATAAAAAGATGTGGGTGACATTTGATGGAATATTTCTCTATATTGTAAAGAAACATATCAGGATCTTTGCAAATCGACCTAGGAATATAAAAGATATGTGGCTAGCACTCATGCGACCTTTACAACGGACAAACCAATTTGCTTTTTTTTTTTTAAATGAAAAAGAAGGATGTCACTCAAACTCATTTATCATTTTCTATTAAATTTTTTAAATATTAAAATCATATAATTCATAGTCAAAAATCTAGAATATAAATGTCTGTTTGAAATGTTAAAATATCTAATAGTTTAATTTATGAATAACCTATACATTGACCATGACATATAGTCTAATGGTTTGTGTTAGAAAGGTCACTATGTTATCACCCATACGTGGATTATAGTCGCATGGCTTGCTTACAGTCTGATAGATCCATCTAAAAATTGATTATATATGACTATGAGTCGTCCTTGCTTCTTTTTGTAAACCTTTGTTTTGCAGTCAAGGCCAAGCCTTCTTTCTTTCATAGTCACCTTCCCATTTGATATATGCCTTAGACATTTACACAAAGTCCACCATAGTTTTTGGCCTGCATGTGGTCAATCAGTCCCCGGTAAAGTTCTCCATTGGGAATAAATCCTCGCTTAAAATCATAAATATGTTGTAGTCGTGATCGTCACAATTTCATTGTTGAACTAGTTGATGTAGTTCCCAAGCATCTCGTGCAAGAGATTGGATGATCTGTTATAGATCCTCGAACACTTTGGCTTACTTTTGGCTTCTAGAATATTGTTGCACAAAAGCGTCATGACATGATCCTCCCGTAAGTTAAGCTGGTGAACCACAATAGAGCTACACCATAAAAGCTCAATTAGAAGGTTGTACACATACTAGGAAAGTGATACAGCGGTAGTGACACTTCGTTATTTATAGTGCGCGACATGTGGTCGTCTGAATATGTCATATATCGTAAAGAAGTACGGTGGGGAAATAGCTTGTCATTGTTTTGTATTAATTAAGATAGGCAGAGCTGGCAACATCTAGACCGTGGCTCCTTCTGGGGTGGGACTTTTCGAACCCGTTGTTGGTCTAAAATTTCTTCTAAGGAAGAGTTACCTGGCCTACACAATGTTCGAGCCATACGCTTACATAATGGAGTAGGTGTAATGTAGGTCGTCTCTTTTGTATCTAATTACGTTATTAGGTATAACATGGCTTTCGGAGATCATATGCTGGAATCAGCCTTACCCATCAAATTGTTCATGCTTGTAAGCACCCAATAGAACTGGTCCAAGAGGTCAAGAAAAATCAAATAAAGCGTTTAGTGATACAAGATTTCCCTAAATATTCTATTCCAGGAATCCTGGTGGTACATAAGATGTGGTGTTGAGAGTTTTGTTAAAGTAGGTTACATCATGTGTTAAGACAGATTCACCTTATCTTTTGTGATAATTTTAGCCTAGAAATTTATATATTTTATTTTATTTTATATCACTATACAATGAAATATGTCTTCATGCATAAACATAAATATATAAATCGTAAAAACTCAAAACAAATGTGTATTTGCATCAAAATTGTTGTAAAATGGTGTATTTTATTCTGTTTAATTTTTAATAAGAATCCGGTAGTCGATATTTTTACAATTTCCTTCAGTTACATTAGAAGAACTTGACGATGAAGTGGCAGAAAATTAGAATTTTATTGGGAGACCAAAGATATTAACCATATCAAAATTATGAAAATTATGATGAATCCAAAAAGATTTAAAAAAAAATCAGAAGAATATCAGAGATTATAAATTATGCTTATGTTTAATATACTATTTTCATATTAGTTTAGAAAATTAGGTTGATTCAGTTTTTATTTAATGCATATTGTAACTTAAATTTATGAAAGTTTAATATTAATTTTTATTAGACACTTTTGTGTTGATACTCTCATTAATTTATCAATCTGAACCTCTGATCTGGTTAGAAGCCATTGATGGACAGCTTGAAGAAGAAGTCGTGTGACTTTTTCAATATTTTTCTTTTTCTTAGGGTTTTCTTTTTTCTAAGAAATCGATCAAAACCAAAACCCAACAAAACAAATGTGTAAAAACATTAAGAAAATTCCAACGAAAAGAGAGTTGAAGGAAAGGAAGTTAAAGATATAAAGAAAATAAAATCGAGAGAAAATCATAACCCACTAAAATTATGATTTTAAACTTGGATACCATTATCGAAAAGAAAAAAAAATCCTAAACCTTAAATTCTACCTGATTTTTATAATTTTGACATGGTTAATTTTCTTGATCTTCCAATACCTCTACAAATCATATATCTCGGACAAGTATTCAAAATACTGATTTTATATCTTTTTGTTAGGTTATCAAATTGATGTTTATACCTAATTATATGATCAAATCAACTGCAATATCCAAATGTGAGATCATCATTGATGTTTATATCTGATTTTAAGGTTTTTCAAATAGTAAAAAAATTTGTGAAATCCAAAAATATTTTACAGTTGCCAAATATAAAAACAATTTACAAAGATAAGAATTCAAATAAATAAAAAATGTAATTCATGAGGACTGAATAAAAATCAAACTGAACAAATATATCCAGAAATTCATGTTCAGAATCCATAACTACGTTATGGTCATCAATATATCAAGTCATCAAGTTTTTTTGCAAGAAATTATCAAAATTTTACTTTTTTCCTTTTTTGGCTTTTTTATTTTTTTATTTTTTATTTTATTTGAGAAATCGAATGTTAGCCTCTTTCTCAATCAACTACGGATTGAATCGATGCACTGGTGATAACAAGAGATCGGATAATTGTAAGGCGGCAGCAACTTATGAAGGCGGCTGTAGATATCAGGGTGGCTGTGATATGGCGGTGGTAGTCATAGCTGGTGATATCAAAGAAGACGGTGACAAAGATAGATATGGGAAGCTCTCGGTCTATCCGCGGCGAGCGGTCGGTGGTGAAGGCAAAGTGACTGGCAGAAATCCAGTTGAAGCCATTGAAAGACTTGACTTTCTTTTAGGAAAAAGAAGTCGTCAATTCATTTTTCTTTAGAAAGAAGAAAACTAAAAAAAAATGATTTAGTACAAATGATTATGAAACTCTCATTATAATTAAGTTATAATGTCCGTTATATAGACACTGATTAACCTAATTTCTTAAACTAATATGAAAATAATATATTACACATAAAACTTAATTTTTTTAACTTTTGATATTTTTTGGATTTTTCTGGCTTTTTCTTGATTTTTCATGATTTATATAATTTTGATATGGCCAATCTACTTCATCTCCCAATAATTTTTGAAGCATTGTCAGAACCAATATGTAAAATTATCTCCCAAATTTAAGGTTTTTGAAAAGAAAAAAAAATTGGTTACAGTCTCCATCGGGACCTAATCCCTCCCAAGCAAAATTTTCGAATCACCATTCCTAGTTTCTTGAGAATCAAAATAGTTCTGAGTATGAGAACATGATGTGCATGTCCCCCACAATATCGAATAAATTATAAACTTCAAAATCGTTTTCACTTATTATTCCTATTTTGTACGTCCCTTAAGGTACCAAAATGGAATAAGACGAAGCATTGGGGAAGAGTTGATGACAGCTCCTTAACACAAACCAATATTCCTTCCAGACCAAAGTACATTACATTGAGCTGCATCGTGTCGTTTACTTTTTCGTTTATTGTATTATTCTAATTTCTATTAGTAAGTTTTTATGTGAATGTAAAAATAGGACTTTACAAAAGGCGTAAGTTACCCAAAATAGGAAGATAACAACATGGATAAGCAAAAGATAATATCGCCGCCAAAAAATGAAAATAAATAAGCAAGATAGTTAAGTAGAGCCCCATTTACATTAAGAGGTGTATGTAATTTTTTTGGGGTTAATACAACATTTAATGCCATAGTGATTACTTTTATGTAGTGGAGAATATTGAACAACTAAATGGAACTAAAAAGCGGAATAATATGACATAATGATAGTCATCTCTGAAATTACATGTCTGGAGTTCAAATCCAACACCCCTTGATGTTATGAAGGATATAAAAAAATGAAAAAAAATGAAAATAAAAAGCGAAACTAAATTGGGATAATCTCCATGTTCTTGAGAAAAAATAAAACCAATGGTTAGAGAAAGATTGCAAATTGAATCATATTCCATTGTTATTAATTGATTTATTTATTATAAATGAATAAACATCTTCTACTAAAATCTATATAAAGCTCCTCCATCTCTCTCTTCTCTTCATATCAGCAACAAGCAATTAAGTGAAAATCATTTCTCTATATACAAATATTCGGAAGATATGGGTTCCAGTG
Organism: Streptanthus diversifolius; assembly: GCA_039880935.1. Classification (NCBI taxonomy): domain Eukaryota; kingdom Viridiplantae; phylum Streptophyta; class Magnoliopsida; order Brassicales; family Brassicaceae; genus Streptanthus; species Streptanthus diversifolius. Next base: position 2,240,962 of record JAXGFM010000007.1, read on the forward strand.
TTTCATCTGTGCATGATGTTCCTTCATCATTGGAAACCAATAATGGTTTGGTTGTGGAAATCGAATCAAGAAGACAATGGAGATCTCTCTTTGACTCCATGAAAGGCTCAAATAAATTGGTATATACTCATAATAAAGACCACATTTTTGGTCTATAGAATTATATTGGTGATGTCATCTTTTTAGCCGTTGTTTCTGCGATTTGGTCAACCAATAATGGAGTTTTATTATAACTTGAATTTGTAATTGACCTAGAAACAAAGCCCGCATATAATGTACTTCAAATTCTTTAAGCAAACTAATTTCCTCATACATATTGTTTGTGGTGAATCTTGTACAATTATTCTTTATATCAGTGTTTAATCTTGGTTACATGCTATTGAATTGGTTATGTTCTAAGCTAACTATACAAAGTTGTGGTGGTTTTGAAGCTAGTGATTGATTTCACTGCTGCATGGTGTGGACCTTGTAAAGCAATGGAACCTAGAGTTAAGGATATCATTTCTAGGTACCCAGAAGCTGTTTTTGCGAGGGTTGATGTGGATAGACTCATGGTCGGTACTCTATTTTTTTAATTGAAGACTAATAAGCTATTTGGTAACAGAAACCGTGAATTTTTAATGTTTCAAGACTAATAAGCTATTTGGTTTGTATTTGCAGGATGTGGCTGGGACATATAGAGCAAATACACTTCCAGCTTTTGTTTTTGTGAAGAGAGGAGAAGAGATTGATAGGGTTGTTGGAGCCAAGCCTGATGAACTTGTGTACAAGATTGAAAAGCATAGGGTTTAAAATTTTACGTTTTCTTTGAAGAACAAAAAATTGTACTTTTGAGTGTTTGTGTGTGTGTTTCATTGACTGAAGTTGAGTTTTTGGTTTATTGTTTCTCAAAGATCATGAATAAATATGTCAATATCGTTTGGACACTCTTGATACATCAGTTAGGATTCGGTTTTCAACACGAAAACAATTAACAAAAATCTTCTAAAGCAACAGAATAATGTTCTCTTAAGTTTTTATCGACTTTTGTGTGAAATTTAATCACATCAACTTATACTAATTTCGATTGGCTTGTTAAAAAGTTCAGAGTTCGAATAAATTTGATGGCATCAAAGAGAGATTTTATGGCCAAAAATAATCCTTCAACAGATGAGATCAAGAACGGCAAAGATCCAATCTGTTTCACGGTGGACTCTTTAATCTTTATTCGGAGGGTTTAACAAACACAATGTATATGTACACTCAATTGACTCTCCACACCATGCAAGACCTTACTTGAAACTAGTTATCAACTCCACTTCCACCAAGAACTCTCTTAAGATCTGTCTTCTGTTCCGATGTTAGCCTCGAGGGGAAACAGATATCAAAGTTGATCCTAAGATCTCCTCTTTTGGAAAGTTCTTTAGAGATAGGCATTCCTTCGTTTGGTATCACAATCTCCTGACCGGGTTTAACCATATCCAAAACCGGGATCGTCAGATTCCTCCCGTCTAGTGTTGTTAGGCTAATAGTGACCCCTGTTAGAGCTTCCAAAAGCGAGACTTTCTTGTCTACAATCAGATCGTTTCCGTCTCTTTTGTAAACTAAGTGCGGTTTCTCATCGATAACAAAGATGAGATCTGCAGGAGTCACGCCTGGTTCTTGATTTCCTTTCTCTGGGAATGTTATCTTTGTTCCTTTCTTCCATCCTGGTGTTATATCTATCTTCAAGATCTCTTCCACTGGCTTTGGCTTTCTGCAATCAAAAGCCATTATTAGAGAGATTGACACAATCAAAATCTTGAGCAACTAAGCTATGCAAAATCAATCGTAGCAACAAGAAACTTATACGAAATAATCATCCAACATTGTAAACAATACACAAAACAGAGCATCAAGAAACTTTGGATCAACGTTTTAACACGATTCTTGATTTCTTTCAGTTTACCAAATCAAATCAAGAACTATGCATAAAGATCATTCGGATATATATAGAGAGAGAGAGAGAGACTAATGGAATACTAACCCAAAACCATCAGGAACAACGCGTGAAATTCGCATCTTCCTCCTTCCACCTTTATACAACTCCTCGAGAGTACAAGCCAATTTGCTTTCAATCGCCGGAGCTTTCCTGTTCGCCGGCGTTTTCCTACTCGTCTGACTTCCCGACTCCGCGCTTCTGAATCTGCTTCCTCCGTTGTCATTGTTTCTCCTCCCTCCGCTGAATGCATCCCCCGAGGCGCCGAAAAACTCAGCGAAAATGTCTTCAGCATCTCGTGGATAATACCGGAACCCAGCGTTGTTGTTGCCGGAGGAGTAACTCCGCTGCTGAGCCGCCATCTCAGCCGCCGTTGGTAAATCGGAAGATTTTAGTCCGTCTTCTCCGTATTGATCGTAGATCTGACGTTTGTGAGGATCGCTGAGGACATCGTAAGCTTCAGAGATCTGTTTGAATTTAGCCTCTGCTTCTTTCTTGCTCGTAGGGTTTTTGTCAGGATGCCATTTCATCGCTAGTCTTCTGTACGATTTCTTCAGATCATCTTCGGTAGCACTTGGATTCACGTTTAGTACATTGTAGTAATCAACCCCCATTGGTTTCGCAATTCAAACAATCTGGAGGATTCGTTGGGTGAGTTTGAGAAGGATGAAGTAAGGAGAAGAAAAAGAATGAAAAGAAGGCGTGAGGAAGGAGACAAAGAGAGAGTGGAGTACGTGTAAGGTAGAACATGACAAGCAGAATGTGCTAATTTGAATATTTAATAACATTAATTATGTACTTGTACATTTATACATCCATGTATTCTGTCTTGATTGCGAGCTGGTTACTGGATAGGCTTAAGTAATGCGGTGCGTTTTAATTAGGAATTGCTTCAGATGGGCCATGAGTCGTCAAAAAGCTCAATTGGAAACCCAGACGTAGGTTGTTGATCTGTAATCAAGATCATCTGCAACAGTGAGATTTTTAGGATATCATCTCAAAAAAATAAATAAAAAATGAAAACAAAAATAAAAAAGTGATGAAATTTGATGTGAGAGTCTCGTTAAACAGAAACTTATGAGACGTCTCATCCTTTTTTTCTCTTTTTTCTTCATCTTTTCTCTTTTTTCTCTCTTCTTTCTTTTTTTCTAATAAAATAATAATAAAATTAATAATATTATATTATTTATGATACTTTAATAAATTTTACAATTGCTGATGCTCTAAGTTTAAACTTCTTTTCTTTTCTTTTTTATAATTAAAAATTTAAACTTAAGTTGGTGTTGCCAATTTTTGAATAAAATAAAACCAAGTAAATTATAGTTGGTGTATAATTTTTTTAAAAAAAATTGCAAGAGATAAAGTTTCAATTTTTCAATCTTTTTTGTCTGTCTTGAAATCATGTCTAGGTTATGATATAGTTGTATTTTGCTCTTTTTTGTATCTTTGATGTTTTTACTTATAAAAATTAAAATAGCCACAATACGAAAAAAATTATATCTAAAAACATAAAATAACGATCAAAAGGGAAACAGGTCCATTGTAAGATTGTGAAACACCGGGCTTAGTGAAGATGTGTATGTGAACAACGGTTTGATTCATTTGTATGGTTCTTGTGTTTGTTTGGATTTAGCACAGAAAGTGTTTGATGAAAGCCTGAGAGAAGTCTTGTTTCGTGGAATTCAATGATTGATGCTCTGGTTCGAGTCGGGAAGTATGATTCTGCGTTAGAGCTGTTTAGAAAGATGCAGCAATCGTTCGAACCAGATGGTTATACGATACAGAGTGTTTTGAGTGCGTGTGCGGGTCTCGTATCTTTGTCACTTGGTACTTGGGCACACGCGTTTCTGTTGCGGAGATGCGATTTCGATGTTGCTATGGAAGTTCTGATCAAGAACTCATTGATCGAAATGTATTGCAAATGCGGGTCATTCAGAATGGCTGAGCAGGTATTCCAGGGGATGCAAAAACGCGACTTAGCTTCATGGAACGCAATGATTCTAGGGTTTGCTACACACGGAAGAGCTGAGGAAGCTCTGGATTGCTTCGACCGTATGGTGAAAAAAGGAGAGATTGTTAAACCGAACTCAGTCACGTGTTTTGCCCTTCTCATCGCTTGCAACCACCGAGGCATGGTAAACAAAGGCCGCCAGTATTTTGACATGATGGTCAGAGATTATAGCATCGAACGTGCACTCGAGCACTACGGTTGCATCATCGACCTTGTTTCCCGTGCAGGCAACATTAGTGAAGCAATTGACATGGTGATGAGCATGCCAATGAAACCAGATGCAGTGATCTGGAGAAGTCTCCTTGATGCTTGTTGCAAAGAGGGTGCTAGTGTGGAGCTAAGTGAAGAAATTGCTACACGTTTAATTTAAACAAGGGAACATAACCAAAGTTCCAGTGGCGCATATGTTCTGTTGTCTAGGGTCTATGCATCGGCTAGCCGATGGAGCGATGTTGGAATTGTCAGAAAACTAATGACTGAACATGGAATTAGAAAAGAGCCCGGATGCAGTTCCATTGAGATAAATGGCATCACCCATGAGTTTTTCGCAGGAGACACAGGCGCACCCACAGACAAAACAGATATACCAACAGTTGAAGGTGATTGACGACAGGCTGAGTTCGACTGGTTATTTACCAGATCGCTCTCAAGCACCTTTAGTGGATGCAACTAACGATGGTAGCAAAGAGTATTCTCTCAGGCTGCACAGAGAGAGACTTGCCATTGCTTTTGGTCTGATAAGCTTACCACCTCAAACTCCAATCCGTGTATTCAAGAATCTACGCGTCTGCGGCGATTGCCACGAGGTTACTAAACTAATCTCAAAAGTCTTCAACACTGAGACCATTGTGAGAGATCGTGTTCAGTTCCATCACTTCAAAGACGGATCCTGCTCTTGTTCAGACTACTGGTAGCAAAAAAGTAGTCGCAGTAATCGCGATTGAGCATACAATAATAGGCAGCCAGAATCAGTAATCGCTGCAACCAATTTTGTATAATTCATAAGTTTGGTTATCAAGTAGCATCTCTAAGGCAAATCAATTCTTATAGCTGAACTAACAACAAATCATTTGCAGCTATAGCCTTTCACTTCACGGCTCAAGCTTCAAACATATACACATCTCTCACTTGATGAACTCTTCTGCTACTGTTACATCAAAGAAAACAGAGAACAACCTTATTACCAGTGTCAAAGCAACGATTTTGACTTACAATTAGGACAAAACAAACTCACTTTTTGATGAGATTGGGACTAAGACGACAGTCATGTCGGCATTGTTCGGTGGGAGTTGAAGACGCAAAGGGAAAAGCTTCCCGTTCAAAGGACTACGAGTACAAACGATAACATCTTCGACATTGCTCTCTTCTTTCAATCTCTTAGTCAGCTCTTCAACGCCATTGCCTTTGAAAGTAAACGAGTTTACCTCAACTGAATCATCTTCAACTTCCCCGTTATCGTCAGCCACGTGGTAGTATATCACTCTCCCTTCCGATTTCGGCGGCGATCCAACCGCCACTGAATCCGTTGACTGCGACAAAGACAAAACATCAAGTCAACGAGTCGTCAATTCAAAAGTGTTGTCGATTCGAAAACTCACCTCCTGTCTGAAGAAACGATTAGATCTGGAAGGAGATCCAGGTTCGAAATCGAGAGAATCGGAGTGGTGAAGCGGAGACGGAGGCTGCTGCTGGTGCTGGTGCTGGTGTTGATCGGTGAGAATCTCTACGACGTCGACGTGCCAAAGAATCCATTCCTGAGTCGCGGATCTATGAGGAATATCGTGAGTGACGGAGTTTCTCCACGGAGGTAAACCACCGTTACCACGAAGGTAGTGACCGTAACGAGTCCTGAGCTTGACGAGAGCACCGTCTCTGATCGGTTCCCAAGCGAGAGACGAGTCGAGACGGCTCGGATTTGTCTGTAGAACTTTTTTTCCGGTGGCTCCGAGGAGAAACGGTTTATTTGACGCCGTCAAGTATTTGCCGTAAGCGCTTTTGAGGCGGATGAGATTTGAGGAGCCAGGTACTGGCTCGACGATCCATTTGGCTGCGCCTGCTGAGCCGTTACGGTCTTGAGTGACGGATTCTTCGTCTTCGTCGGCGATAAGGTACTTATCGTGGTGGCTCCGTAAACGCACAGCCTTCGCCTTCTGAAAATACTCCATTAGGATTTGAGAAGAGTAAGCGAGAGGTTGAAAAATGGTGTGAATGTGTGCATATATAGATATGTTAATGAATCTAGAGCTAGAGTTTAGCTTTGTCTTTGGGACCTTGTCTTTACAAAAGGGTTCTATAATATTTTTAATTACTACATACTCGCTTTCATATCTTTTTTTTTTTTTTTACTTTTGTGTCCTTTTACTTTCTTTTTTGTTGGTTAATTAATTTCTTTTGATAAATTGCTACTTCAATTGACATTTAACAAATACGTTTAATATCATTTGACATTTCCGAAAATCCATTTACCTAATGGTACTATTTCTGAATTTATGAAATTATGTTCTAATAAGTGATATGTAAAATACTAGCATATCTATCTAATTACTGTCCTTTTCGTTATAATTTGTTTTTGAGAAAGGGTTATTTTTTATTCAATTGTTTGTAAAAATTCAATTTATTTATTTTTGACTTATTAGCCGGGGTAGATGCACGAATAAAGGATGGGGGACAATATAGTGGACTAATATTAAAACAGAGAAATGATAATTGCTCAATACAATATAGTTTAATTGTCGACTTTGGCTTTGAGACGACTAATTTGCCACTTTTTTTTTATTGAAATCATTATCGATAAACATATAATGAAAATAGTCCATAGACTTTATACACTGCATCTTTATAAAATCCTAGCATACATTTTAACAGAACACTTTAACGTTCAGCTTTATTTTCACACTTACATAACAAACACATTTGTACGATGATCTCAAGATCTTGAAGCCGCAGATTGAGCTTTAACCTCAAGCTGTCCGGAACCACGTTCTTCACGGTATCATCAGACAAGAACTCGTCCGCCCATTTACAAAGAGAAGGAATTTTTGATTCGTCTAAAAGCTTTTCTCCTTTAAGCTTCTCTCTGGCTTTCAAGATAACTAAAAAGCTACCGAGGCAAATGTCCATAAACCCGATCGCTTCACCGCCAAAAAAACGGTCTCTCTTTGCTTATAGCAACAAAGGCTTCCTCGAGTCGCAATAACCCTTCTTCGACTTCTGTCATGCCTTTCGCTTTCGCATCTTCCGAATTGGAGATTGCGGCCGCTTTCAAAGCCGGAAACCACTGCATTTTTAAAAGGAAAGTCTAGTGAACATTGTGTGATACGAGTTTGTCTTTAAATCTTAAACAAAAGCTTAGTGGTTTCTACATAATAAAGGTTTGATTTATTACCACGCTTTATGATGAACCAAGTTTTGACTCATTGAAGATATCTCGGACCAATATTGAACATCCATTATTACATTTTGGGTGATAAAATTAATAATTCAAACATTTTCTTTATAAGAAAATCTATACAATGATCAGCAATTTGCAACACGAAAAACGGATTAGGTTCCTATTATATTTCAAGTCAAATGGTTCACACACTTCACGTTGCATGGTCTAATTTTTTAATTTAATTTCAACAGTCTAGCCATACATGCATAACCAATAACATTTTGTCAGTCACAGAGGAATATCTAATTAGTATCCTCTTAAACACTGATCACAAATTAAATCCTTAAAATATAAGAAAGTATATATTTGGCCAACAAAATAAAAAACCTTCTCATCAACGAAGGCAGACCAGACGCGAGTTTGAGCGCGATCATGTGGATGTGAAGGAAGAATGGACGGTCCAGATGTGTTCCATGTCTCATCGATGTATTCAACAATGTTGAGAAACTCGAGAATTGGTTTGTTGTTGTGGATGAGAACCGGGATTGTCTTGTGAACCGGGTTCGATTTGAGAAGAAGCTCACTCTTGGATCCGAACAGATCTTCTTCAAAGTTATCATAATCGACCGATTTGAGACGAAGAGCGATATTTGGTCTGATGGCGTACGGACTGTACCATACTCCTAACAGTTTCACTTCCTCTGTCTCTCTCATATCATTAACTCGGACTAAAACATAAAAGACACTACGGTCGGTTTTGGTGAAAGAATCTTGTCCATCTTCCTTTTCATTTCATCTTCATATAGTCTTTCTCCCTACACGATAAATATACTGTCTTCTAATTATACAAAAATAACTCGTAACAAAAGCAAATATTCATTATGATACATTGTTTGGAAATTTTGACTCAAACATAATCATTAGATTGTGTTAGTATCAATTATAGATATAATCGAGCTTTCTTCTACGCTTTTCCACCAGTAGATCCAAACTAGAATTTCAATTCTTCATACAAAGAACAAAATTAAATTTAAGTTTTGAAGAATTCATTATATATATTACCAGTGAATTTGTAAAACTATTTGTATAAGCTTTTTATGTGTTTTCTCACACATGAATTAACCATTTTGAAAAAAAAAAAAAAGTTCAGAATTTGATAGAAATGATAAAGAACAAAATAGTTGCAACTTATTAGCCTGCTTATAATATCTATTTATATATTATTAATAAAATGAGAATATTTTGATATGTTTCACCAATGTGATGTTGAATTGAAGACAAATTCTTACACGTGACACATAGTAATATATTATAACTTAGCTTCGTACATATGTCAATCTAAAAACAAAATAAGTAAATCTTTATAAGAAATAAACAAAAGATAGATTAAAAATAGATATTTTAAGTTAGAAAAATAACTAATAAATGTCGTAAGAAAAAAATAAAGATAAAAAATAATAGATACCTCAAAGTTTTCCAAGAATATAAAGTAAAAAACAATAATAATAGTAAAATTCCATTGGAAGTAAAGTATTAAATTTTTTAAAATTTTATATATTATTACAGTTGATTTATTTACGTTTATAAATTAGTAAGAAAAATAAATTATCCTGTTTTAATTATATAAATAATAAAACAAATTTTGACCAACGTGAAACTAGTTATTAAGATAGATTATTCTATTTTAACTAAAGTATTATAAAAACTTAAAATGAAAGTGAGACGGATTAAATAGAAGGATATCCTATTTTAATATTTATATAATTATATATATTTAAAACTTAATATTTTAATTATAATATATTAAATACAAAAATAAAATATATTTATGAATATATGTTGTTTCATAAAAGAATATAAACTCTTTTAAATTAAGAGATTAAACATATATCACATAATTTTTACAATAACTTTTTTATTAAATTAAAATATTTTCAACTATTTTAAATTTATGGTCATGCGTTATAATACATGTTATAACATATTAATTTTATTTTTGAAGTTTGAATAGAGTTTTCCAGTTTAAGTTGAAAATTACTCTTCACACACCCAAACACATAATATATTTAACATCTTAAAATAAGATTTTCGCTTTTATTCACGAATTAAAAATAAAAATTATAAACATCTCCAAATATAATAAAACTTAGAAATATTATTTATAACATATCATTTTTCAACTAAATTTTAAAGAATTTTATTAAAAAGCCACGCCTAAAAACACGGATAAGAAAATAGTTATAGTTATAGTTATTGTCCAATAACTAAACACAATGTCAACCACAAAACGGTAGACACCCCCTTTTCCCCGAAAAAATCTTATCCAACTTCCTCTTCATTTTTGCCTCATCAATTCCTTCTCCTCTAACGGTCAGTACCTCACTTTGTGCATTATATGATATATAAGTAACTCCTAGAAAAAGAAAATTAAATTTGTTTAACATTTTAAAACCTAACTGAAATGCTCCACATCTAAATAAAATAACCGATATATGTATAACTTGACAGAACCATATCATATTATGTCAGTCAGTGTACCTTTATACTGTTGGATGTGTAAAACTGTATACATAAATCTCAAAAATTAACTAACCATCTTTTGAAAACTGAAAAAGTTTAGCACTTGAATAGAAATGATAAAAACAATGGGATTGGAATTTGGTGACCTTCTTATAACATCTATTTATATTTTATTATTAAAATGTACAATTTTGATATGTTTATATAGTCGTACACCAATGTAACATATGGTAATATTATAATTTAGCTTAGGACATATGTCCAATATGTTTTAAAAAATATTACGACATATTTTATAAAAAATATTATGGCATATCTTATAAAAAAGTAAGATATAAACAATCATAGAAATCTTTAAATTTTCCAAAAACATAAATATTAAATAAACTAATAATGTTATCAAAAGACTAAAATATATAAGAAAATTAAATTTTAATTATGGTATATGGAAAAACATTTGTAAGATATACAAAAATAATAGATATCTCATTTGAAAAAGTACATATTTCAAAATTTTCCAAAAACATAAAGAGAAAATAATAATAATAATAATAAATGTTATTAACAAACTAAAATATTTTAGAAAATTAAAATGTAATGATGGTATTTGGCAAAATAATTATATAATTTATGAAATTTATTTAATTACATTGCCCTACGTGTTATCTTGTAGTTTCTAATATTTTACTTTGTGCCAAAGTCTTAGAAATTATAAGAAAATAAATCTATGTAGCATAAACTATACTGGGAAAATATATTTCAAAACGTTTTTAGGTAGATAAGATATGGTGGTCACTATAGTTACATAAACCAATTTGTTTAATATTAGAAAATATATTAAATACAGACTTATCATGAATTTTCAACTTAAAACCAATTGCCAGCTAATTGATTGATTGTTACTCTATATATTACTTCATAATTTTGCAAACCATTAGACACAGAACATTCTTTCATTACCAGCCTTTTTCACATCCAGTTATGAGAATCTTAAATGTAGGTATTTGTGAGAATAATATACCCATAATAATCTTATGACTGCGAATATCATATTATATTTAGGTTTATCATAGATTTTCAATTCACAATCAATTGGCATTCAATGAGTTAGTCATTATATTTTATATATTACTAAATAATCTTTTGAACTATCAATATGGGTATTTTTTTTTTTGTCAATTTATTTTAATGGTTTTAGTATCATTTTTAACATTGTAGAGTGCTGGGTTAAAATTCCAGACATGTGTTATGAATTTCAGAAGTGACCACTATTTTAACACATGATTTCAACGTAGTTATTTTTCATAACATAAATGGTATTGTGTGTGACTAAAACTATAAAAATTATAAAGGGTAATGATTTTCTAGTTTTTAACTAAATTATTTTCTATTATTGTTGTTGACCTTATAACTAATGACATTATAACCTAGTAGCATCGTTTAGAGTCCCTTGACTTAGCGTAACGACACATGGTGATGGTGCTGATTTTCTCATATCATTTTATTTCTTTCTTTACGAACTTGCTTGATTTGTAGCCGTTACCAGATTTTTCAAGTTTCGTATCTAAATTCTTTTTCAGCAAAAGTGATTTTTTTTCTACTTAGCCTAATGACTTAGGCTTATGGTAATTCTTAATATGATTGCTACTGTTCCCATACACTTCTCTTCAAGTCTTTGGACTTGTTTTTTCCTTGCCTCCAATTTTGCTTCCACTCATTCATGTGGTGAGAAAACATCTTAAACTTCTTTGTGGAAAGCGGCTTTCACTTGCTTAGTTAACTTAAAATTTACGTTAAAATCTTGTTAATTTTTTTTTTTGAATTAGCAATACTAAATCAAAAGTGAAATATATTTTTTTAAAAAATTACCACAAAAATTCTAAACCAAAGTTTTTGAAATTAGTATCGAGCATACGGTTTGTCTTGTTGAGCATTAAATGCAACATCTTAAAAATAGATTTGAAAATATCTTTGTTTGATATTCCAAACTTACATTATCAATAAAAATAATTTAAAACAATTAAAATAAATTTTCAAACAAAAAATATGTATCATATTGTGTTTGAAAAACATAAAGGATGAAATATCGAAAGCAGTACAAGTTCCGGCTAACGAAATAAGTCATTTGTCGACAAAAGTAGAAGGGGAGTCTCAATATATGACTCAGAAAATTGAAAAGGTCCCAGATTCGGAGTCAGAGTTGTTATTGTACGTTGATCGAGATGACTTTCCTCCACGTTGAAACTTGCTATAACACAATTTTTCTTTTTTTTAAAAGAAATATTTATTTAAAGAATTTTTGTAATAAATTATACTAATATATTTAATAAAAACTTAAAATAACCCAAATATTAATATTTGGTGCATCATTACACAAGGGGAAAATGACATGTGTCACAAACAATCCATATCCACCTTAACAAACTAATTTCATTTCTTTAGTTCAAAGAATTGGCCATCAACTCCCTGAATTCGCTTATAGTCTCGGACAAGGAGATCCCGAAGCTTGTCCACTCCGAACGACAAAAGTGTCTCTCAGCCATAAATCTCATGCAAGTATATGAGTCTGTACTCACCTCTCAAGTCACTAAGGAACTCAACCTCAACTTATATCTTGTTGATTTGGATCCGACATGAATTTTCAACGTATCTTGACGGTTTTTTCAAGTAGGTTGGTGGGATTGGGACCTATAGTATTAAGGGTAGTATAATATAGTATATAGATCAAAACTACTGTAATCAATTACTTGTTACTACGTATAATGTAATTTTAAATCGTTTATATTTTCTTCTATAAGTATTGTTTCAATCATTATGATTTTTAGTTGATGAATTAATAGGATCTATTATCTACGGTTTCGAATATGTTAAGAGACTCGGAAACCGGTTTACCATTTTATTAGTGGTGGAGGAGTACCAACTTTTTGTCGTGGAGAAAAACCGGTGCTTTCTTGTGAACCGGGTTCTAATTCACTCTTGGATTCGAACAAATCTTCTTCATAGTAATCGTAATCAACCAACCGCTTTTGAGAAGAATCTTTGTTCCTTTGGCATACGAACTGTACCATGTTCCCAACAACAGCTTCATTTTTATTTTATTCGGTGAAGAATGACCACATTTTTTTATTCCTTGTCTGCTTATTAGAATTTGACGATGCTGGTCCATTTGTATATAATATATTTTTTATTCATTTTGTTAAAAAAAAAAAAACATTTGAAAGTTTTACAGAATAAAATTCTGAAAACTCCACGACTCACACAACAAAAGAGAGAAAATCACTAGACCACAGCCATTAATTCAAGAACTTATTATTTTTCCTAAAAAAAACTGGTAAAAAAAGAGGAGGTCAAAGCAAAAGACTAAATCTTTTTTAACAATTATATACTGAAGAGAGACTAATACACAGACCCCAAAAAACGACATTTGTCTGCTACATACTGTGCACAAACCCAAAACGACAACGACTTTAGATCTTCCTTCTCATCATCTTCATCTCCAAACTTGTAAGAGCTAAAAGTGTTCAACTTTAAACTTCCACTCGCCATTCACAGCATCATAAGACACAAACTGAGCTCCTTGTTCTTCAGCTTTCCTCTTGAGCATTTCCTTATACTTGTCCACCCTCGGGCCTTCCTTCACTTGTTTCCCGCTCTTCTTGTCGATACATTTTATGTTGAGCAAAGTTACCTCCGCAGGCTTATTCAGTCCTTCACCAATCGGTGGCTTTTTGCTCTCGTCCATGTACACAATCACTTCTCGGTTATTGAACTGAACCAACATTTCCAGGTCGAGCTTACGCACATCCGTCTCTCCTAGAAATTTTATATTGCCGTAACCGTGTCTCCCGACAACAAAGTCCCTCACCCGCCCGCAATAACCCGGATTAATCCTTTCCTTTGCAGCTAATTCTTGGATCCGAGGCTCTGTGAAATATTCAGCGTGCTGCAACTTTGGCATCAATGACTCGATACCTGCTCCACTTGGTGAACTCTTTGAGCCGTTTTTGTCGCCTCCGTGATTTTCATGTGTCCCGTTCGGTTTCCCATTGGCTTTGACCAGAGGAGCTTCGCAAGCTTCACCATTTTTCTCATCTGCGGATATTAATAAAAGAGTCAGAGAATGATTCCCAAAACGCACAAACATGAATCACTGTTTTGTTACATATGCATATATTAATTACTTACTCTCATGGTTGGCTTCATTAGTAATAACCCCATTTGATCTATTACCTGAAATTCACATGTAAAAACGATCAGCTATGATCAAATTCATCCCCACTAGATTGATATACAAGTGGGTCATCTTACGAGTGCAAGTATTCTCGGAATGTTCAAAAAACAGAGGTAGCATTAAATTAGGAGTTTTAAGTGAAAACTTCTCACTTCTTTGCCATTTAAAACTAGGCTCTAAGCATGCAACAAATAAGCCAATGAATGTAAATAAGCAAGCTTACCATTCTCCTGCAGCGGGGTCGGGCCATCCTTTGGCGGTGCTGATATTTCCCTTTTAACTGGGCGTATAAACAAAGCTCTAGGGTTTTCTCTTGGAATGAAAAACGCATCAGCCTTCGGTGTATTGGAGTTTTCTTCATCACTGAAGAATGGAACCTGAGAAGACAATTAAGAAACAATTTATGTAGAAATAAGTTCAGTACAAAATAAAAGATTCCAGTTGAACTCAAGACCAAGCTGAAATTCAGAAAACAGTAAACATGCCTTTGGACCATCATCGCCAGGACGGTACTTTCTTGCAGGTAGCATGGCCCGTCTTTGTGAAAGATGTCGAGAAGTCAGGACTGGTGATACTCTAGCATGTGCAGCTTTATCAACGACCTGAGAAGAAAAATAACATATGGGTTAATAACATAATCTTTGCTTTAAATTTTGGGAAAAAGAAAGAGGAAAAATATGGTGTTGGGGTTGAAGAAAGCAGAATAAACTTACAGGCATGCTGGAGATTCCATACTGAATCGAAGGTGAATTTCCACCTTGACCAATTGAAATCTGAGGTAAAGCAGGAAGCGTTCCAAATGGGTTTGCAACAGGGTTTGGTTGCATAACAGTAGTGTTAGCCGTCGCAAGCCTGTCAAAACTAAATCCCATTCCACCTGCAAAGGCAGTTGTATTACAACATAAACATGCAGGAGTAAGCTTCTGGAATTCAAGATAATTCAGGATGATTCATGGACATACCTGCTTGGGTCTGACCAGAGTTGTTGAAACTAAAAGATGGTTGAGTTGGTTGAGTTGATTGGTAGGGTGCTTGGGTCTGACCAGAGTTGTTGAAACTAAAAGACAGTTGGGTTGGTTGAGTTGGCTGAGTTGATTGGTAAGGTGCCAATTCAGCAGGCTACAAAAATAAACCAATATTAGAAATCATTATATAGCTCAAAAGGAACTCAAAGATACATCAACTCAGAAGAGCACACTTACCTTTGTTTGACTAAAGGGAGAGATATTTGTAGTTAAGGATGGAGAGCTTGTAAACATGTTCGGGAATCCAGTGGAAGGTGTACTGAAATCACTCTTAAAATTACCACCCGTGCTAAATACTGGAGTTGGCCCTTGTGCAGGAGCCGAACTAAACATTGACGAAGAAGAAGCAAATCCAGGAATGCTTGGTGAACTAAACATTGATGGAGAAGAGGCAAATGCAGGAGTGCTTGATGGACCAAATGGTTGCGTTGTGGTTGCAAACCCAGAGGATGGTCCAAAAACGGACGTGGTATTTGAAGAAGTTGTTCCAAACATGGATGGGGTAGTGTTTTGGCTAAAAGGCGACGAAGAATTTGTGTTAGTTGTTGAAGTCTTCTGGGCGAAAGGGTTTGAGCTTAATGAGCTTGCAAAGGTGTTTGTTGAGTTTGTAGATGTCTGGCCGAAAGGGTTTGCTGGCGATGGAGAGAATACACTTGTTTGAGAATTTGGTACACCAAATCCAGTAGATTGACCAGCAGGAAGTTGTCCACCTGAAAATTGAACAACAAGAAAATCAATATTTTGAAAAAATAAGATACAAACATCTAACCTTAAGACAAATGCATTTGTTAGGCATAGGACCTTTATCTCCACGCTGATAGTCCGCCCACCTAAGCTCCTCATGACAATTATCTTTGTGAATAGGCATGGCAGATATAGATTGTAGCTTCCCAGGGGTACCAGTGCCCGGCTCTGCCTCATTTGTAGATGTATAAGGCATGACCCTACTACCACCTTGTTGATTCCCAAACGTTGAGGTCGAAGCCTGTGCACCTGCAAAACAACATATGTGAGCATAATTCGTAACCATTTATCGGAAGGTAGTTTCCATTTCTAATTATGTGATTGAATAAGACTAGCTAAAAGAGAACCTTGAACTCCAAAGGGAGATTGTGTAAAACCTAAGGAACCACTACTAAATGCTGACGTAGACTGTCCGAAAGCTGGGGAGGGGCCAAAACTAAAAGATGGAGTGCTTGATGCCCCAAACGCAGGAATGCTTGATGCCCCAAACGCAGGAGTACTTGATGCCCCAAACGCAGGAGAGCTTGATGCCCCAAAAGCAGGTGTACTTGATGCACCAAAAGCAGGTGTACTTGATGCACCAAAAGCAGGTGTACCAAAAGCATTGTTTCCAAATGCAGTGCCAGAGTTACCAAAGATAGGAGTGGGTGACGCACCAAATGCAGGTGAGTTTGAGGCGCCAAACGCAGGAGTGCTTGAGGCACCGAAGGCAGGTGTGTTTGTAAAGCCAAAGGCAGGCGTGGAAGAGGCACCAAAGGCAGGCGTGGTAGAGGCACCAAAGACAGGCGTAGTAGAGGCACCAAAGGCAGGCGTGTTCGAGGCACCAAAAGGTGTAGATGACCCAAAAGTGCTGTTTCCAAATGCAGGCTGTGATTGCTGTGTGGTGCTTCCAAAAGGACTTGACTGAGGCGTTGAGAAGCCAAAAGACTTGTGTCCAAAAGTAGAAGTGCCTGTAAGAGGAGAAGAAAAATACCTATCAGTCCTCACAAGTTTTGGAACGTATATCAGAAGTGTAATTTTATAATCTCAGTCCTACTGTGAAAAAAGTAAGTTCCCATCAAACACATGATATGAAGACAGTATATTCCAGGCCTTGTCAAGCAATAAATCAAAGAAAATACAAAAGAAGTACTTACCACCAAAAGGTGAGGCCGAATTGCCAAATGCAGGAGCAGAAGATGCTCCAAAGGCCGGAGTAGAGCTCCCAAACCCTTGTGATGAAGCACCAAAAGGGGAGGAAGCTTGAGTTGAACCAAACACACCGGTTGAAGTGCCCCCAAACATAGAACTCCCCGTTTGTGCACCAAAAGGACTAGAAGTACCAAACGGTTTAGGAGCAAAGAGATTACTACTCGCGTTATTGTTCTGACCAAACACAGATTGAGTCTGTGTCCCAAATGGACTGCTGCTAGATGCCTGTCCAAAAGCTGTAAACAAAACATTTCAGTGGGTCAGAATTGCGTCGCAAAAGCTATAAACATCCGTGCAAAATAAACAGACCAATACTAAAGCCAGAGAAAAGTAAGAATAAGATATGATAACGTACGATTAGAAGCACCAAACATCTTCTTCTATATATGCACAACTCTGAGCTTAGCCAAAGAGACTGTTTCTTCTAGCCTGGTACAACAAAGTTATAAATATAAGGAATATTTATAAGCAATACCAAAAGCAAAAACTAATCATTAACCACACAAATTTCTCAAAATTGAATCGCTACCAAAAAATGCAACATTACAAAATACGATTCACAACCAGGAGTCTAAACCTAAACTTCAACAAAGAGTGTCTATCTCCCAATCAAACAGTCTTAACAATTAAACAAACTAAACCTCTAGAAATCAGAATATACACGAAAAACTATAGAAACCGGAAGCTGCGGTACGATAGGATTCACGCGTGTTAAAAGGAAAACGATGTAGTTCTCTGTCAAATCGAAGGAGGATTAAGGAATCGAACCTGAAGTACGATAAGGAATCGACGGAGAGAGAGAGAGAGAGATTCTCGCCGGAATTCGAAAGCCACCACCGTTGGCTGCCTGAAAGTTGAGTTAAATGTTTAACAGGAAAATAAAAGTGGTGGAAAGAGGCCGAGTGTGTATATAACTGGCCAGTTGCGTCATATCCAAGTGCGTCAAGCCTACGCTTAACGTATCTTTGACGCCATGTGAACCGGTTTCGATTGGCGGACCCGACCGATCTAACTATGATTTCTTCTTTACCCGGTTCGCTAGCGTTGAGATGAACTGTATTGACTAGCCGCCTGCGTTATTTTCAAGTCCGTTAAGTCTAAGCTTAGCGTATTTTGGACGCCTTGTCAACCGGTTTCAATTGGTTGATCCGACCGATCGAACCATGATTTCTTCCTTACCCGGTTCGCTAGCTTTGAGACGAATTAAAGAGTTTTTAATTCAAAAATATTATTAT
Source organism: Streptanthus diversifolius (assembly GCA_039880935.1). Classification (NCBI taxonomy): domain Eukaryota; kingdom Viridiplantae; phylum Streptophyta; class Magnoliopsida; order Brassicales; family Brassicaceae; genus Streptanthus; species Streptanthus diversifolius. The sequence goes on from JAXGFM010000007.1 coordinate 2,259,249, forward strand.
TTTGTACTAATCAACTAGGCTACAGGTGAATATCCGCATGTATCTTGTAAACTAAAATATATATTTTTAAATAAAACGTTTATTTTTTTTGTAATTTAATTTTCTAAAGTTCTATTTTTGTTTGATCGTACCTACATTTATTACTTGATAAATAAGAGAAAATCAGTTCGAAAAAATATATTATTCTTAACAAAATATTACGTTTCAAAACTATAAGTTTAATAATTAATCAAAAAAAAAAGTATATGTTCTATCATCTCTGATCGGATGTGTTGTCAATGTTGTATTGAATCACCAGGATTAGTAGCAATTGGTTAACGAAGAAGGAGACATATGTATTCATCATGGCGTAAGTGTCCACATGTTTCACACTTAGATGGAATCCAAGAGTACTCAACAGATACCATTAAGACATAACCTATTAAGAAAAGGCTTATCTAGCTCAATTTCTATCATTAACTTAGCTTCTCCCGTTAGAGTTGGGGTCTAACTATGATTTATTAGAGAGCATGGTTCTCATAAACCTAAGGATATCCAACTAATTTTATAACCATTTAGGAAAGTGACCCACACAGGAACTGATGTTTTCTCCGACAAAGCTAAAGAACTAGTAGGAGTTTAAGGGCCAACAAACATAATGCAATCATCAATATGTCTTTCTAACACCCCAAGCTCTAATAGACTTAACTGGGATATGGAACATAAAAGGAGTTTAATTACACTTAATATATGAGAGAGGATCTTACATTTTTTACTCCAAATTCGGTTAGCCATACCGTGAATGAGACCTACCAATGGTATATAGCAGCGATACAATTGTCTGATAACATATACTTTTTGATTCTCATGTCCTTGTATCAAAACATGGTTCGGGATCTCAAATTGTCTCCCATAGAAAAAAATCGTTTTATCATAGATTCTTTACTAAGATCTAAAATTCATGAGATCAATCCAGTTTAATGAGACTCAACAAATAAACTGCTCAGGTAACTCTTCCGGAAGAGCAAAAACTAAAAGATACTCAAGAGTAACAACCAAGATTTAAATCACCATAAATATAGCAAAAAAAAAAATCCAATTTTTTTTTCTTTTTTGGAGAACAAGTGAAGGACATTAGTGTTGGGCACCGAAAATTCAAAACACAACACCAGATATATTGCAAATTTTTTTTAAAAAAAATGTTTTTTTTCCATTAAAAAAAATTAGGTGTCTGCATTCGGATTTCATTTTTTCTTGGTTATTCGGGTTTTTGGGTTGGAAAAAATGTTGCCGAGTTGAATTAAATAAAAATTGGTTTCTCTAGTTTAGAGATTGGTTTATTTAGTTTTGCAATTTCGTTTGGTTTGTTGGTTTAGTATTTTGTCTGAAATTGGTTAAATCATAACAAAGTCGGTACATTCCGTTAAATTTGGTATATTTTGGTTATTTGAAAATTTTAGTTTTTTGGTTATCTGGTTCTTGGATTTTGTTTGTTAATTTGGTTTAAACGGGTTAGTAAAAAATGAAAATAATTGTAAAACAAAAAAAAACTGAAAATTTATATACTGCACAACCTAATTAAATAAAAATTTGGTATATTTTGGTTATTTGGAAAATTGTAAGTTGGCAAAAAAGAAAGTATGTATCTCTATTTTCAACATTAATTGATGACCAACTCAACTAAATATGTTTGCTATAAAATAGAGAAAAAAACCACTTATTGTATGAGGCAGCAAACACTTGCTTGGCTTGCTTGCTTCCATAACCGATTTTGTGTGTGAGTAAATTATTAAATTGATTTGAAGGTTTAAATAAACTCATTAATCTTTTAGATTTAGAATCAGGATCTAGGGATTAATCAATTGGTTCTTCATCTAAAGTTCGCTTGTTATATCACTTAGTTTTAGATTTTAGGTAATTTAGCACATCAAAAGTCCTTATCAAATTGCACGAGAAAATTCAAATGGCCGTCCACTCAACTAATTATGTAGAAGACATTTAGTCTGGAATGATTTACCAAATCTTCATCCACAATTTTTTAGATAGATTTCTTAATAATAAAAACTAATATGACAATTTCCAAATTAACCTTAATAATAAACTGCCATCAATTTTTGCTTCAGTTAGTTGTAATTGTGTTCTCTTTGTACTATGCTACAAAGTTTTTAATAAAATATATATTACGTCTCAATTTATTGTAAGTTTATAGCAAGTTTTGCTATAAGAGACTTTTTTAAGAAAATTTCATAATTATGTGTATGGTTTTTGTTGTACAAGTCGATAATAATATAAAGTAAAGAAAATTGTAGAAAAACAGGTTTTCTTTCCACACTTCAACTATTGCATTAGGTTCAGTTTATACATGAATTTGGAAGCTGGCCTAATTCATTTCCCAATTCATTATTTTTTGATTCTTGTACATAAATTTTATAAAACTGGCCAATTTCTACATTAATCGCTGACCAATGATGACATGAATAGCATATCAACATTTATATCTTAGTCATCTACCATATCACTTATCATATCAGAGATTTTTTTTTAAAAAATATAATTAAAAAAATTCTGTCTAATTTTATTGTTTCAGATATCTTAATTAATAAATATTTTATCAAAAGATAATAATAATTCAAATGCGTTATTTTATTTAGATATCTCCAAAAAAAAATTAAGTTTCTTCCAATAACATTTTACATTTTATAACCACATTTTTAAAAATTGTTTTAACACTTCCAAAAGTTTTGCTTTCGTGTTCTTTTTCAAATTCCATGATACCTAGAAATCTCACAAATAATATCACCATTGTAAACCAAAACAAAACAACCAGACTATTGTATCCATAGTCTCATGGTTGATTTTTTCAATTTAAAATAATGATATAATTGTTGACAAAATAATAATGATATAATTTGACATATCGTTGACAAATTTTTTTTTTTTTTTTGACATATCTATTATCATAACTAAATATTACCGTTTTTGTAATGATATATCAAAATATATGTGACATTCATATTGATATGTTTATTATATACATGGTCTCATGGTTAGTTTATTGATAACTATGACGTTAATATTCTAAAACAATGGATACAATAAATTGGTTGGTCTTCAAATTTATAATAGTGATATTATTTGTGAGATTATAGGTAGCATAGAACTTCAAAATGTAAACGAAAACAAAACGTTTGGAAGAACAAAAACGTTTTAGAAAATAAAGAATGTGATTCTGAAATGTAAATATTTTTTTTTACCATTTTTACCATTGTAAAAAAGATACGCATTTGAGTTATATTAATTTTTTTCAATATATATATATATATATATATATATATTAATTTTTAGACCATTGGTACAAACTAGAATCTTAGAATCTGAAAATGCTATTAAGTAAATCTCACAGATTTTGACAAATATTTTTCTATATACCTTAATTACTTTTTAAATTTTCTTACATACTTTACTCTCTTTAGAACAGTTTATTACTAGTTTATTTACTTTTTTATGTTTTTGAAAACCTTTGAGATATAATATCTGTTATTTATTTTATTTAACTTTGGTTTTTCTTAAGACATGTTATAATATTTTAAAAATATTTTGACATACGTCAGAAACTCAATTATAATATTACTATGGGCCACAATGCTGTAAAACTACATACACATATCAAAATTGTGCATTTTAAGTAAAAGAAATATATAAATATATGTTATAAGCAGGCATTGCTATCACATTGTAAGAAAAATGACCGTAAGAAAAACATTATAACATATAGTTTTACATATTCAGAAATAGGTATTTTTTATATAATAAATTCATTACAACTTTGATTTGATTCATTTTTTGCAGGAAGAATTTATGTTCGAGTTTGCATCTACTGACGAAAAAGCCAAGGAGAAAGCTCTAGCTTATATAAGAAATCATAAAGGTACACAAACACAATCTAATGGTTATGTTGAGCAAAAATAAACCATTTGTTATAGATATCTAAGCATTTCAATTAGGCTTTAAATTCTAAACAATGTATATTAATGAATTTTTCTCTGTGTTAGGAGTTATCAATATATCACACCAATGCGGGTTTGTTATCGTGGAGGGAGAAGGACTTGAGGAATCAGATATAGATAAAATGCAGAGGAAGATAGCTAAGATTTTAAAACGTAAAAAGTTTGTGAAATTATGCTGTTTTAGTTCCTAATAATGATATGTTGTTTATTTATGTTTTCCTATTTATAAAAATATTTCGATTTTGTTAGTCATATTATTGTGCTTATTTTCGTATTCATATTTTATCCTCACCAGATTATCATTATAATTATCATCATGATCCTTTCATTATTGAGTTTTTCTTCAAAAGGAAAAAACTTTTAGATTTTTGTTCTAGAGGAACAAAAGAAAACAGAGAAACAAACCAAAAAAAAAGTCAATTTTTATTTTTGATTATCATGGTAATTCTTGATTAAGAGCTAACTGATGATAATTCATGTAATCAATTCCGTTTAACCGGACGCAACACAGAATCTGCTCCGGTAATTCCTCCGGTTTGTTCCCCTGGAATTAGATTTTACAATCTACAGTTAATAACCATAGAAAATGCTAAATTTCCCTCAAAAGAAGCAAAAAAAATTGCAGCAAAGTACCTGAATCGTGAGTCCAACATCAAGAACACAGTGCTTGAGTCTATCTAAAAATGCTTCAAATCCTTTCCGCGATATATAGCTGAATCTGTGCATATCGATATCAATCTCAAAGTAATTTTCACCCTACAAGATCAAAACTTTTTCAGAGTTAGTTAAAAGCATTTTTGTTGCAGGTTTCATTAGGATTTGCATTTGTTATGATACTTTTGTAACATACCGAATAAAACTCATGCTGTGGACGCGAAAGCACAGGTTTTTCGTTATAAGCATTCATGAGTTTTTTCTCTGCACCATTCAATTGGAGATCGTCTACATTTGCTACACGACCCAATATCTTCAACCGTTCTCTAAATGGCACATTTGCATCCATAGCAAAGCCTCTAACTTTCTCAACCTCATCATCTATTAATCTCTGCAACGAAACCAAAGATAAGAGATTAAAAACATGTGTTCACATGAGAGGACAGAGCACAAAACAAAAAAAAAAACAGAACAAGGAGGTGGAAGATTCAATAACCTGAATGCTTTCTTGAAAATGAGGCGGAAGTTCCTTTAAATAATTATCCGAAAGTTTAAAGTATAAAACAAAATTCATTCCTTCTCCATCAGTTTCACCTTGAAAGATTGCAGCTGGATACAAAGGAATCTGAGGGGGATCCAATATCAACACCAAACTTGCAGCCAAAAGATCGAGAATAGTGTAGAAGAAGAACGATTCAACCATGGAATGAGACAATGTACCTGAACATTTACAACGAGTATAGATGGGAGCTTGGTCGAGGTTGTATTAATAACAGGAAGCTCCACGTATTGCGCTATATGGTTTACTTTACGTTGCGATAAGAATACATCAACACCGAATGGATTATATGCAGCATAGTTTGGTGCAAACTCTTTCTTCTTTTCTCTACCAAATTAAATATATATATATATATATATATCAGTTTATGTTAGTAACAATCAGAGGTACTCAAAACAACAAGCTCTCTTCATATGTTTTACCTGAAATAAGTTTTGCCACGAACCCGGAAACTACTTGGCTCAATGATTGACCAACAATCGAACATTTTCTTTTCGAGCGGACAAAAAGGAACCTGAGTTCCTGCAATAGGTCTCTGCAACTGCATTTTTGTAGAAACTGAAACATTGTAGAGAAACAAAGTGAGTTTCTTGGTTTGAACTCTCTTTAGATCAATTGCAATGGAGCCACAGAAATTATACTTACATAAAGGACCTGTTGCATGTCCTTCTCGCCACTTGAAAGATAGTTTAAGCGCAGCTTTTTTCCTTGTACTCGGAGGGCTAGAGCTTAAAGACCTTCTCTTTTCAATCGAAGGAACAGTTGAATGAAGACAAGGCAAACAATTGGTCGGAAGAATCCCACAGCTTTCCAACAATCCTTCATCTTTTCTTGAGCTATCATCAGCATTTGAAGATATCTCGTCGATGTAAACAGGCTGCTTAGTTTCAACCAAAGCACTCTCTGATTTTGATTGCGAGATGACTTCATCTACGCTTAGAGAATTCCGAGCGGAACCTCCAAGGTTCGAGTCTTTAACAGATGACATACTCGATACTGAGATACGCTCAGTTCCGTTTACGGACAAGATATCTGAAAACAAAACAACGTACACGATGAAAACAAAGTGATATACTGATAATATGGCGAATCAAAAGGGTGTTCAAAGCAACTTTTTTCTACCTTCGACACTATGAAAATCATCATCACAATCGGTTTCAAAGGCAAGGTTTGAATCAAACCATGCTTCATCAACGCTTGCTGTAAGATAAAACAGTGCAGGGTTAGCTAAGTGACGAAGTAGTTATAAGAACACATGAATATTGTTGTTTAGTTTGATTGATACTCACAAGATGCACCATTTAGAGAAAGATTCACTTTTTGATCAAATTTGTCAACATAGATATCAAAATTGTTAGCTAGTGTCACACTCTAATCAGAATCTAATCCCAAGTATTCAAATAAGATATAGAAAATCAAAACACCTAACAATTCGAATTCGGAAAAATTAACCAACGAAACACAGCAATCAAATCAATCAAGAGCTAAAATTACACCTTAAAGATACGCAAGACGGAGACAGCCCACGAAGCCAAATCGTTCATAAAACGTAAAATCAATACCAAAAACAAGCGAATCAATAAAATGAAGAGCGAAAGAAGAATAAGAAGCGAAGAAAACACAGAAGAGAGATTAAAGACCTCGGAAAGTGGGATTGGAGAAGGAACGATCGTGATTGTCGAAAGATCCGTCAGATAAGCGAGAAGAAGACACAACTCTCTTCTTCTGAATCTTTCTTCTTGTCCGATTCTTTCTCCTCTTGTTTGACCTTAATTTCCCTCCAACGCAGCTCTTAGGCGTTGATACGCAACCTCCCATCTCTTTCTCTCTCTCTCTCTCTCCTCTGATCAAAAAATCAGCACATAAGAGATCCCCAAATACTCTCTTAAGCGTGTAAAATCCAGAACTTTTAGAGAGAGAAAGCTGGTTTCTTTTTATTTCTCTCTCTCTCTCCTCTCTCTGATCAAAAATCAAATAGAATCTGCCAGACACGAACCTCAAATCCACTAATTAGGAAGAACCCAGAAAAAGTTAGAGAGAAATGTGGTTCCTTTTTCTCGAGGGGAGAGAGAGAGAAGAACGAGACACAGACAACTAGACAAACAATTTGGTGAGGAAGATGAAGAAAAATCTGTTTTTTTCTTTACTTCCAAACAATAATCAGTAAATAGGAGAAGAAGAAGAAGAAGACAAAAGTTGGTAAAACCTTTCTTTGGTTATTTATTGGGATTAGGAAGTCAATGAAATTGGGAAAATTTATACAAAAAGTTTTAATAGTTATCGCATATCCGGTGCGTTAACGGCATCTCCTACAAAACAATTATGGTCGTTTGTTTTAGATTTACGATTGAAGCAACAAGTTGAGCTTTCTTATTTAACGATTTGTACTAATCTGTAATTAGTAAAACAATGCTTATTTGGGGGGGGTTTTCTTAATAATGTAGCACTTGGACAATGAGAAGATATATAGATTATGATGGTATATATTTGTTTATTTTAGATAAACAAGGAGTTATCTCTTATAAGAATCTAATTCTAATATGTTTTAGTCAGAACAGAGTTTCTGTTTGGCTTTGTTCATTTGTGACTCTAGTTTACTTGGTATAAGTGTACATTGGTATACCAATGTAACTATTTTTTTTTGTTAATTTATTCTATTGGATTTACTTTTTTTTTAATATTGTGGAGTAGGGAATTCTAACCCCAAATATTTGTCATGGTGAACACTATTTTATCACATAGTTCAGACAAGTAATTCTTATTTATTGACAAAAAAACAGAAATATTGACAAAAAAAACATAAATATTATCCAAAATATTTTTCGTAAATAGTTCCATTACTAAGTGAACGAGTTTTTTTTTATGTCAATTTCGTCAAAAACTACCAAACTTAGGTAGACCATTCTTTTTTTCCTTATTATTCTGTTTTTTTGTGATTTCTGTTAACGTTCTTCTTTATCTAAGTTTTATGTTAGTTTGGTCATCAGCCTTGTCAAGTTTGAAGATTTTGATTAAAAGTTGATGCTTCTTTAGCTTCTGTTTATGTGTATTTTCAGTCCTATGTTTATTTTGTTTCTCTTATTTGAACTATGGTTCAGGAGAGATTATGTTGTCTGTCTATTTTTTTTTTTGTCAACATAACCTAATGGCTTTAATATCTCCAATAACATGCGAGATGTTGGGTTCAAATCCCAGACCTTGTGTAATGAATGCAGATGCAGATGTGGCTATCATTATGCCACATGATTCCTACTATATTGTCTGTCTATTTAGATATCTCATTTATATCTTATATATGTTTTATCCGATTATATCAATAAAAATTATAGAAAATATCAAAAATGGTTTAATAGCAAAAAAACTAAAACAGGGCTTGTTAGACAATTTTAGTCACAGTTTGGTTCTTTTGGCGTGGTCGGAAAAAAAAAGAATAAGTCAAATTCTTCTCAAAGAATTTCAAACTATATTTTCTTTTAGGTCTGAAACCAAACTTTTATAGTTTGGTTAAATGAGACATATCAAATTTTGGTAATTGATTATGCAATAATAATATGTAGATACATATTCAAATATGAGACTAGGATAACTGAAACACCAATATTCTTGTTTAGTTTTTTTTGGGTATGAATATTAAGATTTCCGTACAAATATTTATTAATTGAACATCTAATTATCAAATTTTAACCATTTTATAATTAAAAAAAAAGAGAAATCGTCATCATACAAAAACATTTCTCATAAAAAAATATTATTTTTTAATTTCTTTTTCTTGTTTAGTTGTTAACAAAGCTATATATTTATCATTAAATCTTAACAAACAAAAATCAGTATGTTTTGATCTCTTGATATATCACATCTTTATTATTATTTAATGTTTTAACATTTTAATCTCACACACGGAACTTGAATTAATACATAGGTTGGAAAATAGGTGGAGGACAAGACACTAAACTATTTAGATTATATCATATATGAGAACTAATTATGTGTGAAGTGTAAGAGAAAAAACATAAATGAACATTTATCATAGAACTAGAAGATATATGTAATTTGTGTTTTAACGACAATATATGTAATGTGGCGTATGTTGTATTTATTTGTCATTTGATTAGTTAGGCAGTCGTGGTGGTGAAACACCGAACCAACGTCACTGAGTTGACGCAGCAGCTTGATGAGCGCGTGAGTCTCCATTGAAAGAGAAAAATAGAGGTTTAACCAAAGGTTAAAGTGCAAATATAACGCAATAGAAACGAAATTTGCAAACGTGAGAACTGAGAAGTATATCACAAAAGCATTCTGCAATTTTAATCAAAGATTGTCCAAACTAAAATCTCCAATTCATGAATTAAAGTCACCAGTTTATCTCACCATAGAAAAGGAATGTGTCGTAAGTTGATGAAATGACTTTCTTGTTCGTTTTTTTTTTTTTTGCATCAATCCTAGATAATTATAGAAGTGAACAAGAGATACGTAAACCTCTATAAATTAATATTTTATAAATTAATAATTATTATAAAATAAAATTTTATTGATCAAATCAAATTAATGTAAAAAATTAACAAAATTAACAAAATAATAAGATAATAACTTTTTTGAAACTTATATTTATATGATCCCAACAAATATTATAAATTAATAATTATAAATATTATATATATAAAAAGTAATTTTGTAAAATATGACTTTGGTGTTTTTTGTTTTCTGAAAATTTTGAATTTTATTTTAAATTATCTCTTATTTTCTTTATTGTTATCAATAGTTCCTTATTATTATCTTTTTGGTCTGTATAAAAAAACTGTAAAAAATTCTACAAGTTATAATTGTTTTTTACGTTAATTACTTGCAAAGATTCTACCATAGATGAAATAACTAATGATACGGTGTTCATCTTTTGGGAGGATGATCAACGACTTCTGGCTGGGTTCTTCAGAAGGGTCTCCCAATCAAGATCGTCTTCTATCTCATTTTGTGCAAGGTAGATAGCCACTAAACCCTACATGAGGTAAACTTAAGGGTTTGCCTATGATGTCTAAGTTTAGGTTTGTTCTACTTAGAATAATATGTCTGAGAAGTTTACGAGAAGAGCGATTGAAGCTCATGTCTATTGATGAGTATGGCTGCCGTAAGGAGTTCCTCTGCCTCTTCCTCTCAGCTCAGGTTCGATGGATTTTGGGCAATGTCTTCTAATGCGAAAGCAACATCAATGCCTGATGTCGCAGCGCTCTGTTACTGCCTCAGTTTGGAAAGGATGGAGTTGTACTGCCAAAAACTTTAATAGTTCGCTTGATGAGATCAGAAAATTTTAAGAGGATTACTTTATAATGTCTAAGAATCTGAGACTGGGCCTGTACACTAGGCCATTTTATTAATCAGATGTATTTTGGTTTTAGTCCACCTGCACTTAGATAAATTGATTATATGCATCGTCCTTTTTTATAGTTCTATAAAACTTTATTTTTATAGTTTTAGAAAACTTCATTTTCAATTTGCATTTTTCTTAATCTTCAAGATATGAAAAGATACTTTATAAATGAATGAAAATTTATTTATCGATAAATAAATATATCATGCATTTATTGATAAATAAATAATTTCGATAAGAAAATAATTTTGTTAAGTCCTGATTTGGGCTAATGAGTTAAATGAATAATCTCGTTAAATGCATAATCTCGCTAAATGCATTAATGAATAATTTTTTTTTTGAAATCTTTAAAGAATCTATGTAAATATAAGTGAATAAACATATCATCTCATTAGATATATATATATATATATTTTTTTTTTCTTTTTTAATTAACAATGTTGGTACATTAATTTATTCTTTTTTAAAAAATGAGTCTATAGTTTTTTGTTTTTTTTCACCAAAACTCATCTCATCATTGATTTTTCCTAGTGCAAACAAAAGTTTATGAGTATCTTGTTTGTGTTGTAAAAAAATTGTTTCATAAGCTGATTACTTCTTGATATGTTTCTTTAATGATACATTTGATGTGACAGTACTATCATCTGGTTCTGGATCATTCTATCAATCCAGTACAAACTCAATAATATCATCGTCGGTAAGCAATTCCATAACGACATCATTCTCGTTATCTCTTTCTTAGGTAATACAATTTATCATCAAAACTTGTGTTTATGTAGGTTACATTAAATTTTAAAAACTAGAAGACTTCTTTTTCTTAATTCTAAATCAATATAAAAAAACTTCATTTTTATAGTTCTAGAAAAATTTTTAGTTTTAGAAAACTTTTTTTTTAATTTATATTTTTCTTCAATTTCTAAATATGCAAAAATACTATCTAAATCAATAAAAAATTATTTATCGATAAATAAATAATATACTCATTTACTTATCAATAAATAAATAAGTTTATCAAATAAATATTGTTTTTGTGGTCTAACGATATTCATATTTATAAGGTTTTGTAGTTAAGTAAGAAATATTTTTGAGAATTACTTTATATTGCCTAAGAATCTGAGACTGGGCCTGTACACTAGGCCATTTTATTAATCAGATGTGTTTTGTTTTTTAGTACACCTGCACTTAGATAAATTGATTATATGCGTCGTCCTACAAAATATAGGGTTTGAGTGTCACGGCCGTTCGTTTTCGTCTTCGTCTTGAAGCTGCTTATGACGCCTGAGCAATCGAAAATCATGGGTTTTGCTGCGATTTGGAACTCTCATCCGAAGAAGTACGGGCCTGGTTCCCGCACATGGTATTACACTGTTCTTCTCTTATGAGCTAATCATCAGAAAGTATGCACTGAATCGATAATGAGTGATCTAACTATAAGCTTTATAAATATTGGAATTTTTGTGTAGCCGTGTGTGTGGAAACTCCCATGGGCTAATCAGAAAGTATGCTCTTAACTGTTGTAGACAGTGCTTCCGCAGCAACGCCAAGGAAATTGGATTCATTAAGGTAAGATGATGTTGATCATCATATATCAGTTACATAATAGCATTGCTACTGTTTGTTAACACATCTGGTTTTGTCTTTCTCCTCTTTGCAGTACCGTTAAAGATCCGGTGTTTTTTATGCAGTAGCAGTCATTTGGTTTTTTAAGCGTTTGAGAATCTTTAAATTGTAATGAATCTTATCAATGTTTTTTATTCTACTTTATAATTAGGACAAGTTTGATTTGGCTATCCCATACTGTCTTTATTCTCTATCTCAAAGGGATATAAAGTTATAATAGCTTCAGAAAGAATTACTTTCTCTAGGAAGTAGACCTCCCGTGGAGGAAGGAGAACAAATGTAGCAGGAAGTCAAAGAGTCTAGAGCCTGAGTCCGCTTGGTGTTTCAATGAATCTTAGGAGTGGAAGTACTAGAAAGAAGAGAAAGAAGAAGATGGGTCTTTTAATAGTAAACGCCATTTGTTTTGCAGATTGTTTTACTCTCATTTGTATTTTTCCTTTGTTTGTTCTCTGATGTAACAAAATTATTAATGAAATAGATAACATGTCCAAAGTTCATCCAAAACTCTTTACATTTTACTCTCTAAAATCTACAAAGAGGAAACAAAGAGTGTAGAAGAATTGCTGCAAGACAAAAAGAAAACATGATTGTTGTATACAACCCAAACTTAAGATAAGACAAAGCCATGAAGAAAATAAATGGTTTTGTCATGAACCAAAAGGAAACGTATATGCTTTTAAAATTCAAAGATGTCAAAAAAATCTTGATATCTATCAAAGTTCAATGTGCATCATTAGTCATTACTACATCACCAAATGTCTTTTATGGTTTTTATTTTTCTTACCAAAATGAAAACATGAGAATCAATTAAAAATGTAACGTAAGATATGTTTCGCCAAGCTAATTAGTATCCGCATTCAAGTTTTTTCCCTATAAGAAGGATCACATAGTCAATCAATCAACATCATAAACACAAAAGCAACATACAAAAATCATATAATCTTCAGTTTCTCGTGTTGCGTAATCCCCAATCTATTCATCATGTCCATCAAGAGTGTGTTGTTCCTCCTAGTGGCTATATGCATTGCAGCTTCCGTGAATGCTCAGCTACCGCAGTTTCCGTTTCCGTTTCCGGTCCCACCAAGTCCTGGTGTGCCCGACATAAACAAATGTTTGTCAACATTGGCTAACATTCCAGGATGTCTTGCAGAGATCTCTCAATCCATAGCCACCGGTAAATTCGGTAACATAGGTCCAGCTTGTTGTAAAGCTTTTCTTGATGCTGAAGCCAACTGCACACCCAATCTTCCATTCTTTCCTCCGTTAAAGCAACAATGCTCCAAATTTGTTGGTCCTCCAACCTCACTTTAGGATTAGAAAGCAGCTTATGTATTACTTTATCTCTTTTCGATATTAGGGTTTATCCCATTTTAGTATAGAAAAACAAAAAGAATCAGTGATTTAATAATATTATTGTCGCATTTTTTTGTCCATTTTCATCTATGGGCTCCGTAATAATGTCCTTTGTTTATGAGTTCAACACCAATTTATTCTGAAGCTCATCGAAATATATATATATATATATCTCTATGCAGACATTTTATCAACAGGCGACAAGGCTCAACAATGTTACAATTATAAAGAAAAGTAACTGAGAATAGTAACAGTTCCAGTCATATAAATTTTTTAACTCCATCCCGTCAAGATTACACTTTCAAAGTTTCAGACAAATTACTGAGAATCATATATCAAACTTCATGAAGAATTAAGATACATTCACTTTTACTTTTACGGGTTTACCATAAGTTATTAAACATAACCAAAAGTAATTTGGCCTCAACTAAATGAATATCAAAATAGAACAATATATAAAAAGATACACTCCATCAGTAAATATCACGTATTTTTATCGAAAAAGAACAAAACAATTAGTTTCACAGCTTCTGACTCAAAAGCCCTACAATTATTTTACACACTATCACTACACTCTATTCTGAAGCTCATAGATTGCGTATTGGATGGCATATATTCGAGTGATACAACTTTCACGATACAGGGTAAAGAAAAATGAAGGGGAATCAATTTGCATGAAATAAAAAATGGAAACCGTGAGCCACAAACATTTGACAAGAAAGACAAACATATTTTTATTTTTATTTTGAGAAATTATAAAATTATATATATAAAAAAAGAGATGATATAATCAACTATATAAAATCACTGCAACGTCAAGTTGAGGTGAACTCTATTCTGTATTGTTTTGTTTACTAGACGTCATGAGACTTGCTTGCGATTTTCAGTTTTTATCGATGAAGCTCGAAGCAGTCCACTCAAGAATGAACCCTGGCATAGATGTTTTTCCACCGAAAGAGGTAATGAAACTGTTGTGATTCTCATGACCAACCAACTCAATCTTCTACATTTTGTTTTGGTAATCTCTGTGATTTTGGTAAAAAACTCAGTTTGGTCAGCAAGCGTTTGAGAATCAGGAGATGTAGTTCGGGTCACAGTCTAGAATGAGATACAGTAGAGGAGCATCACCAGAGTGGTTGCATATGCAGATAGGATCAGGTGGTTGCATCCTCTTAAAAAAAATAACGAAAACTTCATCGTCTTCTTACTACAAGTAAGTGAAGACCTGAACGACCGAGAAGGAAGGCATACATACATATAAATCCATCTCTCATTATAGGTATAAATTACATGGATCATGGATGTGAATATAGACACGTCTTATTGTTATCAGAAAGCAAAAGAAAAATGAATAAAGAAGGAAGAAAGATATAAGATTTACTTAAGTTAGTTTCAATATCCAATTTTTGGGATATTCAGCCTACTAATGGGAGTTAGATGTAGAGCAAGCTTCTAAAATTTCGTTCTCAGGTCCGCCACTTTATTCAATGCCAAATTGGCTTTGGTTCTATTTGTTCTTTTTGGCAGGATAATTGGACAGGTTTGGGGCCTTTATCTCTCCTCATTGGCCGCTCAGCAATGAGAATCACTGGTATTCATCCTGACGCCTCTGTTTCTGAGGCCATTTGCTCTGGACATTGGCGTATTTCCTCTAGATCCAGGAACCCGATTATCTATTTCCTTCGTGAGACTCTTCATGATCCCACGATTATTATTCGTCCTCTTGTTATGGATTCCTTTCACTGGATTCTTCCGGGCGACACCCACATCACCCCGTCAAAATTTTCAGCCTCCTGGACATTCACCAGCCTTTTCCCTCCTCCACCGGAGGTCCCTTGGCATAAGATGGTGTGGTTTTCAGGTTGGATTCCAAAGCACGCGTTTGTCACTTGGCTAGCGGTTCACGGCAGACTTGCGACAAGAGATCGGCTTAGGCGTTTCTCTCCTACTACACCTGCGGCTTGCCTCTTGTGCAATTATCACAATGAAACCAGGGACCACCTCTTATTTCAGTATTCATACTCTTATTCACTTATTACTTCTCTATTTCATATTTTTCCTACTCACCGCTCATTCTTCCCTTTTTTGCAGTGGCTCCCACGATCATCAAGTAATAATCAGCTCAAGCTCATAGGTCACTTGCTTTTTCAAGCCGCAGTCTATTATCTCTGGAGGGAGCGTAATTACAGGCTGCATTCTATTATCGTTTGACCAGCTAGTTCAGGACATCCAGAGCACTATCAAGGCAAAGTTGCTTGCGATTACTTCCCCGTCCAATCAAACTTCTCCATCACTGTTGGAATCTTGGTTTGGCATATAATCTCAAGACCCGCTTTTTCGATTCATACATTGATCTTTCTAAGGCTGTACTCTTTTGCCCTTCTTAGTTTTTTCCTTCGCAGGTTTTCTAAGCTGGGATTTAAACGAGGCAGCTTTTTTCCTTTTTCCTTTTTCCCCTTTTTCCCTTTCCATTTTCATTTTTTCTCTTCTCTTCGGCTTTTTAATTATCCTCGCCAATTTTTCCCCACTGGACACTTTGGTTAGGTGAAATAAAAAAGTTATCGCCCCATTCTCTCTTTCACTTATTTCCACATGTATTTGTGACATTTGGCATTAATAAAAATTTACCTTTAAGCCAAAAAAAAAAAAGTTGGGAAGTGTTTTCGTTTGAGAATACTGTCAAAAATGTTCCCTATTTTATATGCTCCTTGAAAGTAGAAACTTGTAGTAAAAGAAAGTACGTTCTTCTGTTAAGATTTTATCTCATTCTTACTTAGATTGTGTATTCTTTTTCTCTTTTGATCAGGTTCTTGATGAACAGAGAATAAACGTTTATATGCATCTATTTCTTTAAATAACGATCGTTACTTATCCTTTTTTATTTTTTTCTCTTCTCTTCGGCTTTTTTATTATCCTCGCCAATTTTTCTCCACTGGACACTTTGGTTAGGTGAAATAAAAAAGTTATCGCCCCATTCTCTCTTTCACTTAATTCCACATGTATTTGTGACCTTTGGTATTAATAACAATTTACCTTTAAGCCAAAAAAAAAAGTTGGGAAGTGTTTTCGTTTGAGAATACTGTCAAAAATGTTCCCTATTTTATATGCTCCTTGAAAGTAGAAACTTGTAGTAAAAGAAAGTACGTTCTTCTGTTAAGATTTTATCTCATTCTTACATAGATTGTGTATTTTTTTCTCTTTTGATCAGGTTCTTGATGAACAGAGAATAAACGTTTATATGCACCTATTTCTTTAAATAACGATCGTTAGATTATATAAATAATATGTATTCTTTGTGGATCAATCCAATTTTAGGGTTTGTTTTCCTATTCGACAATAGTTGACTTTGTCAAAGAAACAAAATTGTGGGAGATTTAAGGTTTTGGGCTGGAAGATGGGCCTAGGGTTTCAGAGAAGGCTGCCGCCTCAAATCGCTAGGTGGATTCGTCAAAAGATCGATTAGGGTTTGGCAGCGCTTTCGACGAGTTGGGTTACGTCGCTTTCGACGAGTTTCATGAGACTAAAGAATTGACTATTATGAAGGTCGAACTTATTTGTGATAGCAATTCCAAAAAAGCTTGAGTTCATCAATCTCTATCCAAAGAATGAGACCCAGTCTGTTACCAGCTCCACATATCCGAGAGAATCACATCATTTGCACGTGTCAGCTCATTCAGTATGTTCAAGCTCTGTTTTACCTTCCAATCATATTCTAAACCTCCAACCCAGCTGTACAATCTAAAGCTGTACAGTTTAGTTTTTTTAAACATTAAGATTGAGTCTCATTTAGACATTTCTTCAAATACGTTGACTGCGTTCATCGACTTCCCCAATCGTCAAGAAACCAGTCTTAATCATATATGTCACATCAGCTGATAATGTTATCGCTCTACGTTCTCTCATAGAATCCATCAATATGAAGCTATATAATCACGATGAAATTGAAAACCAACATAGCTTTACATAACTTCACTTCCCAAATTGGTAACACATATAATCAAACACATTCCAATGAAATAATCTAAATAAGTTGTAGGTTTATGCAAATCCACACATAAATTCAAGAGAACTCATATTATATAAATTTAAGAGAAGGGATGTCTTGGACTTTGTAATAATCTTCTTCTTTTTCCAACAATCTCTTTTTCCATTCCTTGTTTATCCAGAGGTTCTTTAAGGAAATGATGAATCGCAGTCCATCAGAAAACTCCTTTAACTTTGAACAATTCCGAATATTGAGACTATAGAGAAGAGGCATGGAGTCTTGTTCTACTATCAATTTTTCCCAATCATCTAATACACTGAAACTTAGTTTCTGCAATTGAGGAAAACCACCGCTCGAGCAAACCATTTTCCTCCCACTGAAAGATTGATCTCCTAAATGAACCTCTTTCAACTGAAGTAGCTTCTCTAGAATCGACATTGGATCCTCTTCCAAACAACAATACATTAGATTTATGGTTGTAAGGTGAGAAGGAAAGTTTTGTTCATCAGGTAACCTTGGCATATATATACCCAATTGCAGCTCTTTGAAATGAACACAATCCAAAACAAATCCTTCTCCATCATTATTCCTAGGATTGTTTTCATTTCGTATAGTAAGATTTTCCAAGCATCTCAATTCACTTAGAGATGAAGATAGAGTTTTCATAGTACACCTTTTACCTCTGATCCGGATAAAGAGGGTCTTGAGCCATGTCATACCCTTTAGATCCGTCACTCTCCCATGCTCTGTCGAGAAATTCTCCAATGTCTCCAGGTTGACCAGATTACCCAATTCCATCTTAACCTTATTCTTTATTTTCAACGAAAGATAGAGGTATGTCAATTCTCGCATCTCTTTCAAGAAATTGGGCATGTAAACTTGATCAAATACTTGTAGGTTTAAATAAAGCAGCTGCTTCAGTTTCTGCAGAGAAGAAGGTAGATGAGTTACATGTGCATTATGTAAACTCAAATATCTCAAGGGGATGAGCTTTCCGATGCTAGAGGGTAACTTCCCTCCTTCAAACTGGGCATTAGAGAGATTTAAAACTCTCATCAACTTTAGTCTTGTAAAGAATAAACCTTTCGCCTTCCATTGTCCACTCCTGATAAACAAGAGAGTTCTAAGGCTTGGATTCTTCACCTCTGTCTCCACATCAAATGTATTAACATGTACAACGAGTCTGCGAGATTTACAAGGAGATATCGAGTATACAGTTGATGTGCCTTGAACAATTTGTACAAAATTCTCTTCTTCAGCTTTATGCTGACAAACTTCTCTCATCATGTCATGCAACTGACATGTTTCAAATCTTGAAGTATCAACATCTCTTTCGGAAATAACATTGTTTCTCTTCACCAATTCTGCTATGTATCCATCTGTAACATCTCGAATGCTCACTCCATCACAATCTCTCTGCCCTAATATTCCTTCTGCAGCCCAGTAATAGGATAATTTCTCAACATCTATTCGGTAATCTTCTGGAAAATGAGCAAGTTAGAGGAAGCAGTGCTTCAAGTAAACAGATTGCTCTTCAAAGCTCATATATAAAACATGGTAAATCGAACTGATATTTTTGTCGTTGAAGCTAATCCCTCCGACGATGTGAGATCTAATATTTTCATAAATCCTTTTCCACTCACGCAATGTGTATTGTGTGACTTACAAGTGAACCTGTTGGACCAAAATATAAATAAGCATATTGGGCTTATAATATGTTGATAAATGTGAATGAGAAATGAGCATAAAATTAAGACTCATTTAAATAAGTGGTATTTTTTTATTTTTTAAATCAAAAATTTGGATTAAAAATTTGAACCGAAAATCCAGCTAAAGTTGTTGTAACAACTTGGCGAATTTCTTGGGAACT
The DNA here is from genome assembly GCA_039880935.1 of Streptanthus diversifolius. Taxonomy (NCBI): domain Eukaryota; kingdom Viridiplantae; phylum Streptophyta; class Magnoliopsida; order Brassicales; family Brassicaceae; genus Streptanthus; species Streptanthus diversifolius. The sequence goes on from JAXGFM010000007.1 coordinate 2,278,638, forward strand.
GCACCGAAAATCCAGCTAAAAGTTGTTGTAACTACTTGGCGGATTTCTCGGGAACTGGACCAAAAATTCAGCTAAAGTTGTTGTAACTACTTGACGGATTTCTCGAGAACTGCACCAAAAATCCAGCTAAAGTTGTTGTAACTACTTGGCAGATTTCTCGGGATCTGCACCGAAAATCCAGCTAAAGTTGTTATAACTGCTTAGCGGATTTCTCGGGAAATCTCCTATTCACTACTCTCTATAAATAGAGACCTTAGGCAAATATTCTGGGTATCCCGAGTATTCCTGTAATCTCAAAAACCCTAAAATTTATCGCTTCTCTAAATTCACAGAAAATGTTCAGCTTTCTCTCATATTTGTTTCTCTCTTTTAGAAACTATTCTTAGTCTTAAGTATATCGTAGATACTGTGTTTACAGATTCCGAATTCGAGTGTTGCGAATTGGTCTATAAAAGGTTGTATCATGGGATTCAAAAGGCGTATGAAAACCGTCACACTACGGGCGCTTTATTGAGTTAAGGAAAGAGATCATCTCGCCTCCTTACTGGATTTCATAATATCGTTTTATAAATCATATTTTGTACAAATTGATTTCTTCTTTTTATCACAAATATCAAATCGTATTTTCTTATCCGGTTTTATAGCTCCTACAGTCTTAACTCAATAAATCCATTTCTAACAAATAGCTACAATCAGATTTAAGAAAAACGATTTTCATTTTTTTAAATCAATTTGTAATCGTTTCTGTGAACGCTAAAAAGCAAAATTGCAAAAAGAATTAAACGATCTCAAATCGTTTCTGCAAACTCTCAAAAAGCGAGTCCGCAATACGATATCGAACAATTTTATATTGGATCGATCGATCGTGATTTTGGGATTGATCGATCTCGTGACGTCTCCGCGAACGCTATACAGCGAGATTTTGATTTGTTTGACTGTTTTAAACAAACGTTTAAATCAAGTTTCTGATTATCGTTTCTTTTGTGAAACAGATGGCAACAAACGCTGTGAACACTCTCAACAACAGTGAGATTGCAATGATGAAGACGACTCAAGTCACTCCAAAAGTGCAACTGGATACTAGTGGACTGCTTCCCGAAAAATTTGATGGGAATGGTTTCAAGAATTGGAAACAAAAGATGCTCTTTTACTTGACATCTTTGAATTTGAACAAATTCCTCAAGGAGGATAAGCCAATCACTCCCGATGGAGACCTAGATGTGCGTATGCTATCCAGTATTGATGCATGGAAGCATTCAGACTTTCTGTGCAGAGGATGGATCCTTAGTCGTTTGGTAGAAAACTTATACTTAGTCTACAACAATGACTAGGAATATCCCACAACCAAGCATCTATGGATTGCTTTGGAACAGAAGTACAAGTCTGAAAATGCTGGTTTTCATAGATATGTTGTGGCAAAGCTTCTGGACATTAAAATAATGGATTCGAAATCCATCATGGATCAAGTCGAACAGTTTCAGCTGATCAACAACAAGATTGCTTTATAAGGTATGATTCTTCTTGAAGCATTTGTGGTTGACAGCACCATTGAGAAGCTTCCACCAAGCTGGGTAGATTTCAAAAACTACCTTAAGCACAAGCAAAAGCAGATGTCTCTGGAATCGCTGATCTCTAGATTTCATAATGACGCTGTGATTCGCCTCTCTAAGAGTGATGAAAAAGGGTATCAAGCATACCTTGTCGAGCAATTTAAGGCAAAAGACAAAGGCAAAGCAGATGAAAAGACTGACAAGTACAAGAAATTCAAATCCTTTAGCTCCACAAGCTTCAAGAAGCTATCTTCTGGAGAAAAGAAGTATCGTGGAAATTGTCACAATTGTGGCAAAATGGGTCACAAGGCAGATGTTTGTCGCAGCAAGCCTAAACAAAAGCGACATCATCATGCAAACCTGACAGAGGAAGATCTCTGTTGCGTTGTCACTGACCAAGTCAACACCATTGAGGGAAATCCTTTGGATTGGTGGTATGACACAGGTGCTATGACCCACATATGCTTTGATAAGGACATGTTCAACACTTATCAAATATGCAATAATGATGAACAAGTGCTGATGGGCAACACCCAAACATCCAAGATTTGCAGGACGTGGTAAACTAATATGACTTCAGGACATCAGATTACTCTCACCAACATGAAGCATTTTCCAGACATGAGGAAGAATTTGATCTCTGGCACTCTCCTCAGCAAAGCTGGATTTTGCGCCAATTTTCATTCTGATAAATAGGTAATGAGATGTATTTGGGAAAAGGGTTTGTTAAGAATGGACTGATCAAAATGAATGTAATGACAATCATTCCAAAAGTTGTAACAAACAATTCGATTAATAACAATAATCCAATTGCTTATTTGGTCGAGTCTTATGATATTTGGCATGAACGGTTAGGACATGTGAATTATAAATCGTTAAACCGGTTAATGAATTCCAACCTAATACCAAAATTCAAACCAAATAAAGATAAATTTGAAGTTTATGTACAAGCAAAACTTACAAAACGACCATCACTACAAGTCCAGAGAAACACAGAACCTCTAGGATTAATCCACACTGATTTGTGCGATTTAAAGTATTTACCTACAAGAGGCGGTAAAAAGTATTTTGTGACTTTCATAGATGATTGCACAAAATATTGCTATATTTATTTGTTTCAAAGCAAAAATGAGGCTTTAGATAAATTCAAGGAAGATAAGCTAGAGGTTGAAAATCAACTCGAAAGAACTATTAAGATAGTTCAGAGTGATATAGGTGGAGAATATGAAAGACAGTTTGATGCATTATGCAGAGAAAATGAAATCATTCATCAAACAACTGCTTCTTACTCACAATGGAGTTGCAGAACGTAAAAATCAAACTCTAAAGGAAATGATGAATGCCATGATGCAAGAATCAGGCGTAACCCAGAACATGTGTGGGGAAGCTTTAATGACTTCTAATTATATTCTAAATAAAATTCCTCACAAAGTGACGGGAAAACGTCATATGAACTGTGAAAAGGTACGGTTCATTCATACAAATACCTGAAAGTGTCGGGTTGTTTAGCAAAAGTTGCAGTACCACTTCCTAAAAAGGTCACTGTAGGACCAAAAACGGTTGATTGTATATTTATTGGATATGCATACAACAGTAGTGGTTATTGGTTTCAGGTTCATCAATCAGATATACCGGATATCCATATAAATACAATTATGGAATCGCGAAATGCATACTTTTTTGAAAATATTTTTCCTTGTAAAGATAAATTAAACCCTAAACGGAATATGGACGAAAGAGACGCAAGCGAAGCAATCACTCCTACCTTAATTCTTGGAAATTTAGAAGTTGCTGAAAATGAACCTAGACATAGTAAATGGGCTCGGAAGGAAAAAACTTTTGGTGACGATTTTTTAATGATTTTACTCACGGAAAATGAATTAAAAGCCTTCGCTGAAGTAATGTCTACACCAGACGCACCTTATTGGAAGGAAGCCGTCAACATGAGTTCGATTCCATTATGCAAATCATACGTTTTACATAACCGATTTACCGGAAGGGTTCAAAGCTCTTGGTTGTAAATGGATTTTTAAAACCAAATTAAAAACCGATGACACAATTGATAAATACAAGGCTATAATTGTAGTTCAAGGTTTCCGCCAAAAAGAAGGTCTCGACTTCTTTGATACATATTCTCCAGTGTCGAGAATAACTTCTATTAGAAATCTCGTAAGCATTGCAGCATTACGAAATCTGGAAATCCACCGGATGGATGTAAAAACTGCATTTCTAAACGAAGATTTGGAAGAAGAGATATATATGAAACAACCAGAAGGGTATGTTGTACCAGGACAAGAACATAAGGTTTATCGACTGGTGAAATCGTTGTATGGACTTAAACAAGCTCCAAAACAATGGCATAAAAAATTTAACAGTGTTATGATGACAAATGGATTCAGCATAAATGAAAGTGATAAGTGAATTTATTCAAAGACTATGAAAAATGTTTATGTCATGCTATGTTTAAACGTAGATGATATGCTTATCATTGGAAGCAACAGTGATATCATCAATCAGACTAAAACCATGTTGTGTGGACAGTTTGATATGAAAGATATGAGCTTGGCTGATGTAATTCTAGAGATTAAAATCACTAGACATCTTGACGGATACATATTTTCCCAAGAACATTATGCTGAAAAGTTGCTTGATAGATTTAAAGACTATTCAAGTGGGACCGCACAAACTCTTGTGATACTACTCTTCATCTGACAAAAAATTCAGGTGAACCTGTATCACAGAATGAATATGCTCGAGTGATCGGAAGTCTGATGTACTTGACAAATTGTACTACACCAGATTTAGCACACTCAGTGAATGTACTAAGTAGGTACTTGAGCAATCCATGACACATCCATTGGGAAGCTATAACCACAGTAGTAAATTACATAAGGTTTACCAAAAAATATGGGTTTTACTCTATGTTTCCGAACCGGTAGTTTTGGAAGGATATAGTGATGCCAACTAGATATTTGACTCCAAAAACTTAAAATCAACAAGTGGTTATATATTTACACTTGGAGGTACTGCGGTATCCTGGAAATCTTCCAAACAAACGCTTTTGGCTAAATCCACAATAAAATCAGAATTCATTACATTAGACAAAGCCGCAGAAGAAGATGAGCATCTTCGTAATTTCTTGGAAGATATCCCGATGTGGGAAAAACCAGTGTCATCAATACGCATACACTGTGATAACCAATCGACTATAGCTCGTGCAAACAATAATCTGTACAATGGCAAGTCACATCATATACGTAGACAACATAAGACCATTTAGACAACCGATCTCAAGTGGTGTAATCTCGCTTGATTACATAAAATCATCTGATAATATAGCAGATCCTTTCACGAAAGGTCTGACACGAGATCAAGTTTTAAAATCATCAGAGGATGGGTTTAAAGCCTATGAACTAAAGATGAGATTTGATGGTAACCCCACCTACATCATTTGATAGGTTCAAAAGGACAACTAAATCAAATCAAGTCTAAAATAAACACTCTGAAATATTTGTTTCTACCCAGTTCCTAAAAATGACAACAGTGTTATCTGCATATACAAAGGTTAAGCATTGGCTTTTAATGAATTCATATATTCTACCCAATGAAGTGAAGCATATCACTTCGGGAAAAGAATACAAATATGAAAGATCACCTTGTGAGTGTGAAATGGGGCCGTTTCTAGGAAAATAAATGAAATATTGTATTCTCCAAGTTCACTCATGAAAAACCAGGCTGTTCAAGGCCAAAACGAACACAACAAGAGAACAAAAAGTTCTACGAGAATTATAACTGTTGTCTCGGTTTACACTAGAAATCCAGGTGGTTCAAGACATCATGTTCACCCCATGGCCTTGTAAACTCGACAGATATTAACTATGATTGGTTCAATACTGAAAAATGCAACCAAATCAAATATGTTTATCTTTTCGTTTGTACTCAAGAAAGTCTTTATTTTAGCTTTCTCGATCCTAAAGAGTCTTTCAAAGTCACCCTCAGTTTAGAGTAATTTCTATTCATGTGGGGTATTATTGGACCAAAATATTAATAAACATATTGGACTTATAATATGTTGATAAATGTGAATGGGAAATGAGCATAAAATTAAAATTCATTAAAATAAGTGAAATTTTTTTATTTTTTAAATCAAAAATTTGGATTAAAAATTTGAACCAAAAATCTAGCTAAAGTTGTCGTAACAACTTGGCGGATTTCTCGGGAACTGCACCGAAAATCTAGTTAAAATTTGTTTTAACTACTTGGCGGATTTCTCGGGAACTGCACCGAAAATCCAGCAAAAATTGTGGTAACTACTTGACGGATTTCTCGGGAACTGCACCAAAAATCCAGCTAAAATTGTTGTAACTACTTGACAGATTTCTCAGGATCTTCACCGAAAATCCAGCTAAAGTTGTTGTAACTGCTTGACGGATTTCTCGAGAAATTTCCTATCCACTACTCTCTGGGTATGCCGAGCATTCCTGCAATCTCAAAAACCCTAAAATTTATCGCTTCTCTAAATTCACAAAAAGGTTCAGGTTTATCTCATATTTGTTTCTCTCTTTTAGTAACGATTCTTATTCTTGAGTATATCGTAGATACTGTGTTCGCAGATTCCGAAGTGGAGTGTTGCGAATCAGTCTATAAAATGTTATATCCTGGGATTCAAAAGGCGTATGAAAACCGTCACACTACGGGCGCTTTATTGAGTTAAAGAAATAGATCATCTCGCCTCATTTCTGGATTTTATAAAATCTTTTTATAAATCGTGTTTTCTACAAATTGATTATTTCTTTTTATCACAAATATCAAATCGTATTTTTTTATTCGGTTTTATAGCTCATACCGAACCTTTTGAAAGACTTTGTCTCATGGAAGTGCCACTCACTTGGCCTCCTCGGGCTTGGATAACCTTTTGCAGCTTATTAGTCCATTCATTCTTATCGACCATGCTCTCCGCCTTCAGAACCAGCGCATTGTGAGGTGCGACATAAGAGCTTTATAGGAGTTGCTCGTATAAAACATCACAAAAATAGGGTTAAGCAGCTAATTTTGATAACCGCTTGAAGCTCTCTAAGAGGCATGGCATGTGCCCAACCCTATCATGTAAACTGAGCACAGAACAAGCTGCACGGTTCTGTACGACAAAAAAATGAAAGGTTAATTTACATTTTCTTCCTGAGATTTGCAACACAGCTAAAGCATCTCTATCCATGGTATTTTACAAAGTTTCTTAATATTAAAATATAGAAAAAATAAAAAGTAAGAAAGAGAAGTTTAGAATCGGTTCTGAAAAATCTTATCTAAGAATCGATTGTTTAGAGTTTCTCTCCACCTGTCAAAATGTTATTAGTTATTATTTTTATAATAATTAAACTTTAATTATTTAATAAATATATATATAAACAATATTTTTTAATAGATAAGAAACTGAAAAAGAGGATATCTTGGATGGAGATGCTCATTGCTCATTTGGTTATGTTTTATAACTTATGGTAAACCCGTAAAGGTAAAAGTGAATGTATCTTAATTCTTCATGAAGTTTGATATATGATTCTCAGTAATTCTGAAACCCAAAGAGATTTTGAAAGTGTTATCTTGACGGGATGGAGTTTAAGGTTTTATATGACTGGAACTATTTCCTGTTGATAAAATGTCTGCATAGAGATATATATTTAGATGAGCTTCAGAATAGATTGGTGTTGAACTCATACACAAAGGACATTATTACGGAGCTCTTAGATGAAAATGGACAAGAAATGCAACAATAATATTATTAAATCACTGCTTATTTTTGTTTTTCTATACTAAGGATAAACCCTAATATCGAAAAGAGATAAAGTATTACATAAGCTGCTTTCTAATCCTAAAGTGAGGTTGGAGGACCAACAACTTTGGAGCATTGTTGTTGTAACGGAGGAAAGAATGGAAGATTGGGTGTGCAGTTGGCTTCAGCATCCAGAAAAGCTTTACAACAAGCTGGACCTATGTTACCTGCAAGACATCCTGGAATGTTAGCCAATGTTGACAAACATTTGGTTATGTCGGGCACACCAGGACTTGGTGGGAACGGAAATGGAAACGGAAACTGCGGTAGCTGAGCATTCACGGAAGCTGCAATGCATATAGCCACTAGGAGGAACAACACACTCTTGATGGACATGATGAATAGATTGGGGATTACGCAACACGAGAAACTGAAGATTAATATGATTTTTGTATGTTGCCTTTGTGTTGATAATGTTGATTGATTGGCTATGTGGTCCTTTTTATAGGGAAAAAACTTGAATGCGGATACTAATTATCTTGGCGAAACGTATCTTACGTCACATTTGTAATTGATTCTCATGTTTTCATTTTGGTAAGAAAAAATAAAAACCATAAAAGACATTTGATGATGTAGTAATGACTCATGATGTACACTGAACTTTGATAGATATCAAGATTTTCTTACCTCTTTGAATTTTAAAAGCATATACGTTTCCTTTCATATCGAGGTGACACTTCTTTTTTTGTTTTTGTCTTTTTCTGGAGGTAGCTTAAATCTTCTATGTAGAAATGAAAAAGTTGGAACTATTTTTTTTTTCTTCGAATCTTAGCGAACTATATCTATTAACAAAAATAGTTGTAGACCATTTTTCCATTTGGTTTTTCGACAGAATATCTTTATTATTAGCTATATATATTTTAATTAATTTTAATTTCTACAATTAATATTTAATATGGATAATTAATTAGTTAGAATTAAAATTTAAATTAATAATATAAGTTTAATCTGCGAAAATAGTTTAACTAAAATATTAAATCAGATTTACATCATACATTATAGACTCTACTATTAATAAAATAATTTAATAAAAGCAGAAATACTATTGCCGATAGATATTCCAATCTAGGTTTCAAATTCTTAAATTTATAGCAAAAAATTATAGTTTTGAATTTTAAATTCTTCAAGAAATTCTATTAAATATTGTTGAGAATTTGATGAATTCTTTCGGAATCTTTATCGAATTTTGTGGAAGAATACGATAGGAAGAAGAAGAAAGAAACAAACAACGATACAGAGGATTTTTACCCGGTGTTCGTCGAACTTCCGAAGATCGGTAAATCGACTATGTGACAGGGACTCGCCGTAGCAAGTAATTCACTAAAACTTTATTAGCTCTTGTCGAGCTCCGATCACAACCTGATCCAGTCTGTTACACTTTCTCTCTTTTCTCTCGTTTACAAGTTCTATATCACTCCTCTGTATATCCTCTGTTTTACGAGCTCAACCTCTTTATATATCCAGAGGTGAACCCGTGCAACGACTATTGTATATGCGTTTTAATAACAGAACAAATTGAATCGAACACTCGATCTAAACCGTACACATTTAAGAATCTTGAACCATCAAACCGGAGAGAACAAGAGAGTACCAAGAGACCGTTGGATTTGAAGTTGATCACACATAACGAATTTCATCAAAACTACACCTTGTGGCAAGCTTCAAATCTTCATAAAAATAATAGAACCCTTTGAGCAAACCCGCTCAATTTTCTTTCTGAGATTTAGATCTCCGTCTTGGACCAATGTCCCCTAAGTAATCCCACTTAGCTGTTGAGATGAGCTTACCACAGCTCAGTCCTTCTTTATTCGGAGAAACTGCAGGCCACTCCGAAACTTCCAAACTGGTAATACCTATGTTAACATATCCACAGGGTTGTAGTCTGTATAAATCTTTATCACTTGTATGTAGCCTTCTTTTATCAGATCGCGAATGAAATGGTATTTTACAGCCATGTGCTTTGTCCTTCTGTGAAAGACTGCATTTTTGGCTAAACATATAGCGCTTTGTGAGTCACAATTCACTCTCACTGTTTCTTGCTTGAATCCGAACTCGTTCATGAAACCTTTTAACCAAACGGCTTCCTTTGAAACTTCTGTAAAAGCTATATACTCTAATTCTGTAGTGGATAAAGCCACTATTTTCTGTAAGTTTGATCTCCAGCTAATGATGTTACCTCCAGCAGTGAATACAAGACCGGTGATAGATCTCGTTCGATCTAAATCCGTAATCAAATGACATTATTACGGAGATATATATTTCGATGAGCTTCAGAATAAATTGGTGTTGAACTCATAAACAAAGGACATTATTACGGAGCCCATAGATGAAAATGGACAAAAAAAAATGCGACAATAATATTATTAAATCACTGATTCTTTTTGTTTTTCTATACTAAAATGGGATAAACCCTAATATCGAAAAGAGATAAAGTAATACATAAGCTGCTTTCTAATCCTAAAGTGAGGTTGGAGGACCAACAAATTTGGAGCATTGTTGCTTTAACGGAGGAAAGAATGGAAGATTGGGTGTGCAGTTGGCTTCAGCATCAAGAAAAGCTTTACAACAAGCTGGACCTATGTTACCGAATTTACCGGTGGCTATGGATTGAGAGATCTCTGCAAGACATCCTGGAATGTTAGCCAATGTTGACAAACATTTGTTTATGTCGGGCACACCAGGACTTGGTGGGAACGGAAATGGAAACGGAAACTGTGGTAGCTGAGCATTCACGGAAGCTGCAATGCATATAGCCACTAGGAGGAACAACACACTCTTGATGGACATGATGAATAGATTGGGGATTACGCAACACCAGAAAGTGAAGATTATATGATTTTTGTATGTTGCTTTTGTTTGATGATGTTGATTGATTGACTATGTGATCCTTTTTATAGGGAAAAAACTTGAATGCGGATACTAATTAGCTTGGCGAAACGTATCTTACGTTACATTTTTAATTGATTCTCATGTTTTCATTTTGGTAAGAAAAATAAAAACCATAAAAGACATTTGGTGATGTAGTAATGACTAATGATGCACATTGAACTTTGATAGATATCAAGATTTTTTTGACATCTTTGAATTTTAAAAGCATATACGTTTCCTTTTGGTTCATGACAAAACCATTTATTTTCTTCATGGCTTTGTCTTATCTTGAGTTTGGGTTGTATACAACAATCCTGTTTTCTTTTTGTCTTGCAGCAATTCTTCTACACTCTTTGTTTCCTCTTTGTAGATTTTAGAGAGTAAAATGTAAAGAGTTTTGGATGAACTTTGGACATGTTATCTATTTCATTAATAATTTTGTTACATCAGAGAACAAACAAAGGAAAAATACAAATGAGAGTAAAACAATCTGCAAAACAAATGGCGTTTACTATTAAAAGACCCATCTTCTTCTTTCTCTTCTTTCTAGTAATTCCACTCCTAAGATTCATTGAAACACCAAGCGGACTCAGGCTCTATACTTCCTGCTACATTTGTTCTCCTTCCTCCACGGGAGGTCTACTTCCTCGAGAAAGTAATTCTTTCTGAAGCTATTATAACTTTATATCCCTTTGAGATAGAGAATAAAGACAGTATGTGATAGCCAAATCAAACTTGTCCTAATTATAAAGTAGAATAAGAATTAGGAAATGGAACCCTAAAAAGGGATATAGAAACTAACCGAGTTTGGATTAAAAAAAAAAAAAAAGGAAGCTAAAAAATGTTGAACAACTCAAATGTCTTGTAGAAATAAAAATAAAAAACATTGATAAGATTCATTACAATTTAAAGAGTCTCAAACGCTTAAAAAACCAAATGACTGCTACTGAATAAACAACACCGGATCTTTAACGGTACTGCAAAGAGGAGAAAGACAAAACCAGATGTGTTAACAAACAGTAGCAATGCTATTATGTAACTGATATATGATGATCAACATCATCTTACCTTAATGAATCCAATTTCCTTGGCGTTGCTGCGGAAGCACTGTCTACAACAGTTAAGAGCATACTTTCTGATTAGCCCATGGGAGTTTCCACACACACGGCTACACAAAAATTCCAATATTTATAAAGCTTATAGTTAGATCACTCATTATCGATTCAGTGCATACTTTCTGATGATTAGCTCATAAGAGAAGAACAGTGTAATACCATGTGCGGGAACCAGGCCCGTACTTCTTCGGATGAGAGTTCCAAATCGCAGCAAAACCCATGATTTTCGATTGCTCAGGCGTCAAAAGCAGCTTCAAGACGAAGACGAAAACGAACGGCCGTGACACTCAAACCCTATATTTTGTAGGACGATGCATTTAATCAATTTATCTAAGTGCAGGTGGACTAAAAAACAAAACACATCTGATTAATAAAATGGCCTAGTGTACAGGCCCAGTCTCAGATTCTTAGACATTATAAAGTAATCCTCTTAAAATTTTCTTAACTACAAAACCTTATAAATATGAATATCGTTAGACCACAAAAACAATATTTATTTGATAAACTTATTTATTTATTGATAAATAAATGAATATATTATTTATTTATCGATAAATAAATTTTTATTGATTTAGATAGTATTTTTGCATATTTAGAAATTGAAGAAAAATATAAATTAAAAAAAAAGTTTCTAAAACTAAAAAATTTTCTAGAACTATAAAAATGAAATTTTTTATATTGATTTAGAGTTAAGAAAAAGAAGTCTTCTAGTTTTTAAAATTCAATGTAACCTACATAAACACAAGTTTTGGTGATAAATTGTATTATCTAAGAAAGAGGTAACGAGAATGATGTCATTATGAAATTGCTTACCGACGATGATATTATTGAGTTTGTACTGGATTGATATAATGATCCAGAACCAGATGATATTACTGTCACATCAAATGTATCATTAAAGAAACATATCAAGAAGTAATCAGCTTATGAAACAATGTTTTTACAACACAAACAAGATATTCATAAACTTCTGTTTGCACTAGGAAAAATCAATGATGAGATGAGTTTTGGTGAAAAAAAACAAAAAACTATGGACTCATTTTTTAAAAAAGAATAAATTAATGTACCAACATTGTTAATTAAAAAAGAAATATATATATATATATATATATATATATATATATCTAATGAGATGTTATGTTTATTCATTTATATTTACATAGATTCTTTAAAGATTTCAAAAAAAAAAATTATTCATTAATGCATTTAGCGAGATTATGCATTTAACGAGATTATTCATTTAACTCATTAGCCCAAATCAGGACTTAACAAAATTATTCATTTATCGAGATCATTCATTTATCAAACTTTCATTTATCGAGTTAAACCTCTATAAATACTCTTGGGACCCGTAAAAAATATTCGTTTAGCAAAATTATTTATTTATCAATATATGAATGATATATTTGTTTATCGATAAATAAATTTTCATTCATTTATAAAGTATCTTTTCATATCTCGAAGCTTAAGAAAAATGCAAAAAATGAAGTTTTCTAAAACTAGAAAAATAAAGTTTTCTAGAACTATAAAAAAGAAATTTTCTATATTGATGTAGAATTAAGAAAAATAAATATTCTAGTTCTTAATATTTAATGTAAACTATATAAACACAAGTGTTGATGATGAATTGGATCACCTTAGAAAGATGTAACAAGAATAATTTCGTTATGGAATTGCCTACCGACAATAAAATTATTGAATTTGTATTGAATCATGAGAATGATCAAGAACAAGATGATAGTAGCGTCACACCAAATATGTCATCAAAAGAAGCAAATCAAGGAGTAATTACCTTGCGGAACTACTTTCTACAACACTAGCAATATACTAATAAATTTTTGTTTGTGCTAAGACAAAATCAAAGATGAGATGAATTTTGATGGAGAAAAAAAAGCAAAAAACTATAGACTATATTTTTAAACAGAATGACTTGTTGTACGGATATTGATGATTATATATATATATATATATATATATATATATATATTTAATAAGATGTGATGATTATTCATTTATATTTACATAGTGTCTTTAAGGATTTCAAAAAAAATATTAATTAATGCATTTAGTCCATTATCCCAAATCCAGACCAAAAACATTATTCATTTGTTGAGGTTATTCATTTATCGGATATTTATTTCTCGAGGTTTAATTGTATGTAGTTATATATATATATATATATATATATATATTAATCTTCCAAAAAAATTATAAGTTGTAAATATACTTGTTTTTAACTGCTATGCAAGTCGGAATCATGTGCCACAATGGTGGCCACCTCTGAAATTCATGACACAGGTCTGGGGTTCGAATCCAGCACCCCTCAGTATTATGAGGGATATTAAAGTCACTAGACTATGTTGACAAAAAAAAAAAAATAACTATTATGCAAGTCATATAAATCATTAAATAAAATTTAAAACCATAATCGTTTGTAAACTTTTATACCCGCTAGTGTAACGACTGCATTTAAATAAATGGGGTCCTTAAACTATTTTCCACAAAGATAATGTTATAGGTTATACATAGAAATTTCGTCTTTGTACATATTCGTAGTAATAATTATATTGTGGAAAAAGTAAAGATATGAAAAGTAAACAAATCAAAACTATTATCAAAACTTAATTTATAGAAAAACTAAATATGTTGGAATTATGTGGTATAATGGTGGTCACCTCTAAAATTCATGACACATGTTTAAGGTTCGAACCAACACATTCTGCATTGTTAAAGGAGATATTAAAGTTATTAGGCTATGTTAACAATATATATATATATATTTAAAATCTAAATTAAAAGTATCGATCCGATCTTTAGTAAAATCACTAAATATGCTACATTGAAAATGTAATTAAAATTTAATTTTTTTTATATTTTTATCAGTGACTATATTATCCTTATTTAAAAATCTAGAAAATATAAAATAATTTTTTGTATATTCAAATTTTTAAATATATAAAAATATAAAACATAGTTATATAAATTTTTTGTTTAATTATGCAAACAAAAGATTTTATAAAAATAATAATATATGTTCTAAATAATCTATAAAATATCTTCTAAGTGATATTTTGAGAAAAATATATATTCTACATTTTTATATTTGTTCAATCTAGTTTATAAAATATATTATACTTTATAGTCTATGTTATACAATTGACCATAATACATCTAGTTCTATTCTAATATTTACTTAGCATGTATTCTATGTTCTACCTTTGGTTAACCTTAAAAATCTAGAATATATTATCTTAACTATTTTTAATATTTTTTATTATATTTTCTCACATCAGTTATTTTCTCTTCTCTCTCTCTTTCATCATTTGGTGACTAAAAGAGATTTTTTTTCTTTTATTCATTTTATTCTTCTCATTTTTCTTATTTTTGTACTCTTTTTAACTGTTAGTTATCTTTCTTTCTTCTTCTAAGCATTTATTTTTTCAAAACATCTAATCATTTTCTCTTTGAAAAGTAAGATATAGTTTTTATGATTTTTTTAATAAATTCATTTATATTGAATTAAAATTAATTTTTTTTTTTTTTTTTTTTAAGTTTTTTAAAATAAATTATAAATGTGAGAATAATGTGGTACAATGGTGGTCACCTCTAAAATTCATCAAACATATTTGGAATTCGAACTCAGTAACCTATAATATCAATAAGATATTAAAGTTATTAGACTAAGTTGACAAAAAAATTATGAAGATAAAATCGAATTTACATAATTCCCTAATTAAATTAGCATAAGGTATAAATCGACATTTCATTTTAGTCTATCTCTTTGAACTATTTTTTTTTTCTCTATCATGCAATCGAAAAGACATTGTCTTGTTCAACATCATTTTATTCTGGAACGGTGGTACCCCATCTTCCGATAGTGATTTTCAATTGTTGATGACGGATCAATCATCATTGAAGACGATGGAACAAGTAAAACTGAAGATGGCTCTTTCTTCTCTCATGCGATCAAAAAGGCGGTTGCATTGCTTCACGCCAGTTCACTATGATGGCGGTTCCTCAGCCCTTTGATGGTTGTTTTCAATCATTGACAGATCTGGTCGCTGACATCATCGTTGATCATCGATGTCAGGCTCAATTATCTTACCTAGTTTTCTCTCTCATCGATAATTGACAACAATTTTGTTGCTATGAGTTTTATTCTTCTCTCTAATCGGAGAGATCTTAAGATTTACTTACAGTGGATTGGGGGTTGATTATGCTCTCATACAATTGGTCGTTGCAATCTCCGACATGGACCTTGTTGCCATGATTGACAACAAGACAACTAACTTAATTGTGTTGAATCTAGATTCAAGTGCTAAGGAACTCATTCTAATCGTCTTCTTGTGAAAACAACTGCCATGGAAGCCAATGTGGAAATAGTGTTCTAATGTCGGGGAGATAAAAGATGAGAGAATCTTTATATTGGAATCTATTAGGACATAATGTCCCAAATCAGAACTTAGAAAGGATTTTAAATGATATATCAGGGATATGTGTTAATCCACTAATTATCAATTAGTTTTTAGTGTGAAATTCATCTAACTTAACATGATATAAGAGTCTAATTCACATAATTCAGCTCGATTCACAAAATTTAACTCAATCCATAATCGATTGACCCAAAATTGGTTCATCGATCATTACCCAAATATATTGAGATTCATGGCTAAAAAACGATTATTTCGAAGGAGCATATTAGAACATAATATCTCATATCAAAAATTAGAAGAAATCTTTAATAATATACAAAAATATGGGTCAATCCACTAATTGTTAATTGATTTTTAGTGTAAAACTCACCTAATTTAACAAAAAAAATTCTTATCAAAAATTCAAAATTAGAATTTATGGTGAAGTAACCGCAAATGCACACCAAGAAAATTGAGATTATAATTTGACATTATCATTAGTTTTTCATAGGAGAGGTAATAACCAATACTGAAGATGCAATTTTTTTTGATTATATGGCGATGTTTTTAAATCATTGAAAATTACACTAAGTCTGGGGTTCGAACCCAGCATTCCGTATGTTATTGGGGATGTTATATTAACAAAAAAAAAATAGGATGGTCCAGTTTACGGTTTAATTTAGGTTCGATTGATTCAATTTTGACAAATATTGAATACGAAATATAATGTCTCTACTAGTACGATTTACTCTTCAGTCAAAAGCCGAAGGAATAGTGAAGAGCCAAATCGCGTTTTGAATTTACATCGCCGGCGAAATATGCGATCGTTAGAAGATCTATCTCCGACAGAAAACCTAGATATCGAGAACGGCCTCACTCTCGTCTCACGCGTTAATTTATGTCTCACAATCCACCCTCTTGTCCCTTCCGTATCTAAACCCATCGACGAATGGCAACTCAAGCGATCCTTGATAGATTTCCTCAAGAACTCAATCTTCCCCTCCGTGACGATATCGGAAGAAGATATCGTTGTTCGCCGTCACAGGGAGTTAAAGAAACGGAAGCGTGAGGACCCAGTGGCACACGGATCGTTGTTTATCCGCGATTTAGGGTTTCTTGAAGGTAAGAAGAGGAAGAAGAACGATGGTGAGAATGATGGAGAGAGAGATGTGAAGGGTTTGGAGAAAAAGTTTTTAGATTGGAGGAGAGTTTTGGTGGAGAAGATGAATGGTATTGAGCTCAATTTGGAAGGAGTGAAGTATAATCTCAGTGTGGAACTTCCGGTTTCAGATGATTTCGAGAGATTGAAGAAAGATTGGGAGGAGTTTTACGCTTTTGGTAATCTGGGTGTCAATTGATTTTGAGCTAGAGTTTAGATTCTTGTTGCAAAGTGTTTCAATTTTTTGTTGGGTATTTTGCAGGACATCCAAGGGAAGGAAGGAAAGAGGCTGATACGATGATACTCATAGGTGTGCCATCAAGATGGTTTGCAGAGCCAAGAGTTTCATCCAAGCCTTCAATGTTGGTTGCTCATACAATCTTCTCCAGCTTTGGGAAAATAAAGTAAGATTCTGTCGTCTTTTCATGTCCACTTTGATTGTTTTCCAAAACTGTGTTTTTTCTTTCTGTCAGAGAGAAGTAAACATTCATGAAATTGCTTCAAGAATGTCATACTTTGGGAGTTGAGATTGAGCTAATTGCAAACTTCATTGGTTTTGTGCTGATTTTGATAGATTTCATGCATCTACATTTGCACATAGCTCACAGAAGTCGTCCATTTAAAAGTATCGACACTTTGTATAAAGTTTCTTGGTTAACTAATTATGAATTTATGATTCCATTTTAATCTCCATGCTTTATTTGTCTTAACTTGATGTACCATGTGTGCTTGAGTATTCTATTCTTCTGATCAGATGATCTCATTTCTGTTAACCAATGATAATCTGATATTAATGCAATACCGTTATTCAATAAATCCATGTTGTTCTGGTTTAACTCATCTTCTATAGGAATTTTAATGTTGCTGAGGACGATAATCTAGGTAAGGACGCAGATGAGTACAGGGGAGACCTCGTATCAGGTCTCTATTGTAAGATTGTTGTTCAGTTCGAGAAGTACAGCGACTTTGTGAATGCCATGAAGGCTTTCTGTGGTCGCTCAATGCAAAAGGTAAAATCTTTATACTGCAAAGAAGCATTTTACTGGACACAATTTTTTTTGGGGGCAAAATGGGAGATTGTGGAATAATAGCTTTCTCTCTTCCGCTGTTGCGTAAGCTTCTTAAATAGCACACAAGTTTTATTCATTCACAAAAAATGTTTTTTTATGTTGGATGCTTATGGTGATTCCTGAACTAGCTTGTATATACAAAACTAGATTCTGCTGCTGTGTTTTTGGGGGATCTTGTTGCTGTATCCAAAACTGTATTCTGGGATGTAATATCACATGTAATTTTTTTGCCGGGTCTGTAACATCTGTATACATCCTGCTCAATAGTTTTTGTTTGAAAGTAAGTAGATGGAGTTTTGTTTGATTGTTTTATGGGGATAGAATTAGGGAACTTGTAGGCATTGGAACATGACTGATGTATTCTATTTTTTGTTTTGGTCATCTGAGCAGGAAGGTACTCGGCTAAAGGCAGACTATGAACTAACATGGGACAAGGTTGGGTTCTTCCGGAACTCGAGGAGAGCATCGGATCACAGAGATGATGGATACAGAAACGAGGCTATTGGATACAATACGGATGATTTACGCCGAAAGAGATTCAGGGTATGTATGATTTATGATCATATACTATAAAATACTGAATCGAGACAAAGATGATCCTGATGTCTTAAATTTGTTTATTGGCAGGAGTAAAACACTAAGATGAGGTCAAGGAGAACTTTGGAACAGGTTCATGACAGTGGATTTGTATTTTAGATTATCTTTTTTTTGACGATTTTTAAGCTCATGATCTGATTTCTGTTCTTATGCCGCCGTTTCATCTTCTTTTATTTTATGGTAAAAAGACATCACACCGAACTAGACTGGACTTGAATTTTAAATTTCTGAAATGTATTGCCTTTGAAACAATGAGGGAAGAAGCTTTTTTTTTTTGTTACATCCATTAATGAAGCTTTTATTAGTTTCGGTTGTACATATGAGTCCGCATGTCCGACAATTCGCTAAAAGAGTAAATAGTTAACACTAAAGTTACACAATTTCAGCAAAACAAAATTTCTAATTGCAAAAATTCTAGAAGCCATAACCAATCTTAGTGGATTAGATAAAATCCAATAAATAATCATAAGAGAGTTAAAAAGTCATTTGAACCGGACAAAAGAATGAGTAGATTAAACGACTCTTAACCTCAAAACTCCTTGAAAGGACCGTAACCTATATAAAACTACAATGTGTCTGAGACCGACTCCTATTAAAAATATAAATCACCTTCTATTATCTGATTTCAATCTAGATAACAACATGACGGCAGCATTAGTACAAGAGGAATATCCTAAATAACACAAAACAGGATAAAATTTAGAAAACTAAATTACAGTTAAAAAGAAAAAATTTGAACGTAACAATCAATTAGAGAGCTAATGTCTGACCGTTTGTAAGCTAATCCTGCTAATTAGAAAATTCATAGTTGATTTCTCGGTTATTTTCATGAAGGGATCATCAAACTAGCAAGATTTCCAGAATAAACATGAGTATTACTGTCTCCAGATATACTGCAAGGCTAGAAAATCTAAGCTACAATCTTCATGATCTTGATCTAAAAGAGTATCGTTCTATTGTGTTCAATTTACCGTATTTTTTTTAAAAAAAAAACAAATATTAATTTTACGAAAGTTTTACTATAAATAAATAAATTGTCCTAATTTTTTTTATGTGAAATGTAAAACATATTAATCAACAAAAATAATTATTTATATAGTGGTAGAAAAATTTTGGTAAAAGAATCAGCTAAAATTTTGAAATGATCTTTTACGACATCAAGAAAAAATAAAATACCAATGTCATCAAGTGAAGAATCTCCTTAATGAAAAGTATAGTTTAGTCTTTGATATATAGAATTCTAACGTTCTCAGAAATGTTTGTGATCTCTAAATCTAATTTCAGTCACAATGTATTTAACTACGCACCTAGGTATTCTGATACCCCTTTGGGTTCTAGTCCATTCTTTAGGATATCGGTTATTTTGGTTCTTAAGTTAAAGATTCATTTGAATAATTTTTAGAATTCGGTTTGGATCCGGTTCTTTTAGATATTTACTTGAAAAACCAAATTTGATCTGATATTAGTTTGAATATTTTTGGTTTTAATATTATAGTACTGTAATGTATCCAAAGTACTAAAATTATTGGAATTTACATGAATATTATAGTATCTAAAATATAAAGTTATCTAAATTTATCTGAAATACTAAAATTACTCAAACCAAAATAATATAATACACATTAATAGAAAGAGCCGTCAACACATATACATAATTCTAAAATCCGTAAACAAAAATAATATTATTTTAGGTTCTCATAATTACTAATTCAGGTATCGGTTCGATTCGGGTATTACCTGATATCCAAAATATTAAAAAACATGATCCTTTGGTATTTTTAAAATTCGGTTCAGGATTCAAATAGTTTTGATTCGAATTCGGTTTAGATATTCAGTTTTAGATATTTTTTCCAGGCCTATACACACCCATTAGTGGCCTAATTATACATTAGGAGTGATTGTTAAAATGGAATGGAGAGACATAGTTGACAGCAGTGGTAATGGGGGTTGGGAGTTGGGTTTAAAAATTAGAGATAGATATATTTTATTAAAAAAGAAAAATTAATTATTTTAAATTAAAATACAAACTCAATTGTGTTTAGTGATAGATTGTTCAGGTGAGATGCTACAATTTATAAAGTTTTTTTGTTATTAATAATATTTTTTATTTAAAATATTTTACATAAACTAAATATTTTATAAATAAAATCTCAACAATAATTGTTTGTCAGCATAAAAATCTGATAAATATTATTAAAATTTTTAAATTAAACAATGTATATATAAATAACAGTATTTTTAAAAATTTATATTTTTAATTCATATTTTTTAAAAAAATTGGATATAGCAAATTTTTCCTTATTCTGTGTTATGTGAAGTTATAGCAGTTCTAAATTTTAAGGCACACTTGTGTCCTATCTTCTTTTATCAATTGATTAGCATTCATTAACTTTAGAATCCCGTAACATTCCCATAAAACGTGATAATAATCACGCCTAATATCGTGTGCTCGGGCCTCGGTGCTTTTAAACAGATAATATAATTATTGCAGATCCCCATATTTGTGGTATATTTGCAAATCTTCCAAATGATTCCTTTTATGTTTTGCGCTGTCGTATCATTGTTTAAGAAAATAATGTATAATCATGTCGTATAATAATTTAAGAAACCCAAAACAAAACTTAGGAAAAGTAATAAAAGGTTATGTTTTTTTTTTTATAAAAGGTTTTCAAGCTATGTTTGCAGCAGTCAGTAGATAATCTGTAAACAAGAACATCTTCCAATTGCATATTTACATCTATACCCATTAACAATACACAATTTTCTGCTAATTCAGCTGTCTCAAAATTAACAACTATGAAAGAACAGCGAAGAAACAAAAAGGTAACAAGAAAATAAACCAAAGAACTTTGATAAAATGAAAAAAAGAAAAAAAAAACGTTTTTGCTCGGTCACGCGGTTTTTGCAGCCAGAAAACGAAAATTCTAGTTGGGAGGAGAAAGATCACGAACAGTTCTTGGATTAAACGATGCTCTGTCTTCAATACTCAATTTCCTAGCGAAATCTTTCTTCTTCATCGCGTATGATGAAGATCCTCTGTTTTCGCTATGTTCCTTAATCTTTGGGACCAAGTACCAAGCAATACAAGTGCACATAATCGCAACAGATCTTCCAAAGAAAACCAAGAAAACAAGAACCAAGATTACAGTCACGGGAAAGAAACGATTCGGTCTCGTGATCTTCTTCAGATTCTCGGTCAAAACGCAGCTCTGTTTCTCCTCTGTTTCAACCTCTGCTTTCTTCGTTTCCTCTGTTTTCGATTCGTTGACTACTGGTTTGACTTTAGCAGCAGCGGCAACATCCTTGTTCTTCTTCTGTTTATGAAGATAAGAGGACTTTATCACGACGGGTACACACTCGCCGGAACTTGTAAACACGAATCGAACAAGAGGTGGGCCACCGGAATCGAGCTTCTTCGAGTAGATGCTCTGTCTCTTCTCTTCGAGTTCTGAGAGAAGCTCAGAGAATTTTTCAAGTCCACGATTTGAATAAGGGTTCTTGCTCGCTTTTCTTGATTTTCTTGGCGAAGAACATGGAGATCTAAATGGGCTCACCATTTTCATCTCAATCGATGATCTTTTGGTTTCTTTAATTTTGGTGTTGTTCTTGTGAGATGAGGAGAGTCTCAAGGTGTTTTTGGTTTGCTTTGGTTTTGGTTATGGAGGATTTGCTTTACAGACAAGAGAGACGACCTTAGTATTAATATACGGGATTTGTATTAATTTTAAAAGGCTTGACGCGACAAGATTATTTCTTTTATAAAATCGATAGAAAAAAACGTTTATAAATAATGAAAATTTGGATTTAAGAATTTGACTGGATCTGATTAAATGAAGCGTTATAACTTGGTCAAATCTCAGGGTCTAGAAATTTTATATTCTTGAGGATGAATATAAGAAGTTTCCAGGAACAAAAGGTTACATCATCGCATATGTGTATTAATTTGGTCAGTTGGTCTTATATTCTTGTTGATTGACTTCCCCTAGCGGCAGAAGTTAAAACAAAAAACCAAAGTCGTTTTCTTTCATAAATTTCCACAACGGATATTAAAAATAATATGTTAATTATCCATCGTAATTTTGTTTTGGCTTCGAGAAAAGCAAAATCTAAAAACATAGAAGATACTGATAGAATTTAATGGGTATCTCAATAATAAAATAAAAAATAATAATTAAGAAAAAGGAAAAAGAGAAGAAATGAAAACTTTCATGACATTTATCAATTTAAAATTAGTTTAGTATTTTTTAAATATTAATATTTATTTATATAATTAGATTTATTTAAAATATTAATATTATTTAGTTTATCAACCTACTTTATAAATTTTATCAATGTAGATGTTCTAAGCCAAATTTTTTTTTCTAGTTATAATTTTATGTATATCTATCAATATTTTTTTGGCAACTAATTTGATTTATATGCATTGGAAGGGAAGGATTAGCAATTGAGGATTCTTGGAGATTCTGGATTTCTGGTAAAGTATGCATGTAATAACTAAATTGTTATTTTTTTGGTTATTTAAAATCTGTAAAAAAATCTTTAAGTGAATATGGTATTTAAAATAATATTTTAAAATTTTTGACATTTTTTAAAATAAATTTGTAGTTTTATTTTTGCTGAAAAAAACTCCAAAAAGTTACGAATATTTTAGAAAAATTGAAAATATATAAATAGGTTTGACATGTCAAACACAAAATCATTATATACATCTTTGACAATACATATCAATCTTTTAACAAAATAATAACTAAAAACTGATGAATGTTTGATGTATGCTATAAATTTCAATCAAACGGAATTTAGCACAAACAGTTAAGTAAACAATCATTTATCTAATTTTAGAATAGACCAGTGGAAAATAGTAAAATGGATACTGAAGGGTACACTTGAATTATGGACTATGTTTGGAGGTGAATGCGGCTTGGTTATAAAGTACGCTGACTCGGATTATGCATATGATCTAGACAATGAAATGTCTATATATACGTTGTACATTTTATTCCTATATGTTGGAGATTTATGTAGCAATATGTTAGTACAATGTGTACCCCAGTATATGACAATGAAAAAAGCTATCAAAGAAGTATTAAGGGTTTAAAGATTTGTGTCACAATTGGGTATTGATTAAATGCATTTTAACAATACAGTCATAGTCAAAGTGCATTATTCTAGCTAAATAATGAACAGGTATTTCATGATTTTTTTTTTAAATAGATTTTTTTTTTTATATTCCTTCTTTAATTTTTAACTTTTATTCTTTTTATTTGTAAAAGGAAAATCTTATATATATTTTTTAGCAAATTTTGAAACTATAAATAAAAAAATTAAAGTTTGCAAATTGTTTACTTATAAATAACAAAAAGCAATTCTAAAGGGATATTTCATTTTAATTTGTTTTTTGTCAATTTAATTTGATGGTTTTAATATCTCAATCAACATTACGGGATGATGGATTTGAATCTCATATATGGATTCGAATCTCATATATGTGTAATAAATTTTAGAAATAGTCACAATTATGCCTTATAATTTTCACATTTCATTTTAATTAGTTTTTTTCTAATTTTTAGCTTTTTTTTTTTGTTCCTGATTCCACCTAAATTCACAACATAAATGTTTTGAAAATTTGTTGTTTGTTGAAGTGTTCCAAAATGTGATGCGAAGTGAAGATACTGTTTAAAGAGTTAGCTCAGTTATATATTTTTTTTTGTCAACAGTTCAGTTGTACTTGGCTTGAAAATTTGATATTCGTATTATTGTATGATTTCCGTGGCTTTATTAATTTTCTTGATCATTAATACACATGTGACATTCAAATATTATTTTTCTCGTCACTACGTGTTTTTATTTAATATCTTACGCTGCCACTCTGTGTTTAGTAATATTTGTATTCATAAATACTCTATTACATCATTTACTGATACATGAATAATGATGATAACGGTATTGCGGACTACAACAACACATATTTTTCTTTCTTGCTTTCTATTTTTGTATGCATGGTAATTTTAGTAGTTGAGGCACTAGTTGTATATGATGAATTTTTGCGTAGTCAAATTATAAAGATAAAAAAGACAGAAAAAACTACTGTTATTTTATTTTGTATGCAAATAAAAATACTGTTATATTTGTACGAAATATAGAGTAATTGAAGTAAGTAGGAATAGAATAATATCACCTAAGGTAGTGTAAAACCATTTATTATTGTTCGATAACAGTTTTTGGATAAAGGTTTCTCGATAATGACATGATAGACCACAAGTAATGAGACGATCCACGTACAAGTAAACTGTTTAATCATTATCATATGGTTATTAGTAAAATCATATAATATACTCTAACCGCGATTAATATGAATGGTTAACAAAAATTGCATGGTAAGATAGATTGACAAAATAAGATTTGAATAGTATAGAGATGACCCAGTGAAATAAAATGCATGAATCAGGTTAGACATGATGATAAGGATTCCATGACTTGCGATTTAAAGACTTGACCTTTTCTTCTAGAATCTTTATCTCTTTGGCTCTAGAATTTTTTCAGTTCAATGATCACTTTTATTTGTTTTTTAACAACAAAACATAACTTTATCGCTATTAATAATTGGTAGCAACCAACTACACAACACATTATCGATTATAGCAAAATACATTGAACATTATTCACAATTCTAGCTATTACAGTTACTTTATTGGTTTTTCTCCTAATCAATTTGAAGGAAAAATAAGGGTTCCGATCCAAAATTCGAACTATATATTCAAGATACGCATTCAGAGCTGGCCACTTGTTGGGTTTTTTTACTGCCATGAAAAGATTTAAACAATCCATCTGAAATATAACATTCTTATATCACATATTAGATAGACATCTACATACTCAACTTAATGCAGCCGCCTCCGCATGGATAACAGATGACAGTTGCAGGTAAATTTTGGTCCTTAAGAGTCTGATCTCCAAAAGATTCGTAACTATCCATTCAATTTCGTTAACTAGAGATTCAGGCAACCATGATCCATCATCAATATTGCAGGAAACCATACTTTCACTAGGCCACATTTATTTGTTTAACTCCAATCAATTTACAAAAATAAAAGATTCTTATTCACACATTGTTCATTGAAGTATTTCCCCCTAGTAATACAAACAAAATTTCCATATAATAAAAATTTCTTAAAATATCATATTTTATAGAAAATACCACTATTTTTTTTTCAATAACACAATATTTATAAATTGTCTGATCAACTTATAAACTTCTTCAATTTTTAATAACTACGTTACAGCTATACTATAAAACCTTATAGAATGTTAAATATATTTTTATAAACTTTTTTTAAAAATCTTATACAGCTTTATAATTTTTTTTCATAACATAATTTAAGAACATTCATAAATTTGAATTTATTTAAATGATTTTGTGTATATGTGAAAAAATATTTTTTAAATGCACAAAAGATATTGATATTTTTTTAAAAAAAAAATATTGATACTAATTACTGACATTCAATTTATATCATTAGATAAAATCATAAAAGTAATGAATGGCTAACTCTGCACAAAATTTGATTGAACTACTTAATGGACATCTTAAGATGTAGATATATCAATGCAGAAAAATGTATATAGGTATAATATAAACTTTAGTATTCAAATTTAGAGTTACATTACAAAATACTATCACTACTTGAAGGAAAAAATGAAATGCTAAATGATAAAAGATTAATAAATAATAATAATACAATGTAGAAACGCACCTCTGTCGATTTGTTCTCGTATTAATTTTCTTAAAAATAGAATTAACTTCGCAAATGACAAAATAATAAATTGATTAGGTACTTATTTAAAAGTCACAGTCCGTGATCCAATTTGAACGCAGCTTATAGATTAAGTTTGAATTCAGGAGTAGGTCTGGAAGTCAAAAAAACAATTTATTTAATCTATATTGGAACATTCTATGCAACGTTGATAATTCAACTATGCATATTTTTTATTTACTAAAATAATTAAATTTCTCAACAGTGTTGGTACGTGTTACAATTGTATTTTCGGCAACTACGTGTATTACCATATTAATCTTAAAATTATGCAATTACATTTAAATGGTTTGAACATTCGAAATCTTCATATTTGAAAAATATATAACCTAATACATATATAGCTTATAAACAGAGAGTGATACCTTTTTTGTATAGCTGTTCTATGTGAGATGTATGCGATTTGCTACGTATTGTATTTGGCTTCTGTCTTTCCCATGTTAGATTAGCTTATGTACGATTTTGTTGTATCTAACTTCTGTCTTCACCATGTGAGATTACCTATGGATTAGATTGTTGGTTTCACAGTGTGAGATAAGCTTTTTAGTATTTGGCTTTTGTCTTCACCGTGTGAGATTAGCTTTATGTATGAGAATAACTTATGTATTATTTGTTGTATTTGGCTTCTGCTTTCACTTTGTGAGATTAGCTATGTAATAGATTGTTGGTCGTGCCTTCACCATGTGAGATTAGCTTGTGTGTAAGGGATAGTGATGTATTTGGCTTTCGTCTACTGCTTAAGTTTAGCCCACGGTCTGATTAGGAAGTATGGTCTGAAGACTGAACTGTTGCAGACAGTGTTTCCGGAGCAAAGACAAGGAGATTGGCTTCATCAAGGTAAAATTTCAATGATAGCATCTCCATGAGTTGTATCTTTTTCATTCACTAGCGTCATTGTTGATTCTGATTGATGCTTCTATGTCTTTGCAGTACCGCCGATGTGACACCAGTTCATGATTGATGCTTCTAATACACACATGATGGCATCGATGGATTGGCTTTTAAAGTTTTATAATTTTGATATTTGAATTGAGATTTTTTCTTTTTTTACTTATTTACATGATAAGTTGTTGAACCTCTCCCAAATATCGTAGATGCCTTTTCTTTTAAAGCCTCATGTCGTAATTTTGCAATGGAACTATTATGATGTTTGTCCTAGTTTTTATTGCTTCTTGTATTATCAGTCAAAATTATAACAGTATAGAAGCACATATCATCTAGATACAAAAAAAACAAATGAAACCTATTGATTTACTATATGATTCATCCGTACTCGATAATTTAAATATAATAATTGATTAAGATTTTATTTACATTTTTATAAATTTTAATTCATTTTGTAATTTATACGTATAAATAGAAGATTTTTAGAATAACTTTATGTTATTATCTTAACTAGACCTCTGATTTTGGGTACCATAGTTTAGCTTCTTTTTTTGGGTATATTGGATTACAGATTTCACAATTGTTTCTTTGCTTCTAATTAGGCTAAAAACAGATGGATTTTTATTTTTATTTATTTATTTTGGTTATTCTTCTTAGATTTATTATTTTTTTATAAATTTTGTTATAGTTTGATATATGTTGTTTTAGAAATAAGTAGAAAAAACTAAAATGTTGATTTATTCAGAATTGCACAAGCAAAGTGAATTGACAAATTTTTTAAAAGTTAATCAATCCGTTAGGAGTTCAAAATGAAATAAAATAAAATTTGATTTCATTAGTCCCATTTGGTTCAAGTTAAAGTGACAACCATCATATAAATTTTTAATCTCAAATTATTTAAACTGTTTATTTCATATTAAATTAGTCGTAACATGAAAAAAAAATGAAGAAGAAACATATATGAGATGATTGCGTGGTTTTATTTGAAAGATATATACATATATATATATAATTATTTGATCAATGATGGATTCATAATAAAACTATTATAAATTTTCATTTTTAATATCTATTATGTTATTTGAGAAATATCTTTGTCAAAAATAAAAGTTAAGTTTGTTAATTACCAGAATACCTTAATACTTTATTTATAAAAAAATAAATTATTTAAAAATAAAATAAAAAATATTTTTTTTTTTAAAAAAAAGAAATCATATATATATATATATGCATGTGTAATTGATTATATTCTTTTTAAACCGTAAAATTTAGAAAACAATAACTGTAAAATTAATATTAATTCATTAAAAATATTTATATAATTGGACTCGTAAAAATTAACATAATATGATATGTAAGAAACAGATTTCTCAAATATATTTTACAAATATTTGAAATTATTTTAAGTTCTTGTTTTCTCTAGAAAAATAATTAGAAAATATATTAAGAAAAAAACCAAAAGAAAATATTAATAACAAAATTTAATCATAATAATTTTAATTCATTAAAAAAATTCATGTAATTGATTAAGAATTGAATACGATACCTCAAAAACTAACAATCTCAAATAATACGATAGAAATATATATATATATATTTAAAAAGCCTCCACGAACGTAGATCAGTCGAAATCATATTAGTTCCTGGCTGAAACATATATGAATCCAAATTTGAAAACTGTTATGGACAAATAGTGTTCTTGGAACTTAGCAGAAATTGCATAACTATATTAAAAAAAATAGTATTGATATCTATGATCGTACATCTACAGAAGGAATGTACCAAAATCCAGGTTAAAAGAGGAATAAGAGCACAAATGATAGATATATATACAATCCCCCAAGAACACCTCGATAGTAGCTAATGTATACAAGGATCTCAACGAGTTTCCCATGTGACTTGATTCGATTTCGAGGAAGGATTATCGAACCAGAATGTCCAAGAGTTCTTCGACGCATTATCTTTTCCACTGCACATGATCTTTTTCTCCTTCGACGGACCTCCTTCAATTTACTCAATTGTTTATAGTGACATGAATGCTATTTTTCTAATATATGATGAATGCACTTTTATGCTGATTACTATTAATAACAAGAGCAGAGCCAGAGAGTATGAAGTTTTTAAAGACAAAATATATAGATGACAGAAGTCTTATGTACAAATCACAAATGTTACAGACACTTTTATCAAAAGAAAATGTTACAGACACTTTAGTTTATAACCAGAAAAAACAAAACAGAGCTTCCATGACACAAACAAATCGCGTAACGTAAAGTTTCTGTTCCTCATCTTCGACACACTATTTTTAACAATATTGTAAGAAGCAAACATAAAATTAAATAAAAGAAAAGTAGTTGAAAGATCTCTCTGAAATTACCATCAGAGTAATACTTGAGGTCAGAGCTCAGTGTTGTTCATGGTATCAGTTTCTGGATGATAATGAACCATTTCCTTCCACATCAACTCTCTTATCACCTCTGCCCCCAAATCCTCGTCTTCGTCTACATCGAGATCAATAGGAACTTGAGCAGGAGGATTTGCATTCGGGTCATATAAAGGCGCCATGTAAGGATGCTGAAGCGCTTCCGTGACACTAATCCTCTTCGAAGGGTCAAGAACGAGCATCTTCTGAAGCAGATCAATGGCTAGAACATGCGCACTCGGGTAAAGACGAGAGAATGATATCCCTGGTGAGTAAGGTAGCGATTCTATGTATCTTTTGGCTTTAGGGTTATCTATAAACTCGAGATCTTCCTCTCTCTGGCTCCCCAAAATGTTAATGATGAGTTTAATCTGGTTAAGACATTCTGTTCCCGGGAATATCGGTTTTCTTCCAAGAAGCTCGGCGAATATGCAACCGACTGACCAGACATCGATGGAAGTTCCGTAATTGTCACAACAGAGGAGAAGCTCTGGTGCTCGGTACCATCGAGTCACAACATATTCAGTCATGAATTGACCTTTGGTGTTGCTCGTCCTCGCTAGCCCAAAGTCACATATCTTTAAGTCGCAGTTTGCGTTCACAAGGAGGTTACCTGGTTTAAGATCTCGATGGAGAATGTTGGCTGAATGAATATACTTGAGCCCTCGAAGCAACTTCACAAAAGAAACAAAGCAATGAGACTAAGCAACACGAAGACAATGCGAACAATACACGCAAAATCTCATACCTGGAACAAGAAGTATTGGCAATGGTCATTACTTAGCACTTGAGACGACTTAATAATCTGGTGAAGATCAGTGTCCATGAGCTCGTAAACAAGATACACATCCTTAAAGGTTCTCTTATGATTAGCCATCATTACATCTTTAAGAGCAATCACATTGTCATGTCGAAGATGACGTAGTAGCTTGAGCTCTCGAAGTGTCCTCAACGCATCGATGCTGTTCTCAAACACATTGTGGATCTTCTTGATCGCCACTCTCTCGTTAGTCTCTCTGTTAACCGAAGAGCAGACTACACCGTACGCGCCTCGACCTATCGGTTTGATGGGAACGTATTTGGTATCAATCTCAAAGAGTGTTTGCCACATTGAGAAATAATGCTTCCCTTGATTCCTAACTCCATTTGGTGGATCAACCGGAGTCGCCATTCTTCTTCCTTCTCAGAACAAAAAAAGAGGAAGAAAAATCGAAACCTGTACATCCAATAACCGATTCAACGAGTTATATAATAACATTTTTTAGAAACTAAAAATGACTATCAAGAACACATTTTTGAGCTACGTATTAACAAGATTTAAGAATTGCATTGTTTATGTAAAAATGAGATTGAAAGATCAAACTCTGATCCCTCTTTGATCTTAGAGTTCTCGAACCTCAAAGTTATCTGTTAATGGTGATTTAATAAAATTACTGTTTCAGATCACTCGAATTACCATTTTATCAAAAGGTTCACAAAAGAGAGCAGGAACTAAAATTGAATCTTGATCGATGTTGATATTGAGCTCGAACGATCGGAGTTTGCAGAGAGCTTACCCGATGAGTATTGGGGATGAATCAGATTCGTCTGTGAAGAAGCGACGATCGCCGGTCAGATTCGGGTGAAGAGAGAGAGATTTGGCTGGTGAGAGTGAGAGATTTTGTCAACGCTCTGACCGTTGACTCTCTACTTTCTCGTTTATTACCATTTTAGAGGTTAGTGTCTGTATTCCATCTCACATCATTTATTAATCTTACCTGAAGAGTTTGGGCTTAATCAAACCCAATTTGATTTGCAACATAGATAAGTTAACATATTATCTTTATCTTTTGTAACAACAACACAAAGTGGACGTGCCGGAGTGGTTATCGGGCATGACTAGAAATCATGTGGGCTCTGCCCGCGCAGGTTCGAATCCTGCCGTTCACGGTTTTATCAAATACATTTTATTTTCAGAAATTGTTTTTTCATAAAGATTATTAACCTATGGAAACTTTTACACTAACAAGTGGGATGCTAGTTTCGGATTTGGATCTATTTCGGTTTACAGTTTTCGCCTTTTCGGTTTATGAACATTAGTATACAAAGCAAAACCTTTTACATATTATATAAGTTTTGTACGCTTTTTTATTCAGATTCGATTCTTTTTTTTTGGTTTGAAATTGGTTTTGGTTTTGGGATATGAAAACGTGAATTCATATCTTGTTATATAAAGCTGTGTTTTTTTTGTCGACTGGTTTCCAGATCGATTATTTTGGTTTGGTTCGGTTTTGGAAATTGGTTATCTTGGTTATGTTGATTGAACATGGCTAAATAACTTTGGGGTACAGTAATGAGTACATAATCATTATCTATTGTAATCAATAAAATACATAGCTAATCGTAACAATGGATTAAACGTTAACACAAAGAGCTGTTTCTGCTACTGAGATTTCGGATTTTGAGTGGTTAATTTCTGCATTTTGGATTTGATTTCATTGTGAAAAGTCATTAGAGATCTCTGCCTGGTAGCGAAAGCAAAGCTGATTTGCTTAATCTCTTCCTCAAGCAAAGCTGATTTGCTTAATCTCTTCCTCAAGCAAAGCTGATTTGCTTAATCTCTTCCTCCACCTCTTTCCTTCTCTTCACTTCCACATTGAGATCTTTCAAAGCATTCTCTTTATCAGATGCAATCACTCAATCTCTGAGTTGATTGAGAGACTGCTACATCTAATGAATCTCTTTCTTCCTTCAGGAACTGTACTTCCTTTTTCAGCCTCTCATGGCTCTCTCTTGAAGCTTCTAGAAGCTGTTTGTCCAAACACAACTCTTTCTCCAGCTCGTTATATCTTTCCTTGATGATGGTCATCTCGGACTTCAGTTTCTCCTCCAAAGCAGCCGTTTCTTGTCCCTTAATTAAATTCAAAACATGTCTTAGAAAGTCTGACTACAAGATCTAATTAACCAAACAAGAATCAGTTCCTGCTTTTTCCTTGGAACATTGGTATATAGAGATTCAAGCGAAGGTCCAACGGGATACAAATGTATAAGAAACGGAGACAATTATAAGTTATGATCCAAACTCAGAGCTTTGGCTTAGTATGCAACAAACTGTCGTTGTTATTTATTTGTAAATTACCAGAAAAAAACGAACAAGAATGCCATTTTGTAGATTTACTTGCACTTCAACATATGCAGAGATTTCACTGGACTAGCAAAACTATTGAAAAATAAGTAAAATTGATCCGTATCTTGACGATTGTGAAAAGGAAGCTACCTTGTTGTGACAGTTAAGAATTTCATCTTTTGCGTGTGCGTCTGACACCAAGGATGACGTTGTGTTCCTCAGATTCACACGAAGTGTTTCCCATTGATCCGACAAAGGATGATCTACACTACCAGCTTTCTGACCATCCATAATCATTGAGAATTGTGATTCTAGAGTTGAAAGAAGGCTCGCTGTGATATCATTTGCACCAAAGAGAAGCTTTGCTGTTGGAGATTTTTTCTCAGCCATTAAGCTCTGACAAATTGCAAGAAAAACACTTTCAACTCAAATGTCCTCCTATTAATAATCTGAAAATCAAAACCACACAAGAAAAATTAAGCTGTTCACCTTCATTGTGACTATAACATCCTTGTAGACATCCTTGCAGTTAGCAAATGACTCGGATAACCGTTTTGAAACTTTTTTCATGGGAAGCATTTCTTGTTTGAGCTCAGAGATCTCTTCCATAAGTTTGTTGTTCAGAAGTAGTTGTTCGTTTAATTTTCCCTGCAAAGACATAATTAATGCATACATAATCATTATAATTCCAAATCAGTTGGTATCCAGCATATCAAATGCAGTTTTAGAAAACAAAAACTAAAAGTAAATCAAGAAGGATGGCACAGGAAGGAGGTAGAAGATAACATACTGATATCTTTCATTTTATTTAAGGAAATTTTGATAACAAAATTTCATTTATGCTCATAAATACTTGAGAGAAATTACTAACTAAAATCGAAAGAGAAGAGACTGACCTGCAGACTGTCCTTCTCATTGGTAAGCAAATCAATCTGGCTTTTAAGATCTTCAACCTCTTTGTAATTTTCACGCGAGCATTCCTAGATGAAATAAACATCACATGTGAACTTTGAAAACCATACAAACAGCACAATTTGGATAACCTCTTGGTATTCATTCATCTATGTGAAGTCCAAAAAATCAGTAATTCTCAACATACATGAGCTAGGACCAGTCAGTTTCTGATACAACAGAGTGTTTGAATGCAAGCTGATATGAATACTGAATAGGAACCCAAAGAAAGGGGGAAGGATAGTTGGTTTGACCTATGCATCCAGAAGTCTTTATTCAATGCGATTTTGTGAGCTTTTCATGCACAGATAATTTTCACTGGAAGATAATAGGAGTGAAGTAAAGGTATCTACTCACTGTGGTTGCCGTAGTTAATGGAGTGGGTTGACATCTAACTGCAGGCGTAAACTGGAGTTTGTCAAGGTCTGCGACAAAACCCTTGTTTAGTTTCGTCCAAGTGTCTTCATCGGCCACGTCCCAGGAACCACAAAGGAATGTGAAGCTGATTTAAAGCAAGGAGTCCCAGGAACATCACTGCTATCATTGACATTGCGTCGCCCATCTGGAGTCTTTCTTATACTAATAAAGTCCTGCCAATAAAGATGCTACATTAACAAAAAATTTACATAACCAAGAACATGAGTCCACCACATTAGCTTAGAAGTAATAGTAACTAGTCTAACAAAACTAATGAGATGTTACGAGTTTGCATCTTTGATTCATTCTACATCAACCACAAAAATTATATTTTCACCCAAATTTGAACTAGAGCCTAAATTTCATTTCGAGATTATGTTTAAGCAAAATGTCTGGATGCAATGGTTGCGGAACGTCACGCAGAAGTAACAATATCTGTTTAGGCCTTATATCTTGTAACATTCAAGTATAGTAGGACATAGCCTAACCAATGAATGCATCTGTACCTCCGGCTGGTTCCTCTTGAAGTCTGAATTAGTGACAAGATTTTTTAAGTTCTCAGTTTTTAACTGTTGCTCCTTGATGAATTGTTCCTGCTCCTTCTGTTTCCTTCTCTCTTCCTCCAATTGTGTTTTTAGCCTTTCACCTTCTAACTCATACTGGAAATCCAACGAAAGGGTAGCTGTTTTGTATACTGTGTTTGCTAGATGTTTAATTCAATGCAAGAACTAGAAAAAAGCGCAAAAAGCTACCTTAAGCATCTGGTTGCTTAACTTTAAGATCTCTTGTTCCAACACTTCGGCATGAGATCCCTACAAAAGTTAGTAATATTAGTATCGTCCCCATTCTTAGATGTAATTGAAATAAAAATTTGATTATACCTGAAGCTTCATACGTAGCTCTTCTATCTCTAGCTTTTGGCGCTTCAATAAAGCAGCATCAGTCAAGATCTGAAGCATTAAAAAACTGTCAGATCTTATTCCGATAAAGGAAGAAAACCAGTCAACAGGACACATATAGCCGATGACCATTTAACAAAGAGAAGAAAAAAAATAGAGAAAAAGAGAGTTATATATCTCTCTTGCGCTCATTTACATGCTGACCTCATTCACTTGAGCACAATTGGTGATGCGTTTGGCTCTGCTTGCAAATTGGAGAGTTCCTTTAGATTCCTCAATATGATGCTACACAGACCATCATGCAACTTCGATAAGTCAATTGACTAATCTTGTGCTCCGGATAATTAATAAAAGCCAAGAGAATGCAAAACCTGACTACGAAGTAACTTATTTTACCTCTGCTGGTGCGATAGTGCATATAATGCAAGTCTTCGCATTACCACCGAGCACAGGCTGAAGAATTCGAGTAAGCTTACTATCTCGGTACGGAATATGTGCCCTATAATCAAGCGTGTCAGAGATCAGCTGAGCTGTATCGTCGTTGCGTGTAACCAAATCCAAGGGTAAGAAAATACCTTAGCTTTGCACTCTCACTTAGTTTATTTATGACATTACCAAGAATCATTAAGCTCTTATTGATATACTTCCCTTCCGTCAAGCGTACTCCACCAGCACCAGTTTTAGCAATTCGCTCGGATCCAGCCAAGTCAACCAAATTCTAGATTCCATCAAAAGAACATCCGTAAGATAACTAAAAGCTTGTACGTAATGTAAGTTTCACAAGAAATTTTGAAAGATGTTAGCCATAATGAAAATTATCACTCACCAAGACTGAGACACGGATAGCATCTGAAGAATTGTTTTCTTTCCCCCTGCTCTCAATCACCTATCCCACCAGAGAGATTGTATCAAAACAAATACTGAAAAAACAGTTGACAGTTTCGTTCATAGCTTTCGAAAACAGTACCATTCTGAAGATGGTGTGGGATCTGCTACTGTGAACGTTCATGTTAGTCTCGCCAAAGTGCCTATTAACTGTTAATTAAAGACGACCATGTCAATACACATTGTACATAATCAAAATGCAGTAAAGAAAAACTGTTTCTTAGTTTAGCTTTGGCTTAAAAACCTTCTCCAGAATCTAAAAGCTTTAAAACCTGTTCAGCGTCACTAACAATTTCTTCCTTAAGGCCAGAAACAAACACTCCACGCTGTACATCAAGAGCAGCGAATGGGTTTAATCACTCTTAAACAAAACTAGAAGAATATCACTTGTGAAGATGTTCCATCAAACCAACCTCCAAATGTTCATGAATTTGCAGTCTCTGGTTCTCAACAGCTAAAAGATCATTGATTTCTTCATTATAAATCTCCATGTATGATACCCGGATAAGAAACTCGCGATCGGATATCTAGAAACGAAGAACATGAAACCACACCAATTAAAAGTTTTACTCTTTTTGTAAAACATTCGGATCATTGGATAGATCTGATTCCTACCATTTGTACAATTTCAAAGACATCTCTCACAGATCTTCGAATTATCCCTGGATCGGTTTCGGAACCCGTCATTGTAAACGTCTTTCCACTACTAGTTTGCCCATAAGCAAATGCAGTACCTGGACAAAATCACAGTAGCCCCATACATCAAAACTGTGAAATCAAAATCAAACTCACGAAATCGCTCAAGGATTGTTCATATTTGGACCATATCAGATTACCATTGAAACCCTCGACAGCAGCATGAATAATATCCTTGGTAAGAAGCTCGTAGACGCAGGCATTCGTAGACCTTTCGTCAAACACATGATCTGCAAAATAAACACCACCAAGATTATAAACATGAGATTTTGAAGCAACCCAGATCCATAGAAATCGAAACCCAGAATAGTTGGCAAGTTTTGATACCGAAAGCGTAAGAGTTGGTAGAGATTGGGTGTCGAGAGACTTGTAAAGAGAGATCCGATTGTCT
Source organism: Streptanthus diversifolius (assembly GCA_039880935.1). NCBI lineage: Eukaryota > Viridiplantae > Streptophyta > Magnoliopsida > Brassicales > Brassicaceae > Streptanthus > Streptanthus diversifolius. Next base: position 2,315,702 of record JAXGFM010000007.1, read on the forward strand.
TCAACTTTCCAGAGAGAAGATCCGTTTTCCGATGATAATTCCGGCGTCGGCGGCCTCACTCTGACTGCTACACAGATCTTCTCCATCTTGTTCCCTAATCTGAAAGTGCCGTTTGAATTTGAATCCCAAATCATAAACTATCGATCTATTTAAAAGAGGAATCTTTATCCCCTCAAAAAACAAGATCCCTTAAGCATTCGAATGTAATTCAAAGTACAATAATACCCTCTTTTTTTGGCAACAATATCATCTTTTATTGTTTTTAGATATTCAATCAATTTGGACATACCGAGTAAAATTCAGAGAACCGGGCTCATGCTAAATTGATATTCAAATGGATATTAATACCCAATATCAAACCAAAACAAATCAAAGTATATAAAGCGAAACTGAACCGATATCATAATAAATAAATTGTTAAAAAAATTTAAAACCAAAACTGAATCAGAATCGATTTTAGTGTAAACTGAAAAAATCCGGTTTTATTCCTTCAGATTTTTACATTTTAAACTATACATACGTATTCAAATTTAATATATGTAATCTTATAATACGAATGATATACTTTAGATTAATATTTATTTATTTGTTACAGATATTTTCATAAATTAAAACCAAATCGAATTAATGTCAAACAAATACCAAACTTTCGTAGTTGAGATGTTTTAATCTTTAACTATATAAAATACCAATTAATCATTGTATTTTTGTTGATTTTCTAAAAATACTCATTTTTGTTGACTAGGTCTTTTGGTCCTATTAACTAGTCAACTGACGGATTGTGTTATTTTACTGTTAACGGTTTCTTTCTAATCAAATAAAAATCAGTACAAAATACTAAATAAATTATGTACTTTTAAATTTGGGTAGTTTTAGTCATAAATTTTAAAAATACCGAAAATGCCAAATTTTTGTTGACTATGCTTTTTGGCACATTAAATAGTTAACTGAAAAACTTGAATATGGTAAGAACAAAAACTACATTGTTTAATACTTTTAATTCAATTTAAACACAAAATTGTTGTTTTTTGTGGAAATGGCTGAACCAAAAATTATTTCTTCCCTTAAGTCGATTTTTTTTTAAAAAAAAAAATTCTCAAACTGAAATTGAAATTCCTAACCCAAGAAATCGAGACTCTTTCTGTCTCCTCAGATTCTCGAAATACCACCAACACGATGAAACAGTTTTTCGGTTCGGTTATTTCCATGAAAAACAGCAATTTGGGGTTTAATACTTTAAGAATAAAAACATAAGAATAAAAACGACATAGCTTAATACTTTAAATTAAATTAAAATTCACAATTATTGTTTTTAGTAGGAGTAACCAAACCGAAAAGCTCTTTCATATTGTTGGTGGCATTTTGAGATCCGACAACTTGTTCGGTTCGGTCAAACCCACGGAAGACATCAATTGATGGTTTAAACTGAATTGAAAATATTAAAAAATATTTTATTTTTATGAAGACAATGTTATTTTATTAAACAGAAGTCGTTGATGGTAAATTAACTCCGTAATCGATTTTGTCAGTTGACTAATCTACGTGCCCAAAAAAATATAATCAACGAAAATTTGGTATTTTGTCACTTTTTAAAGTTGAGGAATACACCTTTCCAAATTTAAAAGTATATAATTTAGTTAGCATTTTGTCCTGATTTTTGTTCTGATTTAACAGAAGTCATTAATGGTAAGTTAATACAATAATGGAATCCGTCATGTCAACAGGACCAAAACAGCCTAGCCAACAAAAACTGAATATTTTTCGAAAAATCGATAAAATTATGATAATTAGTTGATATTTTTTTTAGTTAAAGATTAAAACGTCACAAATGTGAAAGTTATGTATTTATTTGACATTTTACCCAAAAAAAATTATATTAACATATCTAATACTGAATCCGATTTCTTAAAATGGAAAGTGAGTCTCATGCAATTAGGGATCCAGTATTTTAGAGTAATTTGTAGTTGAGAGTTATCATTGGTATGTCTTTCTTTTCCAAAATTTTAATAGAAAATAGCAGAAGGATATCTTTAAAACAATCAAGCACATGATTTTGTAGAAATATATTATTGTTATCTTGAAGATTTACTGTATAGAGAAATTTAGCGAAATATATATAAGTTAAAATACTGCGTAAAGTGTAAATTCCAACATTATCAATATTTTAACTTCTATACCCCATATCCCTCAAAATATAACATATTTGTCTCATCTTATGTGAAATGGAGATATATATATGATGATTTGAGTGTTTTAAAAGACAGCTTACGAATCAACGAACAATGAACCGTCAAAAGCCAATTATCCGTGGAAATATCTTAAGAGAAATCATAACCTCTTCTTTCTGTCAGAGAAATTTATCTTTATAGGACCGACATCTTAAATATCTAGAAAATATACTTGTTTAGGGTTAACAAAAAGATAACAATGAATGTAGAACATATGCGAAGATATGTCGGCCGTATAAAAGCGACAAAAATAGATTTGAGTTTAATTGATGAAGAAGCTTTATATGATATCCACCAAGAAAATCCCATCACATGACACATCTCTTTTTTTTCCTTCTTCATACAAAGTCACACACTACCTTATTTTATATCTTTAATGTTAATTAGTAGCTTCAGTACAACTTTTTTAGTATTTTTCCATCAAGATTTTTGGATGGTTTTTTCCTTGATATATAAAAACTTAAAATATAGACGTTAGGTTCTGTTTAAATGCTGATTCATCAAGAATTTGAAATTCTCTCTTTAGATATTTGTTTTGTTACCTACGTACTATAATTATATTTCAAGTTCTAAAGCTTATGATAATAAATATAGACGGTAGAAAAGAAAATATGCTTTTTAGCTCTAAAGATAAATTTCATGTGTTGTGTCGTTGTGACATTGAAAATCAGGAGTGTAAGCATGCATGCATCTCTTTTATATGATTAACCACACAAATAAAAGCCCCACGTTCTCCTTTGTGTGCTTTAGTCCAAGATTTTCATTGAAACCCCGACATATAGTGCACACTACCAAAAAGTATTTGTGATTTTGGTAGGAACACTTTCTTTAAAAGAAAAACTATAATTATTGCTTAACACAAATAATTATTTCACAAAAGATAATTAATTACCTAAAATTTACATTTATTTGTTGTTGATTGGTCTCAAGATGTAAATTTATGAATTTAAAAGGGTACTTGGCACAGTTACCAAGCTTTTTTGGGATCCAAAGAATCTCCAGAGTTCCTAAAATATATTTAAACAAACATTTTCATCAAGCTAACCAGTTTGGAGTTCCGACACAATGTTTATCCGAGTGTGGGCTTCGGAAAAACTCCTTATATAAGTGAGCATGTGTTGTTATCTTCAAACGCTTTGCTCTTCGTGCACATCGCATTACACCATATTTCTTGTTAAGACGCTTGAGTGTAATGCTCAAGGCTAAAAAAGATGGAGATAGCTGCCAAAAAAGTCTCCTAGGCGTAAGGAGAAAAAATCATGACAAAAAACAAGTGTGCAATGTGACCTGATGTGTTAATTTTGACCAAAGAGGAGCGAGTGGTATGAGAGGAGGTCGGTCAATGTACTGATGTTTTCATATAACGATGACGACATTTAACCAAAAAGAGTGGTCAATAATGACTTCTAGAGTCCAGTTGGGGATTTTGAGGAACCGCAGAAGAACCAACATTGATTTGTGTGATCTTTAAAGGTTTTGAATATCTTTTTGGGTAGTGTTTGTTGGTATCCCACTCTAACCTTAGATGTTTTCAGGCAAATAGGCATATAATTCTTAATTTTCAATGTTTCACAGGTCTTCGATGAAAAGAAGTGAAAAGTATCAAAATTTATCTCAAACCGGAACATTGGATTGAAAAGCATGGTCAAGGAACCTACTTAAGAGTGATGAGACAAGCCCTCTTTTAAAGCCATGACTCATTAAACTCAGTAGTATATATGGATAGTACTTGAAACTTTCTAACACATCTTTAATCATTTCAATCCCAATATTGTACAAGATGTATATATGAAGATCAAAAGTATTGTCTACACATGGATCAAACTATAAAAATACAACACAGCAATTACAGATAGCGTACAAACCATTTTTCCGGCCAAATAATGATTAAATCAAACACGCTTGTTGCTATTTTGAATTTGAAAATTGTAATTCGGTTAGAAGTTAAACCGGTCTTGTTTCGGAGTAAACCGGTTTGTATTTATAATCGTATTTATGTAGAGAGAATCAAATTTCACAAATACTATATCCATACTTTATAGAATGATAAAATATGTTTCATATATAGATTTACACATAATGTATCTTTTAATCAAAGTGTAAAAACTCATAATTAAAATCGTTAAACCTTTACAAAATGCTCAATCTCACTTAGCATCGTTTTATTTCTTTTCAAAATTAAATCCTGAGCGTTGTAATGTAATTTAACCTCGTTGAGATTGGCGATTGCATGGCCACCAAAAACCTGTACAACTGTAGAAGCCTGATTTCAAGACAAACCGATTCGGTTTTCAACCGGTTATTTTCCCTTGATATGACATTATAACAGCTCAACACATTAGTCAGCCGGTTTTTGAGCTCCTGGTTCTTTAGATTCAGCCGGTTTACCTCTTCGGTTAAGTCCTCAAAACGTCTCTTCTTTCTCAACCTTGATCTCTTTGCTGATTCCCGGTTTGACATCGTTCGTCTTCTCTTCCTCTCATTGACCGGTTCTACCAACTCGTTTGAACCGCTCGGATTGTCTGACTCGTCTGATTGAAGAAACGCCAAAATTTCTATGATTTCATCTCCGGTTATGGAAGCATCATCAAAGCAGATATGAACCTGCTCTAAATTGGTTGAACACATTGCTGTTACTGGAAGAAAAGAATCCGGTTTAGTATTGAACCGGTTATTGGTATGATTGTTCTCTGAGTATGGGATTGAAAGCAAGAGGGGAAGGGGAAGGGGAAGGGGAAGATTCAAATGACCATGTGTGGTTATTTATACAGAGAAATCAGGAAGAGCACGTGGGACCCATTTTGGGTTATTCTGTCCACTAAAAAAGTGCCAAGTATTTAAAATTTAAAATGTCACAATTACAGTGAATCTAAGAGATTAATTGCAATGTTTGTCCATTAGCGCTCTGGATATAGATATTATTATTTTATTAATTTTTCTTTTGTTTTTTAGTTTTTTATACTTTTTGTTTTTTTTAACGTTTATTTCAGTGGTTATACAACATTCATACAAGTAAGTCATCTATCATGGGTAAGGTGCAAGAATCGACCCCCGACTGTGAAGTGATATTGGGAAATTCAGAGGTAATGACTTACCACTGCACTACATATTCTCATCACCTAAAGTGTTACCGGATACTCGAATCCAGATAGAGAGACTCCTACCCCCACTTACCAGTGGACTACGAATTCTTTCAGATCTTTTATACCTTTTATTTAAATATTACTTTTTATTTCTTAACTTTTATCTTCTTAACTGTTTAGCTACTTTTAATTTCTTAACTACCTTTTAACTATAGCGATATTGTTTTAAGTTTTTTTTTTTGGAACAAAGATAGTGTATTAGTTTATCATTGTCAATGTTAGATTAGTGTACTTTTAATTTTTATTTTCGATTAATAAATTGCAGTTAACATCAGCACTAGATGTTAAGGATGTCACAATGTTTTAGAATGTCTACAAGAAACAACACATATTAAACCTATATAAAAGATCAAATACTAGACGTCTCGTCGGTCAATAATATCCGAAATAGTATAACCTAAAATTAAATAATTCTTAATCTATGACATATGTTTTCTTCTCCTGATCATAGTTAAAGTTATAAACCATAAAAAACGAAATATTTGGAGTTTGTAATCCGCTTTTAAATTACGACGTAAGGGGGAGAAAATGGTGTGTGGGTCTTGACGAAGACGACGATGAGGGCTTAGCTTAATGATGAAGAATGTTAGAAAAAGCATATTACGTCTAAGTTTTTTATGGTGTTTTGGATTTTCTTATCTTTTTGATAAGATAAAGTAAAGAATACAAGTGAAACTACAGCTTCATGCTCTTTATAGTGTATGTATCAATTTAACTTTGAATATAAAAAGATTTCCGTTAAAATAATAGCTGCGTCAAAATTTTGGTATTTCTTATATTTTTACTTATATTAAAAGTTATACATTAGAATATATAAAATTTATGAGTCTGTGTGATCTAATTATATATATTTTAATAAATTTTGATCACAATTAATCTGATAAACAGAAAAATAGTATAAAGTTTTACTCTGATGGTTCACTATATATTTTACAAATTAATTATTATATGGTTATACAGTATAAGAAAAGTATCAGGCACGAGAATATATAGTTCTTTTAATTTGATAAAAAAATATTCTTTTAGTTAGTTATGCTAAATGTAGTCTAAGAGAAAATAGTATTACATATTGAAATTATCCATCTACTATAAAATGATAATATTTTTATAACCAACAAATGTTGAATAGAAACTCCGACTGTCTTTACATACGGATCACGATGGGTTTTATGAGTGACCTAAATTTATATGTAGTTCAAAGGATGTACTATTCTTATATTTGCCTTTTTTGTGATCACGTTTCAAGAAAATCCAAAAGGCTGATGTTTTGTGACTTTTGCGCTTTTGTTAGTGGACTCAAACATGCACCCACATTTCACAACTTCTATTAACCGAATATATATATTTTCACACTATTCTTTCTTTTATTAAATTAGAAAACATTTGTTTAACCTCAAACAGAGTTTTTGTCATCTAATCAAGAAATGTCTAGCACCAATCTATATTTTTAACACTATTCAAAAGTAGAAACATCAGTTCAACCTCGAACACAGGTTTGGATTCATGTGCTTCTTCACCATTTGCCGACCCCAATCTCTTTTTTTTTTTTAATTTTTTTATTGTTCTTTCGCATCCACATGCTCAAGTATGGTCCAAAAGAAAAGCAAAAAAGCTGTTTCTTTTTAACAAATTTTATACTCCTAACCATATGACCTGTGTATTCTAAAACAGGACCTATTGCAGAAATTGGTAGCTTTTACTCAGAAATTGGTAACAACTTATAAGTAGACTAGAGTCTTAGACCTAGAACATCAAGAGTAGCTATGATTCCAAATTCACAACTTCACTTTCGTTTATTGCTGGAGGTATAACTGTTATGTATTTAAGTCACAGCACAAAGTCCAATTCAATAAAAGAACATCATTTGGAGAAAAAAAACACAACTCCTGTTTCTGGCACTTTCTTTTACTATTTGAGGTGCAATATTCTACTCCATGTTAACTGGTGGAGATCCCTGAATCAACTCGTCCAGTGGAATCAGTCAGCGCAACAGATAAATCTAATCTAAAGATTCTCTCATGTTCAAATTATTTATGATTGGTGAGATGAAGAGAAATCGTTTGTTTACCTTGAATAAGAGATCATGAGCAATAGTGTCCCACGGCAATGAGATGGACATTAAACAGCATTTCAGAGGGAACATCTCGTCTTCATCATATGAGGCCGTAGCAGCTGCTATTACATGTTTAGCTGCCACAGATGCAACAGATGCTGCTTTACGGAAAATGGAGCCGAGATCGATGCTCTTCTTCGAAGACATTGGTGAAACAGGACCTAAAACTACTTGGCTCTGATCTGAGAAAATCAATTTCTATACAATCATCTCTTAAAGCACACTACTTATTAGATATACATTTCACCATATCTGCTACTTTGACTTTAGGCGATTGTACTTCATAAAATGTATGTTTCTGTAGTTACCTCTATCTTCTTAGAAATTCCGAAACAAAAATTAGTTCTGAAGCATTTGATGATCGAAGGTAGTTGTTGGCTAGGGCTATAAAAATGTTTTTTTTTTTTTATGCAATATTACTAACTGCGTTGTAAACTCGAGAATCAGGAAAATAAAGAGCCATAATTCTGTGCATCCCTTCAAGAATAAGGAAAGAATAATACCTATAACGCCAGAAACAGCTACTTCAACTTCTCCACGTCCGCCAGGACCTTTCATATAAAGCCTGTCTGCTTTTCCTGTGTGATGGCCCAGTGATAGAAGACTTCCGAACCAGTTCCTCCCCCCTGTAATAGAAGAAAAAGATGACAGACAAATTAAGAATAAAATGTGAAAAATCATTTGACCCATATCAAAAAAGCGAGATTAGTCTATATAGTCAAGGCAACAAGCAATAACTTTCTTTGGGTCTTTTAGTTCTTGATATTCTCAAAATTTCATGTCTACAGAAGTTAATTGTGTATTCCAGCCATCTTGAGGCCGGGTACCATTTCACAAACACCCGTTTTGACCTATAAGAGAACCATATCACTTCCAAAATTTCCAATTTTGCTTTTGAGTCAGTAATGGATTCGACCAAATAGCAAACGCATGAAGATGAATACTGCATGTTCCTGACAGGATAGTCTTAACAGGTTCCATGCCATCAATAACCACTAATGGATTCTGTGTGCTATAGTGGAGGGAAGCTCGAGAATAAGTATGATATTATCAGGACCCTTAATATATTCTTTCCATCAAATAATTTGGGAGAAACATAAAAGACCGAGATCAAGAATGATAGTTCTAACTTCTTAGCACGGAGAAGACTAGTACAAAAAACCAGTAAAACAGAGCATCAGGACCATGACTACAAACTTTGCTAGATAACTGAATTAGATTCTATAGATGGACAAGACATAGAAAATAAACTGTAAAGTGACCTTCATAGGCTTCTCGAACCATTTGATAGCTGACAAACCCAGAAAACAGAGTAACCTGCAACCAAAAGCACAATCATGTCAATTTCCTTTTTTCATAGGCAAGTCACTACAATGTAATGTGTCCATATGCATACAACCCATATGGCTTGAATCTATTAAGCATATACCGGACTCTTCGAAACTCATAGAAGGTAGCACAGAAAAATTGGAAGATGACTGGCAGCAACCGCTGAAAATAGCGAAACATAGATAGGAAACTACTAGACCTTAGGATCTTTCACCCTTCTGGGGTCAGAATTTGTATTGGAATCACAGGAACCTTTATCAGTTTTTACATCTGGACTTGGAAAGGCTGCCCCATCATGAGAATTAAGAAGTACGCAATAGCAATGATCTTTTTCAGTCAGAACCTGCAAACATCAATGAGAAAGCCAATGAACAAGGTTGGAAAAAATATGGGTCATAAACATACAAATTAGGTTATTTACAGGAGCTATAAAGCCAAACTCCTATGTGCCCTAGGAAAAACTAAAGAAGAAGGCTGGCCAATCCTCTGAAGAATAGAACTGAAAAGCAGGCAATAGACTCAAATAAGGCGAAGGTGTTGAAAGCAGTGCAAAAGGTAGTTGAATATTCTGGATTCTGTTAAGAGGAAACAAAGACTGCACGTATCTCCCCCCCCCCCCCCCACCCAGTGGCAAAGAAGATTTCATGCAGATTCCTCAACTAAAAAAATATTCTTCCAGAGCCGACTTCATTACGATTAGCTTGTCAAACTTCCTTAGAAATCATTCATGTCTATCAATATTTAGTACTTTGAAGAACAATACAAAGAAACGGAAAAGTTATATGTTACCACGGCATCAAAGGTTGAGTCAAAATCATCTACGGCAAAACAAATTTCTGGGTAGGCAGGTGATGTCTCCACTTCCTAGGTACACAAGAAACATCAAACACGAATTCCAAATGGATAAAAATTGCTACGAGAAAAACGACTATACTTGCCTTCTTTGAGTCCAGATGAAAATTAACGCGACTAGGTGATGCATACACAGTTTTTACAATCTGCATGATATAAGATCAGAGAATATGATTATTATTGGCTCATAGATTACAAAACTAAAATGAGGCTCAGAAAGAAATATCCAATTTATCTTTGGTCCAACACTCCTAGGGAATGTACTCTCTTTTTGAAAAAAATGTAGTTGGATTCATTTTCAGTTTCCTTAGTCTTGTCTTAATAGGCACATGATTAAAAAAAAAACTGGACTCACATATTTTGAACAGAGGAGTGTATAACTACTCTTTGGCTTCAGTTTGTTTTTCATATGAAAAAATTCAAAGAAGAGCTGAAGAGTCTAGAGTAATTTCATCCAACACTTTTAGGATCTCTAACCTTGTAGATAGGAGAGAGTTTCGAGTCTTTACTTCCTTGGTACTTCTTAAGGGCCTCGATACTAAAAACACGGGTAGATGTTACCATGATGAAGTAAAATGGAAAGCCGAAAAGCCATATGATAAATAGAGTATTAACCCCCGAAGAAACAGGTCATTAACTTGACTCAAGGCCCAATCACTGAAACGAATAAGATGTATCTGAGATTCCAACCTAGGAAACAGTTATACTAAATTAATGCCTGATGCAATAACAAGAGTTTAAACCAAAAAAGAAGAAGAAAATAGGATAGTAATACTTGGACAACAGTACATAACAGAACAAAAATTGGTCATGTAAATTAGACCGACATGAAATTAGGACATGATGCCGCTAATCACAATCTGAAGATGACATCGTTACCTGCAGATCGCCACCGTAACAGTGAATGATGTGTGAGCAATCATGTTCAAATAAAATGATTTCCTCCAATCAACTTCAGCCAGACTTTCACCAAGCAGCTCATCCAACTGCCTCAAAAAGGATAATAAATGTGTTTATAGACAATACATAGCAATAGAACAAATAAATTGGTACTTTGAAGTGTCAAGGGGTCTAATTCCCAAATAAATAAGATATGATGGATCATGAAAAGCTTTGGCATGTACTCTATGAAAGAACAATCCCTTACAAAAATACAGGTCGTGCAGTAGCTCAGCGTACAATCTAAGACCTTGTAATATATAATTTCTTCTTTACAAAAGAAATGTTAATAAGACTTAACCAGAGATATGTATCGTTTCTACAGTTATTACCTTAGGTGCCCACCTGCGCACAAAGTAAGGAGCTGGTGCTTCCTCATTTTCAGTAAAACCATATGATTTACAGCTCTGGTAAAAGTAATAAGACATTCACAAAAATAAGCAAGCAGGATAATACGATGTTCTAAGTTTTCGGTTCAGTGAAAAAGTGCAAGCTACATACCAGTTTTCTTACAAAAAATAAAAGATCATCGTCTTGCCGCCTCCTTGATTCCATGCATCGGATGAAGTACACATCAAACACACCATGCCAGAAATTTGAGTCCATCTCTACATCTGACACATCTTGCTCATCATTACACATCTTTCCTAACGACTTTGAGTGCTTTTTCACCATACTCAGAATCTCATGCCTGAGACACATGAATCAAACCACAGAATCAACTAAAAGCCACTCTTAGAAACCTTTAACATTCTTACACAAAGTCATCACTGTTTATCTGCAAGCTTTTAAGCATTTAATGGTGGACGAACGAAATCAATTAAAGCGAACGTAAACCGAAAACTATCTCACTTCAGTTTCAGCAATATTACTGGAAATTGTTCAGAAAAACTCCGAAATTCACTCTGCAAATACAACCGAAACTACTGGAACTAAGCACGATCAAGCATAGAACACAGAAGAATCTGAATCGTATTATCCCGACTTCTTACCTAGAAAGAGTCTCTTCTCCATCGTTGAGCATTTCTACCCTCACGGCTGGCAAGCTCCGATTCTGCTAAATTCTTCGCGGTTTGGTTACGAGAAACGTTGCTACGATCTCCTGATCGAATAGGGCTTTTTCCTCAAAGATCTCTCTCACTCACTGTTCGTTTCTAATTTTGCTTAATTCCGATGTGAGGGAGAAGATAGAAAGAAATAGAACATAAAACGTCGATTTGATTTGCTTCGGATTTAGCCTTGGCCTGTTGCGTCAATCGCAGAACGAGGAACCTCTCAATAACTTAATGATTTGATTTTTTTTTTTAACATTTATTCCAGTGGTTATACAACATTCATACAATTAAGTGATCCATTATGGATAACATACAAGAATCGAACCTTGACTGTGTAGTGATATTGGAAAATTCAGAGATGGCGACTTATCAACTGCAACTACATGTTCTCATCACCTAAAATGCTATCGGAGGCTCGAACCTAGGTCAAGAGACTCACGCCCCCACTTATCACTGGCGAGCTATTTTGCAACTTAATGATTTGATTCGGTGAATGAAATTTAGTATTTTTTCTATTTACTTTTTTTTAACACAAATATCCTTTCATATATAAAACCTTTGAAAAAGCTTTAAAAATGTCACTAGAGCTACAATAGTCAGTCATGTCTGAGAATTACATTTCCAAAACTTTACTAAGGATTAGTTTTAGACTGACTCAACTGATTTTCACTCGGACACTACATAAACAAAATAAAACAACTCTCTAAAAAGCAATAGCCAGATCCACAACTATTCCAAAAATACAATCCAGTGACCGTAAGATCCAGACAACAACAAAAAACACTATCCTCTTCGGATCACGAGATCTTATCCTCTTTGGATCTTGATCTGCAAAAACAAAACTAAAATTTAGTATATTTTTTCTATTTACTTAAATACAAAAATGATATGGGATTTTTTTGACATTTAAAAGACTTTTTACACAAGATGTTTGATCATTATGCTATATTTGATAATTTTCATATGAATTCTTTTTTTTGTCAACCTTAAATTTTTAAAAATATTTGATTATTTTTATAACTTTATTAAATATTTTTAAGTCAAAAATTTACATTAAATTCCTCAACATATGTTTGTTTTGAAACAAAAAAGTTAGTATAAAAAGGGCATTTTTTGTAAAACAAAAAAAAATACTAGATGATATTTGGGGTTTAAGTATGAGTAGAGAGAGATACTCCTTAATGTTTTGATACAATATCAGTTATATGTTTCTATGACTTGTGATGTAGTTCCCTTATATTTATATAGATGCAAATATTATCTCAAGAATCTTCTTTATCAATTAGAATCAATCTTTGTGGACAACTATAAGTCTACATTATTCAGCTCTAAAACTATAAAACCAATAGGATGTTGAAGCTGAAGATCTCATGTCCCTAACATACTCTAACGAACTAAAAGATCGATACGATGATTAGTAATGCTGGTTTAAGCAAACCGGAAAACCTCGAACAAAGCGGTTTACGACGTGAAGGTAAACGGCGAGGCAAACAGTGATTATCACTGAAGATTTAGCACCTACATATCCAACCACTTGACGTCCTCTATCTGTAACTTGTTCATGAATCGCATCCAAACTCCTCTTAAAGCTTTGTGATGTCTTCAAGATCACAAACTGAACGATTGATCTCATTGTCTCGAGTGTCACTCTTCCCGTAACATCAAACATGAACTTCCTATTGCTCGGTACTGCTAATGTAGTCGTAAGCGCCTCTGTCCATCCGTTTGTCGAATCATTTCTGTTCGAGGAAGAAGACTTCATCTCGGTTTCTTCGAACTTCGAGGATGTGAAGACCTCGTGAGATGTTCTCATGAATGTCTCAAGAGCTCCATTGCAGACCGAAACAAGAACATCTCGAGCGCTATCTCGATGTTTCGGATTTGTCAAACCAGAGAATATCTGATCGTAAGTGTTGATCCTAGCCGTTTTCTCGATGTATACTGATACTGCTGAGCTAGTGAATCTCTGAATGCAATCTGCTAAAAGCTCTCTACACATATCATCACAGAGCAAACTCATCCATCTAGGTTTTGTTGTTGCTGTCTCTAAAGAATCAACAACACTCTCAATCTCATGAGAGTAAAATCCAAGAACAAGATTCTTCGCAAAGCTACCAACTACAACGGAGACAAAACCAGTTCCTGCTTCTGAGAAAAAGACTCTCTCAACTACACTTGAATTCGGTTCTACCTCAACGTTTCTAGATTCCTGATCGAAGCTATACCCACGGAAAACCCCAATCGCTACGGCCTCAGAAACCCTAGTTAGAGAATCAGTGAATTCTTTAAATTTAGTGATCTTTGCCACCTGCTTCAAGCTGTTCGGGATTTCGTCGGAATCGGATTCCAGAAACTCCTTCAAGTCTCGAGAAACAATACTTATCGTCTCCGCCGAATCGATAACTAATTCGGCAAAGGAAAAGATTCCGCCGATTAGCTTCATCAGACGCTTCCTCTTCCTCGCGATGTATGGAGAATTGTAAACCTTGTAAACTCCATAACCCGAAACTCCGAAAACGGTTAGTAAAATCAGCCATTTCCGTCTTCTTTGAGGTGAAATAGAACCTATCTCTCCCAATCGAAGAATGTCCATTAGAAAATACAGCGAATTGGAACTGCAAAACGCAGAGAGAGAGAGAGAGAGAGAGGCTAAGATTTAGGATTATAAATGGTCTGCAAAATTGGGGAAGAGATTGAAATTTGGGATTGTGAAATTCGTGAGTAGAAGAAGGGATGATTTGATTACGTGATTGATTTGGATAGAAACATGAAATATAGAACCAAGAAGTAAGGAACTCCAAAGGGCGAGAGAGAACCGAAACAAAGAACAAGTTGACGAAGAAAACGACGAATCTTTGGTTTGGTTCTTATGGAATCTTCCGGTTAGGGAAAAACCATTTGGTTCTCTTTTTTGTCAACAACCATTTGGTTCATATCGAGTGTACAAATTTACTCTTTTTCTTTTAACACAAAAAACATTTTTCATTAAAGTTATCAAAGTGCATTACAACACCAAAATCACGATCACAATAGCTGAAAATAATTAAACTTAAAACAATCAAATTTTCCTAAAAAATATTCATCTAAATTTCATTAAAAAATAGTTTAAAGTTTATTTAGATGACCCTCAAACTAACACTAGTTACACGAAATAAACAACGATCCTCCAAAAAGTGATGGTCAAAATCATAACAATTCCGAGAACACAAACAAGTAACCATGAGATCCTAATCAGTTAAAAATGCTAGACAAGATCATTCCGTCAACTGAAATAAGACTCGTCACCGGTCTTCGTAAATGAGAGCCATAATGGGAAATACCATTTGATATCAACAACTCCACGAGAGATTGCTGCGGTTATGATTGACAAAGCATTACCAGACTATGTCCTGTTCAAGTCTGGATACGCAAGTACTCAACCACCAGAGATATCCCAAAAAGTCATCTTAACATCTCATGATTCCCTCTCCGCAACACCTGTTGGAAAAAAACTGTCTGAGAAGCATTCTAACACCAAAAGCAGGGAGAGATAACCGTTTTGAACCCAAAATTTTGTCTTTGTCAAATTTAGATCCGTAAATGCCACCTCTGAAGAACCTCCACTGATCTACCTCAGCTCCGTCGAATGCTAATGCCAACCACTAGCCCTGCCGAGGACCACCACCGAGACCGCCATCCCAACTAAGAAACTACAGCCTTGCCAAACACCCGAATCACCGCCGGCATCTCCAAAAAGCCACCATCAAAACTAAGAGATTTGACAATTGGAAAGATAAAACAATAAAACTCAAACAAAATCATTAAGCCCGGACGACATCAGAGCTGTGGGAGCCTCCAACTGCCGGTCGGAGGTTGCAAAATCAAAAGCTATGATTCGAGGAGAAAATGGGGGAGGGGGATACTGGGGGCACTCAAATCAAATAAACTAGATTTACTCATTATCTTATTTTTAACTAAAATAAAACAATTTAAAAAAATTAGTGAAACAATTTAAAAAAAATGTCAAAAAGTTCTTATATGGCTGAACATATCATTAATAAAAAATGATATTTTGCATTTTTTGAAAAAATTCAGCAAAAAAAAAACTTTTATTTTTTAATCAACCTAAAACATTTCTAACGTCAAAAGAGAAGAGTATGACACAAAAATAATAGTTCAATTGAATTTACATCATTTGGAATCAAAGTCAAAGGTCCATCCCCAAATTGTATTCATCTAATCTAATCTATCTATTAATTGGAGGCTTGAAGATCTGTTCACCTGAATCATATAAGTCTTATGTTAACCATGTGTTTTTATCATGTTATTCAAATTTCTATCTTTTGTTTTCTGTTTTATTTTATTTTATTTAATTTTTTTTTGAAAAAAAGCTAGAAGATTATTATATTTTATTTGCATTTTTAAAAATTTAAAATAAATCCATCAAAAGTTTTAGAGTTGTTTTCTGTTTTTGTTCTTTAAAAAAAATCCAAAATCCAAAATATTTTTTTTTTATTTTCTTTCTTAAACTTTTTTTGGTATTTGTTTCTTGTAATTTTTTTAAAAAGTATTTAAATTGTTTCAATCCTTTTTTAAAATAAAAAAAATTACAGTTTTGCATTCAAACCAAAAACATAAAAAACCAAAACCCACAACATCCTCAAAGTAAACAGTTTTGAGGACAAAACTATTTAAAGAGAAAGAGAATGATGCAATATTGAAAACAATGAATCAAAAGTCTTTAATACACGGTTTTATTATCAGAATCTGCATACTCATCTTCATGATTTGACAAAGGCAAATGAAGCTTCCCATTTCATGTCAAAAGCTAAATCGGTGGCAAGAAAATCAAAAATTGATAAGCTAATTTTTCTCTTTTGTCTTTTTTTTTTAAATGTGTATAATTTTATTTTTCTGTAATTTCTATGACCATGAATATCTGGTAAAGGAGCCTATACAAGTGCAGCTCATTTTATTGTAAAGAACCTTTGAATTGAATTTTTTTAAAAAAACTTTTTTATAAATAGTTTATTTTTTGTCTTGTTCTTGTTTTATGTCGTTTATGTCTCCATAAACAAAATATTGGAGTGTATCATGAGCCTTGCACAAATAGTGGGGTCTATTTCGATCCACCACTATCAATACATATGTTGTTTAAAATTTATATTTGAAGTGTATGCGACAAAGAGAGTAGCTCCTTTGAATTTTACATCAATAATAGATTTTGGTATTTGCTTTGCTTTGCATTCTTCCAGATATCCAATTTTTTTGGATCGAATCATAACATATCACAATTCAAAGTGAATGTAACAAATATTTTTCCCAACCCTAACTGCCATGGGAGACTTATAACTCGAGCTACTAAGGAGTAGCACAAAAATCAGAGATTAATCAAAGTTTAATCGGAGATTAGTTTTTTGTAATTTTAGGGCTGACGATCAATTTCCTCACGAAGTTTGGCTTATAGCACCAGATCTACACAAACTTAAAGCCACTTGTTAAACCCCAACACACTAAAGTTCTAATCTTAAATCTCCACTGTACCGAACTTCTAAATTTATTTCCCCACGAAACGGAAGTTCGAAACTTGATAGAACATAACCGAATTGAACCTATGGTTTAAACAAAACCAGACATATCGTAACCAATAACAAAATAAATTAAACCGACATTTAACCAATAAACCAAGGTATAATCCAAATACAACCCAATTACGACTCGCTTAAATCCTAACCCACGGAAGAAAGAGAAAAAGGTTTCTCTGCCGGAAGCACCGGGAGTAGCTGTGGAGGTGAAGCCGTGGAGATGAAAAGGTATATAGAGAAGAAAAAAACCTACTAGATTTACTCGTGGAGATTGTTAATTTTGTAATGTTCGGAAATGATTTTTGGTATCTGCAGTCATATGTTACTTCTTCAATCATTAATATGAATTGTATATTGAAGAGTAAATAACTTGCATCATAAATCAAACTGTTCTAATAATTTAAATCATAGGTGCAATGTCTTTTGTGAATCCTACGACTCTTAACCATATGTTTTAACCATATGTTTACAAGGCCTTATGAAAAAACTATTCAAATGAATTATTTAATTAGAATATTATTCTTTCACTCTCCACTGCCATTTTCCCGAGAGAACGAGAGAAAACAAAAAATGGAAGGAAGAAGAAAAGCTTTACTTTTTACTATATGTTTCTTCTTCCTCTCTCTCCGTTTCATCTCTTCCTTTCATGCTTTTCAAACCCTAATCCCCAATTCTCATTCTCTTCCTTCCGCTTCTCCCACCTTCTTCTAACCCGAAAATGATCTCGATTCTGAGTCGTTGATAGGATCCGAATCTGAACCCAGATCCGACTCCGATTCGTCGATTACACTAAACCTCGACCACATCGATGCTCTCACCTCCAACAGAACGCCAGAAGAGCTCTTCAGTTTTCGTTGCTGACTTGTGGAATTTAGGGTTTTAGATTTTTAAGGAGAATAAGAAAGGAATCGAGTTCCGAAGGAGAAGAAAAAAGAGGAGTCAGGTTATTTTTGTGTAATCGGGTTTTTTTATGTAATCGGGTTTTTCAATAATATTTTGTTTACGGATTTCCTGTTTCGCACCGGTTAATCACAAAAACCGCTTTAAATCAGGATTACGGGGAAATAGAGTTAGAATTTTGGCATGTTGGGGATTGAAGTTTAATTCTTTTGTGCGTGTGGATTTAAAATGCGGCCTTAAGTATGTGTGGGTCTGGTGCTATAAGCCATACATAGTGTGGAAATGGGTTATCAACCCATAATTTTAACATATATAGTTAAACTAATTATTTTATGTAGAAAACTGTGAAAAACGCAGCTTACTCTAGTGGGAGTCAATTTTTGAATTCTCATATGATGAGGTTGACACCAATAGTGTTGAAAAAAAAATTCGTCTTTTATTTTTTTTATTTTTTCATTAGTAAAGAATAAATGACAAAATTACTTTCGTATTCCTCTCTTAGAAAATATCTGCAAACCCTAAAATCCGCAGCCTGTAGTTTGTCTTCACAAATTTAATCAATTTCTTGTTTTATCTAGTCACTATAGCAAAATATAATAGATCTATCGAGTAATTTAGAGCTGGGCAAAATATCCGGACCCGGAAACCCGAACTAACCCCGACCCATAGTTTGATAAAATACCCAAACTGATCTTAAATTTTTATTTTCAAAAAACCGAACCCGAATTCGAACTGAACCAAGAACCAAATATGTACCTGAAATATCTTAAAAACAATTATATTTTCAAATTTATTAATTATATTTAGACTTATAATAATTAAAATACCCAAAATTACAATTATAAATCCATAATTTTCAATTATTTTAAGATTAAAATAATCAAAACACTAAAAAACTGAAATATCTAAAAGTTTTAAGTTATAATTGTCAAAATTTAACTAATTTTTATTTAAATTTAATTATTTTTTATTTTTTAAAATATATTCGGTATCCGAACCCGACCTGAATCAAAGTGGAGCAAACCCGATCCGAATATAAAAAATATCTGAATGGTTCCTATTCTCTAAACCCAAAAAAATCAAATTACTCGAACTGAATCCGAACGGATACCCGAATTCTAAAAGCTAGAGTAACTATGGATTTATATCTATTTTCTCTTTGTTATCGACTAAAATTCCATTGAATTATATCAAAATGGCAACATTAAAGTCATACATAACTATTATGCGAATTATGACACAATACCAATGTACGCGATATACTACAAATGGTACAAAAAGATAAAATTCACGATGCGTCCTGGTTGAGAACGCTTTACTCGCTAAACAAATGCACATATTTATAATATTTCTTTGGATATCTTCTTAGCACGATTCTTTTACCTTTCTTTATCTTAAAAATGTTTCTTAATCATCTTAATAAAACACATTATGCATGGTACTACCCCTAGATGTACGACCATGTGATACCAATTAGTCTGTATCAGTGTAAATATCATAGACTTTAACCTAATCCTAATCCGTTAACATTATCTTCCCAAAAAAATCAGAATTGTCAGTTTTCCTTCTGGACTTTTCTATGAAAGTATGACCATCTTTTTCCATCCACCAAGTTATAATCAGTCGATGCTTAAATCTGAGGCCATAAATTATCAAGAAATCCTTCTTTAAATCACGAGACAAAAACATAGCCGGAACGTGATACAAACCAATACCAACCATTATCCACTTCAAGTATTTTTTCAGTTTTCTAAGAAAAAAAAAAGATAAATGCCGTTAGAATAAGGTTTTGAGCCACCTATGTTGTGTCTCCTGGCCACCGTGGCTTTAAGCCTCGATTTTATGTTCCAAAAAAATTGTGTTTCTCCGGTTAATTTATCCAGCTAAAAAAAGTCACTGTAACTCAAGGGCAACAGAAAAATGCTGGCAAGAGAAGACTTGAGGAAGAAAATGTTGGAACAATATATTAATAAGCATGTGGACTTATAATATATAATTAAAACACTACAAGAAAACAAGCCGGAAACTGACGGATTTTCCGACGGACAAAGTTCTGTCGGAAATTTCCGACGGATTTCCGACGGAAAATGCACATAAGCAATTTCCGTCGGAAATCCGTCGGAAATAAAATCCGTCGGTAACCCGTCGGAAACTTTCCCACGGATTACCCACGAATGTATCCGTCGGTATATTTCTGACGGGTTACCGACGGAATGTAGCCGTTGAATATTACCGTTCGAATATTACCGTTTAAATATATACGTTACATGACCGTTTAAATATATCCGTTGAATCCGTCGGAAATCCGTCGGAAATCCGTCGGAATACGTCGAAATTTCCTTATAAAACACATCGTTCCTCTCATTTATAATCACAATAACAAAAACTCTCATCTACAAACTCTCTATAAAAATGTCTTCTTCAGATCCTTTTAATTATTTTCGATCATGGATTGACAAACCTCATCAAATTCCAGAAACGGGCTTACTTACTGATGAATATAGAGAAGGTGTGCAAGAGTTTATGGCACTTGCGACTAACCAGAAGAAAGCAAGGAAAACCGGTAAAATCTATTGTCCTTGTAAAAAATGTCGGAATCGTAGATTAATCGTGATAGATGAAGTATGGTCACACCTTTATTGTCATGGGTTTGTGCCGGGTTACAAGATTTGGTATAATCATGGCGAAAATGATACGATGGTTAGTAATTATGGTAGTACTAGTGAACAATATGTTGGAGATAGTACTATTTTAGTAGAACCGGCAGTAGAGGTTGAAAGTATCGTAGGTCATGTTCAGATGGTGAACGATGCATTTCGTGAAAGCATGCCATCGGTTGCTGAGTATGGAGATAGAGGGGAAGAACCTAATGCAGAAGCTCGAAAATTCTTTGATATGTTAGATGCTGCTAAAAATCCTTTATATGGTGGGTGTAAAGCTGGACATTCTCCTTTATCAGCTGCAACTAGGCTAATGGGTATAAAGACGGATTTCAATTTGAGTGAAGATTGTGTCGATGCAATCGCTGATTTCGTGAAAGACATTTTGCCAGAAGATAATCTTGCACCGGCATCATTCTATGAGGTAGAGAAACTTGTTGCTGGGCTTGGGTTACCGTATCAGATGATAGATGTATGCATCGACAACTGTATGATTTACTGGAGAGAGGACGAAGGCCGGACGACCTGTCGTTTTTGTCGAAAACCTCGGTATAAGGAAACAGGTGGACGCGTGTCAGTGCCATATAAACGGATGTGGTATTTGCCGTTAACAGATAGATTGAAGAGGTTATATCAGTCAGAGCGGACAGCAGGAGCAATGAGATGGCATGCAGAGCATACGATGGATGGAGAAATTGCTCATCCCTCAGACGCAAAAGCATGGAAACATTTTCAATCAGTGTATCCTAGTTTTGCGTATGAGTTGAGGAACGTATATCTTGGCTTATGTACTGATGGTTTCAACCCTTTTGGGAAGCACGGGAGACAATATTCATTGTGGCCGGTAATCGTAACACCTTATAATTTGCCGCCATCTTTGTGCATGCGACGAGAGTTCTTATTTCTTACCATTCTCGTCCCTGGACCAGAGCATCCGAAGAGAGCATTAGATGTGTTTTTACAACCATTGATTTATGAGCTACAAATGTTATGGGAGCATGGAGTTCAGACGTTTGATGTTTCTTGTCAGCAGAATTTTGTCATGCGAGCGGTACTTATGTGGACCATTAGCGATTTTCCAGCATATGGCATGCTATCAGGATGGACAACGCACGGAAGGTTATCGTGTCCGTACTGTCAAGATAACACAGATGCGTTCCAATTGAAGCACGGACGCAAAACGTCTTGGTTTGATTGTCATAGGTGTTTCCTACCAAGAGATCATCCTTATCGGCGTAGCACCTCATTGTTTAGGAAGAACAGGAGAGTAAGTCATGGTCCACCTCCAGAATTAGATGGACAATATTTATTGGATCAGTTCAGAGACTTTGGTGCAGATAAGACCGTTGATTGTGGTGGTAACGGCCATCATCCTGTTGATGGTTGTGGCAACATACATAATTGGCACAAGAAGAGTATTTTCTGGGATTTGCCTTATTGGAAAAATCATATATTGAGGCATAATTTGGATGTCATGCACATTGAGAAGAACTTTTTCGACAACATTATGAACACCATTCTCAATGTCCAGGGGAAAACGAAGGACAATTTGAAGTCTAGATTGGACTTGCCTGATATTTGTTCTCGAACAGCACTTCATGTGACAGGGAACGGGAAGCCTCCGGTACCGACTTTTCGTTTGGATGAACCTTCAAAGGCGGCATTTTTTGATTGGATTGCTGAAAGTGTTAGATTTCCAGACGGATACGCATCTAACCTTCGGAACTGCGTTGATCATGGAGAAGGAAAGTTTACTGGGATGAAGAGTCACGATTGTCATGTGGTGATGCAACGCCTCCTTCCGTTTGCCTTTGCATATCTTCTACCACGTAATGTACACGAAGCAATTGCAGGTATACAATCAAAATTTTTATCTACATATACTAGTTATACTAATAATTTAATTATTAATTAATTATTTATTCATGTATCTTATGCAGGTATTGGTGCCTTTTTTCGAGATATATCTTCGCGGTCTCTAACATCAGGCGGTATCCGCAACCTAGCAGATAATATACCTGTCATTCTTTGCAATTTGGAGAAGATATTTCCGCCTTCCTTCTTTGATGTTATGGAACATCTAACAATTCATCTCCCTCGAGAAGCTGAGCTTGGGGGCCCAGTTCAGTACCGTTGGATGTATCCTTTTGAACGGTATATGTTTCATCTAAAAAAGAAGGTTAAAAATCTGAGCAGAGTGGAGGGTTCTATTGTCGCACAGAACATCAATGAAGAAAAGTCACATTTTGCGGAGTTCTACTTTCCATCTCAAGTGAAAACGAAGAGTCGTAGAACAGCTCGACATGATGACGGAGGCGTACAACCACAATATCCGGTTGCTGTTCCTGGTATTTTTTTAGAGGTTGGACGACTTAGTGGAAAAGGTAAGAAGCGGAGACTTTCAGCACAGGAGCGGAATCATTTGCACATGTATATTCTTACAAACTGCGACGGCATTGATGAATATGAGAGGTATAATTACTATTTTTCAATTTATTTTCCTTATGGTTCTTTTACTATATATATATGTTAACGTGATGATCTCTTTAATATCATAGGATTTATATGGCATATCAACGTTTTGCATACTCGGATAAAACAGAAGATGAGTTATTGGAACGTAAAGAAGCGGAGTTCGCACGTTGGTTGAGAGATTATGTAAGTAGTTTGAACACCTTGTATATATAATGAATGATTTATTTTACTAAGTTTATATTTTATTGATACAGGTCACGACAGAGATGGCTAATGGACAAACATTTCCCACGTGGTTAGAAGAAATTATCCGTTTTCCACTAGCCAACGTGCAATCACATGTGAGGTATAGCTCACGGGGGTATGCCTTTAAGATTCTTCGGGAAGATAGGAGTGTGACAACTTCAGATTACGGTGTATCCTCTCAGTCCGGTGATCTAACATACTATGGTGTCATACGTGAGATTTTTGACGTTCAATATCCGGGAATGCTCGGTTTGAGATGCGTTGCATTTTTATGCGACTGGTACGACCCATTAGTTGGAAGTGGTGTAAGACACGACCAATTTGGTGTTACATCAGTACATAGCAGAAGGCGGCTCCAAAAATACGATCCATTCGTACTTGCTTCACAAGTAGACCAGGTTAGTTTTTTACCTTAAATTTTAATTTTGTATTAACTTTGTATGAATTTTAATTTTTAACTTTATTATATTGTGTAGGTTTGTTATATTCCCTATCCTCGGGTTACAAACAGACATGACCCGTGGATTACTGTAACATCTATAAACCCGAGAGGCAGGGTCAGTGGGGTGTCCGAACATGAACCCCTCCAACAAAGTTTTGTAGGTTTGGGTTCAATCGAATATTCTCTTGAGGTGGACCTTGTTGTTGACTTCACTGTACACACGGACGATCAGGTGTTTGACGATTCAGAGGAAGATTTGGAGGAATTCGAGGAAGCTTCCGATTCAGGAGACTCAGATTACTCATCATCGGACGATTCAGAGTAGTAGTTTGTTTGTAATGTAAATGACTTTTTTTTTTCAACACTTGATATTTGTGCACAATTTATATATTTATTATATTTGTCAAAATGTTTTTATGTTTTTGTTAATATTATATCTTCAATGTTGAACTTACAGGTGTATTTACATGTATATGATCTATATATATATTAGATTTTAAGATTAAAATTTATGAAAAATAAGGTGTTTACAAGAATTTGAAAAACAAAATTGAATTTTACAATTTCCCACGGATTTCCGACAGATCCTGAATTTTTTTAAAATCCGTCGGAAATCCGTGGGAAATTTCCCACGGATTTCCGACGGATTCTGAATTTTTTATAATCCGTCGGAAATCCGTGGGAAATTTCCCACGGATTTCCGACGGATTCTGAATTTTTTAGCTTTCCAACACGCGGCATATACGTGCCGCCTAAATTATCGTATATTTCAGAATCCGTCGGAAATCCGTGGGAAATTTCCCACGGATTTCCGACGGATTCTGAATTTTTTAGCTTTCCAACACGCGGCAAATACGTGCCGCCTAAATTATCGTATATTTCAGAATCCGTCGAAAATCCGTGGGACGGATTCTGAATTTTTTAGCTTTCCAACACGCGGCAAATACGTGCTGCCTAAATTATCGTATATTTCAGAATCCGTCGAAAATCCGTGGGAAATTTCCCACGGATTTCCGACGGATTCTGAAATTTTTAGGGTTTTCGACACGCGGTCAAATGCGCCGCGTATCGAAAAAATTAATTAGGATTTCCGACGGATTTCCGACGGAATATCCGTCGGACAGCCCATTAATTCAAGAAATGCGAAATCTCTTCCCCATTTCTTCTCCTTCTCTCCCGCACAGAGTTTTTTCCTCCTCTCCCTCTCCGGCGAATCTCCGGCGTGTCCTCCTCTCCCTCTCCGGCGAGTCCTCTTCCTCCTCTCTTCCTCTCCGGTATGTACTCCACCTCTTCTTTCCTCTCTTCTCTTTCTCTCCGCGTGATTCTTATGATTTCTTCTCCTTTTGTAGATCTCTCTCTCCGCCAGCCACCTTTCTCACCGCCGGCCACCACTTGTCACCGCCGGCCACCTCTTCTCACCGCCGGTCATATCCTCTCCTCCACCAATGTGAGTTTTTTTTTTTTGATTTATGATTTTAATTTTACATTTAAAGATATAGAATTATAGATTTTAGATTTTAGAATTGTAGAATTTAGTAATTAGAATTTCAGATTTTTAGGAATTATTAATTTAGATTTTAGGAATTATAATTTTAGATTATAGTAATTACAAATTAGATTTTAGATTTTTAGAAATTAGATTTTAGGATTTTTATAATTTTAGATTTTAGAAATTACAAATTAGATTTTAGATTTTTAGAGATTAGATTATAGGATTTTTATAATTTTAGATAGGAATTATAATTTTATATTTTTATTTATATGAATTAGGAATTAGAATTTTAAATTTTAATATATTTATATTTTTAGATTTTAAGAATTATGAATTATTTTTTAGGATTTTTATAATTTTAGATTTTAGGAATTATAATTTTATATTTTTCTTTATATGAATTAGGAATTAGAATTTTAGATTTTAGGAATTAGAATTTTAAATTTTTCTTTATATGAATTAGGAATTAGAATTTTAGATTTTAGGAATTAGAATTTTAAATTTAAATATTTTTAGATTTTTAAATTTTATGAATTAGAAATTATAATTTTAGATTTTAGGAATTATAATTTTAGATTTTAGGATTTTTAGAATTAGAATTTTAGATTTTAGGAATTAAGATTTTAGTTTTTAGGAATTTTAGAATTTTAATATTTTATTATTATAGATTTTAGGATTATAATTATTTTTTTTAAATTTTTAAAATTTTCTAATATTTTGTTTTTCTTTTTCTTCTGGAATAACGAAGACGCTTTACAGTTGGGCAGTGGCTCACAAGGCCGCAGATCTCGGGGTGTGCGGATTTCTCGGGCCTCGCCTTCTACCGGAAACAGCTCGGGAACCCATGTTCCGGAGTCTCAGCAGTCCGCTGCTCGGAGCAGGCTTACCATCGAAGAGCTAGTCCAGCAGCCTAATCGTGGTCATTGCATTCGTCTCGACCCGAACTATGAAGACGGTACTTGGTAAGTAGTTTTGATTGTTATTTCAATTTTTTAAAATGTTTAAATTTTTTCTAATGATTTGTGTTTTAAATTTTTGTAGGTTTAAGGTGTCGTCTGAGATCACAAAGGCGATTCTACGGATGCTCCACAACCAGTTGGAGTTTCCGTACCCGAGGTACAAGGACATGCCGAAAGAAGAGAAGGACACGTGGCACCGAACTTTCGCGGTAAAAATCTTTTATATTTAATTATGTCAATTTTACTTTTATATAATATTATTATTATTATTGGTTATGCAGCAAGACTTCACGTGGGAACCATCCCTCACGGCAC
The DNA here is from genome assembly GCA_039880935.1 of Streptanthus diversifolius. Lineage (NCBI taxonomy): Eukaryota > Viridiplantae > Streptophyta > Magnoliopsida > Brassicales > Brassicaceae > Streptanthus > Streptanthus diversifolius. The sequence goes on from JAXGFM010000007.1 coordinate 2,342,414, forward strand.
ATGTACTTGCCCAATTTGACAAGTATGCCGCGCGCTCGTATTCCAGCCACATGTATGAGTGGAAGCAGCATTGGATTCTCGGCAAAGATAAGCCGAAGGACCTTGAGGACGACGTGTGGCAGGGATTCTGCCACTATTGGGCGAACCCAAACACGAAGAAGCTCTCCGAGACAAACTCGAAGAACCGGAAGAGCGACCGAGGTGGAAAGGGAATCTACGTTCATAACGGCGGTGCGAAAACCGTCGAACGAGAAGCAATGGAAATGGTAAGTTTAATTTTAATAAACATAATTATATTTATGTTTATTATTATTTATTAACAATATTTCACAGGCGCAAAGAGAAGGCGTGGCTCCCGACTATCTCCGCGTGATCGAACAAAGACACACCAACAAAAAAACTGGTGTGATCCAGGATCAGGGCATGCGTGAGGTAGTCGAGAAAAGCAAGAAGAAGAAGGAGGATCGACAGCAAGAAGTTGGACTCTCGCAGCTTAATCTCGACGGGTCTTCCTCGTCGAATGAGCTACCCCGGGAAGAGATCAACGAGATTGTTCTCAGTGTAAGTTTTCACAACTGGAACTTGTATTCAATAAATTTTTTTATAAGATCATAACTAACAACATTTTTTTTTTTCATAGGAAACTCGGAAAGTCAAAGGACGGTTCGCTGGGTTAGGCGGACTTCCGACTCAGGAATCGTCTTCTGCTACTCCGCTGTTTACGCCGCTCAGGTACAGAGATGAGATCCAAAGGCTATCACAGACGGTCAGAGAGCGTGATGCGGAGGTCGAGGACCTGAAGTCCGCATACACCACAACTCAAGAAGAGCTCGCCTCCACCAAGTCTCAGCTCTCTTCGTTGCAGCAAACAATGAAGGCGGCATTTCCGCATCTTTTTCCTCCGGATGACTAGTTTTTTTTATTGTAATTTGAATAATATTTTATTTATAATAAATTTCATTTTCAAAATTTAAATTCATTTGATTTTAAATTTATTTACAAATTTTAATTTAATAATAAAAAATAATTTTTTTTTAAAAAATGTTTTACAAATTCCGTCGGAAATACGTCGGTAACAATCCGTCGGAAATCCGTCGGTAAAAACACCGTCGGAAATCCGTCGGTAAAAACACCGTCGGAAATCCGTCGGTAAAAGTTCGTCGGAAATCCGTCGGAAACAACACCGTCGGAAATCCGTCGGTAACACCACCGTCAAAAATCCGTCGGTAACAGTCCGTCGGAAATCTGTCGGAAACGTTGCCGTCGGAAATTCCGTCGGAAAGTATTTCCGTCGGAATTCCGTCGGAAATTTCCGACAATTTTCCGGCGGCTTTTTCTGTCGAAAATGTCCGACGGATTTTCGACGGATATTAATTTCCGACGAACTGTAACCGACGGGCAAAATCCGTCGGAAATCCGTCGGAAAAGCCTTGTTCTGACGGATTTCCGACGGATTTTGCCGTCAGATTCCGCTTGTATTCTTGTAGTGAAATGTGAATGAGAATTTGTTTATGGGAGGTCAAAATTTTTTTGTAACTTACAAATTTTAGTATTAAAAACCAAATAAATTTGGTCATTAAATCTGTTTGACCACCAAGCTATTCCTCTCTTATAAATACGAAGCTAATTGAAGGAAAAAATCATCCTTTCATTCTAAAAGGAAGAAAACACCATTTGACACATTTTAGATATTCTTTGAGAAGTTTCTAAGTGTTGAAGCTCTCTTGAAATATATTTTTGGTTGTTGGTGTTAGGTGCTAGTAGCTAAGGAATTTACAAGGTTTAACATATTCCTACTTTCTCTCTCTTCTACTTCTCTCTTTCAAAAGTAGATTTTATGTTCTTGAGTATATAGTAGATAATTATCTAATAGATTCACAACATAAATGAAGCATGTTTGTCTTATATGTTTGGTTGTATCCTGAGATTCAAAGAATTCATGAAAACCATCTCATTGCGGGCATTTTATTGAGTTAAAATTGTAGAACCTTATAAAACCGGAATTTAGAAATATCAATTTGCAATACAATTTATTTCTTTAAATTAAAATAAACTATTAAACTCATATATATATATATATATTTTAACATAGACATATATATATATATATATATATATATATAAACATTAATATTAACATTTATATCGTTTTATAAAGTTCTACAGAAAACACTCCCATAGGCAAAGATAGACGATGCCAAATTACAGAGACAAACCAAAACAAACAACCGCTCATATTCCCCTTATTAATACCCTATAAAAGTAGGAAGAAATAGAACCTTTGGTAAAATAATCACATAAAAATATTAAGAAAATCAGTCAACAGAAAAAAGAAAAATGATATCCTAGAAGAAATCGACAAGTAAGAAAAACTGTTTTAATGATGTATATATGATTAAAAGCTAGAAAGAGTAAGAATCTGCATGTTCTTTCATCTATATTTCCTTAATGAGACCTCATGCTCTAATAATTAAAGGAGTCAACAATGGTGAATTTGAATGACTCTAAGGGATTTTAAGCCGGATTTTAGACGATTGCAAAACTTGTAGTAATTACACTATCTAATTTTGATTATTTTATCTGGTTTGTACATCAAGATGGCATTCTAAAGAATTTCTTAGTTTTTAAGTTTTCAAATCTCTTTTTTTTTGGTTTAGATATCTGTTTATTTGAGTAAAAACAAATGTTTAAATATAAAGAAATGATATACCTAATGTTTTACCAGTTTAATATATTTTTAAACAAGTTTCTAATAATAAATAACTATCAAGTGTTTTTAGAGTTTCTAAAAATTTTATAGTCAATTTTGATGTTTTGGATTACAAAAAAGCTGAAAACAACATTTTGGAGATTTGATATTATTTAAACACCAAATTTTTTGAATTATAAATTCTCACGATGAGATCTTTCTCAAATTTGGACACAATATAATTAAACATGTTAGTTTTATCTCCAAATAGTATAAAGCCAATCTAAAAATGAGATCTAAAAATATGCTTAAAATTATATAGCGTCAAAGTAGAGCAAGCATAGAAAATAAATTGTGATCCACCCAGTGTAATCGACCTCTTCAGCTTAATCACCCGGTTGATTAGTGCTTTCAGAAAATCCGAGAAAGAGTAATCGACCACTTGATCAACATGCTACTTAGTGATTGATCAATCACCCCTCCAAATAAAGGTGAAAACTTTCTATTTTTCATTAAATTTTGCCAAATATTTTTTGTGGAAACACTAGCCACTTCATATACCTATTACAACATAAGAAAAGTCACAAAATTGAGGATACAACCACCTTGAATGGTGCTTGACAAGCCTCTAAGTAAAAACACTAAAAGTTTCATAAGTTCTCATTGTTTTCTACTTTTATTTGATTTGTTCATTGAGAGAGGATCTCATCTTTGATCTACATATATAGAACCTTTATGAATCCTTCTTATGTATGCAATTTCGATTTTAGTGTTGTGATTCGTAATATCCTATTGCGTTTAAGGATTTCAAAAAGATGTTTTTAAAGGAGATTCATTCATGGTTTGGTAGATAGATTTTCTTTTCTAAAATCACTTATTCTATTGATAAAGTTATCATATGATCACTTATGTTTTTATTGCATGTTGTTAAACTGATCATTTAGCTCTGATTTAGAAAAATCATCGCGTGAATACTATATGATTAATTGGCTGAATTGAAATGAATATGTTGTATGTTTAGAACGCTAACACTGTTTTTAAACATACGTAACAAACATATCGAACCTGCTTTGTATATCTTTGTTTTTGAATTTATTTGCTTACAAAATTATGATTTAAATACAATATGATAAGTGGATTTAGGCCACAAAAATGGAATTATCGAATAAACATACTTCAAATTTTAAATAATATATATATATATATATATTTGTCTCCAGTTATTGATGTATGAATAACTTAAATTATGAACCCCTAATGATTTTCTGATGTCCAACATCTTTTATTGCTTTCAAATGCTTGCATATTGCTTTAGTTTTACTAATAACAAAACCTATCTTATTTTCTCTGCTAGCTTAATATTTTTCGATAAATTACAGTATAATATTCTTTCTCTGTATATTTTAACTGATTAATGCGCACTTGCAGCTGTATTTTGGGTGGAACAATATCATACCCATCACTAACCTAACACAAACGAAATTTTGCCAGCCAAAATTTTGCTTTGGCAGTAATTATTTTTGTTTCCCAACGAAATTTTGATGAGTTGACGCCGTTGGAAATTGGTCTGTAAATAAATGTGTCCCTTCAATTTTCATTTTGTCTTTTTCTCTAAAACTCTACAAATTATCTCAAAGTTGTCTCTATCCTATCCTAAAATTTAAGTTTCTTTCAATTTTTTTATTTATTTTGTTATGATGTTGTTAGATGTAAAGATTTGGTAAAAGAAATGATGCTAGATTTTATGTTTTAACATTTGTAATGATTTATACGTATAGGTTGTTACTGAGATTTATGAACGGTTAGATTTTATGATGTTGTGTGCTTAGTTTTAGATCTAATTTATTTTATGGTTAGATTTAGTGCTTTTGGATGCTTTATGGTTAGTTTAAATAATTTTATTTTATTTATATTATTAAATATTATTTAAAAAATATTTTATCACTTGTCGGAATCATGTGGTATAACAGTAGTCACATATGAAATTTATGACACATATATGGAGTTCGAACCCAACACTTTGCAATATTAAAGGGGATAAGTTGACAAAAAAACTTATTTATCAATTATGAAATTTATGAAAACATTTTCTAGAAATTATTAATATTTGCCAATAGTTTTGATAAATGGTTAATAAATATTTTTTACAAAAAGTTTTCAAATGTATAATAATTGAATAACGTTTCACATACACATTTTCTTCAAAATTTTAATTTTGAGATTATTTTGGAAAATATGTATCTTAAGCTAAGATCCATTATAATGAGAATTTTTTTAAAATGTAAAATTTATAAATCTCTCTTTGTATAATTTTATCCCATAAAATTGTAAAACATTATAGTTTCGAACCTCTCCTTAGAAGAAGATGGTTTGAAGTCCAGTGAACACAGGTGTGATAGCAACAAACTACTTTTTTTGTCAACTTAATCTAGTGTTTTAATATTTTATTTAATATTACAGGGTGCTGGATTCGAATCTTAGACATGTATCATGAATTTTAGAAGTGACTACTATTATACTACATGATTCTGATAACTAAGTTGCCTTTCTAATTCTTTCTTTTGTAAGTTGATCAATTAATTTTTGAAAGTTCAAAAATATGATTTTGTTGAGGGCTTGACTGTCCGTTCACTTGCTGCGCCTCAGGATTCAAAATTAACTGATAAATTCCTTCAAAAGATTATCCTGAAATTCGTATATGTTGTTGTAGTTTTAAATTATTTAATATCTAAAATATATTTCCTATTCAAAATCATCAATAACAATATCAATTATTCAATTTCTCTCGTTATATAAAAATTTCCACCAGAGTTTAAGAAAACATATAAATTATTGTTCTTTTTACCTTTTTTAATATTAAAAATGCTATTTAATATATAATAAAAAACAAGTCACTCAATTATAAAAACAAAAATACTACAAATATTATAGCTAAAAAACTCAAATGAATTTAATTTTTGCGTAAAAACTAGTAAACATCTTATAAAATGAAACAAGAAAAAAAAATCTTAAAACATTTTGTACTATAAAAGAGAGAGTAATAAATATCTATATTCATGTGAGTTGTTGACAATTTTTTTTTTTCTTTTTAATAGCCAAGGTAAATTTTTGATTCATAAGACAAAGTATAGGTATCTCAACTTGGGAGACTCTGAATTCACCAACTTTAACATCGTTTCTCAGAATGTGTTTATCGACAAATCAAGGAGTAGATGCCATTTTCTCCATAAGATTACCCAATCCATCTTCCTAGTCGGGCAGATGATATACAGAGTTCGCGATCTGTATCACCATTGTATGATAGTGTAAGGATCTTGAAAGGAGCTTTCTAGAGAGAGACCGGGCTTCTGGAATTGTATCTTAATTTGTTGCATCGATCTTTGGCCCACAAGCCCATAAGTCAGGTTTTAAAAAACCCTAATCTTACGCCAACCTATATATATTCCAAACTTGTGTCTCCGCTAGGGCTTACTGCATCGACAATGGCGGAAAGAGGTGGAGAACGCGGCGCTGAGCGTGGCGGTGACCGTGGTGGTTTCGGAAGTGGATTTGGCGGACGACGCGGCGGAAGAGGCGGTCCTAGAGGCCGTGGACGCCGTGGAGGCCGTTCCACAGAAGAGGAGAAATGGGTCCCCGTCACCAAGCTCGGTCGTCTCGTGAGAGATGGTAAAATTAAGCAACTAGAGCAGATATATCTCCATTCTCTCCCTGTGAAGGAGTACCAAATCATTGATCTCCTTGTCGGACCGTCGTTGAAAGACGAGGTTATGAAGATCATGCCTGTTCAGAAACAAACCAGAGCTGGTCAGAGGACGAGGTTCAAGGCCTTCGTTGTCGTCGGAGATGGTAATGGACATGTTGGATTGGGAGTGAAATGCTCAAAGGAAGTTGCGACCGCCATTAGAGGTGGAATCATTCTTGCGAAGCTTTCTGTGATTCCGGTGAGAAGAGGTTATTGGGGTAACAAGATCGGAAAGCCACACACAGTGCCGTGTAAGGTTACTGGGAAGTGTGGTTCCGTCACTGTGAGGATGGTTCCAGCTCCAAGAGGTGCTGGTATTGTGGCGGCTAGGGTTCCTAAGAAGGTTCTTCAGTTCGCTGGTATTGATGATGTCTTCACTTCCTCCAGAGGATCTACCAAAACCCTCGGAAACTTCGTCAAGGTCTGTTTCTGTTCTTACTCTTAGCAGAGATGACGACATTGATGCATTTGTTCATTTGTGAAAATTTAGCGGCTAATATGGATTTGATTTCATCTTAGTAGTGATTTAGTTAACATTTGCCTAGTTGTATCTCTCTGGTTCTTAGTCTACTTTAACTTGTTGTTGATGTTATTGTGAATGTCAATTGCAATTTGTAGAAGATTAGCATAGTTCTTCTTGATTATGTTCAAATCGATTGCTTAATTATCTTTGATTGATTTACTGAACACTTTTAGTTGTTTTATGTGTTAATGATGTGATAAGTTATCCAAATTTTCTATCTTTATGATTCTTAATTAATCTCAGTCTGTAATTAGTGTAGTTGTACATGTCAGTTATAATTTGTAGAAGATGTTAGCACAGACTTTCTTGATTATGTTCCAAGTTCAAATGCTTAAAACTGATGGACTGTTGAATGATTTTGGGTTTTGATGTTTGTTGTTGTTACCACACAGGCTACATTTGATTGTCTTCAGAAGACATATGGGTTCCTTACACCTGAGTTCTGGAAAGAGACGAGGTTCCAGAAATCGCCATACCAAGAGTACACCGATCTCTTGGCTACTAAGCTTGATTCTACGGCCAAGGCTATCACCGAGGTTGTTGAAGACCAAGCTTAAGATTGTACCGCCTTCACGAGGTTGAGTATTATCAGTTAAGACATGGTTTGACTATAGGTTTGGTTGTTGCAAATGCTTTTCCCGTGATCTCTCTACTTTGGCCTGTCGGTTTTGATATCAGAGATTTTGTTCGAGTGACATCTTTTCTAGTTCTGTCTTAGACAATTTTAATGAATAGCATTTTCAATAACTTGGCTTTTTTTTTATTAAACTTCGGTCGTATTTGTTCAATTTTAATTTAACAACGTACGCAAATTCTGGTGTACAATATTATTGTTTAGTATTTTGGTATCGTACTGTATAAAACATTTGTGTTCGAGTAGAATTTGACACGGCATAGAACTTTTCATGTTCAGCGACACAACTCCATGGAGAACAACTTACTAAAGAAACATTAATTTAATAGTAATTGTTGAAGATGAATCACATATCCCAAGACCAACTTTAACATCTTGAGGGGCCATGTAGACATATGCAAGTTGTTTATTTTTGAGCACTTAGGTTTCGTGTTCCGGTTCAACTTCTTAGGGCACCCTTTTTAGACCTTTTTCCTGATATCGTTAGTCCGAACGATTATAACGTGCATGACAAGAAAACATGCAAATTCTAAAGTATTTTTGGACAGATTTCTGTTAAGCAATAAAGATACGTTGAGTAATTTTAGCGAATTTTCACGAATTGAAATTAAATAAAAATTCGTTAGAAAGATGTGAATTTTTGACGGATGTCAAAATCCGATTTCGAAATTTTGGGCAAAACACTGGCCGGTCATTGTGGCTGTTTTAATACATATTTTCGATGGAACACACATATCGATCGTTAAAACATACAAAAGTTTAAAATTTCTGCATAAACCATCGTTTTAACTTAATTTATCTGTCGGCTTTTTTATGGATATAGCAAACCTTTTTGTCATTTTTTCATAACTACTCTCTCTACTCTCAAGTGTTACATTCTCTTTCTCAGATTGTAACTACATTAGATTTATGTGGTTAGTTAGTTCTGGAATTTCTATTGTATATTTCATGTAATTAAAGGCCTTTCTAACTCTATTTCAATCGTAAGTTTTGCCTCATCCATTAATTTCAGGTCTAACCATGGCTTTTTTTGTGAGCATAGATTCTCCTAATTCCGTGGCTATCAAAATGATCCCCTTGCATGAGTAAAGATGGTTGGGAATGCTCTTTTAAGTTACCCAAACCGGAATTGTAGTAATCTTCGGTTAGACTAACGAGGCATGTTGAGTCCACATGATGCAGTTATCTATGTGCCATAAAACATGTTGTAAAGTAGATCAATCCGGATTTTGGAAGAGATACGAAGACTCACTGTGAAAATCTTGCATTTCTTGCCCCAAATCTGGTTTGCCATTGCGTTGATAAGCCTTCCAGCTGGTGTGCAGCAGTGATAGAAATGTCCAATTACACATTATTTCTCAAGTCCATGATTTGGTATATGTACTTTAGGTGTGCCATCGTCCATGTAGTTTGGTGTCGTGGTCCGATGTAGGTTGCGGATAGAAGGGTCTATCTGAGCAGCCCATGGAAACTGATATTGACCATCCTACTTAACCTCAGGAGGAGGGATATTTAAGTTTGATTTGGCTTTTCCCTTCCCGTTAAAGTCTCACTCGGCAAAGATTCTTGAAGAACTTTTGGGATTGTCAATGGTTTTGGCAAAGGTTCTTGAAGAACTTAATAGCACTATGAGGAAAAGAAATCAGAAGCACAAAGAGCTATTTTGCTCTCTTTCCATTCTATTGAGAAAAGTATTTCTTCTTCGCAAGAAGTTTTGAGTACTTGTACATTTTGCACCGTTACATTTCTTCTTGCAGTAAGTATAAAATGTACATCTTTTATCTTTAAGCAAGAAGACTGTACATGCTTTAATGCTTTCCCCCATTTAGTTTCCTAGAGAATTTATAGGAGTTTCAACTGAAAAATATTCCAAATCAATTTACATCTATTTTCCTTTCAGTGAGCGAGTATTCCCATTTACCATTGGCTCCTTTTGGAGCTGAGCTTCTTCGACAGAAAATTCTTCTGCTTAAACCGCTTTGATGTATTAGAGCCTCAGTGATTGAACAAGCACATATCAAATCATTACTTCACTGGTAAAAACGTTCTAGTTCCGTTTGTGGAGTTCGATCATCTTTGGGGTAAGATGCTCTGGTGAAGAAGCACTGGGACACGACTTGACATCATGCTCTTGACCAGATTCATTGCCCTGAAAGCCCCACAACTCTTTAGCTATGGCGTCCCCTTCCTCTGAAAAAGATAGAAAAACGTTAATCTCATTACTCTAATCAAGTGACTTCTGAAATCATAGACAAACCAATGGTATAAACAAATCAAACCTGGCTTCAATTTCTCAGGATCTGGTAACTCCTGAGTTACGAAAGGAGTACTGCTTTCACCTTTGTTCGACGATTTCTGAGAGTGTAATGGTATTTGGGAGTATACACTATGCAATTTTTTATGTAACTCTTCCATCTTTCCTGCCATTTCATCAGCTCTGTCCATATCTATAAGAACCTGAAAGAAACTGATTTATCAAGCACCAACCGTAGTGGGATCAGAAAAGCTTTTTTGGTTACATTTAATCTAACCTGAGCAGGATGTTTTTGGAAAATGGGCGCAAATCTATGCCGGCAATACTCACTAAAAAGCAGTGTGAGAAGAATTAACGGTATGGTGAAACCCGAAGCAACCGTTGATAGCTTTAATCCGAAAAAACCCAAAGCTATAATCTGTGTCAAGATCAGTGAAAAGATTGTCGTGTTGTGAAAAATTGGCCAGTATTGTCCACCGCTTTCGTACTTCGTAATATACACGTTGAGTATCTGCAAATAGAAACAACTCTATTATGGCTAAGAAGGTCTATCCAAAAGATCAGATGGAGTTACGCATGAGCATGACACCACCACTGCCTCTTATAACTACACATGACTATTATCATTGCAGAAGCCATCACTTAAAAGAGCACAAGTACAGTTTCCATCTACTATTGAAACATGCAGTAACAGTCAAGTTTACCACAATTTCACGAGTAAATACAAGTTCATTATGATGCTTTCAGAGCTGACTTGTGATATTATGTATAAGAGAACAGAGAACGTATGGATTGCGCACTTACCTGATTTTTATATATCAGATATGCAAGGAAAAAGTAAGTCAGCAAAAACGGCAGAATAAGTGGCGCTATGACCGAATTGGTGAAACCCAGGAGCCCAAACAAAAGCAGCCTAGGGATTTCGGTATGGTATGGGAACCTAAGTGTTTCATACGAGTCATCCTTGGTCTTGACAATAACTTTTGCTACCAGATTCCAGATAAGAGCCATCGGTTGCATTATTTCACAAGCCAAACTGGCCCAGCCAGATGTAAAACAATAGGTCATGAAGAAGCCAGCCTGCATAAATGGTTGAAGCCATATTCAGAATCAGTGAACCATTTTCATTTAATCTATTAAAGATGAAACATGAAAAGGTGCTCAAGTTATGTAGGTCTAAAGAACCCATATAAGCTCAATCCACAATAAGAACGATACGATGTGTAATTCCTCCAATGGCCTAAATATTCTTTGGTATATGGTTTATCATAGAAGAGGAAAGAGCACAAATTCTTGAAATCCATGTGCAAGAGAAAACTATATACAATCTGAAAGCTGAAAGATCCTGACAAAATGTAACCAAAGTGACTACAGAAGCTTGAACATTGGCAAAAATTCGATTTTTTTTTTCTCTTTCTGAAATGTAGAAGAATACGAGTAAATTACCTGTGTCGGCACTGCTCTAGCAAGTTGTGCAGGTATGTCTCTGACACTAGAAAATACATTCAATTGCCTGATAACAGACCCGGATAAAATATTCACGAAGAACACATTCCAAATGGTAAAATATAAGACTTTGATGCAAGCACTCTTCTTCCTTATACTCCTTGCAATACATCCCTCCAAGGTTGAAAAATACATCATTAATGGTGGAACGGCGTAGAAAAAAAGAATCAAGATCACACTGGGTAAGTAACCTGTGATGACCTGATTTATGAACTTCCTGAAAAATGGTTCGATTGGTTGATTAACTTCAAAGACCACAAAACAAATCAAAAACATAAATAATTGATTTATCTTAGAGTTCTTTTCTTGTGAATTTTATATCTATAGAAATTGCTCGTGTTTTGTGCTGTTCCGGAGTTCCACATAATTTGAAATGCCAATTCTAATATCATGACCAGAAGAACAGAACAAAACCATATATATACATGTGTACGGAACCTGCAGGGTACTCACTTAGAAACAAACCCATATATATACATGTGTAAGGAACCTGCATGGTACTCACTTCTTCAAGATGCCTCTTAGAAAAGGAAATGCATGAGACAGCTGTTCTAGTTGAGTCAGCCCTTGAATGAAGGTCACGGGAATAAGGAACACAAACATGAAGGCAACTGCACCAACAAGAGTCGCTATTCTCCGTATCCAAAGTTGTCTATAAGGTATGTTGAGATTCCTCCAATACACATCGTGAGGTTCTGGAGCTAAATCCGTCACCCATAACATAGGGTTTGATGACTGTAGAACCTCTGAGGCAACAAGAGCATCGTAGCGTGTCTTGAAAAACACAAAAGCAGCTGGACGTTCCTGCAAATTAGTAGAAAATTTTGTGGCTTTAGTTAACTATTCTTTTTATTATGACTATTTCAAATTAATCACTACTACTTATAAGATCAGGAAGTCAGAAGAACTCCTTACTTGCTCTGTTGTAGTTATAGTCAACTCACCAAGCTCCATTCCTTTCACACTGTCACCCTCATTAGAGAGGATATGAAAAGAACTTGTGGCTGTAGGTCCTCCACAAAAGGTGCATGGGGTCAAACTCGGTTTACAATTGATGTCAGGAGAAACATGTTTTAGAGTCTGACACATCCTCTCCGCATCACGCTGAGACAGAAAATATGATACACTACAGGTCACGCTTTTACTCCGACAGAACATTGAATCTCAGATATGTTATCACAAGCAGACAGTATCCACAAATCATTTACCCAGATTTCGAACTATTTCTGTTTTGATTTCACAGGTAGATAACAAGTGAGAAACTGATGTAGTAATATTAGAACAACTACAGCACTAGAGAATCTAGAAGATCTAAACTGCATCCCCTTTTAGCTGTAACTCCAACTATTTTTAACCCTTATATCTACTGTCTTCTGTTCTATGTAACATCATCAATCTCTGCATGCAGTCATCAAATAAATAATCATTAATAATATCCAAGCAGCACATTATATTTCAGAACCATGAAGTTTTGCACCAACTACGGGCTGTCAACCAAAATAAATATCGAAAGAAGAAGAAACACATAAATGGGCATCAGATCATTTTCACAAAGAGCAATAACAGCATTTTTTTAAGAAAAAAATATCTAAAAGACAAGGTAAACGAAGAGGAACCTGGCTGAATAATATCTTAAAGCCTAAAGACAACAAAAGAAAAAGAACACTGACTGGTCCCAGGAGAAAACATACCAGCAGTCTCTGAATGATGCTTCTATGGTAAACCATTTGGTGGGACAGATAGCTTGATGAATAGTAATTTGTGAAGTATTTGCTCAGTGTGGCGCTGTAAGATTGCTCATGTGACCACGGAATAGCACGGATAAGAACGGTAAATTGACTTGGCTTTGAGGCAGATCCAGTTATATGTCCAAGCCTCATTTTGGCTATGGTCCTATATTCCTACAGTAAAAAATATTGACTAAAGGAAAGGAAAAGTAAACTGAAACGAAGACACATAGAGGAACCAAGAGTAAGAAGTTAAGTATGCATGAGATAAACTATGGTACGATGTCCTCACAAAGTAGAGAAGAAGACATGCTGCTGAGGTTATAATGTACAGTGCAAGACAATGAACCCACAGCCTGAGAGTAATAAAAGTCACAAAAAAAATCAACGCTTTGACTTTGTATAGAATAACGTTGAACTATAGTTCCTCACAGAGAACTAGGTAGAAATGAAAGCTACACATATTTTAATGCAGTATCACAATTACCATTTTGAGCCTTCTTTAAGATTTTCGATAGTGAACACTTCGCATGACTCCAAATGGATTTCCTTATGCACCATCGGTTGCCCATAATAATTAACAGGCAGCACAAAGGCAATGCAAACAACAGCAGTAATAAACAAAATACGAATGCTGCAGGAAAGAAAAAAGCACATATAGTAAAACCAGTCGTGAGAGTTATGAAGAACAAAAGAAAAACGCTAAGGCAAAAAAGGGATTTGTCGAATAAAACAAAGAAGCAGAACCAACAAAATGCATTTGGGAGAGGAGTTTTCAGTAACCTGAAGATGACCATCCTGAGAAACACCACAGCATCGAGACCAGCAGCAGCTAATAACTCATCTTCACTAGTTTCCCATGCTTTCACCAGCCAACTTGGAGATGGCACAAATCTCTCATACCAAAAAGGATCATAACGTCTAGCACCTCCACAAACAAGCCTTCGGCCAAAATAGACACAGTAATTGGAAGGCTGTTTCCTAAGTATGGAATAAAGTGACAGAAGCACTACGCATATCGAAATGTTGATTCCAGCAGATGTAAGAAGAGCTGAAATCTCCATCTCAATATCAGTTAGACCCGCTCCTTACTAAAAGTTGCAGGACGAAGAACTTCATTAAGTCGAGGGAAACAGGGAGATGTCCAACCAAACGATATACGAGGATCGTAGATCCGCAAAAGAACTGTAAGAAGAAATCACAAAACAAATTCAGAAAATAAGAGGTTTGGAGCTCATAAATTCTCAGACATTGATCAAAAAACAAAATTGTGCAATCCAATGCTCAACATATCTTGGTTCCTTAAAAGAGAAAGGTCAATGTCAATTGTTAAGAGACTGTTACTCAATTGTCCAAATGTCTATTCTGAATCCAAAGTACCTAACTTTCAAGCTACGAGCCTACGATAAAGAATTAATTACAGAATCGCATCATCATCTATTCATACTTTTGTGATGTAATAGATTAGATAAAACGTAATTAGATAATAAACTCAACTTTCTACATTGCAGATGCCACAACTGAAGGAAACGACACAAGAATAAAATCATAATCAGTACCTAAACTTTTAGGAGAAGTTAAGTTTGGTAAAATACGACTATAATACTCTTAGATCCAATCTAAGTAATCGATTTCTGTTTTTACAAACAGAGTAAATGGTGATCTAAAGTTTCTTCGTTTCCCAGACTCAAATCCGATTAGCCTAAACTTGAAAGTATTACTACGATAGACGAAACGTAGAAACCCAGAACACCATGAATAAGAGAACCAGATTCGAGTAAAGCCAAAGATTCTGATTCCCAAGAAGAAAACGAGCGAAATCAATCAAAACCAACGAATAACAAATTCCTCCAGAAACAACAAAGAAGCAGAATCGAAGAGATCTTCGCCATGACATACATGGAGAAACGCCAAAACTTTGCTTTGACTTGCAGAGAAATCGATTGCGCAAAGAACTCAGAAACCCTAAGAATTCGCAGAGAGGAGAAAACAAAAAAAAAACAAAAAATCAAAAATAATAAAAATGACACCAAACTGCTCTGCAATTCTAATCCCGCGAAGAGTTCGCGTTCCAGTTCATATCTTAAAGTAACATGAAAACATAAAATATATAAATCAAATAAATACGATAATATGAAAGTGAGGAATGCCACGCTGTGAGACGGGTGCGACGATTGCGACACGTGTCAGAAAATTATGGTTGATGCATAAAGAATTGCTACAATATGAGAGCGACTACTTTATGGCCGAACTTATGATGAGCGTTGGATTGTAATACATGGTTAAGATATTGACACGTGTACGTATGTGATGATTTAGTGCATTTATGGTGTGACGCTTTTTCTTCCAACATTCAAGTGTCAGTTAAAACTGTTATGAATCGTGGACTTTTATGTGTGTTTCTCGCTGTAATATAATTGACTAGGTTTCGTCTTGTGAAAGTAACATGTACAGCTTTTTTTTTTATATACTATTAATTATAAAGTTCCTTTCATCGTATAATTTTTTTATTCTGAACGAATTACAAGGAATGACATTAGTCATAGTCATGTCATATTACAAGTAAAATATTTTTTAAGAAAATAGAAATGTATTTTGCATGGGAACAAAATCTATTTTCACACATCTTTATATATATATATATATATATATATATATATTTGTATCTTTTTGGGTTAAAATGGCCAAATGATTAACAATAGAGGACATATATATAGCTTCCATTAAAGTGACACACATTAATTAAACAGATACTCCCTCTGTTTTTTTTATATATGTCGTTTTATATCCTTTTTTATTTTTCAAATTATCTGTCGTTCACTTTTTCCAATACAATTATTATAAAAGTTTTCCAAAAATAGCTTTATTTAATTACACTATTTTTAGAAAATAATAAATCACAAAAGTAATATTTAGGGTAATTCCCTGCTATTGCAACTATAGCACCAAAAACAAGTCGCCAAAAGAAGAATTTAATTTTTGATCTTTCAAATTTTATGTTTTAAGTAATTCAGCTAGGTTTCGATCTCAACACCAATACTCTCTTATTTTTCTAGAAAAACATGCACTGCTACCTTATACAGTATAACGGACCACACAATTTGTATAAGGCAGCAACGAAAATCCTCCTACCGACAACAAATATTGAATTCGACTTGGAGGGGAAGATTAAGATTGAAGTGGTAGCTGA
Source organism: Streptanthus diversifolius (assembly GCA_039880935.1). NCBI lineage: Eukaryota > Viridiplantae > Streptophyta > Magnoliopsida > Brassicales > Brassicaceae > Streptanthus > Streptanthus diversifolius. The sequence goes on from JAXGFM010000007.1 coordinate 2,358,679, forward strand.
AAAAGGACAATGAGATTAAAGATGTAATGGATATGGAGAAGCAAAAGCGCAAAACCTATTGGGTGCCAAGATTTTTAATTCGAAGTTAATACTCAAATCATATTACTAATTTTTCAAAATTTAAAATATTTGTGAAGTCTTAATGTCCTTACCAACCACTTTGTTTGATTAAAGAGTTATTTTGTCTATGGTCTTGGATTGGAGATGTCATTTTCGTCCGGTTTAGACTGCCTCGTTAAAAAGTCTGGCCTGTTTTCAACTCGGTCATGGTTGGTATTGCCGGTTTAGCTCTCAGACCAGCCTGTCACGCCCAGAGCAGTTCAAGTGATTCGTTCACTACCTTCATTCAGTTACTTAAGAAAGAACCCCAAAAGCTCTTAATTAACTCGTCCTTTAATAGTTGTTCTTTCGTATCTTAATGAGTATTTTATATAATTTGGTGGGTAAAAATGGCATCATACATTGATTTTTTTTTTTTTAATTTAGGCTAACGGTTTTAATATCCCCTTTAGCATCGTGGGATGTTGGATTAAGACCATAAACATGTACGATAAATTTTAAAAGTGATCATCATTGTCCTATATGATTCTAACGATACATTGAAAATTAAAAGAATAAAATTCATAGAGACAAGAAAATAAATAGTAAAAAATAAAAAATACATAGAGATAAGAATGACATGAAAAAAGACAATGAGACACAAAGATATAAAGAAGTTTAGTTTAGATAGTTAATATTAATAGACTTTGCTTAAATATTTGTCGAGTAGACTGTCAACAATAACTTGGTAAGCTCTTTCAGTCGGATGATAGCTATCCCAAAATACATAGGCCGAAGAATTAGAACATGTGAATGGATTCAATGAGTTACATAAATAAGATACTGCGAGAGTGCCTTTACCACAACATCCTCTGTCAGCTACTTCAAAACCTGAAACATAATGAGATAACTTACTTATAATTTGGTTTAAGGTTATATAATACAAATGAAAAGTTATATAGATGTATTTGGAAGGTGAACTTACCGTATTTTTTAGGGTTTTGGATCATGTCAAAAAGAGTATCATAAACATCGATGTAGAGGATAACACCATCTAATTCTTTATCTAAAGAGTCCAGTGCTGGAGAAAGTCTTGAGTTGAATTGTTTTGCCATATTGTTTAAAGGCTTAAAACATCCTCTTGTTAACAGACCTCCGAACACTGTTCTTTGAAGTGGTACACATCCAACAGGCACTGCACTAAACACTCCAATTTTTCGAGCTCCAAGCTTATGTAATTCCTACTTATTATATAAAAAGATAATTAGTTTTAAACATATATCTATTATCATTTGATTTATGTCTATACATTTATCAATCAATTTAAGATACTTACTCTGACGAATTTGACTGCTGAGTCAGCCAAGAAATTAGCATATGAAGTACGATCATATCTATGAGATTGAGCTAGAAAAGTGTGAGCAAGGTCATTGCTACTAGAAACCACGAGAAAAAAACTATTGTCCAAGATATTTTGAGCTTTTTCTTCTCCAAAATGTTGTTTGATCGTTGATATATATTGTTTGAAATATGTTAGTTGATCCCACACTGATATCACTGACTACAAAAGAATAAAATAATAGAAAAATGTATCAAGTGTTATAATATGAAACTAACATTAACGATGAAAATATATAACAACGTACCATAATCTTAGCAGTTAATGGATCGTAACCAGTTCCTCCAGATGCAAATGTTACACCTTTAAGAAGATCTTTGGGCTTCAAATTTGGGTTCATATATGCTGGCAATGTCTTAGCCAATCCCAACTTTTCCGCTAAAAGAAAATTGGTTAAAAGCAAATGTATCAAAATATAAAAATAGCTATAAGATTTTCTACAAACAAATGTTAAAAAAAATACTTTGAATTGTTACCAATGAGATCGGAGGGAACTCTTCCATCAGAAAATCTTCCGGTGGCTAAGCCGTCGGAAAAATCCTTGCCATAGGGAGGAAAGTTGCACTTTAGAAGAGTTGGGAGTCTATTGTTATTACCAGTATCCATTATGGAATCTCCAAAAACTATTAGCGCTGGGATTGTTGTATTATTTCCTTGCTTCACTGCATTTGTTTCAACGGCTATTAATACCAAAGCGAGCCATAACATTTGAAGCTTCATTGTCTTGTTTGATTTATTTACTTTTCAGCTCGATATTTGCTTGTGTTTTTTACAATTTTGAAGACATGCATGCATTTATATATTGTTTCAGATTGTTGGACTTCTATAAATATATCTTATGACCAATAGTTTGTTACATTCGATGCTATTTCTTAACTAGTTATTATTACTTTGATGATGGTTCGTTTCAAAGACAACAATATTTTATTGTTTTCACAACTTGAATATACTATGTTTAGGATTTACACAAATTTCATAATTGTAACCGCAAATTTATCAAGACAAAAGATATTAAACCTGAACATGAATGGATTACAAACTATATAAAAAATTGTTCCAATTATGTTCACTCAAAAGATATATTTTTTATTTCTATTTTCCACTTTTCAGCACATAAAAAGGACCACTGTTTTAATATATTTTTGTTAATTTGCATAATTGCTCTCTTTCTCTGTATTCGTTCTTGAATTTAAAACATCATTGCCAATGGTAGTTTGATAATCATAAAATCACAACAAAATAAACAAACCCATAAACCAAACAGAGGTTGAACGAATATAGTGTGATATATTACAAATGCAGTAATATATTACAGATGTTTTGGGTTATTTAAATAGCTAAATAATATACAAAGAAACCAAACCAACCAACAGATTTACCATAGAGTTAATGAAGAAAGATGAGAAACCAAAAACCATTAAAAAAGTCCAAAGAATTTCACTAACCTTGTGAGCCTAATTGCTTCTTTTTTTTCCTGCAACTGTCATCTATATGTACCATTGGGCAATGGCTTCCCCATGTTCCCTCCATTCATGCTCTTATGGACTTGACTAGGGAGCTAAAGCTTAAGATCTTCTAACCGAGGTATTATCGCACCAGCGCCATGACCAGGTACAGGCCATGGTACAGCATTGAACGCATTAACGCTCAGACCAGAACGATCAAACCCATTCATGTAAGGGAGATAACAATGAGTGTTGGTGGGAGGAGGGCAGTAAAAAGCGGTGGTGGGTGGCATAATCTGGTTGTTCCATGGGACGTTAGGCCCTTGAGCCGTGACCGGGTAACCATAAGGATAGTGAAAGCCTTGGACACCTTGATGATAACCAAAGACGGGAGGATACTGAACATGCATCCCATAACCGTTTCTCTCAGGGACATACGGTGTTGCTTGAAAGCTGCTGTAGGTAAGAGGAAGGTTATGATTACTACCGTTATTGCTCTGGATTCCTTCTTTAGGTATTGCTCGCTTCACCTCCACGCGCTTATTACTCAACTCATGGAAATGACTCTGCATAACGATCTCAACAGAGTTCTCTGAATCATATGTGACAAACCCGAAACCCCTTGGCCTGTTTGTCACGCTGTCATGCATCACAACAACATCGGTCGTCCGGCCAAATTTCTCAAAGTAAGTCTTGAACTCTTCTTCGGTCGTCTCAGACGATAAGCCCCCAACGAATAGTTTCTTGGTCCTATGGTTGTTATTACCATTACTTGAGATTTCATGGAGACCACCGTTGTTCTGTTGAACTTCGCTTACGTATGGTTGCACGTTCGGTTGCTGATATCTCATCTGTTCATGTTTTGGAATCGCCATTTTCACATCGACCTGATATAAAAGATACAAGACACTGCTCAATCCACAAAGTAGAATCAACAAAAGTTAACACTTTTTCAGCAAAAAGTGTCTATCAAATTACTCAAATCCCTCATCAATCATGACACCAACGACAAACGAAGTCACATATCTCAAAATCAACAAAACCTAATTGAAACCAAAACTGATCCAACTGACATGTTGGATGTTCCCAGCGTTACAAGACAGGACATATAAGTAGAGAACAAAGGTGAAAAGTGTTAACTTACGGCACGACCGAGAATGTAATGAGAATCCTTGAGAGCTTTATCAGCATCATAAGCATTGGCAAAGCGAACAAACCCAAAACCTCTGGGGTGACCAGTGGCTTTCTCCTTAGCAACAACAGCTCCTAACACAGCTCCATATCTACTGAAATGCTGCTTCAGAGATTCTTCACTAGTCTCTCTTGGTATGCCTCCAACGAATAACTTATATCGGTCACAATCCATATCCCCAAAGCCTTAATCTGCAGCTTTATCACAAATTGTATTTAAATTGTAAATTTTAAACCCCTTAAACTCAGAATCGACAAAGATACTTGCCCTAATTTCGCAATTCAAAGTCAAAAGATCAGAGCTGTGAAATCAATAGTATCTCTGACTGTCAAAAACAAAAACCCCCAAAACCGAACAGTGACATGTACGGAAACCCTAATTCGAAAAATTCTTGAAACAGGGATGATAAAATCAAGAGCGAATCACGGACAGAAACGAAGCAAGAAACAAGAAATTGAGGATAAATAACGCAAACCCTAATTTCTGGGAAAACTGTAGAAAAAACCCTAGAAAATAAAACAATCAAATTTCATGGCGAAGAGGAAAGTTTACCAGATAGGAGAGAGAGAACAGTAGTTTGATTTGACACCGCACGAGAAGCCGAAGCGAGTTTTTTTTTCTTCTTTTTTTTTACACATAAGAAGCCGAAGCGAGTTAAAAGTTAAAAACCCTTCAGTTTTAGTTAAACTATTTTAAAAATATATATGTATAAATGTTATAGCACGGAACTTATGGGCTTAAAAAGCCTTTGTTGGAAAGGTTTTAGGCCCAAGTCATATCGAATTGTCTTATTAAGTCTAAATTGTTTAATAATCAAATTTTTGCAAAAGTTTTGAGTGAAAAACGGTCTCTCACATAGACGACATTTATGATGTATTTAATTTGAGATTTTGAATTATATGCGTTAAAATGATAAATTTTATGCTATTAATTTTTTTTTAAAAAAAAAATTAGTGTTATTAAAATTATTAGTTTATTGTTATTGAATTTTAAATTTCATGTTTAGATGGGATTCTATTGTGTTATATTTAAAATCATAACAAATTCTTTAATTCACCCAAAATCATCTAAAATTTTATTAAAAATTAAATCATTTCAAATCTTCACAAATAATATCAAATACACATTACTTATTCTCTGTGTTTTATCTTGCCAATGTGGACTCTCACATCCATTGTACTCTTTATTTTATTTTTCTTTTTGTATTTATATAGATAATCATTCCTTAAATAAAACTAAATGGTGATTTTGAAGTATCAATTTTGAAATCTCAATTTTTTTTTTAATCTCCTTTTGGGAGGATTTCTTTCTAACCATAATCCGGAAAAGGCCATAGAGTATTTGTGTTGGCTTAACTCCTTTCAGGATTTTTCCTATTGCTTCACTTTTGAAATGGTTCAAATTTATCACCAAAGAGTTTGTGATTTTTATTTAAACTTTCCAACTGGAAAAGAGGATTTCAAGCATGGACTGGGATCTAGGGGTAAACAGTTAGGGTGTTAAGGCCTTTCAGATGAGGATAAAACTGTTATGGACAGATCTCACTAACAGAATGAGAGAAGAGAAGATGCTTTGTCTCTTTGACTACCATCATATTCTGAAGAGACAAAATTCATATTCATCACCAAATATATTTTTAAATTAATTTCAATTGTTTAATGTAATGCTAACTGCGGTTTGGAGTTTCATCAGAAAGATGATAGTCAATGAAAAATGTCATATGTTAGCCTATTAAGACTTCCGAAAGGAAAGCTTGGTTACACTTAACTTCTTCATCGAAATTGAAAGGTGACAAGACTTATGGCTTGTTAATTTTTTTTTTTATATTACAAATTCCATATATGAAATCAAGTTTGTTGAGAAAGAAAAATTTATAGGATTGAATCATGCATTTCTTCCTCTGACTCATTTTCAAATTGGTTATATGTTGGTTGATCGTATTTTTCATTAAAGATAAACTATACGGCTCAATATAATTTATATGAAATAATCTCTTGCTTGCATTTATTTTACAAAAGAGTTGGTACGGACATTAGAATTATGAGGAACTAAGATTAATTTTAAATTCTCAAAAAAAAATTTTAAAGTTACAAAGATAATATAGTTTTGACCGGGATAGATGGCCAATCAACCGAAATTATAATCATTTTTTATCATATCCGAACAATTAAACCTTATGTGTATTTTAGTTTTTAACTTGTTTTCCTATTTATGATTAAACTTCTTTTTGTACATTGATCTAACGTGTTTCTCAAGTCTATTCTCTAGGGTTTTATTCTTAGCTACCCATATAAGATTTTGTTCTCTTTTTTGGAGGCAGCTTTTGATAATTAATAGACGAGAAAATGCTTTTAAACCCTTGTTCTTGATTCAATCAAAAAGCCAGTCTCAAGCGAGTTTTGGAATCCTTTGATTGAGTGAAGCGATTCTCTAGAGATTCATCAAATCCCTAGATTGAGCTGATTATCCAGTTCACATACTATGCCATAAAGCTAGAGGAAGGTAAGTGGTTTTTCCCACATTTGTCTGACTCTACTTCCTCTAAGACATTATTGTTTACGAGTAATCACTTGAAACATATACTCCTCAAACAATCCGCAAACATTTCCCAAATACACCATTTTCGATAAAAACATGTCTAACTTTGACAGAGTTTTCGATAGAAAAACCTCTTATTCTCTCTCCCAAAAGCTTTTGAAAAAACCCTTTATTCCTTGCGAAGGTTCACCTTATCCAGCAAAAGCTTTAACGACACATACACTACAAGAATACAAGCGGAATCTGACGGCAAAATCCGTCGGAAATCCGTCAGAACAAGGCTTTTCCGACGGATTTCCGACGGATTTTGCCCGTCGGTTACAGTTCGTCGGAAATTAATATCCGTCGAAAATCCGTCGGACATTTCCGACAGAAAAGGCCGCCGGAAAATTGTCGGAAATTTCCGACGGAATTCCGACGGAAATACTTTCCGACGGAATTTCCGACGGCAACGTTTCCGACAGATTTCCGACGGACTGTTACCGACGGATTTTTGACGGTGGTGTTACCGACGGATTTCCGACGGTGTTGTTTCCGACGGATTTTCGATGGACTATTACCGACGGATTTCCGACGGTGTTTTTACCGACGGATTTCCGACGGTGTTTTTACCGACGGATTTCCGACGGATTGTTACCGACGTATTTCCGACGGAATTTGTAAAACATTTTTTTAAAAAAAATTATTTTTTATTATTAAATTAAAATTTGTAAATAAATTTAAAATCAAATGAATTTAAATTTTGAAAATGAAATTTATTATAAATAAAATATTATTCAAATTACAATAAAAAAAACTAGTCATCCGGAGGAAAAAGATGCGGAAATGCCGCCTTCATTGTTTGCTGCAACGAAGAGAGCTGAGACTTGGTGGAGGCGAGCTCTTCTTGAGTTGTGGTGTATGCGGACTTCAGGTCCTCGACCTCCGCATCACGCTCTCTGACCGTCTGTGATAGCCTTTGGATCTCATCTCTGTACCTGAGCGGCGTAAACAGCGGAGTAGCAGAAGACGATTCCTGAGTCGGAAGTCCGCCTAACCCAGCGAACCGTCCTTTGACTTTCCGAGTTTCCTATGAAAAAAAAAAATGTTGTTAGTTATGATCTTATAAAAAAATTTATTGAATACAAGTTCCAGTTGTGAAAACTTACACTGAGAACAATCTCGTTGATCTCTTCCCGGGGTAGCTCATTCGACGAGGAAGACCCGTCGAGATTAAGCTGCGAGAGTCTAACTTCTTGCTGTCGATCCTCCTTCTTCTTCTTGCTTTTCTCGACTACCTCACGCATGCCCTGATCCTGGATCACACCAGTTTTTTTGTTGGTGTGTCTTTGTTCGATCACGCGGAGATAGTCGGGAGCCACGCCTTCTCTTTGCGCCTGTGAAATATTGTTAATAAATAATAATAAACATAAATATAATTATGTTTATTAAAATTAAACTTACCATTTCCATTGCTTCTCGTTCGACGGTTTTCGCACCGCCGTTATGAACGTAGATTCCCTTTCCACCTCGGTCGCTCTTCCGGTTCTTCGAGTTTGTCTCGGAGAGCTTCTTCGTGTTTGGGTTCGCCCAATAGTGGCAGAATCCCTGCCACACGTCGTCCTCAAGGTCCTTCGGCTTATCTTTGCCGAGAATCCAATGCTGCTTCCACTCATACATGTGGCTGGAATACGAGCGCGCGGCATACTTGTCAAATTGGGCAAGTACATGTGCCGTGAGGGATGGTTCCCACGTGAAGTCTTGCTGCATAACCAATAATAATAATAATATTATATAAAAGTAAAATTGACATAATTAAATATAAAAGATTTTTACCGCGAAAGTTCGGTGCCACGTGTCCTTCTCTTCTTTCGGCATGTCCTTGTACCTCGGGTACGGAAACTCCAACTGGTTGTGGAGCATCCGTAGAATCGCCTTTGTGATCTCAGACGACACCTTAAACCTACAAAAATTTAAAACACAAATCATTAGAAAAAATTTAAACATTTTAAAAAATTGAAATAACAATCAAAACTACTTACCAAGTACCGTCTTCATAGTTCGGGTCGAGACGAATGCAATGACCACGATTAGGCTGCTGGACTAGCTCTTCGATGGTAAGCCTGCTCCGAGCAGCGGACTGCTGAGACTCCGGAACATGGGTTCCCGAGCTGTTTCCGGTAGAAGGCGAGGCCCGAGAAATCCGCACACCCCGAGATCTGCGGCCTTGTGAGCCACTGCCCAACTGTAAAGCGTCTTCGTTATTCCTGAAGAAAAAGAAAAACAAAATATTAGAAAATTTTAAAAATTTAAAAAAAATAATTATAATCCTAAAATCTATAATAATAAAATATTAAAATTCTAAAATTCCTAAAAACTAAAATCTTAATTACTAAAATCTAAAATTCTAATTCTAAAAATCCTAAAATCTAAAATTATAATTCCTAAAATCTAAAATTATAATTTCTAATTCATAAAATTTAAAAATCTAAAAATATTTAAATTTAAAATTCTAATTCCTAAAATCTAAAATTCTAATTCCTAATTCATATAAAGAAAAATTTAAAATTCTAATTCCTAAAATCTAAAATTCTAATTCCTAATTCATATAAAGAAAAATATAAAATTATAATTCCTAAAATCTAAAATTATAAAAATCCTAAAAAATAATTCATAATTCTTAAAATCTAAAAATATAAATATATTAAAATTTAAAATTCTAATTCCTAATTCATATAAATAAAAATATAAAATTATAATTCCTATCTAAAATTATAAAAATCCTATAATCTAATTTCTAAAAATCTAAAATCTAATTTGTAATTTCTAAAATCTAAAATTATAAAAATCCTAAAATCTAATTTCTAAAAATCTAAAATCTAATTTGTAATTACTATAATCTAAAATTATAATTCCTAAAATCTAAATTAATAATTCCTAAAAATCTGAAATTCTAATTACTAAATTCTACAATTCTAAAATCTAAAATCTATAATTCTATATCTTTAAATGTAAAATTAAAATCATAAATCAAAAAAAAAAACTCACATTGGTGGAGGAGAGGATATGACCGGCGGTGAGAAGAGGTGGCCGGCGGTGACAAGTGGTGGCCGGCGGTGAGAAAGGTGGCTGGCGGAGAGAGAGATCTACAAAAGGAGAAGAAATCATAAGAATCACGCGGAGAGAAAGAGAAGAGAGGAGAGAAGAGGTGGAGTACATACCGGAGAGGAAGAGAGGAGGAAGAGGACTCGCCGGAGAGGGAGAGGAGGACACGCCGGAGATTCGCCGGAGAGGGAGAGGAGGAAAAAACTCTGTGCGGGAGAGAAGGAGAAGAAATGGGGAAGAGATTTCGCATTTCTTGAATTAATGGGCTGTCCGACGGATATTCCGTCGGAAATCCGTCGGAAATCCTAATTAATTTTTTCGATACGCGGCGCATTTGACCGCGTGTCGAAAACCCTAAAAATTTCAGAATCCGTCGGAAATCCGTGGGAAATTTCCCACGGATTTTCGACGGATTCTGAAATATACGATAATTTAGGCGGCACGTATTTGCCGCGTGTTGGAAAGCTAAAAAATTCAGAATCCGTCGGAAATCCGTGGGAAATTTCCCACGGATTTCCGACGGATTCTGAAATATACGATAATTTAGGCGGCACGTATTTGCCGCGTGTTGGAAGGCTAAAAAATTCAGAATCCGTCGGAAATCCGTGGGAAATTTCCCACGGATTTCCGACGGATTCTGAAATATACGATAATTTAGGCGGCACGTATATGCCGCGTGTTGGAAAGCTAAAAAATTCAGAATCCGTCGGAAATCCGTGGGAAATTTCCCACGGATTTCCGACGGATTATAAAAAATTCAGAATCCGTCAAAAAACCGTGGGAAATTTCCCACGGATTTCCGACGGATTTTAAAAAAATTCAGGATCTGTCGGAAATCCGTGGGAAATTGTAAAATTCAATTTTGTTTTTCAAATTCTTGTAAACACCTTATTTTTCATAAATTTTAATCTTAAAATCTAATATATATATATAGATCATATACATGTAAATACACCTGTAAGTTCAACATTGAAGATATAATATTAACAAAAACATAAAAACATTTTGACAAATATAATAAATATATTAATTGTGCACAAATATCAAGTGTTGAAAAAAAAAAGTCATTTACATTACAAACAAACTACTACTCTGAATCGTCCGATGATGAGTAATCTGAGTCTCCTGAATCGGAAGCTTCCTCGAATTCCTCCAAATCTTCCTCTGAATCGTCAAACACCTGATCGTCCGTGTGTACAGTGAAGTCAACAACAAGGTCCACCTCAACGGATATATTTAAACGGTCATGTAACGTATATATTTAAACGGTAATATTCGAACGGTAATATTCAACGGCTACATTCCGTCGGTAACCCGTCAGAAATATACCGACGGATACATTCGTGGGTAATCCGTGGGAAAGTTTCCGACGGGTTACCGACGGATTTTATTTCCGACGGATTTCCGACGGAAATTGCTTATGTGCATTTTCCGTCGGAAATCCGTCGGAAATTTCCGACAGAACTTTGTCCGTCGGAAAATCCGTCAGTTTCCGGCTTGTTTTCTTGTAGTGATACGGAAAGCTCACACCTCATCCCCTTCCAAAGAATGAATACTTAAACATATATTTCACTGCTATTTCACCAGACCCTATCATCTCTGACAAAAACCACACGAATGAAATACTCGAATATTTTCATCCCAAACACTTGGCCATGTGAAACCTAAAACTGTTTTATCAGATATTGCTTTATTGGCTTAGCATGTCCAACACATATCACCAGTAGTACCAACAAAGGTTTGGGTTAATACTATATTTTCTAAGTCTAAATTAAATATTATTTTATAGATTATGGCTAAGCTCACATATACGGATATTTGGCTCCATATATAAAACAAAGTATACTAACACGAGATATCATTTACAAGAGTTTTTAAATGGTGAACTACTAATGAATATCAAATTGATGTTCAACACATGCCATTCATAATTTTGTTCAGTTATTGAATTGATTGTTTTTTTTTTTTTTTTCAAGAATTGATAGTCAGGGTTAGGAAGAAAACATGGACCCCAGTTTTAAATACTATGGGTACTATTGCTTAATTGAACCTTAACTGATATTTCCACTTGGTTGATGATTATTTGTTCTTCATGGACGACACTTTTGATGAAAACTATCTTGTTTTGCAATTCGGCTGTTTATCCATCATGTTGCTTCATGTCTCATCTTTAATGTGAGCTTTACATATGTCCTAGTTATCAAATATCATTTCATGGTAATTGTTTGAGATGTTGAATTTATAAGATCTCAGAAATTTTAAATAATGTTTAATATTTTCACAAGACCAATAAATGGCCTCCCAACAACTTAGTATTTTTCATTTTTTTCCTTCTTAAATAATTTTAAGAGCTCTAATTTTTCTTTCCTATTTTTTTCTATGATTTTGTTTGCATTTCAAAGGGTAAGGAGGTTATAGGTGGTGCTGGTGTCTCCTCGTTTTCAGATGGTTGATTGTTCAGTCAAGTGACATCTTTTTCTTTTGACCTCTGAGCTACCTTATTGTCACATGCGCTATCGGCTCTTTAGCGTAGGCTGTCAGTTTGATGGTTTATTTTTGGGATGTTTTGCTTGATATATGATGAGATCTTGGTGAAGATCTCAACCCAAAACTGGCACAAATAAATGAGAAAGAAGAATAGGCTTTGCTGCTATGAAACAATTCACTGACAAGGTTAGTGGAATGATTTGATCACACAAGGTTGGTGGAATGATTTGATCACACAAAGGTTGTGGATAGTCTTTGATTCACCTCTTGAATCCTTTAGATTGATACACTAAGGATTCAAGAATTTTTGTAGGATATAATTTACCAAAAGAAAATTTTTTATTAAAAAGATAGATGATTTTTACAAGTAGAAATCGTCAAATCTATAAAAAGGAAGAAGGAGACAAGGCTGCAACCCAAAAATATGCAACAACATGCATAAGTTAAATTAAATGCAATAAATGTATCATAACTCCCAACTAACTTCTCGTCGAAACTTCAATGAATATGGGCTGGGCTGGGTTTGGATTTAACAATGGACTTGGGGAGAAGTGTCATAATTACCTCGTTAAAAACCTATGTTTGGTAAATATATTGCTAGTGTTATAGTCATGGAAGCTGTGTGTGATTCTTTCACTATGGAGATGGTGAAAGAAACTAGACTTCTATATTAGAACATGGTGAAATATTATTTTTCATTCTAAGTTTGTATTATTGCTTTGTTTTCTGTAATTAATCGATTAAATTTATTTTAGATTGAAGTTTTAGTTTTATTCATTATTGATTTTGTTTATTTTAATTGAATTAAGTTATTTAAAATAAGATATTTTTTTAAAAAAATAGAAACATATAAATGTAAAAAAAAAAAAAAAATTAAGTTGTAAATTTAATTTTGATAAAAATTAATATAGTCAATATTAAAACAAAGATATATGATTAAGATATAAACAAAAAATGTTTGATTGAAAACATATATATTTTATTATTTTGTTAGTAAAATGCATCTAGATGTAGATAAAGCTCACAAAAACACATTAAACAATCACAGCTTCACTCATTTGATCCATCCAGATGCATGTCTAAAATTAATACGAACATTACGGTGGAACATTTGAGTGAGCGAACAACAGATCCGACGTCGTTTTTTGTTGAATGGATTATGATAGGAATTTGCCCAGATTGCCATTTGCCAAGCAAAAAGTTTTTTTAATAGGATGTGTCAGACAAATTGCCAGCGTCAACTAACTTGGAATTGGCGTAAAAGTTAAAAAAAATAATAATAATAATAATCAAATTGTACCAATCAAAGGTCTCGTGAGAGATAGAAACATCTCCTTTCTTGTTCTTTCCGCAGAGAAATCGAAATTCTCTGTTAAAGGCGACGACGATGGAGTTTCAATCATTGGGTTCGCTCTCGCCTCTCGTCATCTCCGCCGTTCTAATGATCTCCGTCTTCGCTTTCTATGGATTTTTCGTGAGGCCGAGGCGGAACAGTAATAAACTAGACCCTACAACTTCGAGGATCCATCACGATCGCACCGTCTCTACCGTCACCTCAAACGTCGGATCCTTTAATGTTAGTGGAGATACCGTCTCCGACGTTATTGTTGTTGGAGCCGGAGTCGCTGGTTCTGCTCTGGCTTACACTCTTGGAAAGGTCAATATTCCGTTTTCTCGATGTTTGATTTTGATTGCTTTAAGGATCCAAATTAGGTGGTGATGGTTTTGAGGAATTGATTCAGTACTACAAGTTAAGAAAAGTTTAGGATAAATTAAGTTTTTGTAGTACCACTTGCTGCTTAGTCAAAGCGAGTTCCGATTCTCCGTTTGTGTTGAAGCAGATCTTGTGTCATGGATTGATTCAAGGCGCTGCAATATTCATAGTTCAAATTTAGGATTCTGAAATTGATTTCGGAATCTTCACTCTTTCTTTTTGTCTGGAAACAACTTGTTTCACGCAATGCAAGAGTTCTCGAGTTTAGCAATAGTCAACCAACACTGTTTGAAATTTATTGTCTGGAAATGTTACAAATTAAATGTTGTTTTTTTTTAATCTATGGGATAATATAAGTTATCCAAACGGGAATTTAGACGCCAACCACTTAAAAATCTAGCTTTAAATGCTGTCTAGGAACTTTTGAATCCCATGGTAGAATGAAAATCTACTGCTCAAAAGTGCTTTGTTTTGGGATTTTATGTTGTAGGATAAACGCCGAGTTCACGTGATTGAAAGAGATTTATCGGAGCCTGATCGCATTGTTGGGGAGCTTTTGCAACCTGGTGGCTACCTCAAGTTACTGGAGTTGGGAATTGAAGGTAAGGAAAAATTTAGTTGAGGACCAAGTTACTTTGCTCTGTAGATATCTTCTAGTAAAAATCATCAAGGGTGCTAATCTACAGATTGCGTGGAGGAAATAGATGCGCAACGTGTGTATGGTTATGCACTTTTTAAGAATGGGAAACGCATTCGCTTAGCTTATCCATTGGAGAAGTTTCACACAGATGTATCTGGAAGGAGCTTTCACAATGGACGGTTTATTCAAAGAATGCGGGAGAAAGCTGCTTCACTTCCCAAGTGCGTTTTTTTCCCGTTATAAACTTTTCTAGGTGTTGCTTCCGGTTTTAGAAATAGTATTAGTTTATGTTAAAACTAAATGGATGCATAGAACATTGTTTGAATCACTGATCTATATATTACGTAAGTTGTTCTAGGTTGATTAAATCTTTAATCTTTTATATATATATATTTGGATCATAAGCCTATATGGTAGCCACACTTGAGTACTGCTAATGGCTGTTTTTAATTGATATAAATGTTTTAGATCAGTTATACATATTATTAGTTTATGTTAAAACTAAATGAAGATGCATAGTACTATGTTTGAATCATTGATCTATATAAATCTTAACTTGTTCTTCGGTTGATTGAATCACTGATCTGTTTTTGATATGAGGCAATAGATTTGGATAATAGGCCTATATCGGAGCTACTCTTGTGTACTGATGCTAATGGCTGTTTTCAACTGATAAACCCAACAGTGTTAGGCTAGAGCAAGGAACAGTTGTTTCTCTTCTAGAAGAGAATGGTACAATCAAAGGTGTGAGATATAAGAATAAAGCAGGAGAGGAATTAACAGCATTTGCAGCTTTGACTATAGTTTGTGATGGTTGTTTCTCAAATCTGCGTCGCTCTTTATGCAATCCTCAGGTAACATGCTGTTTAGTATTGGTCTCTGTTTCCTCATATAGAAATTACTCCCAGTTGATTTTGTAAGAGCAAAAATAAATTTGCATTAGCTTGACAAGTAAGTAGTGTATGTCTGTTTTATCTTCACGCAGGTCGATGTACCTTCTTGTTTTGTCGGTTTGGTCCTAGAGAACTGCAATCTCCCATATGCAAATCATGGACATGTCGTCTTAGCAGATCCATCACCAATTTTGATGTATCCAATTAGTAGCACAGAAGTCCGATGTCTGGTTGACGTTCCTGGTCAGAAAGTGCCTTCTATTGCAAATGGTGAAATGGAAAAATATTTGAAAACTGTGGTGGCTCCTCAGGTAAGGGTACTTTGTCACGTTGTGCACTTCTATTCACGGCGTTTATTTATTCTCTGTGGGTGAGTTTGTGTGTTTCCCTCTGTTCTAGATGCCTCCTGAGGTCTATGACTCTTTCATTGCTGCGGTCAATAAAGGAAACATTAAGTCCATGCCAAACAGAAGCATGCCGGCTTTTCCTTATCCTACTCCAGGAGCTTTGTTAATGGGAGATGCTTTCAACATGCGTCATCCTTTAACAGGTGGAGGAATGACGGTTGCGTTATCTGACATTGTTGTCCTGCGTAATCTTCTTAGACCGCTGCGTGACCTTAGTGACGGTTCCAGTCTCTGCAAATATCTCGAATCTTTTTACACTTTACGGAAGGTAAACATCAATTGGAGACTACTTTTGTGGTCCTTAATAATTAAGATTGTTAAATTTTTGTGGTTGAAAATCATCTCACTTTGCAGCCAGTGGCATCAACAATCAACACACTTGCGAATGCTCTTTACAAAGTGTTCTGTTCATCAAAAGATGAAGCAAGAAATGAGATGAGGGAAGCTTGCTTCGATTATCTGAGTCTTGGGGGCATGTGCACAAGCGGACCAGTATCATTGCTTTCGGGTTTGAACCCTCGACCGTTAACTCTTGTGTGCCATTTCTTTGCGGTTGCGGTTTATGGAGTCATACGGTTGTTAATCCCATTCCCTTCCCCAAAACGCATATGGCTTGGAGCCAAATTGATCTCGGTATGAATCACATTATTCAATTTCATCCGTCCTTATTAAGTTGTATCAGTGCACGATCTTAACGTGTGTAGTTAAAATTTGCAGGGAGCATCGGGGATTATATTTCCTATAATAAAGGCGGAAGGAGTTAGGCAGATGTTTTTCCCAGCAACTGTGCCTGCATACTACAGAGCTCCTCCGGTTAAAGAAGAAACCAAATGTTCATAGTTTCAATTGATTCTTCTGTCACAAGAAATGACATCTAAAAGATGAAAAAGAAAAGAAAAAAAGCACTAAAGAGATGAACTTTGTGGAATACATCTGGTGAGTTTTGTTGTGCTAGTGTTCTTTAAACGTATGAAAGTGATAACTGTGATGATTATTTTATAGGTTGTGACGCTTGTATCTTAGTTACTTAATTATCGTATAACATTCTTTTACGTTCTGCAATAATTAGTTCAAGAAATCTTGTAAACAGTTTGATGGACTTTGGTAGCTATAGAGTATATTTACGGTCTTGTGAAACTACTAATCGTCTTTATTTGGTACTCCTTCACATGGAGGGAATGGAGATAGATTTGCTCTAGCTGCTTGATTATTTATTTTGGTACCGACCTAAGTAGTTTGACATGGCAAATGATCAAAGGGTTTTCCCACAAGTTAATTTGGTTTATTTTGAAAATTTAAAAACGATTATACTTTTTTCAGGAGCTAATATAGCAATCACTGGACATATTAAGTTATACTATCAGTGAGTATACTTCTTGGAAGGAAGCTCAGTCTCTCTTCTTAACCTCAGGAAGCAGTTTAATCGGAGTAGAACAAGATTAGTCCACAAGTAGAATTAATTGTTTTGATATTGCATTTGTAAATTCTTTTCTTAAGACCAACAATCATGAAGTTCTATCTAATTTAAGTATGGTTGTAATCACATGTCTGTAAAGGTAATGTTTTAGTTCACAATAAACAAACACCAAAGCTTCAGCATATTAGAAACACATAAATAAAACACATGTGGCACACAAAAGCATTACAAACCTTGAAGATCCACAGTAATAACCTGAGCCGAATCTCCTTTTTCAACAACAAACGTTTTAAGAACCTTCTGAGACGAACTAGTAATCACTTCAACAGCATAATTTCCATGGTACCCTCTAAACGGAAACGTACCGTTTTGATCAATATGTCCATTAGCATGAGAGAGCCAATCATTTTTCACAGCCAAAAACCTTTTACCAGCTTCATTAACATCTCCTTCTGCATTAACCAAATGAGAGTTGTCTCTGCTCATAAACAGCTCCCAAAATCCCCATAACATTATACCTTCAACCGCAGGATGTCCGAAAGCTTCCCACATCATTACTTCCAAATCATCTCCCCTGATGTGCTCATTAACCGACGAGACATCCAGTTCCGTGAACCATATCGGTAAACCAAGAATGCCTAGTCTGTCTAGAGCTGAACTTACGATTGGACCTACCGGACAATCGATATGGCCCTGAATCCCGATTCCTCCTACCGGTGCACCCTTTTCTTGTAGGTCAAGAATATGTTCAATGTACTTTTCCGGGCAAGATTTCGGATCACATCCGTCTTCTATGTGGTAATCATTCACAAACAATGTCGCTGATGGGTCTAAATCGTGTGCGGTCTTGAACATGTTGACTCTTATGTCTTTGCCTAGCTTGTCTTGGTAGAATGATCCGTGTAACATCTCGTTGTTCACATCGTAATGTTTGAATTTTCCCTTGTACCGGTTTAAAAGACCGGTTAAGCGGTTTTGGACGGCCGTTTTTAAGTCGTTTTGGTTCATGTTTTGGATCCATTGCTGAACAGTTGCTTGGACTTCCCAAAAGATACAATGTCCTCTAGTTTGTATGTTGTTGCTACTGCACAAGTTGAGCATATCGTCTGCGTCTTGGTAATTAAGCTTCCCTTGTTCTGGTTCTGTCCAGTACCATTTCAACTCGTTACCAAAAACCGCCCAGTTAAAGTTTTTCAGGAAGAAATCAACAAAATCTTCATTATCAATATTTGTTCTGCTGATACATGTTCCCACTGGGAAGATGTTTCTTGTCTGTCGAACTTTAACCGTAGCTCCAGACAATTTTCTAGAATCAGCACCCGAGAATTTGAGGACAACGTCGCTTCTACGGATCTGTAAATCAAGAAAATTACTATTAAGTCTCATTGCTCTTTTTAACACTTTGATACAAGCGATTGAAAAAGCATGAGTGTTTTCTGTATATACCTTATCACATTGTCTTCTCAAATGCTTGATTCTTGCGAGTCGGTCAACAGGGAAAATCTGCAAGCCAGCGACCATGAGATCAACGCCAGAAGAAGGGCCTTGGATATAAACCAAAGCCTTAGATGGCTGCTTCTCAATTCGGAAAGAACCACCAATTTCATGCCATTTATCATCGTTGATCTCCACTTGTCCACCGTTTACCCATTGACTATCAATACCAAGTGCGACATTAACATTTTGCGGACTATTAATGCCAGAACCGGCTTTGACCCAAACTGATATTTGGTATGTACAGAACAGTTTAAGTTTGTCAGTGATTATTTGAGCTGGACCCATCCATGTCTGTGTTCGGTTAGTCACGAGCATGTAGCGGCCACTTAGAGGCTCGTGTGGTCCAAGCGAGTCCCTTGCCATTGGAGGAAGGATGCGAGGTGAGCCTTCTGCAACGCTTAGCGTGCAGTTCCCTAATGGGAACCAGCCATTGGTTGTACCATCACTTAACTGGCTATTTGTGAGTATGTTTACCCCAAATGCAGGATTCTATAAGAAAGACAACAAATAAAACTACAGTCAAAATTGTTTATTCTTCACATGCAAAATATGTGTTCACATATAAATGCAAAAAGTGGTATTTGAAAGAATCATACCCTAATTAGATTTTACTGCGGTGAAAAAGAGAAATGGATCTCTGGACTAACCTCAATAGGTGGGCGCGGTGAAGGAGGGATTTTCTCAGCGTGTTTTACAGTTAAGCTATTAAGGAGAATATCGGTTCCTGCAGGTGGACCTTCGATGTAAATTACTACTCGTGATGCAGAACCATTGAGGAGGAACTTCCCTTTACACTGTATCCACTCCTTGTCTGTTGCTTGTACACTTTTAAAGAACAAAAAACAAAGATATACTTTAGCATTTAACAATGACTCTTGATCTGATAGAATGTGATATTAAAAACAGAAACTAACTTCGCAATGCCAATGTATTGATCACGTTGATTTGGATTTTGGACCCATAGAGTAGCTTGCACAGTAGCATTTGTCACATTGTTTCCATATATACGAACAACCGCGGTTGCTTCATACACACGTTTCCTCTCAACTTTTCCTGTAATCTCTTGCTGAATACCGTTCCAGTTCTGTGTGCGTTCCGTAGCTGAAGCGAAAGCTTTTCCGGATTCTGGTACTATCTTTCCATCAGCCATGGAGTCATGACACACAATTTTGCAGCTTCTTCCAGACCAGTTATTTAGGCCATCTTCAAAGTTTGAGTTCACTACAATATTCTCATCTTCCACGGTAACACACTCTTGTCGTTCCAGCTTTCAAGAAAATGTAATACGTTAGCCCAAACTCAAACGTAAACGCAAACAGCCAATCATTGATATGAATAATTATATACCTCAGGCTCGCTTTCAAGGTTAATGGTAACAGACTGTATGAGGAGATCAATCCCCGGTGAAGGGCCTTCCAAATAGAAAACAACTTTTTCTGCTAAGTTCGGTAATGAAAACATGCCTTCTAGTCTCACCCACTTCTCCTTGAAGACACAAGTTCTGCAAAAATCAAAATCAAAATCAAAATGTTGTTCTTGTGAACATTTCACAAATAAGTGTAAAACGGTCTTACTTTGCGATTAACTGATAGTTTGTCGGTGATTGTTGGTTTTTGAGCTTCAAAGTGGCCATAACCTCCACTAATCCTTGAACAGGTCCAGAGACAGCAACAGTTGCAGAAACTTTATAAAGACAACAAGGTCTCACTCTGCTTGTGATGTCTTGCTCTAAGCCCTGCCATGTTTCTTTCCGGTTCCTGACAGCTACGTAGCTACCGCACTTGGACGGGTTTAATACGCCATGAGAGACACCAGAATCTACGGTGACAACAAAGGCCTCGCAGCAATTCGAATGCCACGGATGCATCCCCAAAGAGAAGTCATGATTCACAATCACATTTTTGCGGTCAGAACCGATGATTGATGCCACATTATTGTTGATATGTTTTGCAAGCTGGTAGAGAAACGATTAAACAGAGAAAGATCAGATTCAGGAATCCAAAAGTTTGGCTTATAACTGAAGAAAGTGTGTGAAAAAGGTGAACAAGACTTGGTTACAAAGAAAGGAACATATCGAAAAGACAATTAAATCGTCGAAACCCTAACCTCTTCATTGTCGTTTCTTGAAAACTCCATGCTTTCTCTTGGTTTCTTACAGAACAGAGTCAGACCCAGATCAAATCAAGACAGATTAGCAAATGGGTCACCGAAAAATTTGAAGAAAACACACAAAGATTCAAACTTTTCTTGTGTAAAGGAGAAGACAAACCTTGTCTGGATTTCGATTTCTGCTCTTGTGGATTTGATTTGAGAAACAGCAAACCGTGAATCTCTTCATTATATAGACACAGAGATCAAACTATTATGTACTTCTTGGTGGATCTATCAAATGGAATGCAGGATTCAAGTGAACTCCAAGAAAAATCCGCGGGACCAGCTACCCAACCAAACACTTTAAAAATTTAATTCTTTTTCTAAACCTCTTAAGCCTGAAGAACAGATAAGCGCTCCGTTTTTATATCTGGGTCCGTTTTTATATAATCCCTTGGAAGTTGTGCTCTGAAAAGACTAATAAAATTATTTCAATACGCGAATTTTTTATAAATACGGGAAATAAGAGTTTTGAAAAATGTAATAATCAAGGTATAATTGTCTTTGTGTGTCTCTTCGTTTTGAGGAGAAAGTATATTTTTTATAAAAAAAACACGTTGGAAGTGTATTTCCAAAAATTAATACACCAAAAGGTGTAGTTTTGCAATTTTTCTTTTAGATACAGCACACATCAATTTTCAGAAATATTTAAAGAATAACAGGAAATTAAATTAGGTTGTTGAATTAATTAAAATTTGGAATGATAAAATATTTTATGGAAAAAAACGAAGAGATGTAATATCTTTTTTTTTTCTTTTTTGGTCTGAAGATGTGATATCTTTTAAAATTTAGCAACAACCTATTGAATATCTTTGAATAAAAAGATACAAATGTTAAACCATTAAAGTTGTCAAAATATACTTAAGTACGATGTCATTATATACATACACGCATTGGAAAAAGAAGAAGAATATGGATCGCTTATCACTTTCAATCAAATCCATGGGCAATAATCGTTTCTTTTCCTGAAAATCATTAACCCAAGATGAATAACTAATTACAAAAGGTAAATATTGTTTGCTATTAACTTACTACAAAAACTAAACATATTTTGTTTGTTAAGTATCAACAAACCTAACATGTAGTTGAATTGATATACTACGGGATTCTTCATAAAGAGAATACCTCAAGTTCTAGTTCTCGAATCAAAGGATTACAAATCATTTCTCAAAAAATTGTGGCAATCTTATAAAAAAATTATCATAAAATCCAAAAGAAAAAGGACTAAGCGAGTTAGCCTAATGTCGCAGTTGAAGATATCATCCATATGTTATGGATATCCTAATCGAAATAAGTTAGAAATTTGGTACGAGACGAATAACGAGAATAATCCAACGTTAACATGAACGTAATATAAATTCTAAACCTTTTAGCATAAAAAAAACATTAACATAATCGATATTGTCTAATAGGTTTGTAAACCAAAAAAAATGATTTTGTGTAGTAAAATTCTTTATATAAAAATATTAGGGTTGAATCCATTAAACTACCGATTTTGTATCAGATTTTGGTTTTTTTTTGTTTTTGTCAACTTAGCTTAAAAACTTTTATATCTCCTTTAATATTACTGGTGCTGGATTAGCACCTCAAACCTATATTATAAATTTCAAATGTAACTATCATTTTGCTATATTATTCCGACATCAGATTTTAGGTTACTAATAAAGGTTCAGATGAAAAAAGAAACTAGGAGCAGAAACAAATTTTTTTTTGTGGCTTAAATATTAGGACCGGCCTAGTTGTTAGTTTTGTTGATGACTTAAAGTAAAGTCTGTTACAATTTGCTATAAACAAAAAGGAAAGAAGAGGGTAAGAGGTAATCATCGAGAGGAAGAACAAAACTTTAAAGATTCGTTAAGAGCTCCCAACTTGCTAATTTCTTCTAATTGTTTATGCTTTGATAGCTTGGATTGGAAGCAAACTATTCTTTCCTACTCTAATCCTAGGAGGAAAGTTACTTGAAAATGTTTTTATTCAAATGGCTATTGAATTAGTACATTGACTTGTCTTTTTTATCTTTACTTAAAAAATGAGTTATTTTATGTATAAAAAGTCTAATAAATGCAAACAGATTTGTATTTAAAGCTTCCAAATTTATGCTTAATTGCGTAGATGACGTCGTTATCAATATATACTTATTTTTTAAAATAAAAAGTGCCCCATACATAAATAAACTTCACAAGGTGATAAAATAGAAATAAAACTTTTGTAAAAGTGATATCTACTAAAATTTTCATTAAAATAACGCCTATAAATATCACTGTTACATCTTTACTTCTAAACTTATTAATCATTATTAAAATACAGATTCATCTCATCATTTTTTTTCTCTTGATTAAGTGATTTATTCGCTATTAAAAACAATGACTCCGAGGAAAAACAAGATAATTGTGTTAATTGTCACATTAGCTTTTTGCTTATTGCTTAATACCCAATTAGTGATGCCTTTGCCTCCTATACATGAGATCCAATGGGGTTTTGGTGTTTCAGTCAAAGATACCTTCAAGCCTGGTGATGCAGCTGGTCAGTCTTTATAAACTCACATCCAAATATTTTTATTTACTGTATATTTTTTGTTTGATAAACTTGTTTATTGTATCAACAGCATTCAGGTATGATAAGACCAAGTATAACGTGGTAGTGACTGACAAAAATGGATATGATTCGTGCACGGTATTAGATATTTCACCAATATTTACCGATGGATACAATATTATTCGAATTCCAAAGGGCACAACTTATTTCATCTCTGGTATTTCTGGACAATGTGCCCGTGGATTGAAGCTAGCCATCACGGCTAATTAATCAAAAATTATATTAATGTATTTTCTCTTAATAAAAAATTATATATGTATTTCGTTTGTTCTGAAATAAAAGGAACAATATGCTTTTAAAGCAAACTTCTTCTTTTTTATCTTTAATTTTTCATCATATTTCAATTTTTCATCATATTTCAATTTTTAAATTTCATCATATTTCAATTTTTAAAAAATCAAAGTTATAAGTAGTTTACATGATTTGAATAAGCATGTAAATATATGTGCATTAGATTTATAATATATTATGCGCATCACTTTTGAATGATGACGACTCTCTCCTTAATTCACATAAATCTTTTTTTGGTTAGTAGTAGATATTTTAGGAGGGTTCCTAAAATGATCTGGTGAGTTAAGAAAACCTTGCTCATTGTTTTCTTTTAACTATGACATCTAAAACACACGAAAACAAGAGAAGCATCCGCATCAACAACAACAAAAAAAATTAGAATAAAATATTAATCTCAAAACCAATAATATTAGAATTTTTTTGGCAACAGTATCAAAAACTTGACAACAATAGAGATTTAAACCTTAAATAAACACAATAAAATAACTGTAAATACACAAAATCAATTATATTACTTTATGATCCCACAGAAAGTTAGGTACACAACAATTAACCTAAATTAAGATCATAGCTAAATCAAATAGAATGAATTGATTTTGATATAACTCATGCAAACATTGAAAGCAAAGAATAAGCAATAAACAACGTAAGAAATATGATAAAAAAATGTTAGGAATTTGGAAAATATTTGAGATTCATGAACTAAATTATTTAGATTCTAATCCTATAGAAAATTGACATTATTTTTCATCCTAAAACTCAAATTTCTAATGTATGATTAATCCACTCTCTATGTTGATAATTAACTCTTTCTAAGAAATCCTATTAATCAAAACAACAAAAATAGACAATGAGTACAATGTTCATATTAGATTTGTTTACAAGAACTTATAAATCAACTCTCGCAATCCATAGTGTTAAGTCCATCTTATTCAATTCTAGTCAATTAATGAAGAAGTATGCAAGCAATGACTGCATATAATCAGTTGATAAGTGATTAAGGAAGTAACATGCATTAACGAACTTAATTAAATATAAGATTATTTTTAATTTATCTAATGTAAAACTTCTAATATCAAAAAGTTCTCAAATCTTCAAAATGCTTAAATTTTATTATTGTTTGTCCAAAATGTTCATGCTTCATGTAACGATCTTAAAAATACAAAATTAATAGTGTACCAATATTATGCCAAAACTCAATAGTTTCTTTATTAAAATCTTAATAAAATTTTAGTAAAAGTAGTAAAATGTAATATATATATATATATCAGTTATATAGCATGCAAATGATTTCAAATTACTAGCCGTTGATCATCACAAAGAAGAGTTCAGTGAGGTGGTCTCAGTTCCGACTATGTGGATCACGTACGGCAATGAACCTTGAGGACCGTTTAGGCTTGGCAAAAACGAAATATAGGCCTAAATGGATACTAGAGATACTGAGCATAGACGCAGAAGAAGAAAGATTGAGCAAGACTTGCTAATACATAAGTTTATTCCTTTTTTTTTTGTCCAGTACTTATTTTACAAAATCAAGTTTTGGCCAATAGAAAGATTGCTTCGAGGAACAACTCTATCCGATTCTTTCTGACTTACATAGACAAATAATACATCTCAAACTCTAGCCTCCTTTGCAAAAAAATCGGCACAGACATTACAAATTTTAGGAATATGGTTATTGTTAAACATCTAAAAAAACTCCTTGTGAGGACAACATTGGTCAATCAACCGGATTTTGGATCATATCTGCTATAACTGAATAGTCAGTCTCGATTTGAATCGAGCGAATCTGGTTTTCATTTAGACATTTCATTTCATCCGATTAACATAAATCATATTATGTTTTACTATCATAATTATTCATACATATATACTATTATCCGATTAACATAAATCATATTATTCTATGAATAAGAATAACATACGAAATTAAAAATACAAATTATACATCAAATATGTTAATTGTTAAATATTCTAAGATTATACTTACTTGCACACATATATTATTAGTCATAAAATATTTTGTTACCTGCTAACATGTTATATTGACACTAAAAATATATGTTTTATCATAATAATAAGCCAAATATTGTCTAATTTCTATAAAACACAATATATATATATCATATATTTTTGTCAATTTAGTCTAGTGGTTTTTAATATCTCCTTAATTCTATAGGATGTTGGATTCGAACCCTAGACCTGTGTCATGAATTTCAGAGATGATAATCATTGTCCAACGTGATTCCAACATTATATTATATAAATACGTAAATATATTTCTATTTATAATTTTTTAGCTTAACACGATAAAATAGATATATGTTATCTTTTATGTTTTTTTATTAGAATATAATTTTTTCGGTTGTATTGATTTTGTAATAAATTATATTTTGGTGTAACAGGTTAAGGTATATATTGTACCTCTAGCATTTTGTTAATGTGGTAAGATGGAATATGGACTCTTATGGTTCACAGAAGACGGCGTTTCAAATACGAAAAGTATCTCTTTCGCCGTTTCTATCAATTTTGACAGAATCTCCGCTACATGAACCATAATTGAATCAGAAAGTTTTCAGATCAAAACCCGACTATAAACCTGGCTATATCGATGAAGTTGAATCATACATCTATATATCGTTAATACGACTGTGGATCAGTCCGAAATAGTTTTTGTTTTGGCTTTAAAGTAACTCTTGATCTTTCTCTTTCTTTACATCGAGAAAACATATAAAGCGATGTATGAATTATTGAATATGTTTATATGTATCGACGTGTTTATGTGTTGTACATTAAACTTAATTAATTAGAATAAATGCACTGACATCAAATCCAAAAATGCACTGATTTATTCGGTTTTTGGGTCAGTAAGAAGGAGAAAAATGAAGCCAAATTGACCCTAACATTATTTTGGTTTGGATCGTGTCTGAGGACGGGTTATTCGGATCGGATCTGCTAAAAAAATTATTTCTGAAACGCAACCATAATCGGATTGTATATCTCGAAAACACGAAATCAGTTTCGTTACATTGCAAACATCAAAAGTTCAAAATATAATCGAACCAAAATAAATAATGAAGATGAGGAATTATACTGAATGTTGCAGTGAGAGATTTGATTTTGGCCCGAGACAAGATTTTGGTTGGAAGTTTACTCAGATATGGAGAACCTACGAAGTGAGATTGAGAAACCGTCGCAATTCTGTAGGAGAAAAACCAGCCCAACGATGAAACGTGACGAGACGAAGCGACAACGGAGACAGCAATTCAATGAATATATATATATATATATGATGGTTTAATAAATTAAATTTGATCGGTTTCTGAATACCAAACCGAATAAACAGTACTAAATTTGCTAACTAATCATGCACCGATCGGTTTCTATCTTTAATATTAATCGGTTCAAAATTCAAATTGTTTGGGTTAATCGATTCTGTTTATTCTGTTATAACGGAATGTCCATTACCAATAAATTTAGTAAAATGTAAGAGCAAAACCATGTTGAATGAACATTGAATAATGTTTTGAATAGTAAGTTAAATAATGTATTTTTTAATTTTGGTTTGAATTGCGTATATGAAGCCTAAAATATATTCTAAAAATATTCTATTTTTATTTAATTATGATTTTCATAGAAGACTTTTTTTCTTCAGAAATATTTTTCACTTGAAAAGAAGTAGAGAAAGGAAGCTGAATTGGAAGTACAAAAGTCATTCTGATTGGTGAATAACAAATGACGCGGATAGCAAAGATAAAAACAATCTAAACCGTTGATAAGAAAAAAGATCTAACGAACTAAAACAAATACATCCTCTTCCCCTTCAGTATAAAAACACCTCCCAACGTCACTGTAAGTTATATCGATCACATTCTCAGCAAATCAAAAACCAAAAAGAGTAAACTTCGTTCTTAAAAATCCCAAATGGCTCGTACCAAGCAAACCGCTAGAAAATCCACCGGAGGAAAAGCTCCGAGGAAGCAGCTCGCGACTAAAGCGGCGAGGAAATCCGCTCCAGCCACCGGAGGAGTGAAGAAGCCACACAGGTTCCGTCCAGGAACTGTAGCGTTGAGAGAGATCAGGAAGTATCAGAAAAGCACTGAGCTTTTGATCCGCAAGCTTCCGTTCCAGAGACTTGTTCGTGAGATTGCTCAGGATTTCAAAACGGATCTGAGGTTCCAGAGCAGCGCCGTCGCGGCATTACAAGAAGCAGCTGAAGCTTATCTGGTTGGTCTGTTCGAAGACACTAACCTTTGTGCGATTCATTCCAAGAGGGTTACAATCATGCCTAAGGATATTCAGCTCGCGAGGAGGATCAGGGGTGAGAGGGCTTAAGAGAAAGAAGAACGTTAGACTTAGTAATGCATTAGCTACTTTAGGGTTTTTACCTGTTCGCCTTCATAAGATCTGTAAATCTTTTGTTACGATGTGCTTATTAGGTGTTCGATGAAATGCCCAAATGAATATCAACCTACTTTGTATTTTCGTCTTTTGATGTTCTCTTATGTGAATGAGTTACCTCATTTTGAGATTCGGGTTTTCGTTTCTTGCAGACTTACACAAATCGAATACTGCAAGTAGATGAGATTCATTGTCTCTCTTCAGACATTTGTGTTACGCTCTTATGGTTACGTATGATCAATCAAATTTGCAAGAATTGTGGAAGGCTCATATGTATTAGATTGAAGGATGTGGATACAGTGAGATTAATGTCGCTTTTCAGCAATAAAAGCATTATCATTTGGATTTAGAAACTAAATAGTTACTAAGAAAGATCAAACTACGACATAACTTTTGTTTTAGTCCCTCATGGGTCTGAATCTCACTCATGGATAGTCCGGAAAGGCTTGTATGTCTTGACACTACTTATTAGTCCCGCGATGGATCCAGCAGCAGCTAAGAGCGAGACGATCAAGCAAACCCAGCACAACATTTTCAGCCCAATCCATCTAGGAGAGTACTTCTTAACCTTAGTCTGTGCAATGTGCATCTCCACGGGGAAATATACAGTTAAAGGCCAGAATGAAGCTGCTCCGATCAAACCCAAGATTGCGTTGAAGAAAGGGAATATCATAGCTACCACAGTGGTTATAATTACGTAAGCTGTCCTCCACACCAATCTGAAGAGGCTGATGTTGAATTTTCCAAGGAAAGGTATGTTTACTGAATATTCAGAAGTGATGAACTTGTTGTCAGGCCAGTTTCTATTGCATCTCTTCTCAACAAACTGGAAGATCGGCTGTGCAAACACCTGCATAAAGTATAGTTCTTTTCTTCATTAGCTAAACTGAGAGAAGTTGCCAAAAAACCAATCTTTGACTCTCTTTTTTTGGTTTAGGGTTTTACCTGATAAGCACCGATAAGGTGGGCAGCAATGCAAGCATTTGCAAAGTCAATAAGCCAAAAGGGCTCGTAAAACCCAAAATCTGTGAGGAAATCTCCTGGTGCTTGGTTTCCAAATGCAGCATAGCCGAGACAACCACATAAGATGTAGAAAAAAGTGGTGGTTGATACTCCCACAAAGCTTGCTCTTTTCATAGATTTGTTCTCTGCTGGGCTAGATTTCAATGTATCCTGCAAAAAAGTATCAAGCTTTCACCGGTTAGTGTATGCAAATCTACACTTTCATCAAGTTTTCTCTCATGGGTTTAACTTAAATCTTATAAAAGCCGTCACTATCAGTCGACATATACAAAAATTGTGAGTTAGTGATTTCAACTCAATAAGCTTAAACTCAGTTGATAAGAGTTATATCATTGTTCGCTGTGGAGAAGAGATTGACAATATCTTTGAATGTGACATCTTGTCATTAATAAACACATGTTATAACTTTAAGCTAAAAGACAGATTCGCTTCTTTTTGACTCTTTTGAGAAAAGCAAACCAAAAGTGGTCCACAAGGAATTGATTGTCATTGTCGATAATCTCTAACCACAATTCTATCAAGAGGTTCATATTCAAAGCATCAAAGCTAACAAGACACTATAGAAACTTGATTGACAAACTTGCCTGAATCTCGATAAGAACCGTGGCGTAAGCATATGCAAACGCAATGTCCCCAACCGCTTGAAACGATCTCCATATCTTCTGAGCCGCAGTCACATCAACTCCTACCACCGTGCCCGTCATATTCGTCTTACCCACTTTCCCACCTTTTCATTTCGTAACATATTAGTTTTGTAATTAAAACTAAAAAGATTTAAATATATTTACTAATAGTGGACATATTGGTTCATCTAGCTACAACTATTGATATAGGTACTTCGAAACTACAATATGGTGACCAAGATAGTTAGTAACTGCAACTTTGCTACTAACTCAATCTTTAAAGAACTGTATGTACCTGCGACGGTCGCAATGGCTAAGCCAATCCCAATAGTTGCGTAAGTGAAGGACATAACCGCAGCCATAAGGGAGAGAAAAGAGAGCTTGTGAAAGTTCGGGATCTGGCTAAGAATAATCTGAATAATCCCAAAAGCTGCCATATACGGATAATTCGACAAAGCACAATCTGCTTCGTGCCCTTTATCGTGGTAACAGTTTGCTTTCCCGACCGCTCTGCGCAAACACCGTATCAACCACATCAATATCTTTCACAACTTGTATATCTAGTAACGATTAGATTAATAATCATATAGTCACACATAGTTGACTTACACCAAACTAATCGAAGCAGTGATGGTGTAACCAACAGTGATCCCTATCAGATTCCCATACTGTGCCACTCCACAAAGCTGCACTTTCCTACCACCTGTCATTTTACAATTATTGCAAAGTATTATTTAGAGTCTTATTATAATTTATTACTTCTGTTCTTCTGTTCCATAAAGCAAACACAAAACACTCCACGGAACTATATATAATACTCCATCAACATCCAAAACCAACAATAATGCTAATACTACCAAAACCTTTTGCCTCATATGTCAAAATATTCTTTAATTTATTGGTTCATCGGGTTACACAAATTTGGATCATTATAAACAGTACAAGTTTTTAATTAATATATATTAATAATCTGTTGAAGATATAATTGATGACTTGAGAAAAGTTTCAGCCTAATTAATTATTTCAACAACCTTAGTGTATAATTGGAAACTAAAGGACGGGTAAATATGTTTTACTTGAAGATAAATATGTCACAGTTCTTTTTCTGTAAAACCAAAATTGCAAACACTAGTAAATCTAACAATTCATTTACTACATCTACAATCCTAACCACAGCCAATTGGATACACATACTTTAAATTTTTGTAACAAGATATCAAGGATGATTTCTTATGATTCCTCTTAAATTATATAATTAATACTAACTATGTTATGAATTGCGATAATTGTTTTATGATAAATTCACAACAACTCCAGTTTTGTTTTATTTCATATTGATGGAAAAACATTACTGTCGCTTATAATACCAATCAATTTTTACTAATTATCTACTTTTTCTATTCTAACCACAATATTTGTTCCGACAAGCATCGTCCTAACTAAATACCACACAAAGTCAGTATCTAATTTAATGAAACAGAATCTTTTTTTTTTTAATAAATATAATAAAGTTGGTGTAAAAAGTATCAGTTTTTTTTTTCATATCTACTTTACAAGAAAATTGTAATATAGAGAACAAAAGAAAAAGAACATACCGAGGTAAGAACTAACAACGTCCATGTAAGTGTAATTTCGTTTTCCGGTGACGGGATCCGGCGCACGGTAGCAATCAGCGAGCATCGTTGAAGTGAAATAAGTGATAAAAGAGAAAATGAGCAAAATCAAAACCCCTGCAACCCAACCAAGCTGAGCTATCGCCCATGCCAACGACAAAACTCCGGAGCCTATCACCGCCGTGATAATATGCGCACTCGCCGTAAGCCACGTACCCGTCCTCTTCTCTCGGCCATCGTCATCAACGTTCTTTGTGGGATCGGACACGGCGTAGACGTCGCCGGTTTCCGCCGCGGGGTGATCGTGTTCGGTGTTGAAACTCTTCATGTTGAGAGAAGAGAGAGAGAGAAAGAGAGAGAAAGCAAAGAGGTGGGCAGAGAAAGAAGATAAGTAAATGAGTAAGTCAGGGATAGTAAATGAAGAAGTCTAATTATAGTCAACAGATTTGTGTCTACATAATATCATATATATAGACATACTTGTTTATGTATGCATATATAATATAATGTAGTTTTTAGCATATATGCCAACGAGACGTATACGTAAATACGTGTTCAATTTCAACTTTTATTTTCTTATAGTTTTTTTTTTTTAATGTTTCCTTTTTAATGGCTTGGGATGTGTGCTTGCTCTCGACCAGACTTTGGGCCCAGCTATGGGAGGAGGATTTTAATGTTCAGATTCTTTTATAATTATTCAATTGTTTTTCTAAGAAATTAATTTAGTGAATTATAGAAGTTTTTTTTTTGTATAATTATTTTCTATTTAATAATAATGAAATATATATTTACTACAAATGAAAGATACTTTGAGTAATCTATTGTCCACAAAATATTTATAGTTGTATTTTCTTTCTCAAAAACCTCAGATTTACACTTTGAAGACCTTGTAAACTAACTTATATTGTTTTAAATCTATTCTTTTTACTCCCGAAAATTTACACTATCAAATTTTCAAAGATTTTTCAATGTTAAACCAGATCCTTCCCATAATTTTGTAAGAATCGAGAAAGTAGAATTTATTTTATGTTTTGAAAATTTAAATATTACTTATAAACTAAGAAACCGTATCTAAATAATTCTTATCATGAAGCCATGAAAATAGTTGATTGTTTATCATAAAGAATTGTAATTTTTTTTGGTCCTTCGAAATTAGTTTTGACTGTTCTACTGAAATGAAAAATAAAAACAAAAATTTTGAATTTGATGAAAGGGTAAAAGTTAGAAGTTAAAATAATAGTTATTAATAGGAGTAATGTGGCGTAATGATAGCTACCTCTATATTTATTACACCAGATTTGGGGTTCGAACCACTATGCTATGTTGACAAAAAAAAAAAATTATTAATACATTGTTGCCTCATAATTTTTTTTTTTGATAATATAATCAGCTCTTGGCTACAAATAGTTGGTGACTGGGAAAGGCTTTCCTCATGCTCAATCTGGTCAAATAATACAAATGCACTTTGACCAAAGCAATGTTAGACCGTTACATAGATCTATCGTCCTTTTGCTTTTTATTTTCAGGTGCTTCACTAGACGAAATAGTGACTCATTTAATGAGAAAAGAATATAAAGAGAGTTGAATATTGTTTTTGTAGCTAAAAAAATAATCTTTATTAGCGATCAATATATGTTATATACATATCAAATAAAATTAAAAAATAAATCATCATCTAAATATGGTAGAACTGAAAATACTTATTTATACATATATATATATATATATTTTTTTTTTTTATCAACATAGAATAGAATAATGATTTTAATATTTTCGTAAACATTGTAGAGTACTTGGTTAGAACCCCATTAATTTCAGATATACAGAAACATTATACTAAAATTAATTCTAATTAATAAGACAATAATAAGTAAGTGAATTGAATTCCAGAAGTTAAAATATACGCCCAAGAGACTTGTCATTTTTCAAATAGCTCTAACACCTTTGAAGAGACAAGTTGTTCCAATTCTTCAATGAAACTCTTTCAACGAGTGAACAATATGTCTGAAATCATATACTATAAGAAACGGCTATTCTTATTTTTATAATGATCAACGAAAGACTTAATATGTGAAAGTTTGACTTCTTTGTCTCCTGTAATTAGGCTGTTACGTATTAGGTGTACTCACATAATCACATGGGTTTTCTTTTAATCCATAATTTCTAGAAAGATTCAGGACCTAACTAAAACTTAAATAAACAATAATTATTGAATCTATCAACAAATGGCATATGGAGACAGGTCCTTTCAGTAACGTCTCAGAATCTGGGGTTACTTGCCTCAAAAATCAAAACTTGTGGTGGTGAATCTTCAGTTAATTAGTGAACCCATAGTTGCTCAGCAAGTGCTATAAGGTCCATGCAAGATAATTAATCCTAATTAACTAATCCTAATTATGATATTTAGGTTGGATAACATATTTTAAAAGAAAATTATTTGCAAAACTAACGGTCCAGAAGAATGATATATGTGATGTCACCAAAATCCCTCGTATTTAAATTCACTTCATTTGAGATTTGTTTTCAACGAAACAGTGATATTATATGATTAAAGAAAAAGAACAGTTATATTATATGTCCATTATTAGTGTAGACTGATGGAGGGAACTAACTGTAAAAGTAGAGCCAATTTTGAAGTCGATGTAAAAATACAAGAATTTGTCCATTATAGTTTTAATTTTAGGGATTGTATTGAATCAAGTATTTAGAATTGTTTGTGTTACAATATTGGCAAATTTATCATGTTATTCAATAGTAAATTCAGAAAATTCTATAAAATATGGTGTTGTTTATTATAATATTTGTTGAATAAAATTATTGAATTGTTAATTAAAAAATATTTACATTCAAATCTATTATTTTTGGAAATATATTAACTTTTGTCGTTATTTACATGAGAGATTTTAATCTAAGAATATTATAAACGATGATCAATTAATCGAATTCAACTACTTGCAATATGTGATTATGATAAACAGTTTTTTTTTTTTAATAAGAATTCTGTAACATAGCTATTCTCACAATACACAGATCCATGATAAACGGTTTTACATGCACCATAGCTACAATGGACAACTCTCTATAACGTTGGAGATCACGACGTATGACTCTATTTGCATACTTATATTACTTTGGAACCGTCGATAAGTTTTGCATCTAGTAATCTGCAGAAACTACATTTTATAGGATCAAACCCTTGATATAGTGTACTAGCCTTCAAGCTCTTGACCACTGAGCCTAATAGCTTACATTTTGAAAATTATTTTAGACTTTTTAATGATCTTAAAGTATTCTATTTTTTTTTTTTGTTTAAAACCACAAAAAAATCCGTGGTTTTAAATAATATTTTAGAAAATAGAAATGAAAAATTAGAGTAAATTTTCTAAATTTATTAAAAATTACAAAAAATTATTAATTGAAAATGAGAGTAAGATACTAAAAAGTCAAAAAAAAAATTGAAAATTTTAGAAAGAATGTGAAAGTGAGAGATTAGAGCAATACCATAATGAGAATGAAAAGATGAAAACCTCTCTCATGTCGATGGAGATGAGGTATTTCTAAAATTTACCAGGTTTGAATTTGTATACGTACTGGATTCATGGTTATTAGATCGGATGTTGAGTCCGTTGAATGGATTATTGTTTAGAGTATTCATATGTTTTGTTACATATTTTCTTTAGCCGCATTTGCCAACTGCTCCACGAAATACTTCCATAACTCTGTTTATCTTCAAAGTACAAATCGTTAATAATAGACAAGACATGATATGGACATTTTTCACTAAATTGACTGCTTCCAACTATATTACAAGGAGCCTTCGAGTATCGCTCCCTCTTGATCTTCGTTAATACACCAGTGCACACACTTTTCTCCACCAGCCATCGTTTAGAACAATGGAGAGCCAGCAACCATATATATATATGTACTTACTTTTTTTCTTGAGAAAGTACAAATTTAAAACTATGTATACAATTACTTAGCCAGTCAAACTAAATGCAACAGTTAACCATAAAAAA
Organism: Streptanthus diversifolius; assembly: GCA_039880935.1. Classification (NCBI taxonomy): domain Eukaryota; kingdom Viridiplantae; phylum Streptophyta; class Magnoliopsida; order Brassicales; family Brassicaceae; genus Streptanthus; species Streptanthus diversifolius. The sequence continues at coordinate 2,394,144 of JAXGFM010000007.1, forward strand.
CTTATGCAAATTTTTTTTAAAATTCATTATTTTAAATGGAATATATATATATATATATATATATATATATATAGACGAATACCAAATCTATATGCATGCATGGTGTTATTTTAGAAAATTGCCCATATATGTCTGTTTTTATAGTTGAACAAAATCTTGTATTTTCTTTTTTCTACTTTAACAAAATATCTTGTAATTTTTTTTTTTTTGCAGTTGAAAAAGTATCTTATATGTTAAAGATAGTTTTTTTAAGTTCTTCATTTAAAGTATTTTATTTGTAATTTAATGTGGTTGTTTCCTGTCATCATTTTCTTTGCTTATGTATTTAGAAATGTAGTTTGCTTACATAGATATAGAAAAACTTCAAAGAAAGGTTTTTAAGTATTCGAACATTATGGATGGTATTATTTTATTACACTATAGATTATATATAGTAATTAATCTTCTTTTTTTCTTAAAAATTATCGTCCCAAGTGAAACAATAAGGGGTTGATCCATCTCGATTAATACGACACATAGCTAGGAGATTTTGGTCTCTTCCCACCTCCCAAATACATTCTTTACAGACTGGAGTCTTTCCAAATGGATTATCATCTCTCGATACTTTAAATATATCAAAATAGTGAGATCCACCTCCATACCACGTAAAATGGCAACGGAATTTCGTAGATTTCGAAACGTTAACATGAAATCTGAAATCCCAAGTATGATTCCAAGGGATATGGACTAGCCCATAATCAGTTTCAGAAGACTTGCAATGTGCATTTAGAGTCTCTTTGTTCGCTACAACGTTTCGGATTACGACATGTTTTCCTGCTAGAGGTAAGAAGCCGTCATCACCACCGGATTCTGATGTTGGCCCTTCCCCTGGAGCTTTTGAAACATCTAACGCTGATACGAAAAGAACAATAGTATATAAGATCATTAACATCATCAATATGTAATGATGTTTATTGGAGAAAGCCATGGTTATGTAAATTATATGGGGGGGTGATTAGATAAAACTTATATTGCACATTGGTTCCCTATTTATGGATGCTAACAAAATGTAAATATATTTTGTTATGGAGACTAAATTATTCAGGTAACGTTGAATAATAATTTATGGTAATATCTTATACTTGCAGTCAAACTTGAACTTTTAGCTAGTAAATTTAACAGTGGAAAAAAGAGAGAAAAGAAGTTTCTGTCTGGTTTCCATGATACTAGGAATCGAGCTGTCGGAATTGTCTGGCTGCTTGGTTGCCTGATCGTCAGGTTGCCCATTGCCTTGCTGCCTTTTAACCTGTATGCACTACTTTTGTCCTAGTTTTGTCTACTTAAGATTATCGGTACGAGTTCACAGATCAGTTGTGGCCTCTCTCCTTTTGATTACTCAGTCTCTAGATCATTTCATATTCAATAGCATGGTCACATTACCGACATACGACAAAAGAAAAGACATACAACATATGATAACATGTGGATGTTTACGAAAAAGCGGTATTTATCCAATATATATATATAGAAGAATACCAAAACTTAATATGTCATTTTGAAAATTACCTATATATGTTTTTATAATTGAACAAAATCTTATATTTCCATTTTTATGTATGAACAAAATAATTTGTATTATTATTATTTTTTTTTTGCATTTGACAATATACACTTTTTTAATGCAAGGCGCAGCTACATGGAATCATGAGGACAACTAAATAGAGGCTCCACTTCAGCCTCTTATCTTTTGTGCAACAACTAGCCTTGAAGCATTTTCTACTAACTATGAAAAAAATTTCTCGGGGTCATATAAACAAATCAAAGAACTACTAAAAAAAGCAAAAATGTCAGAAACCAATTGATGGGTATACACAAGCAACAAAGACCAAAGTTATTCAATCCGCCTTATTTGAAAAACTATTAGAACTCGGACGGTTTAGACAATGGTTACAGGCGAAGAACATATTACTGGCACACAAGTGCTGATGGATATTTTTTTCATACTCTGTTATCGGATTGCGATATCCTTTCTAGTTAGTTATTATGATATGTTACACGTCATGAAAATATTCAGAAGCCAACTTAAGTTTTTGAAGTTGATTGATCTCTTGTCATCTATATTTGTCATTTTTAGGTTTGTAGGTTTTTAATTTACAGATCAAATCCATACAACTATTTTTTAGATTATTTTTTTTTATCATTTTAGTCTATTAGTTTTAATATCTCATTTAACATTTGTAGGATAGTGGTTTCTAACCGTAAACATGATAAATTTTGGAAGTGACTACTATTTTTTTGATTATTAAATGAGATTTATAAAATTATTATGAAGTTTTATGATTTTCAGCATTAATTTTTTTATTAATTTATTATACTGCTTTTAATATATTTTAATCGTGTAATGAATTTCAATATTAATTACTAAAAATTTATAATATATATATATATTATTTTTTGTTTGATTTTGTCAACTGTAGTAACTCTTGTCCCCATATCTTGTATTCTTTTACTAATACAAGTTGTTGTGGTTTTTTTTATAAAAAAACTTGGTTGAGACATAAGATGATAAGAACATTAATTATCTTCTGAATCGAAGACACAATTCGAGAAGATAAATCTAGGTGTGGGATATCAATCTCACGTCAGATTATATTTACCAGAAAGAGATTTGGCGATATCGGTAAAGCAATATATAAAAGTAATATTGGCAATGCCAGTTACATGGTAAAGTAATTGACCAAACGAATTTTCTTCTTACTTTATATAGTGCAGTGTCTATTTCACTAGCTTTTATAATATACGTGGAAGGTTCATTATTATTTACAAACTTTACGATATGATATAATTTATCAAATTCAAAGACACGTGAAAGAGTTTGGCCTGTAAAGTCGAGCTCACAAAAAAAAAAAAAAATCCAAATTATCAACTTATAATGATTCGAGCAAGGACAAAAGAACTTTGAATTATACATGTCAATTTTTTTCCTACGAAAATCCAGTTTTCATAGTTGAAATCCAAAAAGAAATTTTGAATTTGTAACTGACAAAAAAATATAATTTCAAGAAATATATTTTGAGAGACACAAAAACACAACAATAAATGCAGAAATTATTAAAATATTGAGCAAAATGGACGGTATTCGTTATCAACCTTTAGTGCCGACTTCATGGAAAGTTAGAAAAAAAGTAAAACAACAGTCATAGAAACAATAAAATAAACATTACAAATTTGTTTAAAATATCACCAAAGTAGTTCTCGGATTCCGATTTCAAGTCATATCACCAGATTTCTAAATGATCAGTCAGAGACCCTATCGACCGGAGTAGCTCAAACACGACTCAAATAAAACTTTAGTTTGTTGACTTAAAAAAGGTAAACTTTAGTTCATGTAAGAAGTCTTTGGTACTGTTTGATTTTAAGTTTATTATATTCATCTTTATATAAATTTGATTCCCAAATAATTTCAAAGTAGTTAAGAAAATAAAAATATATCTGACTTAACCTAAAATGTGAATTTTAAGAATCCTATCTTAATTTATATTTTTGGGTGTATATATCATAGTGTAGATTTAACAAGTTTTCTTTTCTGAATTTAAATCTATAATAAGAATTTTTTTTTTTTGTAAATAATTGTTGACAAAAATATGTAAATTTGTTTGAATCAAATTTCAAATCTTTCGTATGAACAGTTTAACGATTTCCAGCATTGATTAGGGTTAACACTAAAAATAGCGGACGAACATAAGTTTCATTGTAAATATCGTTCCAGATTTAAAATTTCATGACCACAACAAATGACTGATTATTGGATAAAAAACGTTGTTACAAGAAAGTGAACACTATAAGGGAGGCGAGACATGGAGAAGGTACTGATAGTGTCAACAAATAGAAAGGAATCTACTCCATCCTCATTCAATTGCCATGGTGGCCTTAAAAGGTTAATAATGCATGGAAAGCAATATAAGCCAGATCCACCGAGCAACGAGCTGACTTGTTCACAAAGCCATTAGCTCGCATCAAATTCAAGGAGATGCGGGACATGATAGATGGTAAAGACATCCTTAAGTCAAACATAGAAATTAAGGGGATGAATGTTGAATAATTATAAGTTAGGATAAGATTTGGAACTCAAGTTCTTAATCAAGCAGGATTAGGATAAGGAAAAATTCAAGCTAGTCTATTAGATTTGATATTATCAAACTAAGTTAAAAACACATTAGGATTAAGAATAGTTTTTTTTTTTTTTTTTATAATAGAGAATCTATGAAGAGATGTTTCATAAGGACTTGAGAAAAAGTTTAGGTTTTGAGTATTTTTCTAAACATAATAAGAAAAGCTGTTCTTCTATCCTTGATCAAGTTCTTTAGTGATGAAATATATTTATGGTGAAACTGATCATCTGTAGATTCCATGAGTACCACTATAGATCACTATAGATAGGTAATCCTACACAAGTAACATTGTCATTACAATAAAACACATTTGGAACTGAAGATAGAATTCGTCAGAAAGTCGTCATATCCATAGAATTTTGTCGGCTTTTTGAAGAATTCTGCAATACCTTTTTTTGTTGCTGGAAATGATAAATCTATCGGAAATCTGTTGGTCGGGATCTGCCGCAAGTCGTCGGAAATATGACCGTCAGAGTATTATCAAGAAAAGTCCGACGGTTATCTGATAACCGTGAAAACTGACGGAATTCTGACGGCGGTCAAGTCTGACGTAATTCCAACAACAACAGACCAACGACTTTACAACGACGCTGGCTTGACATGCGTCCGATTACGATCATCCGACAGAATTCTGACAGTCGACAATCGATCGATTTCCAACCGATAGATTTTCGACGGCGGGGTGACCGACAAATTTCTGATAGCGGGTGATCGACGGATTTTTGATGGTTAGGTAACTAACGTATTTCCGATGAATCTATTTATTTTTTTAAAAATATTTTATAATTATTAAATTAAAATTAAATATATATTATGATCTAAAATAAATTACAATTAAAATTAAAAAAAAAATTAAAAATTAAAAATATTATACATAATTGTAAACATAATATTTAAAATAATAAAAACATAAATTTAAAAGTTTTCAACACCAATAAAAAAGGAAAACGGCCAAAAAAACTATGAACTTACCAAAATAAGCAAAAAAAACTAACAAATTTCAATTGAGCCATTTGAATCTTTAATTATTTGAAAATTGTCAATTTAAACATATATTTAAGTTGACAACAACATTTTAATTCTAAAAAAAAGTCAACCGTTAAAAATGGTTAACAGCCATTAAAATCGAAATGACGTCGTTTTATTAATCTAGTTCTTTTGGCGTAATCAAGATAAATGTATGTTTAAATTGAACATTTATAACAAAATTATGATTTAAATAACACAAACTGAAATTTGGTGATTTTTTTTTGTTTCGTTTGGAAAGTTCGTGGTTTTTTGGCCAAAAAAATTATGATTCAAAAAACCACGGTCTGAGGTCGTTTGGGATCCCGTTCGGAGTCCCGTTCGGATTTTTCATACTTTCGGTTCGAGTCTCGGACAAAAAACAACAGTATGAGGTCGATTCTAAACCAAACTTAAATGTATGTTTATAAAACAACGGTTTGAGACCTCATACAATTTTATTGACCCCAGTAATCAACTTAACGACACCAAATAAATGCAAATTTATAATATTGTTGATTAGTTCAGAATAGATCTCAAAAACAAATTCATGTGTATGAGATCTCAGACAAAAAACTACGGCCTAAGTGTTTTTTGTCTAAAAAATTCATGATAAATACCAATTTTGTTTATTTAGTATGAAGTCTTTTGGTATGTGTGGGCGTTGGGGTCCTGTTCGGATTCAGTTTAGGTTTTTCAAGATTTTCGGGCATGATTTTGGTAACACAATTTAAGTCTGATTTCGGATCGGAATACTATTTGGGTTCGATTCAGATTCAATTTCAAACCAAAATACTTAAATTTGGTAATTTAAACATACATATAAGTTTGGTTTGGAATCGACCTTAGATCGTTGTTTTTTTTTGTCTGACACCCGAACCGAAAATACGAAAACCCGAACCAAATCCGAACGGGACTCCGAACGGGACCCCAAATCCAAACGGGACCCCAAACGATCTCAGGGCATGGTATTTTGAATTTTTTTGGCAAAAAAAACACAAACTTTCCAGAAAAAACCAAAAAAATCATGAAGTTTCAGTTTGCGCCATTTAAATAATAATTTTCTTATAAATGTCCAATTTAAACATACATTTATCTTGATTATGCTAATAGAACTAGATTAATAAAACGACGTCGTTTCAGTTTTAACCACCGTTAACTATTTTTAACGGTTGACTTTTTTATAGTTAAAATGGTGTGGTCAACTTAAATGTATGTTTAAATTAGTCATTTTTAAAAAATTAAAGAATTAAATAGTTCAATTAAAAATTGAAAGTTTTTGGCTTATTTTAATAAGTTTATGGTTTTTTTGACAGTTTTTTCCTATTAAAAATGAAAATTATGGTGGTGTTTGATATGAATGGAAAAAAACATTTATCTTTTTTTTCTTATTTTTTTCTTGCTCCGCTGCTCACTCTTCTTTCATTGCCTCAATTTCATTGATCCGTTGTATGTGAGAGAAGCGATGAGGGTATTGTAATTACTTTGTAAGCATTTTTAATTTCTTTAAAATTACAAATTTGCCATTGAATCAGCGACTTAGTTATCTATGAATCCATGTGTATTTGTTACAATTATTCTTTTTCAGTTTGAGATTTCTCTTCAATGTCATAATTTCACGTCTACAAAAGAATATTAGAAGAAAATATTCTCTCTAACTTCTTAGACATTATATAGGAGATATAATATATGATTAATCTATATATACATTGAACTGCTTTCTCGGAATTTAGGTCAGAGATGCTTGATATATATATAGCCAACCTATTTTGATAGCGAACCTAACTTTAAAACTTAGAAATAAATAGTATCGATTAGTTTATTCTTTTCTTTGGAAAATGTAATATATTCCATATATTTCATAAGAAATATTGATTAAAACTTTGCTTTTATTTCAAAAATAGTGTTTTTTTTTATTTTTAAAATAGAATTTTAAACTACATCTCAGTTTTATCCCTTTTATTATAGTTTATTGACTAGAAATTATTTAGTTTATTAATAAATTAATAGGTTCTAGTCCGTCCTAAAGAAATTGTTTAATTTTCCAATTTTTAGTTTTCTATAAAAAAATATTTTAGTTAAAACTTTTCAAATGAAGCCAAAAAAATCACCAAATTTCAGTTTGTAACATATATTTTAAGATGTGAATGATTGAAATATGTTATATGTTTTATTTTTGGTATAAATTTATTTTATATATTATAAAATTTTAATCCATTAATATTACTGGATGGAGAAGGATAAATATCACTCCACTTACCATCAAATCACTACCGCTTAAAGTTTTGAAGAACGTGTAACATATAACTTGCACAATACTACATACTATACTAGGAACTTAATGTAATTATTTCTTTCTTGAACAAAAAACTTTTTTTTACTATTTTTGTCCAACCATTGGACCAATGACGTTCTAACGACCTATTAGGATATTTAGAAGAAATAATTAGTAAAAAATGCTGGTAAGTTAAGTAATTATTAAAAAATACTTAAAATAGATACTAAATCAATACTTATTTGTTTGAATAATTCTTTAAAACCTTGTAAATTTTTATAATTGCAAGGCTGCCATTTAACATTTAAAAAAGAAAAAAAATCATATAAACTTAACAACTTTATTTTTTAATCTAATATATTTGTTCATTTTTTACCCAAAAAAATGAAATTCTTGTCACGAATTTTTAAGCCAAGATGATTTCGGTGATTTGATGTCTCTAATGGTGAGAAGATAAGATTTTTCTACTCTTTTTGCTATGATTTTTAGTATCTATTATCATCGATTTTAACTGTTAAGAAGAGTACCTGTTCATCTTTTTGGATGGATTTGTAGATTTCTACTACAGTACATTAAAAAATCTCAAAACTCTTACGGTTACAATTCGTGTTCTTTAATAGAGGTTATCTGTAGATTTAGTTTTTCATTTTGGTTAGCAGTTTTTCAAAAAATTTGAAACCTTAATTTTTCATTTTATTTAATATATTTGTAGTAGAAACAGTATTTTTGTCCGATAATAAGTAGATTCCAACATGATATTGATGATTCCAGTGAGGAGACCTTATTTTAAATTGTGGGGTTTGTAAAATTTGGTGATAATTTTATTTGGAATAATGGTAGATTTTTTTTAATTAAGTAAAACAATTGATGGCTGATTTAAAATGGTAAGATTATTTGATTGTATATTAGCTTGGGTCCAAATCTGATGGTAGGTGTATTTGTTAATTTATGGTACATATTATTTTGCAAATAAAACTACATTTATTATCATATTCAATTATTTTGTAGAAAAATTAATTTTAAGTGATGTTAGATATAATATTTGAAATAAAGACATTGTACGTTCGATAGAAGATTTAAGTACATATGATGGTAGACGCTTTCGTGTACATCGGAAATTTATTTCACGGTAGATATAATCTGTTTAATGATATTAGATTTAGTTCAGATGATGACAGATTTATTTGTTAACATATATTATATGTGACGTTTATACAGAAATAGACTCTAGTATTGTGAAGAAAAAATATCCTCCAGAAACTGTATCCGCCAAAAAAATCTCTATTGCTTAAATTAATTTTCTATCAAAACTACAAATTGACTGATTTTGGAGAGCTTGTAGATCAAAAATCACACATAAGTTATTTATAGACTGATTTTCTAAAGTGAAAAGCCAATCCATGAGATTTTGTTGCATTGCAGTAATCTTGTAAATTTGTTTGTCGCATAGTTACTAACTTTTGCTTAGATTTAAGGTGGATTATACATTCAAAGGACCATGCTTTGGCATGAACATGGTTTTTCAAAAGTATGGTAGACTTATTGGAGAAACTATGTATCAGCTATTTAATATATTTGTCAGCTTATTTTGGAGACTTAAAACATGATTATTATTCAACAACGGTCGATGTCAATAACAGAATAATGAGTTCATATGGAAAATATAAACATATTTTATGTATGGCATGTTATACATTAATAACCGCTTTGTTGACACTTAGAATATTTGTGTTGACACTCCATTGTGGTCTCCCATGCACTTCTTTATCCGTGAGAGATTTTGCCTCCTTGGTGGTTGACGAACCAAAAGGGAGATACTTATAACATTCGCTGTTTTTTGCTGCTGTAATGGCATGGACACAAGATATTTTATCCAAGTTTAAATTATGGCAAGAACATTTTTTTGATGTTAAATTGTTAACATGCTATATTAAACCGCATGTTACTTGTGTTCGATCTGCATCTACATCCTTCACAACCCAAAGCTTCTCTTTGTCGATCCTATCTTGTTTACCATAATCAAAACAATAGATCAACCACTAACAAATCTACTAACACTTCACGATAGTTGCAGGTTTTTCTTATAATTCTTCATTTTAGTTAAGAGTAAAATCAAAATTTATTTTTCTAAAATATATATAAGTCTATCAGCATGATAAAAAGTTGACCATCACTACAAATCTACAATCAGTCCAAATATACCACAACATTAACATATAAATCTACCAACTATATTTTGTTTAAGTAAACTAAATAAGATTTGACAATTCTACCGTCAAAAAATAAAGATAAGTCTATTACTGTATCATAAATCTGTTATCACCATATCATATAAAGTCTATTGCCAACATAAATAAATTTATCATGCAACTTTAGTCTACCATCAAACAATAAATATATTATCATTATATATCCACAGATGATACCTCTACCACTATTAACTAAAGATTTGCCATCATCACATAAAATTAATCTACTATTTAGTAATAAATTTACCAGATAAATTTACCATTCGAACAATAAATCTATCATTAAAAAACAAATCTATCACCGTTAAACAGTAAATCTATCACACTAATAGACGTTTACCACATCAAAAAACTAAGTCTATTATATAAATATATCATATAATATTAAATCTATTATTTTTCTAACAAATCTACTGATTAAAAAATAAGTCTACCAACACTTAAATCTACCAATTCATTAATAAATTTACTATAAATAGAATATTAAGAATTTTTTATGTGCATATGTTTTCCAATATATAGTTTCCTGTAAAAAAACAATAATAGCATTTTCGTAAATACATTTTTATCATCAAAAAGATAAAAAAATACAGTGGAGCTGACATCTTTCTAGTGAAAAAATAGACTTTCCAAAGTTGTTTAAGCAAATCTTATTATTTTGAAAAGAGAAACTAATTTAAGATCAAGTTTGAAATTTGATCAGCTAAGTTAGATGCTCATTATTAAAGTTAATAATGATATTGTACTTTCTTTGAAACTCAGTATACATACAAACGTCTAAAAAAATACAATGTATTTTTCTAAACCAACTTTGTAACATACAATGTCCTCTTTTTTTTTTGTATTGTGCAAACACATAATGTAATCTAGCTAAAAGAAACACACACATTAAAATTACAATGTCTTTAAATACATTACTTTAAACATTCATAGTTTAAAAATAACCATGATGTTTACATGCCTATCAAGTGGAGATTATAGGTTACTGAATTTCAATAGACTAGAAAACTAAGTAAAAAAATTGGTGTTATTGATTTAAAATCTTTGTTAAAATCACATTTTAAAATATTAGTTGAAATTTAGTGTTGTTTGATCTTCTCGATTTATTTATGCATTTGATTTCATAGTAGTTTTTAGTGGATTTGAAAGGAATTTTATGTTAAAGATACAAAAACAAAAATCTAAATTAAAATCTATAGATTTAAAATAATAAGTAAAATATACTTGTTAACTTAGAAATCGATGTAAAAAAAATTAGAAATCAGTAAACGTTACAATAATTTGTAAATTATATATAAATTTCAAACAATTAAAATAGATAAATGAATAGCACCCTTCAATTATTTTTTGGAAATCAATAAAATGTACAAAATGCAAACCATGATATGTGATTGTATGAGAAAAACTAATAACTAATTTTTAAATTTCCCAATAACAGAAATGTATACATGTGGGATTTTAAGAAACCCTTTCAGTTTTTTTTTAAAGTTGTAATTAAAGTTTCAATATACCATAGTGGCACGTTCGATATCCTATTAATTTAAAATAAAATACAGTTAGACCTTTATAAATTAATAATTACTATAAACTAATATTTTTATTGATCTATAGTTGGACAATTATAAAAATTAATAAAATTCGATAAAATAATAAGATAATGTATTTTTAAATATATATATATATATATATAAATGTATAGTCCCCAAAATTTTATAAATTAATAATTACAAATCTCGTTTTATTTTTATATATATATATATATATCTAAGGTAAATTAGTAAAATATGACTCTAGTATTATTATTATTTTTTTGAAAGTTTGAATTTCATTGGAACTTATTTTTATTTTCATTATTACATCGACAACTCCTGGTGTTATCCTCTTAGTGTGCATCCAAAAATTGTAAAGAGTTTTAGATACCATAATTACTTCTTTATGTGTAACTACTTACAAAGATTTTATGTTATCATCTTCAATTTCATCATCAAAAGTAATAATATTATTATAAAATATGTAAATAGTAGTGAATATGAAGATTCAAAAAAAAAGTTTCTAAAAAATGTTAAATGAAACAAAATATCTATAATTTAATAATTATTAATATATCGATTAATTATTATCTATATAAGATAATAATTTTTTATAATTCCAATGATATTAATTTATAGAGGGTTTACTATAAAATATTATAGAGCGTATAATCTCCTGAGCATAAAGAAGAAAAATAAAGTATAATCTCATGGGCAGAATACACATTCTTATCTGCTAAATAAAAAAAATGAAAAAATAGGGAAATCATCCTTATGGAATATTAGATTCTGCGTTTAAAAAGAACATTAAGACTTTATATCGCAAAAAAAAAAAAAAAAAAAAAATCGAGAAACAAATGAAGATGCCACTCGTGATGCTAACGATCTTCTCCATTTAGCTTTTTACAAAAAAGATGTGTCTCTTTCTATCAACTTTGTTCTTCAATGGGTTTATGCGTTAGCCTACAATTCTGAAGGAATCTACAATGGTCCATGCATATACAATTTAATTCATATACTACTACATATTAATTTCATAGATATTTTTAGGATAAAACGGAATATATTTGTTTTTGGTTCTAGGACATCGTGTACATCTAATCTTTTGGGAAAGTCGATATACCAATTAAACCTAACACTTTGTTTTCCTTACTTTTTTACCCAAAAAATGTAATTGCGATCTTATGATATTTTTGCAAGGCATCGTTTCGGTATAGAAAAACTGAATAGTTAAATAACATAACTAAAATCGTTTTGCTATTTTCTTTGTAGAGTACAAATACTTCAAAATATAATACATATTGACTATAATTATGAGTTAGTTTCTTTTTTAAACGAAGGTGTCAGAATTCGACCATATGGTTTGGGCATAAGTGAGTTAGGTTTCTTTTAAACGACGGTGTCAGAATTCGACCATATGGTTTGGGCATAAGTTTGTCGGCCATGTAAACTAACTTGTCAAGTTATCCGAATTTTAGCGGGTCAGATCCTATAATGTTTGGGGACAAGGCCCATTAAGCGTATTTAAAGCCCAAAGTTAATTATTTGAGTGATCCGAAATTTGGCGGGTCAGGTCTTACTGTACGAATCGAAAAAACAACACAGCGAGGACCGAGATGGTTTCTCGTATGATCATTCATCCTTACCCGACCAAATTAATCAAAAATCCGACTTAAAGTTTATTTCTTAAAAAAGAAAAAAGAATTAAAATCCTCCAATTGCTTGAACATAATTTTATTCCTGTACTATCAATTGTAGTTTTCCTAGATCCTCTTTCCCTCTATTTTTTTTTGTTCTCTGTGAATCGTCAGATCTTGATCTGAGAAGACCTACAGGTTCTGTTTTTGCTCTGTGATTGATGTAATTGCATTTAGATGTTATACAGCTCTGATAAATGATGGGTCTCAATCAAGTTTCCATTTTTATTAGTTTTTGTTTTCTGGGTTTTCTCTCTGCTGTTTTTATATTTAGAGAAATGTTTTGCATTTTGGTATGATTTTGTTCCTTGTAATTCATTAGCGTAGATGAAGATTTTAAACTCCTCAAGACCTAATCTTGTGATTGGAAATGAAACAAAAACTTGCCCATATTCGTTTTTTTGGGTACTTATTTTGCTAAAAGCTGTTACTTGGATTGCATAATCTGTTTGCTTTTATATGAGACGATTACAATTATTTCGAATAACTGAATTGAGAATTGGGAAATGATTCTGAATGATCCTATTTGCGCAGGTCCTTGTTGCTGTGTAGTTCAACATTTTGTGTATCAAGTAAAAGGATTAAGGATAGAGTTGTGTCAAAAAGTTAGAGATAAGATTTGAGAGAGCTGATTAATCCTTGGATGGTCTTCAGAAAAAACACATTCAAAGATTTTAGATAGTGATGAGATTTTTTGTCACATATGTTACGCCGTCTTGGATGGTTATTTGGATTGAGAAAAAGAAGTAGGCTAGCAAAGACGCTTGATGCGAAACCTTACATAGCTAGGGTTAAGCCAGTACTGATGGTTGACACGGTTCAAGAGATTGCCATTTACATCCACAGGTTTCATAACCTTGATCTTTTTCAACAAGGGTATGTGAGCTTGTTACATTTCTTTGACTAAACTGAAGTTTCTACTTCAACATTTTTATACAAAATTCTAGTTCTCTTAATTCCTCAGATGGTATCAAATAAAAATCACCATGAGATGGGAGGATGGTGATAACGTAACTCGTGGTATCCCTTCACGAGTCGTTCAGTATGAAGGTACTTTATAGCTTTCTTATGAACTTTGTTGTGTGATTGATCATGCCTCGTCTTAGATGAGTATCCTGTAGTTCTAGTTCCCTTCGTTTATATTTGTTTCCTGAAAATCAGAGATTCTTAGTATAATTAGACAGAGATAATTGTTTTTTTTACAGCTCCCGAATCTGGCTCTAATGGAGTGTGGCGGATAGATGATAAAGATAATAGTTTCTTAACACAGCCCTTCCGTATCAAATATGCAAGGCAGGATATTCGTCTGTGTATGATGATCTCTTTCACTTTGCCACTGCAAAGATATGAGGTAACAGTCTCTACTTATTACGCATTCTAACAAATTTGAAAGTTATGTTTTTTGTTTCTTGATGTAAAAAGATATAGTTGAATGAATTAATCCCCAAAATGAGCTGGATAATAACTGTCCAGCGCGAATTGGTAAACATCTTATGAAGTAGTGACACGATTTTGGGTATGCAGGGGTCAGCTACATCTGCTGCTATATTGAAATTTGAGCTCATGTATGCTCCCTCTATGGATAATTCATCAACGAGGCATTTAGATGCTTTGCCTACCGCAGTTCACGAGTTTCGTATTCCACCTAAAGCTCTTACGGGCTTGCATTCATACTGTCCAGTGCATTTTGATACACTTCATGCGGTTCTTGTCGATGTGAGTGTCCACATAAGTGTATTGAAATCTGCTGCTTATAGACGACCTGCAAGTCTATCAAGGTTTGTGAAAAAACTGTTTGGATTCGAAATAATCTACTCTATTGTCTGCTTAAGTTTATATTTATGTGTAGTTGATATCTCAAGGTGTTTTGATGCAGTGGCGTAAGTAACATTAAAAATGTCAGTGGCGGCAGTGTTCAATCTTTCAAGAAAGTATGTGCCTATAATCATTAATTTTCATTCTTTTGCTTTTTTCTAGATATCGAAAACTTTTTATTGATTGGTCGCAAAATTTTATTTTAATTCTCTAGGCACTTGGTCTGCTTGCTTCTGCTGACAAGAGAATGGTGGCATTTGTTAAAACATTACTTGGAGCTCGAGATATTTTACTCCAGGAAATGCAAAGACTTAGCGAGGCAATTGGTCAATCAATTTACTTGTCTGACTTTGTATCAGACATGAACAATATTCCGTTTTCTCACTCAGCAGTTGCCGGTTCAGGACAAGGCAAGGAACAAAACAGTCTTGAGGTCCTTGCTTTATTTTGATGCTAACTGTTTTTTTATCGATATTTTGTTTCTCCTTCTCCTTCTGCTTATTTTTCTATTCCTTTGGACAGAAGTTAAATATTACATTTGATCTAGCAAATGATGACTGGCTTCATGAACTGTCGAAGGATCATCTATCTCGTCTATTCCACTTACTGGGCACCCAACTGCATTATCTTTGGAACACGTTTCTGGGATTTCACCGGTAATTTCCTTTCCACTTCATTGATCTAAGATTGTTTTCTTAGCTATCTCCTCAGAGACTATATGAAAAGATAAACATTCTAGGCATTTATCTCGTGTGTCCTTTATAGGGATAATAACACAAAAATACTGGAATATCTTCGTGATATCTGGACTAAAGACCGGAGAGCTGAATGGTCAATATGGATGGTGTACTCTAAGGTTGAAATGCCCCACCATTTTATAAATAGTGGGAGTGATATCATAAACCACAGTGCGCACAAAAGGGTCTCAAGTGTGTTGAAGTTGACTGATGTGAGTTTAGTGTTCTGTCTCTAATTACAAAATTTTGTTGAAAACACACAAGCTTGGCTCATCCAAGTTTTACTCTGATGCAGCCTGCCCAACTTGCAGCTAACCGTGCTGAACTTCACCGTCGAAGTATTGCCCAGATGCGGGTTTGTTTTGTTCTCTGTTTGATTTAGCTCCCTCTTGGCTTCATAAGCTGTTGATTTGACGTGGGAATGCAATTTTGTGGTGCAGATTAACAACCGTTCAATACAAGACATGCATATACTTGGAGATCCTATGCGGGTTCCTATTATTATAATTGAACGTGTCTTGAATGCACCAAGACGCACTTTAAGTGATAATTCGTACTTGAGACATGTGGATATGCTCGATTCTAGCTTGCTTAATAAGCACAATGAGGAAACGGAAACAAAAGCTACTAACTCCCAGCAAAGTGCTCGTGAAGTAAAGATCGTTGTTTTTGTTCATGGTTTCCAGGCAAGTATCTTCTGTCATTCACTGAACTATGGCTCCTTTCGTTTTCAAGATGTTTTTCACTCATTTGATTGAATTTGTTCATATTTGCTACCATAGGGACATCACTTGGACTTGAGGCTTGTCCGGAACCAGTGGCTTATGATAGATCCAAAGATAGAGTTTCTCATGTCCAAGGCAAATGAGGAGAAAACACATGGCGATTTTAGGGAAATGGGACAAAGGCTCGCACAAGAAGTTGTTTCTTTCCTTAAGAGGAAGAAGGATAAATATGCGAGACACGGGCATTTGAAAAGCATCAAGTTGAGTTTTGTTGGGCATTCCATTGGTAACGTCATCATCAGAACAGCAATTGCCGGTAAAGAATTCTTAGAAACTCGTAAAAATTTGATGACTTTTAGTTTTGTTTCGGTATTTTATCCCATCTTTGTATTTGCTTTTGCTGTTTCAGATAGTTTAATGGAACCATACAGGAAGTATCTACATACATATCTATCGCTCTCGGGTCCTCACTTGGGTTATCTGTACAGTACAAACTCTTTGTTTAATTCCGGACTTTGGCTCTTAAAGAAGTTAAAGAATACACAGGTTATTCATCAGCTTACACTCACAGATGATCCTGATCTTCGGCATACTTTCTTTTACAAACTCTGCAAGGTAGAGAAAAATATATCATCTTTTCTTCAGATTCAAAACGATTTTTGCATACATATGTTTTCGTTTTCCTGTTCTAATATCGGTTTTTGAATCTTTTTCAGCAAAAGACATTGGAAAATTTCAAAAATATAATTCTCTTGTCGTCGCCTCAGGTACGCTTCCCCGTTTGATTGTGTGAAGCAATTTGAGACTTGTGAAGCTAATGAAACATCTTTTGTTTATAGAAATTTATCGGACTATGTGATATAAACCTCAGAAACATGTGACATATTATACAATGCAGGATGGTTATGTTCCATATCACTCAGCAAGAATTGAATCGTGCCAACCGGCGTCATTCGACAGCACGAAAAGGGGAATCGCCTTCTTAGAAATGCTGAATAATTGTATGGACCAAATACGTGGACCGGCCCCGGAAGCGCCGCATCAGCAAAGGGTGTTCATGCGCTGCGACGTCAACTTCGACACGACTGTGTATGGACGTAACTTGAACTCATTCATTGGACGTGCTGCTCACATCGAGTTCTTGGAATCCGACGTCTTTACAAGATTCATAATGTGGTCATTCCAAGATCTGTTCCGCTGATTTTTCCTAAATTCAGTATCAAATTTTGTACCAAGATGGAAATATTTTTGGTGGGATTACATAGAAGACATAAACTTTTGTATATTAGCTATATATAGATAGTTTGGTTCTATATGTCGTTGTGACAAAAGTTAAATAGTTAATGGTCTACAAGCATTATAAGTTATTTTTCTTAATGTAAGTAGACATATAATTTGGGTCACTTCTTTACCAAACCCAAAAGGAAAGATGGGCTAACCCATGACTCTAATGGGTTGACTGTTAATGGGTCACGGATTAACCTTATCCAATGAGCAAATAGGTTGGATTGACCCATGATCCCATCTAACTTCATTGGTCAAATGGTTAAATGGGTTGGTCCATCAGTTTTTATATATCTCCTATTTACTCATATTGAATTTGAATGGTGAAACAAACTAGAATAAAATTATATTCAAAATGATTTAATTGGTTCTAGATTATGTGGAGGGATTCAGCCATAAAGATTAAAAAAGTGAAAATTTAACTTGTTGCAATGCTTACAAGCAAAATAAAATCACTAAATTTGAATGGACGGTCAAATTTGGGTCCATACCTGAGATGATGAAATGGGTTTAGGAATTGCAGTTTATGCACTCTATTTTAGTTGAATCTATACTTAAAAAGTATTAAAGTATAAAGATAAAAAGGGTAAATTTGCTGCATAACCAATATGGCTCGAACGAAGAATAAAACGTTTTGATTTTTCTTCCTGGCTCAAACAAAAAAAAACATTTTTGATTTTTGTTAATATAAGACCAAGTAATTATTTGAAGTTTATATGAACGAACATATATCCTTTCATGAGCGTGGTTTTCATTTTTTTTATTATCTTTGGTTTATATAATACTCTATTTGTTTCTAATTTTTTAAGTTGGCAAAAATAATTTATTTTCCCCTCTAATATTTTTAATATAGATTTCTTAAGAAAAAAATAGAATCAAGGAAAATGAAAATTAATAAATAAAATATGCATATGTTATAGGGTTTTTTTTTTGAAAAGAGCATGCAACTTTAAAAATTGAATTGTTGTGTTCCATATAGAACACAAAAATATAATATAAAATAAATAATATTTCATTACATGTGTTTCATATTCTTCAAAATCAACAAAATAGTGTTAGTGTAAATCTTAAAATTAAATAATGAATTCTAAATTTTATGAACAAAATCCAAAATCCTATATCATATCCTAAAATTTTGTTATACTTAAATAAATTCAGATAATCAAATCGATGGTAACATCTAGGAAGATAAAATTGTGATGGTTGTACGAAAACTCTTATGATAACGAATAAGTTAAAAAAACTTCATGTGTCGCTGATTTTTTAGATGAATCAGAAAACTAATATATTTTCTTTTCAATATATATATATATATATAATGGAATATTAATGATTATATATAGTATATAATGGAACTTGTAAAAATAAAGATCAAATAACACATAATTAAGTTGATTCCTTTATATATATTATTGAGAAATCTGTATAAGCTTTTTAAAAAGCAAAACAAAAATGACATATTTGATGTTTACCATATGCCATGCTTTGAAATTAAAAAATAACACACAGTTCGTAACAATTGGATAAGTAAGTAATAATAAGTACCCTTATATTCTACGTAAAAATATATGGGCTAAAATGTATAATAGTTATTTGATAGGTTAAAATAGAATTTATAACCAACTAATTTTTAAAATATCTATGAACTAACCAATTCAGTGATGGTATGACAGTATCACCTTTTTGGACGCGCATCACTTCACATAAAGAGCGATGTAGTGATGATGTCCTGAGGAGATAGCTTTTGAAGCATCCATATAAAACTATACTAGTAATACTATGGATAAATGTATGGAATATAAATTTTATTTTTGTGAGTTCTATGTAGACATACTATTTTATGCGTCCGTTAAACATGATCACTTTTACTTATACAGTGGTGTTCTATATGATGGTTATAAAGACATTGTTGGCTATAGTTTTACATACACTTTTATATAAAACTAAATTGGTAAACTATATCTAGTTTTATATAGTATTACCAGTGTTTTGAAAAACGATCTAGGTGGTATAATTTTTATGAATTGTGGTGGTTATTTTCTAAACCTTTTGAAAATCATAATATTACAAAATAAGATGATATTTATTATTTATAATTAATTCAAATATTTTATAAAATATTATGATAATAAAATAATATAAAAATTATAATTTATGAATAATAATATTTGGTATATTTTGTTCTACTCCTCATTAAAATTTCCTAATGTTGAATAATTTAAAATTTAAGTTTGTAAAACTTTAAAACGTTTAAATTTTAATCTTTTGTAGTTTGAATTTAATATTAAATTTTATTGTAAATATTTAATTTTTATAAAATATAATTAACTTTTAAAAAATTAATATTAAATATTTATTTTTAAAAAAATAATTTTCATTGGCGTCGGAAATTCTTCGGTTCCTACGACCGTCGGAAATCTGTCAGTTTCTACGACCATCGAAAATCTGTCGGTTCCTACGACTGTCAGAAATCCGTCGGTTCCTTCCGCCGTCGGAAATCAGTTGGTTCCTCAAGCCGTCGGAAATCCATCGGTTCATACGGCCGTCGGAAATTCGTCGGTTCTTACGGCCGTCAGAAATCCGTCGGTTCCTCATGCCGTCGGAAATCCATCGGTTACGACTGCCGTCGGGAATCTATCGGTTTTGACTGCCGTCGGGAATCCGCCGATTTTTTTTTCTGACCTCTTCAAATCAATAGAAATCCGTCGGAAAATACCGACAGATTTCCGACGATTGAAAATTTTCCGACAATCTTTTTCCGTCAGTTTTTTTTTTGTCAAAAGGGACCTTTTCCGACAGAGAACCGACGGATGTAAACCGTCAGTTCCAAGTTGTTTTTTTTTTGTAGTGTTAAGACCATCTAAATAAAAATCTAGACATTCGATTAAGCGTATTATACATTAGGTTGGGTCACTATTCACTTACCATCTAACATTTTCTTAAACATTGGGTACTACTACATAAATATATAGAATATAATGCGATTGTACTACATATAGAACACCAAGTATATATAATAAGAATGATTCTGTTTAAAAGACACATAACTATTATGTCTATACAAAGGGAACTTGCAAAAAAAGTTGAAAATTGCGTGTAGAAACCTTGATATCTCCCATATGTTATTTGTATATGATAATTTATTTTTTTTGTCAAGCGAAATGTGAGAATACCAATGTATTTTAAAGATTCTCAAAGATTATGAAATAATATCGGGATAACAACTAAATTTTGATAAATCTTTGATTCAGTTCAGGCATTTAGTATCAGATGCCATCAAAGCGGAAATGATCAGATTTTAGGTATTAACACAACAGGTAGAATGGGAACTTATATAGGGATCCGAAAGAGTTTGGGTGGACCGAAAACTCAGGTATTTATTTTTATAAAGGAAAGACTCAATGCTCGAGTCAATGGATGGATACTGAAATTCCTTTCATGTGGAGGCAAGGAGGTTCTGATTAAATCGTTCCTAACGGCGTTGTCTTCTTATGTCATGTCATGCTTCAGATTGCCAAAAACGGTAACGAAAAAGATAGCAAATGCAATCGCACAATTCTGGTGGAGACAAAATGGGGATACACATGACTTGCACTGGATGGCATGGAAAGAACTATGTTATCATAAGGATGAGGGAGGTCTTGGTTTTGGAGACATTGAAAGTTTTAACAAGGCTTTATTGGCAAAATAATTATGGAGATTAATCGACACCGGACTCTTTATTCTCAAAAGTTTTCAAAGGTTGGTATTTCCCAAATAATGATCCGTTGGATCCCAAACGAGTGTACTCCCCATAATTTGGGTGGAGAAGTATCATATCGGCTAGATCTTTGGTTAAAAAATGAATAATCAAAAGTGGTTAAAAAAGGACTAATCAAAAGGGTAGGAACAAGTTCAACCATAGAAGTATGGAATGATATCTGGATCCCAGCCTCTCGCCCAAGATCAACAACTTGTAAATTTACAGTATATCCTCCTAATTTTAAGGTTAAGGACTTGATCGATACTCAATCGAACACATGAAACATACCATAATTGGAAGCAAAATTATTCCTGAGGATGTGACTACTATCAGATCGATACCTATTAGTAGATTGGGACGGGCAGACAATCTAGGATGATATTTTTCAAAAAAAATGGAAAATATACGGTTAAATCGGATTATTTGGTGGAGAATATGTACCAACTGAGGGCCAAAGGAGTATTAGGTATGGTCCATATATTTACCCGCTTCAAACAAAAGTTTGGAAACTCAACTGCCCCCCCCCCCTCCAAAAAAAATTAAACATTTTATGTGGCAAGTGATCTCCGGATGTGTGTCGGTACATAAAAATCTCAGGGGAAGAGGAATCAAATGTAATATACAATGTGGTAAATGTGGAGCAGCAGAGAAGACAATTAATCATGCACTCTTTGAGTGTCCTCCGAAAATTCAAACGTGGGAACTATCAAAGATTCCATCGCCACCAGAAGTGTTCCCCAATGCATCAATATATGCAAATATGGATTATTTACTCACATATGGAGCTAATGGAAAAAGCGAAGAATATTTTTCATGGATCATTTGGTATCTTTGAAAAAGTAAAAATGATTATATGTTCTGAAATTTAGCTAGGAACCCACTAGATGTTCTTCTTCTGGCTGAAGCCGAAGAGAAGATATGGAAGGAAGCACAAATATTGGACCAAAACCGAAATTGACAAATAGAACAAATGATCGAGGTGATCCCAAATGGATAATGTTGGTGTCAAATTGATGGGTCATGGAAAAATTTAGATAAGTTTTCAGGTCAAGGGTGGGTTTTCAGTAGAAATGAAGGCGAAGACGTTTTGATTGGAACTAGGAACATCCTAGCTAGCTAATCTCCGCTACATGTGGAACTGGAAACCTTGTTATAGGCAATGAAATGTATGAGGGAAATTCAAAGATTGGATGTGGTATTCTCGACCGATTGCTCAGATGTGGTTAAAATGGTGATGACACCTGAGTATTGGCCTGCATATGCTGTCCATCTGGAGGAGTTCAACATGTGCAAAGCTTCTTTCGAGCATTTTCGCATAACTCTCATATCTCGGGATACGAATACGAAGGCGGATAAACCTCGCAAAGACCGTAAGGAGATTCACAATTGCCATGATGTATATTGATTCGTCCATGCCACGATGGAGTGACCAGACTTTATGGGTTTGCTTCTTATTGTATACAAAAAGGGAAATATAGCGTATAATTCTATATAAAATTCCTATCTATAATTTAATTGATAAATGATATATTCTTTTGTTAGTTTTAATAACATTTTGATATGTTTTTAACAAGAAAATATTTCGCTAATTATTTTTGTTTTCAATTTTTTTTTTGAAATTTTAAGAGTATATACATGAAATTTAGATGTTTTAGGCGCAAAGATCTATATTTGGATGTTTGGAGATTGAACAGTTTTCCAA
Organism: Streptanthus diversifolius; assembly: GCA_039880935.1. NCBI lineage: Eukaryota > Viridiplantae > Streptophyta > Magnoliopsida > Brassicales > Brassicaceae > Streptanthus > Streptanthus diversifolius. The sequence continues at coordinate 2,417,055 of JAXGFM010000007.1, forward strand.
CACGAGATATTTTGCATCATATGCAAGATTTACTACCACCCAATGTTTCTCAAATTTAAACACAAAATAGCTGGTGATGTAAGCTTTAATCCCCAAATGAATTGAGACCAGTCCAATAGTTAAATCTGAAGACATTATAAAATACTGAAGGTTGGTATATCTAGAGACGAAATGGATTAAGCCGAGAAACATGAGTACAGCTGATTGACAAAACAATCCCAAGTAGGTTAATGTCGATAATGTATTTTGAAAATCCAAAGCTCCAAGGACTTTCCCAACGTTGGTTTATAGCTTGGGAAGCTCGTAGGATGAATCACTATTTCTCTGTTTCATTGTTTTATGGTTTTATTCAGATTTGCAACTTTTTATGTAAACATTATTTCATTATTTAGTATTTAACATTTAAAATAAAAAAATCTATTTATTGAAACATATTTAAAAAATTAATATCGATCATATTATACAAAGTTTTAATGGTATATTTATAAATAAATCACATATTATATACATATTACACATTCTAAATATGTACACTATCTACAAACATCTTATCTTACAATCATTTTTATTAATGAACAATTTCAAATAAATACCTGACCCATTGAAGAAGTCTAATAATGTAATTGAAAAACCAGTTTTGTCTTGTCCATCCGTCTATAATTTTCATAGACATATAAAAAGCAATTGATTTTAAAAATATGTATCATATGAATATCAATTATAGTAATTCCAACACTCGTACAAAGCGATTCAAAGATTTGTACAAAACCTATTAGTTTAGTTAGCTATAGGCATAGAGACTGAAAAAACAAGCAACTTTCTAGGCTTGTAGCAGCCATAATTTACTACAACAATCATACATGTGAACTTGTGAAATTTATTAGGAAATTTTATTATTTCGAGACCGACTAAATTCTCATTCTCACCTCATGAGCGACTAGCTACCTATTTGCCATCTAGTGTTTCAATCCGGAATTAAGCACATCATTTTCAGCTATCATTTCATTTGCAATCAAGCTCAACTAGGACTCCTCCGAGTTCATCATGTCTCCATAAAAGACTAGTTATAGCCGATGCAGTCATAAAATCCATTCACGCTCCTCGTTTCCAAAAGCTACAAAACAAGATTTCTCACACTTTTTATCTTTGAAAAATGTGTTATGGAATATGGATATATAATTATATGCTTTAACATATAATGATTTACTCCTTAGTTACTTAGTTGTACTATTATATTTATGTATACGTTGCTCTATATTATATAATCAATAAAAACATCAGTGTTATATTGTTATAATGGAGGTGAGAAAAAGAAAACAAAAAGAAATTCACCAATGTCCATGAAAAAATGAGACCCATTTTATTGTTGGAGACATAAAACAAGATTTCTTTTACAATAAAGGCTAAGCGATTATGAGAATATTTTCAACTCTATACTAGATTAATACCGTAAGCCTAAATTAATTGTTTCAATACATAGTAACAAGTATTTAGATAGATACATGAAGGTTTATAATCTTGTAGATAGGGTTGTAGTTGTTTTGAGCCAATGGAGGAAATCTGAAACGACAAGTTTAGAGCGGTAGTTGCACGTAAAAAAAGAGAAGTGGCTACTGGATTTTGGTGAGCAATCACCCAGCAAGAACACTGTCACGACTGAAATTCTCCAACTTGAAAGCCGATCACGCATAGCTTGTATCGCATAGAGTGCTTTGGAATTTGTTTCGAGAACAAGATGGTTTTGTGACATGGCCAGCAAGATCTTAAGGACTCAGGGCAGACCATGTCTTTGAGTATGAAAAATCTGTCGAAAAATCGTCACAATGTTTGAGACAGGAAGTTTCGTGGACTTGTTGGCGGTCGTCGTCACCATATAAGCAGCAGCAAATCCCAAATCTTGGTCTTCCAAATAGCTGACAAGCATCTCCAAAAATTCCGTTATGTGGATATAATGATAAATCTGTATGTGTAAGTTCTAATAGTTTCTTTGGGATGTTAAATGAGAGGGTTTGTTAAATGCTAAAGCTCAAGTCGTAGTAAAGAACTTCATATGAATTTTGAAGTTTGTATAAACAGGCTAAGATGTTCAATAAGGTAGCTCAAATCGTCGCTTCGGTATGGAGAAAAAAAAAATCCAATGCACTGTAACCTAAGTACTGATTTATAATTATGTAATTAAACACAACGTCTAAAGATTTAAATAGAGTTAAACTGACGTGAAGTGAATGTTAGAATAATGACATTTAATTAAATGAAGCGTATACAACTACCCTATAATATTAGGTTTTATTTACATGGCCAGAATTAGTGAAAACTGTTTGCTCACAAGTCACGACATCTGTGATTGCAAGTACTGGCGAAGAACATGATATCTAATGTACAATTCGAGTACCCTTTGCTATCGAATTTATTCAGTTCGGGGATGATATTTAGAAAAGTGATATGTGGCGCAGATGTACACATGTGACATGATTCGAAGGGTTCGAGCATTTGATAACATTTTCTAACTCATTTCCCGGATTGTCTCTGACTTTAGCGCTAGACCGTCTCCGTTGATGCTATATATCAATGAAATATATCATTGTTTATCCATGCGGAAAACACTAAACAACACTTAATATTAATAATAATGATGTATGGAATAGACGACAAACAAACTAAATCTACAATAATTAATCACATTTGATGATAACAAAGTCATCCATCTCATCTAGCGACCCTAGTTTTGTCCATAGTCTTTGCATTACATTTGTCATACCTATGGTCAAAATTTCACCAATCTGTTTACCTTTATAATATTTTTTATTAAATTAAAATTGAAACTCTTTACATCATATCCTACCAATAATTTCCAAAGCAAAAATCTACTATATATCTACCCTAATTTTCTTTCTTTGTGAATACAATTAATAGGATTTGTATTTCAAAGGAAATAAAATCTACTAAATCAATTTTTTTCTAACTCATTATTTTCGGGTTGATTCTAGGTATCGCTCTCTTTTACACTATAATTCCGCAAAAGTTCTGTTTTCGTTTGTTTGTAAAAGAATTCAGCAAAAAGTTTGTCTGCGTAAGAGAGGGATCTGCCTACAAAAATCTCGGGCCATAATTTGTATAGGTTTTAGGTCTATCATCATCATCATGTATGGTTCTATTGTGCACCAATTATTTAGGTTTTGTTGCGTTGATTCAATCATTTTCATTTCTCGGCCCATCCCAATAAACAAAAAAGAGATGCACGCAATTATTTGAATTTACGTTCGCGTCACACATTTGCATGTGATTTTGCTGCTATAATTTTCACCATATGTGTTTTTATGTCTACATTGATATATCATCAACGGATATAAAACTTTATGCTGTAAGTTGTTAATTTATGTCTATGTCAATTTTCAGGACCTATATATACATATATATATTTAACTAGAAATTTCACTGTAAGAAATATTTTGTTGCAAAATTAACAAAGAATTAACAACAAATTTTACAAATTTCATCGCTAATTCGTCATAAAAAAATTGTTGTAATTTTGCTGTTAATTTACAATGAATTAACAATGAGTATTTATTCATCGTAATTTTTTCATTAATTAGTAGCAAATTTACAATGAATGTTAATTTTTAATAAAAATATATTTTATCTTTAAAATATATTGAAGATTATATAAATAATTTGTAATCATAAATATGTATAGTTATACGTTTTAAAATCTTATTATATCATGTTTTTATGTGTTTAGTTTATTAAAATTAGTGTATACATAACATATATAGAGTATTATAACTCTAATCAATTATGTTTAATAAAGCATATTTATTTCAAATTTAACATCCTAAAAAGCTTGTTTTGATATCATATATTTTAAATACTAATAGATTTGCAAAGATTTAGCATGAAAATGTCGTAAATTTGATGTAAATTAACAAATATGTTTTAATAAAATAATATATATATATTTTTTAAAAAATAATTATAAATTCATATAAATAAATTTTAATCATAACTATTTGAAGTTAAAAGTTTTAAAATTATATTATCTCATGTTTGGTTTATGTTTTGTGTTTAATTTATTAAACTTTAACATGAATATATACATCAAAATATGTTGATTTTATTACAAACTATTTTACTTTGATTCCTCGCAAATTCTTCGTAAATTTGTATTTTTGATTTTTGATTTTTAATTAACAACGAAATAACAATGATTCTTTGCAAATCTATAGTAAATTTGTTGCTAAACTAAAAAATACAAAATCTCACATTATCGGAAGTTTGGTTAATTTACTTCTAATTTATAAACTAAAAAAATTTGTAACTATTAACAAGTTAACCAGTCAACCTCCACAAATATCTGACTATTCTATGGAGCCACTACCGGAACCATCACCACCGGGGCCACCACCATTGTCGGAGCCACCACCATCGCCGAAGTCATCACCAACATCAGAGCCACCACCAACATCAGAGCTACCAACAACGACGGAGCAGTCACCACCGCCGTAGCCAAGACCATCGTTGCTGGAGTCACCATCGTCGCCGGAGCCACCACCACCATACTCTTTTGTGTTAATTAATTATCTCTGATTTTGTTGTTAGATCTTCTTAGATTTAGTATACTTGATCTCCTTAGATTTAGTATAAATATTACTCTTCCTAGATATAGGGCCGTTAGGAATGGCTTATAAAGTTAAGTTTCTATTCAAGTTTTTTATTTAAATTTGTCTATGTGCTTTATAGTCTATGCTCAATCTCTTGGGGTTTTATAATGTTTTCATATTTGGTAAAATCAAGATCATCCAATAAGCATCGGAAGCCTGGAGAAAAGACTGAGGTAATCCAATTTGGTTCTGGTGAAAGTTGAAGCTTTCTGGTGGCAGAATCGTAATCGGGGAAAACATTGGTTAAGTGATACTCATTATCGTTTTCTTTCGGAAGCTGATGCATGGCAAGGGAATACACGTGGTTTGTTGTACTCTTGTTGTAATTTAACTGTGTGTTGGCTTTGGTCTTCTTCGGGTCGTGTATAAATTTGTTTGTTGGACTTCTAATAACAAAATAATTTGGTAAAAAATAAAGATTATGTGGACTGTCAATCATAGTAAAAGAAGCCAGACCTTCCTTTAACCCCTTAACGACTTAACCAAAATACTAATGATTCAAACTTGATTTTAGATTAAAATTAATTATGATATACAAAGAGAATTTTTATGTTTATAGACACTTCAACAAAATAGAATAGCAGATAAAAAAATCAAACATCTAAGTAAGACGTGTAGAAGTTGGCTGTAAGATAATAATTTGCCTAAAGCATTATGGGCGGAAGATACAAGATGTTCAGCATATGTTAACAATCGGATGTCACTTACTCTAAACAATATTAAGTCTTTTCATGTGATGGTTTACTCTAAACAATATTAAGTCTTTTCATGTGATGGTTCACAGAAAAAAAGCAAATAGTGAAACATCTCAGGATTTTTGTATCAGTTTGCTACATCTATTTGCTGACACTGAAAAAACCAAGTGAAAGGTAAAGGCGAAGAAGTGCACTTTTGTTGGATATAATGAATAAAATAAAATTTGGTGGCATATGGATCCTGAAACATATAGTTACGCTATTTCTCGTGATCCTTATCTTTATCCTTTCTTAATATTATAACCCCCTCAAGTCGTGGTTAAACAAGAAGATGCGATTGGGAGTCATTTAACATGATGCACCACTTATTATGTCAGGTGAATATGTATGTACTGAAAAAAGATGTTAGGTGAAATAGAAACCATTTATCAAGAGGAAGATGAGGAAGAGATCATGGTTCCTTAGTTGATTAAAGGTCGAAGATGAACATTGGTTGGCCTGCTATGTTCATAAATGACGAGTTTGTCACTACTTATTCATGCTACTTTGCAGCTTCATTATATATAATTTAACCATCAGCCTATGAAGAAGCAAGAGGCATTTAAGATTGGGATATTCATTGAATAAGGAGATCAATGCTCTCAAGAAGTATGAAACTTGGGATTTGGTTCCAAAATCAAAGGATGTCCAACCTATTTCTTGTAAGTTGGGTGTACCGAATCAAGCATAGAATGGGTGGGAACATTGATAAATTTAAAGCAAGGTTGGTTATTTGGGGGTTCTCTCAAGATTATAATGACTATGATATGATATGTTTTGGTAAAAATTTAAGACATTTAGACATGAACAATGCTTTTCTATACAATGAACTTGATAAAAATATTTTTATGGAGCAACCATTTGTTTTCAAATCACAAGAGCATTCTAACTATATTTGCAAGTTTAATAAAGTTTTGTACAAATTAAAAGAAGCACCACGAGTCTAGTATGAAAATTTTGTTCAGTTTTTTTTTCCAGTTTTGTGGTTATGTGCCATCAAATTTTGGTCTGATTCTATTCTTCATGAATAATAAAAAAGTCCACAAGGTAATTTTGGTTTATGTGGATGATATGATAACTACTAGAAATGAAGAAGCGAAATTTGGTTGTATACAACATGATATGTCTGTAAGGTTTGAGATGAAGAAATTAAATGAGTTAAAAAACTCTCTTGGTTTTGAGGTTGTAGTAAATGATTGAATATTCATATGCCAAAAAAGCTAAAAAAGAAAAATTAGTGACAAGTTCGGGGTACATGAAGGAAATATGTGTACTACTCCGATTAATGTGGACATAAACACAATGAAGGGTCATTACCGCTCAATCCTTAAGTGTATCGCACTCTTGTAGGAAGTCTTCTATACTTGACCATAGACATGATGATACAAATATTTATCCCTAGTAACTATTTCAAACACACAACAAATGCTAGTAGTTTAGAAATGTTTAGAATTTATGTAAGTAAAATTGTAGGTTTAGTTGTTTAGGAAATTAATAATTAAAATGGCAAATGAAACGATGTGAATTCAGTTGGAGAACATCAGGTCAAGGATAATTCGGAAGCATTCAGAATCATAAATCAGAGAATCAAACATGAAACCTTTAAGCATGTTCTAGAACTCAAATAATCAATTCATAATTAATCGAATTTTGCATGGTCAATGACTATGTCTAAATACCTAAGATTCTAAACAGTGGTTTGAATTCAAGAAATTAAAAATGCATTAATTTCAAGTTTGATATGTTCAAAAACGTCTTAACATCAGCTTTCGTTAGATAAAGACATTTTGCTCATTTATGTTCTTTCAGACATATAAACAAACACTTGTGGCCTGTTAAACAACATAGTATCAAAAACTAAGTAGGTAATCGAGTTTCAGTATTTAGATCAATAATATATGAAGAACTAGAAGATAAATTCTTATGCTAAAAGATATGATTCAACTATTCATGAATTCCATTAAAATCATCAATCTAACTATGAAATTACTCGGGCATAGCAGCATAAATCAAGCAAAGATATGAAGAAAAACTCATAACCAATAAAATATTAATCTAAAGAGATTCATAAATATTCTCAAGATGCATATTCACAACTTCGTCTCCCCAAAATTACAGAAAGAAATCTGCTCCAAGTCTGAATAGAAAATAAATCTGCCCTCCAATAATGGGAGAAAAGTAGAATATATAGGTCAATTTATGTTCTGCTCTAAATATCTTTGTTCAAAACGTAACACATCACTTGACATTGTTTTTGTTGTGTGTTTTGTAAGTTGGTTTATGCATGCACTTAAAAAGCACATCTAGAAGAAGCAAAGAAGATATTAAAATATGTAAAGACAATTACTGGCATCTATTTGGTGTCTAAGTATAATTTTAAAGTTTCTCTCTATTATTTCATAGATATTGACTTTTGTAAAGATCTAGATGATCAAAAATCAATTTTATGGTTATATGTTCTTAGACACAAATGTTTTATGGTGCACAAAAAATAACTAATGGTGTTGTTGTCTACACTGAAGCAGCGACACTCGTAGTTCAAGAGTGTATATGGTTTCTAATAATCTTTAAGCATTTTTTAAGCCAATCAATAAAATGGTTGCTACCGAGATAATCAAAGTTCAATCAAATTTGCTAATAATTTAGTTTTCCATACAAGAAAACATATTAAGTTGAAAAATTAGAGAAAATATGTTTAATGGAACTATTAAAATATTAGAAGTTCAAAAACATGCAAATATCTAACTAAATCATTACCCAAAAAAATATTTAAAGTTAAAGATATTTTAATAAAATCAAATTTTTGAAGAAATAATAAAATTAAACTTGATTTTGGGTTAACCTTAATTATTTAATCTAACTATAAACTTGATTTAGGTTTATAATCTAACTATTTCTTATTGGACTAAACCCAATATTAAGCCCAAGTTCTAGAATTTCTTAGAAACATCATAAAAGATCATCACATCCACTAAACATTCTAAAAGAACTTATAAAAGAAAGATAATTGCCCATAGTTGTAGAAAATTTAGAGATTTTTGAAATTTTATTAAGAACTAAGTATGCTAGAAATCTAGATTTTCTTATAAAATATTTTCGAAGGCTATAAATATCTCACTCTTTTATTTGTATTATGTAAAAATATTGAGTGTTCATTATATCTTCTTTTATTCTCTCTAAAAATCTTTCAATTTTTTTTTTAATTCATCTTCATACTTAAAAGGTCTATTTTTTTCGTATGTCTCAGATATTATAATATTAGACTAGTGTTAAGTGTTATCGGTGGTTTCTTTACATAACCACAATTAACTGGTTTAAGTGCGACACTTGGAACCACAATTAACTGGTATAAGAGCGACACTTGGATTTGTTTTGGGACCAAATATCTATATTTAGAACTTTTTGACTAGTCTTATTTCTTGCTTGCATAATATGCAGTCGCACGTTTATAGATTAAAAAAAAAACAACAACAGAAAGATGGAAAGCTCGAGAGATGTTGTCAATCTCAAAGGAACGACAAACCATTATGTGATTTTCTGCAAAACGTATTGACGTACGCAATAGACCCATTCGTGTCCTCTTCCAGAAATCTCAAGTGCAATAGGACCACCATTTGATATACACGTACAGTTTTGACTAGTCAACGTGTTAGCATGAAAGCTATTTGCTATGGCCTCTTCTTAGAATGCAATTTGATATAAGCTAAAAATATGCTTATAAAATCAATGACACATGTAAAAACCGTTTGGATTGGCCCTTTCAATGTAATAATGTTCAGCTTATAAATTTGAGTTGATTTTATCTATGTACAAACAACATATTTTAAAAACCTATTAGATCCGTTTCTATGCAGGGTATTATGACGTACGTATTCGTGATATTAAAAGCGAAAAAAAAAACCATGATGTTAATTATTTTGTATATAAAATACTGCTAATCTTCAAAGCATCCTAACTTGAGTATTCGATCGACTCTTATCAAGTATGTTCCTAATCAAGATTCAAACTGGATCACCATCATTGACTTGGTCTCCGGAATGGGTAATGATGGCTTTAGTAGATTGTTTGGGAAGTATAATACTTTCTTCTCTAGAAAATAGATTGCCAAATATTAATAGATGTGCGATAGGTTGCACGTTTGGTGTGCTCTTAGACTAATTTTGCATTCCAATAAGACCGTATTCTTATGTTGTACAGTGGAGTAGTCAACATACGTCAGACATACTGACATACATGAAAGCGAATAGCCATATATTTTTGTTTCATCTTTTCCAATTACATTTAACATTTATGATGCATGATTTTTTTTTAGGATTTTTTTTTAGGGGTAGACTTTCGGTTAACTATTCGGTTTCGGTTCGGTTAATTCGATTTTCGATTAATTTGGGTTACATAATTAATATCCATTTAAGAACCGTGTTAATTACAGTTCGGTTTGGTTCGGGTAGACTTTGGTTCGGTTCGGTACGTGTAATAAAATTAAAAACCAGAATAAATCCATGGTTATTTTAAATTTGGTTCGGTTCGGGTATTTAGTAACCAAACTACCTATAAATATTTATTAGCCGTAAAAAACTGAGATTAACTAACACTAATAAAAAGTTAACCAATATTAACCAAAAATATAGTTTATACAGTTTGATCAAAACCTAGTTTTCTAAATTGTTTCTATTTGCTTGCATATCTCTCAAATTATACACTATTTCCTGAACTTTACGACGAGTGCTAAAATAGAAATAAGGCAGAGATAAAAAATTGAAATTAGACTCTTTGTGACTTCACACCACGAATTTAAGATCTTAAGACAAATACTTTATTTTGATTCATTGGATGGAAAATACGACCAAAAACTTCAACGACTACGAGTAAAAAAAATGACTGTTTATAAAGCTACAACAAAGATTATTTATGAACCGAGAACAGAGGACTAGCCGCTTAAAAACGTCTCCTGTGAACTAATGTTTTGGTGGATGAAATAGAATGACCAATGTGTGAATCAGCCTTAAGACAAACACTATCTATGAACCGAGAACTAATTCTGTTCTAAACCACAAAGCTTGAAAGTATACTAAGACAGAATAGAACACACACATAAAGTCTTATGACGAATATTATGAGTTTTGTAGTTTGGTGGAAAGAAAGAATGACCAATTGTCTAAAATTAGATTTAATACAAAACTGAAACAAAAACAATCCACAGCTCAAAAATTTCTCACATCTACGAAATATCTTCAGACAAAAAATACTACCAACGACTTAAAGGTGCTCTAACACAAAAATTCTTAACAACCAATATGAATCCGATTAGCTTTTGGTTCGGGTATTAAGGGTCGGGTCGGGTCGGTGTTTGGGTTTCAGTTAATTTGCCCACCCCTAATTTTTTTATTAGTGACTTTCCATACAAAGGTATTTATTTCAGTGCTAGCAAATACGAATGTAAGGCTAAAATACCTTAAGATATTACGCAACAAGTTAATATTATCAAAACTACAAAAAAACCCATAAAATCTTTGTTTCTTGAGTCCGCAACAAATATTATCGAAAAGAATATTTAGTCAAAATTGATGATATATCTGTAATCAACGTTGGTTGTCACTTGTCAGAGCTGGCATGGATATGTCATGGCTTGGGTTCCTAATCCATCCTTGAGAATGTTTGCTTAATTCTTTTTAAACTTTTTTAAGTATACTCATCGACGGATGATAGCTACGTTATCTTAGAGTAAGTGTTTTGATTTATAACGTTTATATGCAATAGAAAATGAGTTGACCAAAAACAGTTCTAAAAGCTTTTCATACGCATTCTTAGATGTTAAACTTAGAAGATTGACTAGCATGGGGTCTTTTTGCGTATATCATTTTCGGATAAATACAAGACAATAGATCATATTTTGATACCCATTAATTAGCAGATGTAACACAATTGAGTCTTTGACCAAACCATCAAAGGCGTTATGAAAACAAAACAAAAATCAAAGACGTTACCAAAAGCACATCCAATTGGCAATTATAGTTATAGTTAAGGTTTTGGTCCATAATCTGAAACTGAGATGAAAGTTTCTTACGTGTTTCTTTGTTCTTCTGTGTGGAAAGTTTGTGGTTGAATGTAGAATGTCATAATGCATTTATCGTTTTAACATATGTCCAATTTTGTCTAATTAAGTAGACTCACGCCACTAACATAAACAAATGGAAGTAATATATTGCACAATTCAAAGCGAAAAAATAAAAGAATAAGTATACTAATAAAAATCTTTCTTTAATAGTGGTTTTATTAGTTTTAATGTTCTTTATCGTCTGCTCAAAAGTGTATCACAAATTAACTAAACCGACCAGAAAAAAGGAAATAAATATGCATTTTGCATTTTTCTGTGTTTTTAAAATGATGAAATTTGGGAAATGGAGATATGTTATATTCGACCAAGCCAATCCCTACTGCATATAGAGCTAGAAGCAGTTATCTAGGCACAAAGCCGGCCCAGAGGCTAAACAATCAAAGTTTGGGCTTAGGGCAACACAAACTTTTGTTTTTTTATAGGCATCAAAAGGGCATCAAATTTTTTTTTAAAAATATTTATAAAGTATTAAAAGCATAAAAACAAATTTGGCATAGGGCATCAAAACTTATTGGATCGATGCTGTCTGGGCAATGAAGTACATACAGATATATCAGAGATTGAAAGTTGTTTTCATCACTGATTGTTGCGATGTCGTGAAAATACAGTCTTTATCGGAAGAATGACCATGCTTTGTAATTCATTTATAGTCCAAAATCAACAAACATATAAACAAACAACCTATCAAAAAATGCTAAGATTCTAAATAAAGATATTATGTGTCAATTTTGTTTGATCAGAATGGTTGACTAAAATATTTTAAATTTTTTTGTTCTATTGTTGTTAAAAGAAATGATGAAATCTTACCATTTTTATTTTTGCTTAGGAAATTGACCATGAACGACGATCGATGTTACTCATAAAACCCATATTTTTATTTAATAATAATAATAAAAATAAGAGTTCCAAAAGGAGGTTGGAACTTGGAAAAGTTTCAAAAGAAAAGAAAAAGTGAAAGGTTAGAACTTGGAAGTGCGTTTGTCCTACACTTTTACATGTTCATATTGTAGTATGTTTATTTTTCGGGTAAGTTTGAGTTTTTGTGTACACGAATAATAACTTGCCATTGTTATTTCATTATAAACATATTAATGCGGTGTCAAAGGAGTGGCCTTCTTTTCTTATCTTGATAAGTGATAAACTGATTATTGTAATTTACCTTTTTGAGCTCTTTATAATTGACTTTTATTGTTATTTCACTAAAATACTTAAAAGTAATAACGAAAAATTCAAAGTGAGTAATAAAAGGTATAACCATTGGTGAGGACTCATTCGGGCGGCAGAGCCAATGAGTTATTTCTCTTATAAATATTTAATCATATCCTATTTTGGGGCATGCTTCTGGTGAATGACAGTCGGTTGACAAAGAAACCTCATCCATCACGAGATCATGTATCGTATGCTTTATTTAGTTTCAAAGTGCATTATTATTTGAATATGTGAAAGTTAAAAATAAAGTTTTATTTGGTAGTTGATCATACATGTCAATAATCCAGAAACTATACCAAAAAGAAAAAAAATACATGTCAATAAAGTCTTTATGAATCTATTTGTTTAAATCTATTGAAATTTGGCAATGTAGCTTAATTTCTAAATAGTAATTACAACAAAAAACTGTAAATAACTATAAACTTTTTAATTTATAATTATCATCACACCCTCTATAATGACTATGTTTCGCCTGTGTTTTATAAACATAGTAATAAGTTTTTATTTCATTTTATAGTACAACAACCCGTATATACTCCAATGTTAGTTTACAACATGACACATTATTTTATTTTGTTTTATGTCAAATTATTATAAGATTCAAATTTGAAATATGTGTGATGAATTTTAGAAATAATCATTATTATATTATATGATTTTCACTATTTAATTTTAGTTTTTTTGACTTTTTATAACAATTTTTAATTACAACTATATGTATATTTGTGAAAGATTATGAAAATTCTGTCAATAGATATATTAAATAGTAGAGAACAATATATTGTTCAAAAAAAAAAAATAGAGTACAACATGAACATGATCGTGGACGTTGTGGCTGAACATTAAGGGCAAAATGTTCAGCTAAATTTGACCTCGAGTAGAAAAAGAATGGCATAAAAATCGCAAATATATTCACTAAACCCTATACCTAAAAAACTAATAAATATTTTACAATCCGTTCAAAGAATTTTTGTAAGCGTATATTTATGGTACATATATAAGATGAACCTTATTACAAATTCAACTATCGAAATTAGAAAATAAGTTTGTTTTTTTTTCCAACTTCTATATAGATAGAGTAAAATATTTATAAACTAATATTATCAGGAACTTAAAAATATATTTTATGTACAAAATATTAATTAATCAATAAATTATTATTTATTAAATTAAATAAACATGTTTACAACAATATAAATAAAAAAATATTAGAAAAATATAATTAACCAAACCGGTGAATACAAAGTAATACAAAGTTATTAAAATCTTATTTAAATAACTATATACATCTCCCAAAGTTGCCTTAGTTAGTCTTGGTCCTCATTTCCATATTCAAACCATTAAGGTTCCTACAATACGACATACAATATACTGTTAATCACTGTTTATTTCGATAGTCAGCTAGCTAATGTTGATTATATAAAATGTTGTCAATTTCTTTCTTGGCAAGTGCACCAGCCCCTCTTTTGCATAATATATAATGATATCCCTTATTAAATTTTGGAATATTAAAATAATATCTCTTATATTAAACTATTATAATATTTGTCAGAATTATGTGGTACAATGGTGTACACTTTTAAAATTCATGACACATGTCTTAGATTCAAACACAACATTCCACAATGTTAAAGGATATATTAAAGCCACTAGGCTAAGTTGACAAAAAAACTATTATAATATTTTTAAAATAATGTAATATAATTACTAGAATATCATAAACTTATAATTAATTAGATTAATTTCACTTGATTAGAAAAATCTATAATTAACTATAACTTTATGATATTCTAGTAATTATATTACATTATTTTAAAAAAATTTATAATAGTTTAATTTAAGAGACACTGTTTTAATGTTCTAAAAATTAATAAGTGATATCGTTATAGATTTTAATATATATATAAGTATATATATATATATTTAGCTTTTAAATATTAAATATTGTAGTATTTTATTTTATAGAAAAATTGATGTTAGTTTAAATGAATAAAAATTTATATTTATAAAATATTAAGAGATTTTAGGAATATAAATTATATGTTTAGATGGTTTTATAATGACTAAAGGGTTTTAAAAAGAGAAATTATAATGTTTAAATGATTTTATAATAATTAGGGGATTTTATGAAAAACATTATATGTTTAAGTGGTTTTATAAAAAATTACGTAGTTTGGAAAAAAAAACATGTAGAGTTATATTAGTAGAGATGGTCTCAAACTTCTTTAATTTTCTCCTGAGTAAACTGGGTATTTATTGCTTCATAAATACCGAATAACTTAGATAAGTGATCAAATTTTCCTTGCACATAGTCTAATCGCCGGTTTTGAATTTTAAATCATTGTTCTGATACCGTATGTTAAGCTTTTCAACCCCAGGTTAAATTACTTTCGCCCATTAATTGTTTTCCGTTTTAAGTCAAGTGACAAAATTCATTTTTCTTAAAATCTCTCATACTAATTAGAGTTAGAATATACTTATATATTAGATACTCTTTTTTTTTTCTTTTTTTTTGTCAACATAGCCTAATGACTTTATATTATATACTTTTTGTCTAATAAAAGTATAACTTGATTGATATCTCTTAATAAAATATATAATTTTCTCTATTTTGATGAGAGATTAATTTTTGGATAAAAGAGTAGAAGTTAGATCCTACTAAAAATCAAAATCAAAATAGTGTTTACAAGAGAATATATATACCCTATATAATATATGGAAAATAAAATAACACGAGTAAGATTTTATTTATTCTTTTTTACAGGAGGATTTGGCATGTGCGTTTGCACCATATATCAACCAAAAATTTAATGTCACTATTATCTTTTTACTTCTTAGTTGTAGATACCTTATTTTTATAAACCTCGAGATAAAACTAGATTTTGGTTTAGAATTTATCTAGTCACTGAAAAAGAAAATATGTGTTAAAGAATAGAAACTAGCACTACCTAAACCATTTCCTTTCAGACATTTCATCTCTGGGCTGTACAACACAAGCTAACTAAGTCAATTGGTAGACCTTACAAGCTCTCAAACTCTTCAAAGTTTGACAAAAGTCGAGAACTTATTTAGCTAACGCACAATCATCCAGAAATCAAATTTTGTCAATCACAATTGAAAAAGGGTATTTAGCTACCTAACGTGTTTGACCGAAAATATGGAATTCTAACGCTCAACTGATTGTAATGAAGAAACAAAATTGCTCGGACCATTTTATCCTTACACACGAGAAAGTTATGGTCGGATACGTTTCTATAATTGGAATGACTATTTTTAGAAAAAAATTAACTTATTTCTGTTAATATAAATTGATGAGATAACCCTTTAAATATATTGTGCATGTTAACCAGAAATTATATTTAATTAAAGTTAAAGTTTCTATAAATATCTACAAAGTTTTAGAAATAACAGCAATATATTTCTAGAAAACTAAATCCTATAAGAGAATAGAGAATAAAGAAAATAGTAAATCCGAATATAATAACGTAAATTATAATAACAAAATAAACATAATTATGTTTTTATAAATAGTTTAAAATTTCTAGAATTAGTAAAAATATATTAAACATAAGCATACAAAACAATATAACAATCAACTATTTGATAGAACTGAGAATTATACAAAGTAATGTCATTAATTGATTTATTACTTAAAAAAAAATACCATAGAAAATTAAATTCCAAAGAGAAAATAGAAAATATGAGAAATACCGAACTCACATCTTTGTATAAATTTTGGAAAAAAATTCAAGTTTTTAAAAACTTTTATATATTTATGTAAACATTGATGTATTAACCATGTAAAAATACTGTTCCTATACCTCATTTGATATTATAAATTCCTTACATTTAACTTTGAATAAAGATAAATCTAATCTAATTATAATACCCAAAAACTTTTGAATAGTAGTTTTTGGTATCGGACTGAATGTAGGAAGAATAAAAAAGAGAGTATTGAAAAGGAATCGATAAAGAGATTCATCGAATGAGGAGATGAACAGAGACATGAAGTATAAAAGCGAAATGACATATGAATTTTATCATGCCAGTCTCTTATGTCAAGATTTTGTGTCAGACGAAAGATTGCATCCATATTTACAAGTAACAAAAATTTAAAGGGCAAAATGGAAAACTTCAGGAGACAAAACATTAGTTTTTATTAATGTTGGATGTTAGTTCCGCATATTACAGCATAAAAGAGAGTTATCTAGTATAATTTCCCTAAGAGTAACCTGTTAGATTGATCTCGGTAAAATACGCCATGTTACGTCACCTAAAATACTTCACCCCTCACCTTCTTCCCCAATCTCCAATTTTTGTCTTTAAAATTTACGACACAACCTATCGTAATTCTAGACCACAAGACTCTCAAACTCTTAAAAATTATGTGAAAATTGTTATTTTTTGTTGTTCGGTGTGACAGGAACACCAACACATAAAAGAGATAAATATATCAAATGTGACTTGAAGAGCTTAACTTTGTTACTTGAAGAAAGTTATTCGAACCATGATTTATAGAACATGGTTTTAAAAGTGCAAGAGTTTATGTAGTCTATCGATTGATGTAGTTAGTTTGTGTTGTACAATCCAGAGATAAATAGTTTGGGAAAAATTAGTTAGGACGTTACATGTTACTATAGTCCACCAAGTCAACCTCAAATAATAAAAAGATGAAAATTTTGGGATGTGAAAACTTTTTTTCCGTCAACATTATAATATATCTAATATGTACAAATATTTGAACTAGAAATAACAAAATTACATATAAAAGATTAAAAGGAAGAATACTTCGGACTAATATATCTGTCATTTAAAAATATATATATATATATATATATATCTGTCATTTGTATGTCGAATGAATGAGACTTAAATAAAACATTTTTTTGTTCTTCACATTTTTGTCTAAATATATTGAAAATGCATGTCACTCGGATGTAGACATTATTTAATTTCACTACCTTAAAATATTCTGTTAAAATTTATTATTATTTAATATTTAATTTATAAATATTTATAAATCAATTTTATTCATTTTCTTCACATACATATATATATATATAGAATGAATAAATTGATTTATAACTTTTTATTCCTCTTTCGTCATCATGGTTTGCTTATAACTTCTTGTAGGCATATTAAAAATTCTCATAAACACTAAATATTTAAGATTCATATTTCATGAATAAGAAGATGATAAACTAAATGATGTTAAAATATAAATAAATAGATGATCAAATAGCTCTTAGATTCAAAAACTGTTTAGAAGAAGATTAAACAATTCACCCTGACCCAAAAAGATGTATGGGTCTTCGACTTTGAAACTTCTTGGATCGTACCCAAAAAAAAAATAAAATGAAGATGAAAAAAGAAATAAATGTAGAGGTAAACGTTCTATGTCTCCGCGTGGGGGACCTTGCGTGCCTGAGATAGGGTTTACGGCACTCTTACCCTCTATTTCCTCCAAACTCGAGCTTTACCACACGCGACATTTCTAGATTTGGCATCTTTCAATTCGATTTTTTATTTGAACACAAATTTGCTTACGACTCTCTTGTCTCTATCTATCTATATATTAGTAATTCTGCGTGTGGCTACAGTTGACCGTTTGATCCAAACAAAGACGGTAAGAACATGTGATTGATGTCCATACTCCATTTTTTATTGTATACTTTTATATTTATTTTGAATAAACATGTATATAATAACTTTTCCGATTTATGAGATACAAAACATGTGTCATTAAACCAACATACGTAGCTCACTAGCTCTTGTGGATATTATTCCTTTGAGAGAATGCTGAGTCTTTATTCCGATATTTTACGTCTTAACATATATTAGAGCATCTCCATTAGTAGAAACCCATAAAGGGTTCTTAACAATTTTATATTAATAAATTTTACATCATTCTCTTTTAAGAAATTTGTGTAGATATCTTAAATTTTGTCTCCTCCATTGGTAGAACTCTTGAAAGAGTTCTTGAAAAAATTAATATTTTATTAATTTTTAGTTAACATTTATTTTATCTAAAGAATACATTAATTCAATCATATCATACATAGAAATTTATGAAAATTTATAAAATCATAAAATAAAAACCATTAAAAATACATATTTGCTAATCATAAAAGAAAAAAAATCTAGTTGTTATCTTGACTTTGTCCAAACTTTTGCCAAATATGCTCAATTAAAGCATTTTTTAATTCTTGATTAATTGTTCTATCACGAATTTGATTCCGAACGGCCATTATGTTTGCGATATTTGTAGGCATATCCATAGAATATGTAAAATCCACATGTGAATTTGTGTGCCCGTCTTCTTGTACGAATTCGGAAGCATCAAACTGAGTGTATCCATCTCGTTCGTCTTCTATTATCATATTGTGTAGTATGATACTTGCTTTCATAATTTTTCCTATTTTTACTTTATCCCAAATAAGAGCTGGATTTTTGATAATTGCAAATCGAGATTGCAAAACTCCAAAAGCACGCTCGACATCTTTCCGGACAGATTCTTGACAAGTAGCAAATAATGATGCTTTGGGACCTTGTGTAATTGGAATTGATTGGATGAAAGTTGCCCATTTCGGATAAATACCATCTGTTAGGTAGTAAGCCAAATGAAACTGGCGCCCATTGACAAAATAATTAACTTTCGGAGCTTGACCTTGTAATATGTCATCAAATACCGGTGAGTGATCAAGAACATTGATATCATTTAAGGTACCTGGAGGACCAAAAAAAGCATGCCAAATCCATAGATCGTAAGAAGCTACAGCTTCTAGAACGATTGTTGGTTTTCCAGAGCCACGTGTATATTGTCCTTTCCAAGCAGTGGGGCAATTCTTCCACTCCCAATGCATACAATCGATGCTTCCTATCATCCCGGGAAATCCGCGTCTATCTGCAACATCGAGTAGCCGTTGTAGATCCTCTGGTGTGGGTCTTCTGAGGTACACATCTCCGAACAAAGATATTATTCCCTCGACAAAATTTTCCAAGCATAGGATCACAGTACTTTCTCCAAGGCGGAGATATTCGTCAACTGCATCAGCCGCACAACCATATGCCATCATACGAATTGCTGCGGTACACTTTTGTAGTCCAGAGAGACCTAACCTTCCCGTAGCATCCCTTCTTTGTTGAAAATACGGTATTTCATTGGATAATCGATCAACAATATGCATGAACAATGACTTGTTCATTCTGAAACGGCGTCGAAATATAGAAGCTGAGTATGTTGCATCTTCGCTGAAATAATCATTCCATAAGCGGTTGTGCCCTTGTTCACGTTGTCTTTCAATGTATGCCCTTTTTTTGTGTGACTTTGTTGTGTTTTGGCGATCAACATATTTTTCAAAAACATTCATGAATGCTTCATCAAATGTGTTTTGAAATTCATCATCGAACACATCTCGAGAGGAAGAAGCCATTTTAGGTGTGTAGTTATGAGAAGACAAAGTAATGTTTAAAAAGAGAAAAATAAGAATCTTGTTAAACAAATTAAAAGCACCAGAAATTTGATCGTAAGTTGGAGAGAAAAGATGTTGGTTGCTATATAATTTTTGTATGTTGGAGAATTGTAAATGACATATATAGAGAAGTTGAAAACTAAATGAATTATTTTGGTTTTATACAACATGTGAGTTTCTTTGTACTCTCTAGTGCTTATGTAGTCCCATCCACCTTCTATTGTTGGAGCATCTGGACAAAGAAACCCAAAAAATAAACAATTAAAATTGCCACTGACAAACCCAAGTTCACATGCACTCTCTAGGCACCTCAAATTTAATGACAACAAAATAGTGTAATGAAAATATCTTACAGTTTTTGGATGTATATGGACCAACTTTGCGACCATATTGAACACGGACACTCCCATAGATCTGCATATCGTCAACTATGAGGGGTGAATGCCATATATTGAAACATGATCTGCAAGAAAGATCGTAAATACATGAGTCAATTCAATAATATGATTCCTTAATGTTCTAATGCAATATGCAAAGAATGAGAGAACCAACCTTGGAATAGCTATCAGCAAACGCTCTGGCACGATTTGCCACCCCTGTATATTGTAAATCCGCCTTCTCAAATCTAATAATCTAATAGATTAGCCAGGTTCGTATGTTGTTCAAGTTCAGTTTAGGAATACTTTAAACGGCTACCTTTGTGGTTATCGCTTAGAGCTATGACTAGCTTATCGCAGTATCAATGGCAACAAGATGCCGAGACAGGTCATATCTAATACCATCCCTAAGAGCAAATAGCAATTCAAGTCACACAGCAAAGGTCATAACACTAAACGAAATAGAGTGACTGTAATTACTAAGACATATACACATCTACTTGAGCATAGATTCAATTACCTGGGGGTACAAACGTCGGGTTCCCTTTCCAGTAAGCATAAGCCCTACAAAACCAATGCAATTCTCTTAAACCTTCTCCAAACAAATGTCACAGACACAACTAATTCTTAAACTATAAATCACCAAGTGTGTAAGTTACTATGGGAGTGGAGGAAAGAAGAAGAAGAAGAAGCGTTTACCTTCCTCATAACATCCATGTTCTGTAGGGAGTAACAGCAACAAAAATAACCAAGCTATCGTGAGAGCGATAACAGAAATCATTAAACTTGAAATATCCATTACACTTATTGAAAAACAAGCACACATTCCTTGAACTTAAAAAAAAAACACAGAAAATCATTACATTGTTATCTAGCGAGTACATAACATTGTCATCAACCTCTATTACCCCAACATGTCAGTTATTAGCTTGTTCTTCAGAGCTAACTCTATCTCTGAGAGAGGTTCCTTCTTTGCAAGAAGACTGTCTAGAAGTTCCATCTTCTTAAGTTTTTCTTTCATAGCTAAGTCTTTTTCCTTTATCTCCCACATGCCCTGAAACTTCAACAACGAGCAAGCTTCACTTTCCACTGATGTTGTTGTCGTAAAACTTCTTTTCCCTTTACGCTTTGCTGCCTTAACACCAGGAGGACGAGCCATTGACTGTTCCTCACCATCATTGGCTGTTGAAGATTGTGCAGCCCCATCATTACCCTTTCTTTTTTTTGATTTCACATCGGTTGTAGCACACCACTTTTGATCATTGCGGAGCTCCTTCCATGCATGCTCTAGGTTGAATTTCTTTTTATGATCATTGTAGAAGATTTGGTGAGCAAGTTTGAGCACATCATTCTCATTGGTACCACTTGTTTTCTGAGATTTCGCAGCCTCATAGGAGCCAACAAACTGGCAGACAAGATCATTAATCTTCTGCCATCTTTGCTTACAATGATTAGGTGGCCTCTGTTCCACACCAGCAAGCTTAGGACTTGAAGCAAAATATGCGGCAATGCGTTTCCAAAACGCATCGGCTTTTTGCTCATTCCCAACAACAGCGTCCTTGCTCGTGTTCAGCCAGGAACTGATGAGTACCACATCCTCTGTTGGTGTCCATTTCCTCCTTCCTCTGCGTTCCTCATGTGTTTCTTCATGTGGAGGTTGTTCTGCACACTGCGTACCAGGGATCAATGGCATTTGTTGTGGAGTTGGTCCTAGATTTTCTTGTTGACTATTAAGAAGGGACATAAAATTTGGAAACTCACTATATGGATTGGTAGAATCCATAATTTATGTTTTCTCTATGGCAAACGTAGAAGAATGAATGAGAGAAAAGGGGTTTATTGTTGTTAGTTAAGTTAAAATAAGAGCTTAGTAAATACAAGAGAGTTTAGGTGGGTAGTTGGCTTAGTAATAACTCAATAACCTAAATCACAGCTGCAGGGAGATAGATATTTTTTGTGTGGTAAACGTAGAAGAAGGAAAGAGAGAAAAGGGGTTTGTTGTTATGAGTTAGGCTAGATTAAGAGATTACTAAATAGAACAGAGTTTAGGTAGGTAGTTGGCTTTGCAATAACTCAGTAACTTACACCTAAATCACAGCTGCATCGATACTTTTTTGTTGGTTGTCTATCCATCAACTCAGCAATAACCCATACAATCAATTTTCTACACCTAACACATACGATCAACTAATATCTACAACTAACACAAACAATCACTTAAACAAACATAACTGATCAATAAAAAATATAGACTAGACAGCTGAAATTCGAATAATTGAAACAAAGAATCACTGCAATTCAAACAAAGAATCACTTATAGTATGGCAATTCAAACAAATCCGCACCATGTTCAGTTCTCTATTCTAAAGTGATTGAATGCGTATTTACAAAGTTCACTGCAATTGTTCTCTATCAATGTTCAGTTCTCTATCCATGTTCAGTTCTCTATTCTAAAGTGAAACGAATGCGTATTTACAAAGTTTAGTTTAGTAGTTACCTTCAATCCGTCGGCGTCTTCCTCCCGAGCGAGATCTTCCACCATCAAAGAATCGCTGCAATTGTCCCCAACCTCACTCTTGCAATCCACCTCATGTATCAAACTCGCTTCACTCAACGGATCCACAAACACTGCCTGCGAAATTAAATAATTAGAAAAATAAATAATCCACAAACGGATCCACATACAACGGATATACGATCTTTGTGAGATATACCTCCGAATTTTTGGAGAAGATGCTGGAAATTGAGGCGCAATTCAAAAGCTTTGCCGGAAAAAACGTATCAGACATCTTTGGGATTAAAGAAAATTAGATGAATTGAGAACAAAAATACTGATTAACGATTGGTTTGTCAGGATGTTAATAGAAAAGCATAATCGGAAGAGAAAACACCTACTCGCCGGAGACAGCGTCAACTGGGACTGAGCGTCACCGGAAAGCAGATTGAAGAAGACAATGAAAAAAAAAATGGAATCGACAAAATGAAGAAACGGAGAAACCAAAAAGGTTTCGAAGACATTTTGTTTAAAAAAAAAAAAAAAAAACTAAATAAATAAAGACCAATCACATATCAACACGTAACGGCTCTTAAAAAAATCTAAAACATCTTAAATAAGAAACAGTTCTTCGCTAAAAACTCTCATATCAATTAAATACTATTTTTTTTTAAGAATCCATACTAGAAACCCATTAAAAGCCCCCGATGGAGATGCTCTTAGCAAATACTGGTTTTCGGGATAAAAGGGATTGTAGGTCAAATATTCGGAAATTGTTTCATTTTTTTCGGCAAAAAAATATAATTTACATTCAACAAAACATTGGTATCAAATGTACGTATTCTACTTCGACATTTTTAGTTATAAAAATTCGTCATTTTTGTATTTCTAAATGGCTTCACCAGTGAATTTAGAGATGATTGACATCATAATGTTTCTAAAAAAAAAAACATAAATAAACGATTCACGTGTAAATAAAAACAAAAGATGGTTGTCCAAAATATACAATATAAATTGTCTTTTCTTTCGTCATAATTCAGAAGCCAATGAAATTCCAACTTTTTGTAGATGGCCAATGAAACTCAATGAATTTTTTCAGCAAGCCAATGGAATATAATGAGGCTTTACTTCATTTTATTTCTTAAAAGTATCTGCCGAAAAGAAATATCATTGGTAATTCATACTGTCGACACGTATACGCATTATCAATTCCACTCAGTTTATGTCATATTAATGTTTTATTCTTTGGCCAATATTGCTGTGAGCCTGTGAAGTTCGTATAAATTCAGTTCTGGTCCCAGCAAAAAGTATATATTAAAAGGAAAAAAAAGCGGATATTTTGCTGTCAAGGAGAAAAAAAAGATGATTCTCTCTGCTCAAAGGAAGATAACAAAATCAAATAAATGTGAACTCAATTAAAATTTAAACGTATCGAATCTTAAGGGCTTTGGGACAAAGAATATGATAGAGTTTAAAGGGAAATTATTTCCATTTTTGGTTGCGAATATATTTCCTTTTATGGAACATAGAACAACCAAAAAGCTCTAAAATAAAGATTCATCTTGCCTGTCGTTAAGAAAAGAATTGATTGTTAAATAAGCAAAGTTTACACAGTACAAGAATAAACAAAATTTGGCAAAAAAAAATAACTGATCTTTTTTGGAAAATATTCTATTTTACTCTATCCGAAGTTTTTCGCTAATAGTTTTGATCGATACCAATATATAAGTATTCTGTTTCTGTAATTTTAATGGCCCTTGAAGCTGTAATGGAGTTCAGTTTTTTATTTTATTTTTAATTTATTCTTAGCTAGACAAAACAAAATATCATCTCTAGTAGAAAACGGACGAAGAAGGCTTATCAAACCCAAATGAGCTATAGTTATTACAAAAGGAAACAAATAAAGTACAAACTGCGAAAGTCAAAGCTAGAAACTATTACATCCATACAACCATAGATAAACACAGACACCGATAAAGCCAACAAAACAAAGTCGTTCTTCAATCCGAAAGTAAAAAATTAAGGAGTCATATAAACTCCAAAAAATGATGTTTTGACAAGAACATATGTACGTCAACGTTGAAGGCAAATGACTCCAAAGAATTGCTAACAATCTAAACCAACATGGTTCTCATCATATCATCTGTACCAGGTGCAGACGGACTCAATGTCCTGGCGATTGGGAGGAGAGGAGTCTTTCCCGGATTTTTTGACGTCAGTTCTTCAGCTCTCTCTGCTTGGACTGCCCAATCTGTTCTCAAGAGTGCAAAAAACATGAGAGAAGCACATGTCGCTTGAGCCGCAAGCAAGCCAAACCAGAGACCTGGAAACCCTAGTTTGAAAACGAACCCTAAGAGAATAGCCACCGGCATACCCACAAAGTAAAAAGAACCCAAGTTTATGTTGGCACCGAGTGTTGGTCTTGCGCAGCCTCTCAAAACTCCACAACCGGTCGTTTGAGGACAGTTCCCGAGTTCACATAGACCCACGATGGGCAATGCAATTGAAGTCAACTCAAGAATCTCTGTATCTGTGGTAAATAAGCGTCCCCATCGGTGCCTAACCAGCACGGTGAACACCATTGCCATTAAGCCCAAGGCTGTCGCGCAGAAGAGGGCAATGATCATTGATACACGAGCTTTCGCCGGGCGTTTAGCCCCCAGCTCGTTGCTGATTCTTGTGGAGACACCGAGGCTGAGAGAGGATGGGAAGACGTAGACTAAAGCTGTTGTTTGGATCAAGATTCCCATGGAAGCAACGGTGGCTCTTGGGTTAACCAAAAGTCCACACAAAATGATCATGAACTCGTACCACCACCACTCCAAACAAACAGATACACAAGTGGGTATTGCAAGGGAGAGCAACGACGACCAACCTTTAAGAGAGTCAACAGTAAGTGGGACCAATGTATCACTATGCACGCTCGTGAAATACAAAAAAGAATATAAGAGGACTACAAGGTTGAGATTGGTTAAGACCATAGCTATAGCGACTCCCGCTACTCCCATCTCGAGCTTCACAACAAGGAGAAAGTTCAAGGGAACGTGAAGGAGAACGGATACGGCCGTCGAGTAAGTCACGGGCAATGTAATGTTTTGTGTTCGGAGGTAAATACGAAGAGGGTGAAGCAGAGAGAGGAGAAAGAGGTCAGGGATGGCGAAAAGAAGAAAATTTTGTGCAACGGAAGATATCTCTTCGTCTTGGCCGCACCACATGAGTATTCGCCTCATATTGAGCCAAGAGAAGGAGATCGGGACCGAACATGAGAGCAGGAGGAGGACGGTTCTTTGAAGGGTTAGTCCTAAAAGCTTCATTTGTTTAGCACCGTAAGCTTGGCCGCAGATTGGTTCCATCCCCATGGACAAGCCGGAGATTACGGAGTAGCCGGTGATATTAGCAAAGCCTATGGAGAGAGATCCTCCCGCTAACTCAAGCTCGCCGAGGTAGCCGAGGAACAACATCGATATCATTGCTCTTGAGTACATAAGAAGTCCGGTCATTGCCGTCGGCCCAGAGATTCTTCCGATCGCCTTCACTTCCTCCAAGCCCTGCCGCCAATTATCAAGAGAAAAGCAAGTCAACAACAAGAACCGTCCACATCTATAGATATTTTAATCAACCCGAACTTTTATCTTTTTTTTTGGTAATAGTTAATTTTATCTATCAAATTAATACCTTTACCGGAATAAAATAAAATAAAAAATCCTTAAAAAAGAGTATTGAGAACAAAAATATTATAAACCTCGAGAAAAGTTGGCCATCTATTAAGGTCTAGAGAATCGTTATCGGTGAATTCGGAATAATGACGATGGTTTGAATCACAACTTTCGAGTTTTGAGAAATGACTTTTGTCTTTGGAAGATAGTAAGGAAGACGAAGAAGATGGTGTCAAATTACACATGGTTCTAGAGACGACTAAGATGGTTTTGAGCGGACTAGAGATAAAGAGACAAAAAGACGGAGTCCGAAGCTTTTAAGTCTTTTGGAGGCAAAAAGATTTATGCAAATGATAAAAGAAACAGAGATGAACTAAAACTTTTAATGTGGTATTGGTTGGGCCTTTTGGAGGATAGAGCTCTTGCATCTCGTATTTATACTTGCAAAAAATTGCTGTCATTTCGACATGTGGCTCTTCATTAGTTTTCTTTTATTTTTTAACATGAAATAATTTTCTTTTCTAATTCTTTATGGAAGTGGGATACTTTTGACTTAAAGATTAGAATGATATTAAATAGAATGACTTAAATTTTTTTTGCTAAAATGATATTAAATATATATATATAGTTCCTTATCCTATATATATATACTAGGAATTCCACTAGATATATATATAAAGGATAAGGAACTATATATGTTTAATATCATACTAGAAAAAAAATTGAACTCTAATCGTTCAATCCAAGAATAAGTCTTTTGATCACTTGATCAACGATATATTAGTTTAGCCAGCGAACACATTACTAACTCATATTAGGGTGTTATTCCCAGCGTAGCATAAATACAGAATTTGAATTTAATTAATACTTTTGATGTCTTATTGAATGTAGTTATACAGAAAACATGAAAATTTGAAATAGTATTAGATGGTTTCCTGAGCCATATGCAGGGATAATATTTTTAAATATATTTTTTTAAAATATTTAAATCTAAATTTTTTTTGTATTTTAAATTTTGTCTTTTTAATTTTAGCTTTATCACTCTAAAAATTCCAAATCATAAAAAAATAATTTGAATTTTTTTTCAGTTTTATTAAACAAATATTACTTTAATTTTATTTAATTTTAGTTAAATTTTAGTACCAATTAAGTTTTCAATTTTCAAATAATGATATGTTTATATTAATATACATATATATATATATATATTTATGACCATATTTATTTTAAAATTTTAAAATCTAATAATTTTTTTATGATTTAATTAAAATACATTGGCTGAAAAATATTTTTTTATTAATCTGTCCTAACACTACGATATTTTTTCACAATTAAATCTAAATAAGTTAAAAAAATTACAAACTTTATTAGTTTTTCTTTAACACCGATTAAACCATTTAGACAAAAATATAAATCTTTAAATGTTATACTTTATGTGAAAATTGCTACATTTGCAATTATATTATTTTTAAAAGTTTATTAATGGTAATACATATAATTTATATTAATAGCGATATATCTATTCTATCAACTAAGAATCAGTATATAAAGCTAACATTATCCTTACATGTGATTTAAAATATATATATCTCACTAAAATTTTTAATTTTATGATTTTCATTAATGATGATAATGACAAATTATTTTTAAATAATTTATTCATATATCTTTTAATATTTTATTTTATTTTATTTATAAATATAATTTTTACAGAATACAATATTATAAAATCTTTTTATTTTATTAAATAACTATTTAATTCATTATTATTAATAATTTTTTTTTATTAATTTCATTTCAATTATAGTTTATAAAATGAAAAATAAAAACTTCTATGATATTTTATATATATGTTACATAAGTATTAAACCAAATGATACATATAATTAAATTATTGTATAAAATATATATTCATATATTTTTAGCATGCTTTCTTTTTTAAAAATTAAATATTGTAAAAGAAAATAATTATATTAATATTAAGTTATCATAAATTTATAAAATAAAGATTTGTAAAATTATATTATTTTTAAGTAAATTTTATTAAAGGAAATAATTAAATTATTATTAACTAATTTTAAAATTTTAAATTGAATTTAAATATTAAATATTTTTATTTTTCATCTAAAATTGAAATATTTAAACAAAAAAATCGCGTTAAAACGAGGTTAAAAATCTAATGAGTCATACCATATGTTAAGAATCATACCTAAAATTTAAATTTATATTAAATGTAATTGGTCATGATATAATTATGTAGATGTCATGTCATAATTTTTTAAATGCTACTCGTATGTCATTTTTTTTGTTTCGGTGAAACTGATTGTGGTGATGACATAACAAATTTAAAAATATTATTTCTAAAATAATATTAAGAGGATGCTTATTGCGACCATAGTATAAAAACTAAAAGATAAAATTTATATATAATTATATTATATTAGTAAAGCTATCATTACTTCTTCGAATATCTCAGATTCTTTCATATAGCTGTCTGAATTTATATTAGAGACAATATAAATCTCTTTTTAAAAATTTGAAATTTTACGACTATGTTGGTTAATTTTTACAACATAGTTGGAAAAGGCTTACACTGCCTTTTCTTCGCTTCTCATCCTCACAATTCTATAGATTATATTATCTTTGAAGTGGTGGTTTACAAGATTGGGAGACAGCAAAACGCAAGGTTACATTGAGTCGAGTCATTCCATGTCGTTAGCCTCATCTGTGATATCAACTTCAATATTAATACCAAGCTAGTCTTCATCCAGACACACGACTTCATCACGCGACATTCTACTTAACAATCATTCAAACCTCGATAAGCAGATATTCTTTATGAAAAACTACATCAACACATTTTTGCCTTTATTTTAGCTCAAATGCATAAATACTGTGTGGAAAAATGAATAGAATAAGCGGATAACATTTTGTATGCTAAGACATAAATGACCATCGACATTAAAACTACACATCACACACAACAACTCCATGATATCATAACACTCCCAACTCAAGAATTAATTGGCTGTGAGAGATGTTTTAGGACAAACAAGTATGATAAGAAATAAAACTGTGTTGCATACATAGAACTGAGGCTAGATTGTAAGGTGTGATGAATGACCATAATGAACTTTTACCGGACCTTCTTGGATGGATTGACGCCATATGTTCATAATCTGAGGTATATATTCCTCCTCTCCTATGAGAAACTAATATTTACAGACAAAAAGGGTTTTCATACGTTCGCATCCGAAGAATGTAAAATTCTTCAACGAGTTGAATGCTTTTTATGTAATCTCCTAAGCTCTACAGTGCATACTAATTCATATAAACTATTCAACTTACATGTTACTTACATATAATACATACATGGTATAAGATGCAAAAACTATATGTACATAGTAACTAGGCATAAAGCTTCTGTTATACAAATGATTCTAAACAACCACCGGTTGTAAGTTTCCAACATCATGATGAATACATAAATATAACATCTTTTTATATGAATACGGTTATTCATTCCTTCATACCCTCCTAATTTCACAGGTATATCGATCTTGATGATTGTACATCAATTCACAAGCATTTTAGACATTTATAGAAATTTCTAAGTTCTCTAATATAGTTTTTAGGCATATTTTGCGAAATTGAAAATAGATGAGTTAGGAGAGTTTATATGTACGTAATTTTCAATAAAAATTTAAGTAGATATGCTATCAAAAAAATTTCTATGACCATATCCATCAAAAAAAAATTTATGGACATTCCATTTTTAATAAATGGTTAATTTTTAAAGGTTGTGCCAATTATTATACTTCCTCCGTTTCAATATATTTGATGTTTTAGAGTTTATCTTATGTTTCAATATGGTTGATGTTTTGAGACAAATACTACATTAAATGATACCATTATTTTTTCTTAATTGAATGTTTTATACCATTTTTTCTTAATTAACTGCTTTTCTAATTAATAATATTTTTCTTAATATATGTGTTTAGAACTAAAACATCAAACAAATTTAAACAGAGGGAGTATAAGATATGGTTATGGTATTGATAGGTACATTGTAGTTTTTCTTAATTTGTGGGAGTTATGTCTAAGCATCACTTAAAGTAATAAAAGAGTATTAAGAAAGGTTATAAGTTTTAGCAAAAAAAAAAAGCTTAGAAAAGATTAATTAGTGGCGTCAATCGTCAATATATCATTTTTGTTATGGTTTTTTTATACGTACTCTTTTTATTCTGATATGTTTGACGTTTCCAAAAATCAATGCAAAATAAACTAACATATGACTTTTTATAACCTTAATATTATTAAGATAATTAATGATGTAGAGTATTAAACCATGAGGATGGAGGTTACGATATATATTACATTAACTTAATTTGAGTGAAAATTCTAAAACGTCAAACAAAAAGAAAACAGAGAAAGTATTAATTATTGATATGTTGATAATTAGTTTTAGTAACTGACATATCCTAGAGTAGAGTTTGTTTGATTCAACCCACGTTTTCTTGGAATTATTTGAATGTTTTGTAAAAACTTTCGAAGTAGAGATAGTTTAATTCAAACCCACCTTTTCTTGGAATTCTTCGAAAGTTTTGTATTAGATGAAAGCTTATACCCTCGTTGTAGAATGAAATGATGTTTTTGGAAATTTTAAAGATCCTGTTTTTAGTATGACAAAAAAGTTCCGATTAGGGAAAGGGACAAGGGGCATTATGGTAAGTGTTGGCTGTCTCGTGTTGCAAGGCAAAAAAACACTGCCATTTTTTGTTAAGTAGCGAGCAACAAAATCGATGTGAACAAAATCCACTCTCTTCTTGTCTGCAAAAACATTCAAGTGTCGAGCATTACCCATAACCACCACAAGACATGCTTCTCTCATTTTCCTATCTTTCTGGTCCCATTGATATGATATTTTCTCTTCGTTATTTAAGATAAGAGTTTTTTTGAAGATAGCATGGTTACTCTAAAAGACAATGAAAAGAAAGAACTGTGTTACTATCTTCTTGTAATGTAAAAATCCAAAGGGACTGGTTCCATATTACTGGTAGTAACTTAAACAAGAAATGTTGAAACTCTTGACGTCGATGCTACATTGTTTTCATTTCCACTAAACCTTATTATGCTACAAAACAATCTAAACCATATATCTATCTTTTTTTATCAAGTGGTTAAAGGGTTCATCTAATCAGAGTTTGAGTTTTCTGTAATGGTTTCATTCATGGACCATGGTTGACCACTTAATGGCAAAATTATCTAGATCTTCCCCACGTTTCAAGAATTAAGAAGTGGTTTGGTACGAAATTTTAAGGTTATAAAGAAAAACAAAACAAATAACACAATGTTCGGTGTTTTCTTCGAACGAACAATAATAAACATAATCTTCGGTGTTGTTTTCTTAATTGGATAGTACTCCATTAATTTAGTGTCCTTTGTGCATAGATAATTCTAAATAAATGTCACGATGGATCACATAGTTTTCATATTAGTTCTAGATATCATTATATATAATAGTTGGGTTAGGAACATAGGATGAGCTATATTGCTCTATTACAGCACGTTAATAGCAACAATATTTTAATAATTAACAAAAAGACAACATCGTCATTAGAAAACGAAAAAGAATAATTATTTCAGTAATATGTTAATTTTTTTATATGCTATAAAGATTCTTAATGGTAGTGGTTAAATATGGTCTTTTGTAGGTCCATAATCTGGATTCGACTAGATTCAAATATATCGAATCATTACTATACGATTCCAGATATGAAATTTATTATTTTGCCTAAGCTTGTATGAGTGACTACAAGCTTATGGAAAAAATGAGCCATTATTGACTATGATACACATGGCTACAAGTTACGTGTGGACGGCTATTAATGCAAGATTCATATCATTATGGAAACGCAGTAAAAAAAAAGTCATAATTCATCAATAGAAAAACAGATATAGTATTGGTAATCCATTGCGTTTAAGTGTGAGCAAAATATTTGTGATAAATGTCCCGTGGTTCTTGCTAGAAGGTATTGTGTTTAGAAAAAATGTAATGACAAGGATAACAAATATCAAAAATATTACGTCTCGCATGAATGTGGTAATACAATACATACACTGATACACAACTTAGACGCATACAAAAGTGTAATGTTATAAAAAAAGTGATCTCTCATAATATAGATCTATACAGATTTTATGAATATTATGACTCACCCAAAATCTTCTAGAATCTCTTTTTTTAACTTTTTCTTCTGGTTGGATATATCTTTTAACTCTTTTTTGCTTTTTTTTTTTAATATTAAATTCTTCTTCACATCCTATGTGATTTTTTTTTGCTATCTTTAATTTTTTTTTTTGTAATATATTACCATGGGAACATAAGTACATCGAAATGGTAGTGTTAGACTGCTTAATTTTTGAGAAGTTTTGTTAAGTTTCTCTATATATTTATCCAAAAATAAAAAAAATCTTCCTTATATATTTAATAATTTGGGTTGGTACCCCTCATGTACTCAACCCCTTCCCAACAAAATACCACTCAAATGTCTATTATATCATTAAACTTGTTATCATATTGTAATGATAAACTTTATTATTCACAACTAGTAAATTTTTATTTCTGTCAATCGCAATGAATAAATCTAACCTTTTTCAAATAATAATTTACAATAGCTGCTTCTATAACATACTTTTGATGAATATTTTTATCTTTAACTCATATGACTATAATGAACAGCTCTACATACACCTTTCTGGTTTGAATTCGTATTATTTGGAAATGAAAGTTCAGGTTTGATGTACAAGTGCTAGTAAATTATTGGTCAACCATTTGAGTAAAGGAGTTCATTGTTTTTGTTAAATAAAACCACAGCTTATTATATGAAATCTTACTGAACATTAATGAAACTTCTTACAAGTAATTTATCTTTCTAAAACTTTACAAAAAAATATTTTGCGATCTTTTTGAGATAAAAAGGTGGTTTTTAAATAAAAACATCTCCCAAAAAAGATTAACATTTTATTGTTTTCCCCATAATGCAACTCAATCAAGATACCATTTTACTCCTTTTTCCACTTTATCTGCTTTCTCAACTCATACGAGCTGAATCCAGAGTATTATTAATATGGAAATAGGAAAACATTACTAATTTATAATATCATGTTTTAAATGTAAAAAATTTAGAAGACAAAAGAGCAAAGACGTATAATTCTCACAGTTCAGCTTCAAGAGCTGAAGGTTTCTTGTTATGTGTTTCAAGATCAATAAGATATTCGATCAATCTTCATATATGGTTTTTCATCAACATACTTATCAGATATTTTCGCTATTTATTATTAGAGGACGGAATAAAAATTCATTATTTTCTCCAAACTATATTATACTTTTTGGAAGCTTATAGTGGTAGCTACTCGTGTATCCTTAAACTCCTCTTATGCATTATATATCTAGCTTAATATTTCTTTACAACGACTCATATCACCTTTCGGTGTGATGAGACCCCAAGCTTAAGATAATATTTTTTGGAATTTGCATGTCACACTTTAGTATTTAAACTTTGGTAATTGTTTTTAAGCACCAGTAATAAATTAAATAATACTGAAACTTTGATAAATGAGATTGATAAAAAACAAGAAGAAGTAATAAAATAAATAGGATATACCGTCTAAAATCAATTATAAGTTCATTTATTCATATATATTGCATCCCATATCTATTATGTGAAAAGTAACTATTGCAAAGAATGCTTAGTGCCCCAACGACGTTCTTTTTTAAGAAAATAACATTGTTTTGTAAGATATCTAGAGATATACAATTAAAAGAAATCAACATATATCTCATTTATTTAGATTATTTGCAATCTTCATATATATGGATATCGAATAATACTGCATATGACACAATATTATCGTGAGCGAGAAGAACTTAACTCGACTAATCTAACTTTATATATATACGGTTTTGACAGTATGTAACGATATAAAAATCTATGATGAAGTATAATTAATGTACCTTTCACAGTTTCCCTATAGTTTATCAGAAATATGTTAAAATCTTTTATAAAATAGTTGTCAACAGAAAAATGTTTGACAATATAAGTTACGTTTTTCCAGTAAAATCTTGTTTTTTTTCGTTTTCTCCAAAATTTATATAATAAAATAAAAAAATTCAATCTTGAACCTGTCGTCGCAAACTCGCATTACCACCTTATATTAGCCGACCCTATCAACCGTATATTATATGTTTCAAATTAGCAAATGCTTAAGAAATAAAACATTTTACTAATATTATCTAACACGTAATATACTATATGTTATAAGATATAGAGCTTAATTGGTAAAACTGATAAATGAGTATTAGCAATACGCAACATAAACAGTACGGTGAAAATACTAATATGCTTTGATTAATGTACACATTTTAACTGATTGAAAAAACTATAAGTAATTTATATATAAAATTATAAAAAAAAATTAACATATTTACTCATACTTATTATACTTACATTTAAATATATATATATATACGTTTTAATAAAATTATAAAAAATATTTAACAGATTTACTCATAATTTTGTTTATTAAATTAAAATTTAAAATAATATAAACATAATTTTTTATATTATTAAACAAAATAATTTAATTCTTCTTAAAAATTTTAGATATTTTTAAGTTAATATTCTACCAAAAGCTTCAGATGAAAGCTTGTAAATACTTTTCTAAATGTTTTATCAACAAAAATTGATTGGGTGATAAAAAGCATAATGTTTTTCTAAATACTCAACCAATCAAGGCTATAGTCTCTATAAATTTATTGTTGCTATATATCTTGGTATTATAGCTCGATTACAATTATGTTAAGGACTATATATACTCGCAATTTTGTTTCAAACGAACACATACTCTCCTTTTCTCTAAAAAATAGAGTATTAAAGATAAAATATGATTAACGAAATGCGTCCAAAAAACCTAGAATGTAGCTTAAGGTTTTCAACAAAAAACAAGTGGCATTACTTAGCTTAAGTAATCTAAATAGAGCTCCATAATAACAGAATAAGTTGCAGCCTGATTTTTTTAAATGCTTTAAAAGAAACCATTTTATCAACTGTGTACAATTTCAAACTTAGATTTTTTTCTTATTCAGTTTAATTTAAAATCAAAATTATGAAAAACTAAATATTAAAAAAACAAAAATGAAAAAGACGAAGATACAGAGTTTGTTTATCTAATATTCACCTTATTTTCCAATGTGGAAAAGAGCTATACTCACCGGGGTTAGGTTAACTAGCAATTTACTATAACCAGTTCAAAATTCGAATTCTGATTATAACTCTAATCGCATGTTTCTCTTTTTTAATCTTTTCCGTTTAACCTCTATAACATTCTCCATTGAAGCTTCACGTAATTATATTTGTACAACACCAAAATCAATATATAATTTGTGTATGACAGTGTTATTAGTTAAGTACTAAACTAATATCTAATCACTTAAACTGACTAAACTAAGACCGAGAAAGACATTAACATATTTGAATTCACACTTAAACCGTTAAACTATGGAAAGTTTTCAAAAAATATTTCGGTAGTTCAAGCAAGACTTAGATCATTTCCTGCAGTATCACACACACATGTTTAATATTATTTACCACAATTAAATTTATTTAATCATTTTTCTGGAATGATTGTGTAACACAGGTTGTGTTTTCTGAATTTATTTATCGTTTATTGTTTGTATAAAAATCGATACTTTTTCCAGGCCATCGAGTTAAATTACGTTGGAGTTGAGTTTAAGGTAGATAATCCTAGAAACTCCAACGAATTTGACAATTATACATAATACTCATATTAACGCATAAACCCAACAGCTAAAATACAAGTAGTAACTCGTTAAGCAATAAAAATTTGCAAGTCACTATAACAATAGTGTAACGATTAAAAAAAAATTATATATTTTGTGGAGATATGCATTCCAAGTATGTAGTGTCATATAAAATTCAACATAAAGATAAGTGGAGAGAGATAGAATGCAATCCAATAGCAATTATTATATATGTGATCAGAAATAAAATTGTTTCACCGTAAGAGATAGACTAATTCATCTGCCTCATCTTCTGGGGGCAAAGACTTGTTGGGGAAACAAGACAAAACCAAAGAAAATATAATAAAACAATAAACAACAAAAGCTGCCTTATCAACTATCTTTACTATTTTCTTATTTTCTATCCATTCTTCTTGTGGACCATTGTGACAAAACTTTATGTATAACTACAAAACCGCGAAAAATTGGTCAGAGTAAAAAGAAAAGAAACAAAATAATACTCAAAATATTTCTCTATTATACTCAAACTTTGTGGTGGCTGTTTGAAGTTTCAAGTAGAAACCAAACCGATATCAGTGGGCCAAAACTGAGTAAACCAGATTCTTCATGATCTTGGACATATACCACATCTGAACCGTTGTCGATAAGAAAATGTGAAAGAGAAACGTTATGAAAGTTGTAACGACGTAGTGCCATGTCAGTTTTGGTGCGTATTTCTTATTTCTTTTTCTCTAATAAGGAAGACAATTGTTGCGATAGTGGAGTGATAAACCCATATTTTGATAATTTTAATAGATTATTTTGTACATAACTCGCATTAGTTAACCATTAGAATTCACATTTTAGAACACATTTAGGGTCATATGCATTATAATTCTAGGATGTTTTCCATTTTTCGTTTTTCAGAATTTTTTTTCGGAGTTTGCGAAGACACCAATAGCTAGTGCAACGATGCGAGAACGATCAGAACGTGTCGCTAGGAGGAATGGGCTCAAATGATGATCAAACCTGTATACCCTTTGAAGTGAAGATATCGATCTATCCGAGCATACAACGATCGATCGATCGTTTATATGTCCGTTTGTGCGTGAATCTCCAAGACCGACTAGAAGAAGAAGAGAACGATCGAGCAAGTTTAGATCGATCGATATCCGTCAAGATCGATCGATCTACCAGCCCAAAATGTCTACGACAGATTAAAGAATCGAATGATCACTTCGTCCGATCGATCGATCCTCGTAAATAATTCATTTTTTATGTCGTTTTAGTTTAATAAATCAGGTTTTTGGAACCTATAAATAGATTGTTTAAGGAAAACCTAGGGAATACGTTTTATTCAGCCACCAAGAGAGAAAAAGTGAACAAGAGCCCTAGGTCTTCCTTCAACAATCTATGGTGTTTAGTAAGACAATTATAAATTTATTTTCTTAAGGATTCTTGTATTCTTCAATCTCTACAATCAAATTATGTTTTCTTCGTCTTTTATTTTCTCCTTTGCAATTTCAATTATGTCTGAGTAGATCTTTAAATTCAGCAATGGATAGGATAGATGGTTAGGGGAATTGAGATCATGAGATGATATTTAGGTCTAGGATTGTGTAATCCATCACTATTAGATGTGTTTAATGCTAGGTTGATCTAAGAAGAGTCAATTTAGGGTTTATCGAATTCACCCTTTGGAAAATGGATAGTGAATTCATAGGATAGTCCGATTAGTGAATCTTATGATTCTAGCCTACGGAAGTAGTTGTCTAGAGAGTTTGATGAAAATTGAGATGAATCTTAATGCTTGTTTAGTTTTAGGGTTTGCAATGAGAATTGATCAAATCTAGTTCTAAGCATATGGATTTCTACATGGGAATGTAATAATCTATCCATAATCTCTTTGTCTGGAAATACGAACTACACATTCATGATTTAAATTCATATATTGATCTTACCCTTAGTCATTCTAATACCTAATCAATGGTTGAATTGCCTTCTTAATTAGTATATTCTTAGTTTAATTCATTCGCTACTTGTTTACTTTGTCTTTAGTTAGTTTAAATTTCTATCGTTTCACTCATAACCAAATATTAAACTTCTTAGCTTAGATAAGAATTTCTAAAATTTATTGTGTTACAAGCCTTCCCTGAGGATCGATTCCATTTATGCTACGAGAGGCACAACTGTGCACTTGCAGTCACTAACTCGGGTAAACTCTTGATGATACTTCTTAGTATATTCAAGTAAAACTCGTTGAGATAAATAAATCTCTATCATAGAGATCAAGAAGAGTGATTCTGTCTGGTTCACAAAACAGCCACAATCAAATAAAATAAGGAAATTAATTAGAAAGTGCAAAGTGTCAGACTTATCAGAAGGGTGAATATATTACAAGTATTAACATAATAAACAATAGTATATATGTGTGTGTGTCAAAAATGTGGAAGTGGTAGATGACAAACGTATAAAATGAACGAAAAAACAAAGATAAAAGCATTTAAAAGAAAATTTGTTCAGAAACTTATGGAACAAATTCGCAGAATCCACTATATGTGTTTGCTGCCACTTTTTGTGACAAGTCATGGCCGAATAAGACCATTATTTGCCTGCTGGCTGTTACAAATTGGAACACTATCCCTTGTTTTTGGTGACAAATACGAAAGGCTTCTTTTTTTATTGTTTTTATCTTGTCGATACGCGATTCCCGAAATTTAATCGATAGTAAAATAATACAAGAAATAAACAAAACAATAGGATATTTATGTTCGTATTTTAAATTTTCCAATTTGTGGGAAAAATCATGTTTTCAATGCTAAAAACAAAATTTGGAGATTAGGGATAGCTATAAAGTTTTAACGTCATAGTAGCAAATTTGGAGTTTAATGTCAAACTTTTTTTAATTTTTTTTTTTTGTTAACATTCGCAACCACAAGTTCTTACATAAAGAAGTTTTTAGTTTTCAACGACACAAAATGGTATGAAGTGGTACAAAATAATTTTTAAGATTGTTATCTAACACTATCAACAGCTATCATTGGCAAATATTGTGTTTTATCATTTATATTACGATTGATAGTGGATAAATTAATCAACACTTATTTTTTTTCTTTCAAAAAGTGTATTCTTTTTTAAATGTTTGTATCAATATATTTGTTTTCTTACATATATTTTTGGTCATATCTGAGCTCTAATTGATGGCTTTGCTTACTTATACTCTGGATCGGGCAATAACCTATTGAAGACAAATCACAATAAAATTTTAACTAAGTTATTTTGTGTGTGTGTAAAATATAAAATCTAAATTTGATTTTTATAATCATCAACAGCTGTAATTAAAAATGTTTCTAATTAAGAATGATTAAATCATAAAAGTAAATTCCAACATAAAAGCCTAAAACTAAGATTCTCAAGTGTTTTATAATTTTATGATAATTTATTTTTCAGTCCAAGGACGTCAAACTTAAGAGCAGATAATCTTGCAAAAAGTGTGCGGAGTATCCAGCCCGAAATCATCTACATTAATTCAGTGCCTCCAAAATAGTTAAGTAAAAAGATTTAAGTATTATCAATTGTTGTTAAAAAAAAAATACTAGTATCGCTGAGTTTTTTTGTTAGGCCAATAAAGTGGAAAAGTTGAGTTTTTAAATGACCGTTCGTATTGTTTTTTCAAACACAATAATTCATTTTCCATAATTAGCGTCGTATTTAAATTCCAAACAAATGAATAGTTTGAATTTATATTTCTACAGATTGGAAAACCGAATGTTTAGTTTGGGAAATTATTATTCCTAATGCATGTTTGCGTACTTTAGTTTTTGTAACTTTGCGACGTACTTTATGAAGTTTTTGCGATATACAATGTACATTTTTGGAAAACTAATAAAGCCACAACAAATATGCGAACCTTTCTTTAAATCTAGTGATGTGATGTCCATTTGCCTACGTACAACGCACAATGATGCTATGAATTGAATATTTTGGAAGAGCCCTATTTGAGTTATTATCTATTACATGCATGTTTAATTTTAATATAGGTAATATTCCTCTGTTATATAAAATGCTGTTTTACAACCATTTGTGTTATGCAATATTTTTCTTCTTCTAATTGGTCGATTATTATAGTTAGATATGAAATGATACTTGAGATATAAACAATTTTCTACAGAATTTTGGTTTCTGTTTTCAATATGTATATCTGTAGTTGTATACTACATATAAATGTTGTAATTATAAAATACGATAGTTGTACAACAGAACCAGGTCCAATCTATTAAAAAAAATTGGATAAAATTGAGTTTAAAAAATCCTAAATAAAGATAAATTTACGAGCAGGTGATATTTCTTTAGAATCTACTCCAGCATTTATATATTTGGGTGTGATATACAGAAATATTTATTATAAAAAGACTTGAACATGATTCTGTTAAAATTGGATATAACACAAATTTGTCCCATGGAATTAGAATATCTTGCACGCCACACGATCTCAGCCGTTCAAGATAACAACAAATCATACGTATGGCTTCTACGGGCATACATAAAGAAAGGTCGTGTATACACATCATTTACTTATTTAATTACATATATACAAATAATGAAATTCATCAATTTAATATGTTTTTAAATTAGAGGTGATCTGGATTATTAACATCCGACTAATCCCCTAAAGTGAGTGTTATCGTCAAGTAGGTCAAGAATCAGATTTTCTAATGGATTTAAGCTGTGTTACCATTTTGATTGTCAAACAGAAGTTGTTAGATAATTCCATGTTGAGAATTGATCTCTGACCTGGACCTATAAGACAACTTCTCTTCAAGTGGTAATTACTAGATCTAGATATTCTGATATTCAATTTGGTTTGGTTTTTTTTTTTTTTTGTTCTTAGGTAATTCGATAAGGGGACTTAGGATCCATATAAGAACTCGGGTCAATTCAGATAGGTCTTGGTTCGGTTAATAAACTTTAGAACCGGAAAAGAACAAAAAGTTTTTCAGATTTTATTGGTTTTGGTTCGATGTAGATATTTTTATCCGAAATATTCAAACTTCTGGAATATCAGAAAAAAAACTAAAATTTTGTTTAATTTTGATAGATTTAGTTAATGAAATTCATATATTTTGATTATTTCGTATATTTTGGATATTTTGATCTAACATAATTGTTCAGGTCGATTTTGTCGGATCATACATATTGCATCTACGTCAGTCGAAGATGTCTAATTTCTGAGTATCAGTCCACTAGGGAGATGAGGAGTTGCTTCGCTCAATGGCTCCCCAAGCTGGTCCCCGTGTAGCTGGTCAGCAAAAATTGAGTTTTTCTTCAGTTTTTGATAGTATTTTGGATTTTTCAAAGATACAGTCTATGAAAGTACAACATGATTAAGCTATTTTTCAAAGATCCTTCTCTTGATGCCTTGACCGTGTAATGAGCTTTTAGAAGCCTTCCTTCACACAAGCCTTGCTTTACATGCTGATCCCTTTCTTGCTTCAATTTAACACTCCCCTTCAAGTTAAGCTATGGACGAATAGCTTAACTTGGAGTCTATGAAGAGATAACGTCATTAAAACCCCAAGAGTGTAAAACCTAATGGGAAAAAATCACTCTGAGGAAAAAGAGTATGATTCTTCATAGAAAAAGGATCAGTATTGTGGAAGATATGTGAGTCCAAGTTTGAAGTGAATGAACTCACAAACTGTTGAACTCACATATTTGGTGAACTTGCCAAAATGCTATGTAAATTTCATGTCCCTTTGGTGAAGCTCATTCAGGGACTTCTTCACCTCAAACATCCTCATCAAATTTGATGAGTTGGCATAAACATTCTTTAGAGTATTCCACAAGTCTTTTGCATTCTCACAGTAGGAGTATGCTTCAAGGAGAGAGCTTTCAAACGAGTTTTGAAGTATAAAAATGACTAACTGGTCTTCTTGAAACCATTTATCCAATCCTCTAATGATCCCTTGCTCAGCATTCTCCCCATCTTCAATAGCATCCGTGGGAGCTTCATTGAGGATAGTGTGCAACCAAAGTCCTCTACTACAAAGAGTAGTCTTCATAGTTCTAGACCATAATAAGTAGTTCAAGCCATTAAGGACCACAGGAGCCACAATCTGTTTGGTGTTCTCCATGTTTAGAGATAGGCTGAGATTACTTGATATGCAAGAATATGCTTTTCAAAAGATGAAAGTTGATAAAGGAGCCGCCTTTGCTTGATTCTTATGCACCAAACCCTTCTTAAGTTGAGTATCACCTT
Source organism: Streptanthus diversifolius (assembly GCA_039880935.1). Taxonomy (NCBI): domain Eukaryota; kingdom Viridiplantae; phylum Streptophyta; class Magnoliopsida; order Brassicales; family Brassicaceae; genus Streptanthus; species Streptanthus diversifolius. The sequence goes on from JAXGFM010000007.1 coordinate 2,459,831, forward strand.
AGATTGAGCAAGAAAGGGGCTTTAAACACTGATTTAATAGACTTTTATAGATGTTCTTTGTCAGGCCCAGAACCAGAGTTGAAGAGAGACTGATGAAGAAGGAAAGCTTCCTCCTTTTTGATGTGGAATGGATTCGCCGGTTGCTTCTCGTCACAAGACTGGTTTTTTGAAAGCAGAATGAAGAGAATGTACGGATGAGATTCACAAGAACACCTTGGGGAAGAAGAGTAGGGACACTCCCAAAGACTCTTCCTTTGCAGATAAGACGCACATTTTAATGATGGAATGAGCTTAAGACCACTCCTTTAAGTGATTTTGAGTGAAACCGTGATTTTTGAAGCTGGATTCATGAGGATGCGAGCTTGAGTACGTACATTAATGGTAAGAGGTGCTTCAAAACACGAACTTGATGATATATGAAGCAGAACGAAAAAATCCAAAACCAAAAGCTGCTGCACTCAAGTGAATAATCACCCATAACCTCTCTCAACTCATCATCAAATGGGTCTTTGAGGATTTCAGTTTTAGACATAGTAGGCTAAGTGTGTTTATTAGCAAGAGACAGAGTAAAATCGAAGAATATGCTGAAGTTTTAGATGTTTAGGAGCATAACCGCTCTGATACCATGAAAGATTATGAAGATTATAAGAAGATTAGAATAAATTGGTGTGAGATTAGTGAGTGATGAAGAGTTTAGTAATCACCATTGTAGATAATCAGAGACTAAGAAGCTTTTTTATTATATAAAACTTTGTGTTTTCAATCATGAGGAACTTAGTCTATTTATGCAAGAGAAGGGAAACAAGGTTTAAACAAAAGAGAGGGAGTGTGTGTGTTGGCATGGAGAATATTCAAAGATCCTTCTCTTGATGCCTTGTCCGTGTAGTGAGCTTCTTAAAGTCTTCCTTCACACGAGCTTTGCTTCAAATGCTGATCCCTTTATTGCTTGAATTTAATAGAACGGTGGCATTTTTTGTAATGTGAAACAAAACTTTCATGTATGTGGTATCATAGCCTCACAAGAAGAGCCTTAGTTCCTAGCTGTAGCGATGGTTTGCACATATTTAAGAAGAATCACGGCAAGATGCTCACATTTCCTGTCATCAGTTGTGTGAGTGACATATTTCATCGACATTCTTTTACACTACCATTATATGTTAATCGTCTGTTTTTATTTCTCATAGATGATTCGACCTTTACATTATTCCATCGACCACCTTTACTAATCAACAACAGCCAAAGTGTTCCTAGCTTATGACTTGTCCACATTAATGTCACAACCAAAGTGCTAATATAAAAAGTACCTAAAGATGTTAGTATGTTACAGGTCTAAAAATTTAGAAAAAATGGGTTTAAAACTGGCTAGCCCGTTTAGGATTACGAACGGACTGTGTCGTTTTCTCCGCTTCTAATTTTCTTTTTTATCAAATGACGTCATTTTCTAACACTAAATCCATATTGATTGATAATAAAATTCTTACAATGCCAAGATCATAAATGTCATTATTAAACATTGAGATAAGCAAACTAGGTAACAAATTATCAATACTAGGATAACAAGTAGGACAATGTCTTATCCTATAAGCTAAAATATCAGCCACTTTTTTTGCTACTCGCCTACACAACTTCAGAGTGAAAGTTGGGTTCTGCTGAGTTCTAGACATGATATCCATGAGGTAAGAGTCTAAACTAGGCCATTTGGCTGGCTCGTTGACTGCGTGATAGATATTTGAGCTATCCACTTGAAAGACAACATTCATATAACACATATTAGAGAGGCAGGTGAATGCGCAACTTAAGGCAGCAGCTTCAGCGTGTAATGCCAAGGGCAATTAGGGAAAGTCTGAACACCAAACAACCTGACCTCTCCATGAGCATTCCTAACTATCCAACATGTTCCCACATTCATTGATCCGATAGACCAGAAAGAATATACATTACATATTATCGTACCTGGTTGAGGTAGTTTTCAACGTTGAATCGCTTCAGGTAAGTTGATTTGACGCACTCCAGTTCCTTTATTAGTAGTGGTTTGATTTGGTATTTGAGGTTTCGGATTCTCTGAGGGTTCATGTATGCTCAATTCTTATGCATCCGCTATAGCTTATGTACTTGTTTCATATATATTGTAGTGGATTACCTCAAAGATGAACTCATTTCTCGATTTCCATAAGTGTCAAAGTATCCACGGTAAGTATTTTAATTCTTTGGAGCTGTTATGCTTCTCTAGGCAAACAACCATATTTGCATAAATGGATTATGCGGATGTTGCAAAGAGAAATCAAGATTGTGTACTCATCCAAACCGCACGAGCAAAAGGACATCTGAAGAAGATATAGTTTCTATCATCATCATCATACCCACATCTGGGATAGTCATGTTGTTTGGACAAGCCTTTTCTTCTTAGAGCTACCGACGTGGGAAGGTTATTTGAATTAATCCTCCAGATTAGATGATTGATCTTCGGAGTGGTTTGGAGCTTCCAGGCGATAAAGTATAGGGACCGTAGACTAGGATTCTCTATAAGGCTGGCTCGCTCCTTGTTGATGATTTTGTCGACCCATACTCTTTATCCCGACTTAAAAGTGTGAATTCCACTCTGATGGAAAATCCATGAATAAGGTATTAGAGTCCCTTTTCTTCTTGGCTTGATGTGGCAGATCAATTTGCATTCTTCATCAGAGAACGCTTCCCCCAGTTTGTTGATCTTCCATTCGTATGAATCTGGCTCCTTGAAAAATTCCACAGTCGCTGTTTTAGGGTTGAATTCCTCTTTGAGGACTGGAGGCCTAGGGTTTGTATCCACAATCCAAAGATCCTCTAAAAAATTAACATCTTTCCATTTCTAAAACTTTTTTAAAAACCCAATTTGAGCAGTTCTTGTGCATTTTGTATGCTTATCCACGCAAATGAGGGCCGACAGCCCAAGGGACCTGAGAAAACTTATCCCGTTATGAAATACCTTCCTTTGAGAGTTCTGGAAAGAAGGCTTTGCAGGTTTGAGGCGATTCTCCATAGTTGTTTTCCAAGTAAGTCTCGGTTGAAACCCTCGATCTCTCTGAATCCCAATCCTCCTTCATCTTTGGTTTTACACAGCTTTTTCCATTGCATCCAATGTATTCATTTTTCCGAATCTTGATTTCTCTACCAAAATCTTGCTAAACTTGTGTTGATTGATTTATATGTTCCATTTGGGAGGAAACAAGACATCGTGTATGTGGGGATAGCTAAAGCCACTGCTTTGATCAACGATTCCTTGCCTGCCAGTGACAACTATTTTGCCTTCCGAGAATTGATTCTCCTATTTACTCTTTCCTCTAATAATTTTAGCATGGAGATTATTGAACCGATGAAGATTTATTGTAATCCGAAGTATATTCCTTAAACTCCATATGATCCTGAGATGTCCTTAATTTCTAAGATCCTTTCATGTTCAACTTTCTTACCATAGACAATACTTGAATTACTTGAGTTGATTTTCTGCCCCGAAATTTTTCTGTATTCAGCTAGGACCTTAGTTATTATCTCCACTTGAGAGTTCTGAGATTTGCAAAAGAATAACGAGTCATCCGCGAAGAATAAATGTGAGACTCTTGGGCATGTTTTCACAATTCAGATCCCCTCTATTTGCCCCGATTGTTCTGCCATATTCATCTGCTTCGTAAGCATTTTCGCACACAAAATAAACATAAATAGGGACAGAGGGTCCCCTTTTCTTACCCCTCTAGATGGGATAATTCTGCCATTGGGCTTGCCATTTAATAAAACCTCAAAGGATGTTTTGGAGACACAAACCATTACTATGTTGATTCATTGCTCATAAAACTCCATACACCACATTGTATCTTCTATGAATTTCCATTCTAGCCTATAAAAGCTTTTGCCATATCTGTTTTATGGTTATATAATCAGATTTCATGTCTTTCTTTGTTCTCAGCGAGTGTAGGATCTCATGGGCTATTATAATATTGTCTGTGATGAGTCGTCATTCCACAAATGTCACTTGATTCTCAGAAATCAAGCTTGGAAGGAGATTCTTGAGCCTTGTAGCTAATAGCTTAGCGAGCAACTTGTAAATAAAATTACATAGACTTATCGGACGAAATTCTCCCACTCATTTTGGCTTGTGGATCTTTGTGATCAAACATATACTAGTGAAATTTAGCTGTCAAGGGATCTTACATATACTAGTGGGATCTTTGGGATCTTTGGCTGTCAAGTGATCCCGTCTCCATGAAATCACATACCAATTTGTATACATCTTGTCATACTATTCCCCTATTTTCCTAGTAGAATGCACCAGTCATGCCATCGGATCAAGGATATTTTTTTGGGTTAAGGCCATATACAACAGCTTTTACTTCTTCGATGGATGGCAATGCTATCAAGGCTTGATTTTGAGCTTATGAGATGGATGGCTCCACCTGTGAGAATATCGGAGACTCTCTGACTAAGTTAGTATTCAGAAGCTCCGACCTATATAGTTGATTGAAGTGTCTTATCACCAGATTCCCCATTTCTTCCTCTGTTTGTACCATGCGGCCCAAGGTCTCGTCTCTTAGCATGTTGATTCGGTTAAAGGATCGTCTTTGTTTTGTTTGGGCATGGAAGAACTTGGTGTTTCTGTCTCCAGCTTGAAACCTGATAAGCTCTGTCTAGGTCATTTCGTAGGTTAGATAGCTCATCCATGCTAAAAGACCTGTGATGAGTGAGATGGTCGATTTGAAACTTGAGATGCATGATTCGGATTTTGGCATTCATCTGATAATGTTTCTTCCAAAGAGAGATTTGTTTTCTGCAATGTCGGATCTTTACAGTGATGTCCGGACCATTCCACTCACTTTTCATGTCCTTTTTAGCCCCTTCCCAACATGATTGAATGACATATGTAAATTCTTTTTGCACCCTCCATCTCAAATCATATCTATACCGAAAAGATTTCCTTTGACCCTCCCCATCTAAGAGCGAGCAGATGGGGCTATGATCTGAACCTATCTTCGGTAGATATTGAGAGATGTCCTTGGGATAAGAATTTAGCCACTGTTGATTGCAGAGAACTCTGCCTAACTTGCGAAGACTAGTTCTCCCGTTCTTCTGCCAAACCATGATAGAACATTACCAAAATGAGTTGGTTCTTGTAATCCATATTTGTCTATAAAAGACGTAAATGGATAAAAAGAGGTTGCGGATCTTGAGTGTCTTCCTCTTTTGTCCTCAACACATGTGATTTCATTAAAATTGCCCATCAGTATCCATGGTTCTTGTCATTTCCCCCTCCCACAGTTAATATCTTTCGCTGAGAATGGGGTGGCCATACACTCATGTGAATACTATAAATTTATTTTTCCAGTTTACCCGAGCATCAATATATCGTTCATTGGCCTCTAGTACTGTCACAGTGATATCTTTTCTTCAAAGTAGTGTTAATCCTCCATTTAATCCCCGTGGTTCTACTGTTGCGAGATCATAGATACACATCTCCTGACAGATCATCTCGAGTTTGTGTCTTTTTTTTGGTCTCATAGAGGTAAAATAACCCTGGACAATGCTGACCACACATGTCCTTCAGGTGTCGAACTGTCAAGTGTTTTACTATTTTATGATAATTCCAAGCAACAACTATCATACTGAACGTGGTGGTTTATAGTTGACAACTAACCTTTGAGTTGGAGGAATTCTTTCGTTTGTTGACAAAAGAGTATGTCCGAGATCAGAGACTGAGGGTTGAGTCTGGTTCGAGCTTCCAACCGAGGCTGGCCCTTCTGATTCTCTTAGATCATGAAGGATTTTTGCTCTTTTGATCTTTGTTCCTTTCAGCACTTGATCTTCTTTTTCTTTGTGAAGAGAGAGGTTCTTTGGATGCGGCTGCTTCTTCAACTCTGAGGCCAAAGTTTAGTAGCATTTCTGATGGTTGTAAGTTGGGATCCAGTATCCTTTGGATTGCAGGGACTCTCTGTGGCTCTGCCTCAAAGGGGTGTCCCGATGGGGTATCTCTCCTTATGGATTGTTCCGGGGTAAAGGCTGAGATCTCACTAGAAGGCTTATGTCTTGTTGCATCATCAGATCATTAAATTCATCTTCAAAAGGGTATGTCCGAGATCAGAGACTGAGGTTAAGTCTGACTCGAGCTTCCAACCGAGGCTGACCCTTCTAATTATCCTGGCTCATGAAGGATTTTTTTTCTTTTTCGAGCTTTGTTCCTCTCAGCACTTGACCTTATTTTCTTTGTGAGGAGAGAGGTTCTTTGGTTGCTCGAATCTAGACTAACCAGCAGTTCCTCTTGAACCGGAATGACACTCTTAATAGTTACTCAAACATACATAATCTAGATAATCTCAGTTGTTCCAGCTAATGCTTAGAGCCAAATCGAGATATAATAGTCTTCCAGAGACGTAAGAAATTTATGAATCAATTAGATCTTAGTCAAAGCTGAATCAAGTCGAACCGTATTGAATCTTTGAGACAATATTAAATCGGAGTCTTGTTAGTCCTTAGCCAAAATTTTGAAAAACCGGGTCGCAATGGATCCCTAGATTGATAATACCTCCATCTTAACCCTAGCAAATTCTTAGGGTCAAGTTGAGCTGTACTTAATCCTTAAAACGGGTATGATTCCCACTCAGTTAAATCCCAGCCAGAGTTTGGGATCAGATCGAGTTGAAAAAATCTCCACGGGAAGGATCCGTAATCACCCTCTGACTATACTGAAGCACTGTGGAGAGGGGATTCTCTAATGAACTTTGAATTTTTACAAGTGATATATACTGTTAAAACAGAATACATGTTTGGAAACTAACCTTATCCTTATATGTAATTTACAGGAAATATCATTATTAATTAAAATTTCATTTAAATATAATAATATCAAATTAATTTATAATTCATTTATTCATAATATATTTCACTATCATTTTTATTTTTTAGCATAGATATATGTTTCTATTTTCGATTATAAAAAATCTTAAAAAAGATTTTTTCTTTCAAAATTGTTTTACAAATTAATTAATTAAATTTGTATTTAAAAATTATTATAAGTTAATAATAAATTATTTTTTATCAATAAAACAAAAAAGTAAAATTACTATGATATCTTTAATCAAATAAATTAATAAATTAAGTATTTATATATATATATATTACATGTTTTTTGTCAATTATCTTTATAAATTATAAAATTAAAATAAGTAAATATACACAAAAATAAAATACATTTACGTATTTTTTAACATATTTTAAAATATATATTTTCAAAACAAATATTCAAATTGATCTTAATTAATTTCAATTCATAAAATGAAGATTTTAAATATTTTTAACCTCATAAAAATAAATAGTAAAAAATAATTTAGAATTTTAGAAATTAGATATATATATTTTTAACATAATAAAATAAAATATTGAATATTAATTATTATTTATAATATTTGACTATATAGGTTGACAGGTTGAGATTTGAATATTAGAAAACATAAACTCAAAGTTATAATTTTAAATTTTAATTTATAAAATAATAAACTTAAAATATTATAAATTATATATATAAATTAGTCAATACTCACGTTATTTTATTGTATTATTAAATTTTAAAGTTATATTAATTTAATTTTTCTTATAAAATAAAGATTTTTTTAAGTTAGAATATTTGAAATTAAATCTATATATTTTCAATTGATAAAAATTAAAATATTAATAATTAATCGGTAATTATATTATTCAATTATGTGGTAGAAAAAGTTAGAATTGATGATTTTACAATTATAATTTTTTTACGAGTTATTCTATCAAACATGCATCCTAGAATTATAGGACGGATTTAAAAGTCAAAAAACTAATTATAAAAAAATCTTACAAAAATATTTTTTTTCTTTTAAAGGTCTTTAGAAAATATTTAATTAAATTCATAATTATTTTAAAACCATTGTCATCAGTTAATATTTAATTACTTTTGATCTATAAACGAAAAAAATCAAAATACTATGTTATCTTTAATCAAATAACCTAATAAATTAATTATTTATATATATATATATATATATTTATATATGTATATTTGTGTTCATCACAGGAACTGTTTTTATAAATTATAAAATTAAAAAGTAAGTATAAACATAAATAACATAAAGATTGCTATCATGTGCTCTTTTTTAAGAACACCACCACCTCAGATATCGAGGTTTGATCCTTTCAGCAATCATGATATTTTTAATTTTAAGCGTGTTTATCACCTCAGTAAATGATTTGGGGAGGATATATATTTGGTGAAATTCTTCAGTATTAATTTTTTTGGTTGTGGAAACCCTTCACACTAAAATACACTATTTATATAGAATATAATAAAACTCAAAGACTAAGACTTTTTATTTGTTTGTTAAAGAAAAACTAAGACTAAGACTTTAATCACAAATAATATATATCAGGAAATCAGCTGCATGTTTTGTAGGATAATTATATGATTCTCTCACATGATATATAATTCTGTCACATGGTGACATAATTAATTCATCGATTCGAAATGATATGATTCTGTCAGATGATGACATAATTGATTCATCGATTCGAAATGATATATTTAATAAATTGGAAGATATAGATTAACTGTTTGTATTAAATGATATATTAAATGTTCAAATTCAAATCTAGTAAATTGCATGTGCACATTAAATGCGAAAATAAATTAGATGTAGTTTTTTTGGTTAGAAAATTAGATATTTAAAATTAGAATTGCAAAAGAATAGCTAATTTCTTGGTGGAAATATTTATAATGAGTTTTATTAGATGATACTATGATCTCCTAGCTAATTCAAATTTGGTAAAATTCGTTGTACTAAAAGCTCCTGCTAGTGGTTTGTATAATAAATAAAAGAATTTCTATGATCTCGCATCATAAGTTTATCAATTATTATATTTTTGTCAGCAAAAATTATTGCTTTTACGATGCATTATCAGTGTTTACAGACTTCATAAAGAGACTTGGACAAAAAATGATAGACGATACACCATTGATTCAGAGATAGTATAGCCTTCATAGCAAGTGTATTAGTGCAAACATTAGACAGGTTCTATTCTTTAAAAAATACTTAGTGGGCTTATTATTACTATTGATATTATTATTAGTATTATTATTGAGCGGATATATTCTTATAAAAAAATTTAGTGGACTTATTATTATTATGAAAAAGGTTATTAATCATTATAAAAACGAAGGTGAGAGAAATAGGATATTATCTAGACTAAACTTAAATGACTTCATTTATTGATAAAAAAACAAAAATTAATTGAGTATTGCCACAATACAAGAAAAAAGATAGATAGCATCATTTATGAAGTGCAAAACGTTTTGGCCATAGCTAGAATATCTTATTAAAAATTAACACTAAATATATACTTTTATATAAGTTAAACATAATTTATATTAATATTAAATTTTACACCAATTATAATAAAACTGATACAAATGAGTTTACAGTAATATTATATAGTATTTTTATTACTCTGGAAAAGGGTGGCAAGGAAACATGGAGAAAGGAACGCCGCCGTTCGTGGCGTCAAGGAGGAACGTGGACAATAAAATAACGTCGATAAATAATGTTATATATATATATATATATTGCTGAAAACATAATATTTATTTTTAAGGTAATAAAATATTCTATGTGAATAATTTTATAAAATTTATGTGATATAATGGTAATTAAATTTATACGGTTTAAATCCAGAGCATCTAGCATCTGACGATATTAAAAGAAATATATTAAAGTTATTATGCAAAATTAACAAACAGAAAAACAAAATATTTTTTAACAACAAAGATTTGTAGTCTTGATTTATGTGAAGTTAAGTTGTAACCATGCAAATTTAAGAATATTTTTTCTCAATGAAAAACTTATGAATATTTGTAATCTCATGTTTCAAAGTTTATGTAAAGATTTTTTTGTTAATGATATATATATGAAAAACTTATTTCAATAGATTTGATATTATTGGCCTCCCGACGCGAGTGTGATGGTGCTTTGTTGGAATATAAACAACTTTCAATTTCAAAATACAAATCCATCTCCGACGGGTTGTGGCAGCAAATTTTAAGATACGGTTGCTTGCTGCAATAACATCAAAGGCAACGCATGCATATCGGAAAGCCTCGTTCCATGAATATTATTCAGAAATTGAGAGGATTTCCTTGGAATGTGCAGAGTATTTGACCAGTGTTGGGTTTCATCACTGCACAAGAGCACACTGTTTCGGGGAGAGATATAATATAATGAGTAGCAACAAATAACATCAGCCAATCGTTGCACTTTTTCATAATCAACTTTATGCAAAAGTAGTAGTAGTACCATCGTCTTTAACTCTTCAAAAATAGTGTTAGATTCTAAAGTAAGTAATTTACCTTGTTTTTCTTTATCATTACATAGATATGCAGCATATTAATATAGAAGAAGAAAAGAAAAGAAGAAACAAAAAACGAAGAGATATAGAAGAGAGAAAAGAATAAAATTTGAAAAACGAAGAATTGAATGACGGCAAAAAAAATTTTTTTGTGAATATTCAATTTGGTTTTAATTGTAGTTCATAAATATTTTTAGATTTTTAAAATTGAATAACGTAGAAAACACATTCTAAAATCGCAGAACAAAGAGAAACAGATAGAGTATCAATTATACACTACATATAACATAAAGGAAATGCTAAAAAATGTAATACATATTTGGTAGATTATAGAGAAAAAACTTATGATAGAAATAAATGTATTCTAGCATTTGGTAAAATATAAAGCAAAAGTTAGAATATATATTCTGAGTTAGGTGATTATAGAGAAAATGTTAGAAAAATACATATTTTAAAGTAGTTAGATGGTAGAGAAACAAGAAAAATTCATATTTTACACAACATAGAAAATAAAATATACAATCTAGATGACGAAGAACAAAAAAATAAATATTTTTCAAAGATTGATTTTTTCCAAGAACAAAATGAAAAAAAGGTATGTCTTTTTCTATATATTTTCGAATTTTTAGATTTTAAAAATATGTATTTGTTATTAGATTTACATAAGGATAATTTGATCAAATTTTAGCAAAAATCACCATAGATTTAGAGGACAATTGGGTTCTCCATGTGTCTCTTTTACGCAATTTTTTCAATATATATATGATTCTAACCATACATATTATAAGGCTAGATTATTAATTAAGTTATGGTTATACAATGCAACCCCCCCCTTAAAATAATATGTATGATCAAAATTACAATTCTGAATATTTCATGGTTCACCGGAATTTCTTATGATATAAAAGCAAATTCCTCATGAGAGCAAATTATTGTTAGTCTAACTTGTCCTGCTTGGCCGAAAAGGACAATCACACAAACGAGAAAGGTAAGCTCAATGGTTTTTCGCTTTGCATTTCTTTTTCTCTTGATAATCCTTAATTATACTCTTTTCTGTTACTATTCCAAAATATAAAGAGTTTTGTTCAGTGATCTGAATCCAAAGAATCCTTCCTGCTTCACTGAAATCTCCAAATACACTGCACTAACAATTCCATGCTACAGTCATTTATAGTCGCGCAGTGAAGGGTTTTGCTTTTTAGAAACATCTATACACGCATTCATTAAGCTAAGAGAAATAATCGTTTATATTTTTTTCAATTAAATAGATTTCAGTGCATAGATAATTATACTTTCATTATTCTGGGCATGTTATTTTACGATATCCAACGTGCTTTGTACATAAGACCTAGTTCTCTATTATTTTCTCAAGTGACGCAGTTGTGATATATTGTCGGTAACCTCACTATCTTATGAAGCTGTTTTTATTGTAAGCCGTTGACTATATACATAAAGTATTTAATTAAAAGATTTACGAAGACTATAAATATGCACTTTGTTGTTAAAGTCTAACTTAAGATTGAATGCAAGATTACATATATAGACTTCCTTTCTTTTTCTTCTACAAACCCTAATTTCGGATCTCAATTTTGCGTCGTGTATAGTGCAAATTCATGGCTACATCAAGGTTTAATGTCTCTTACTGCCTTCCCGCGATCACAAGACTCGACTGCAAGAGCTATGTCGGTCTGAGAGCTAGGACAGCCACGATTAGCTATGCAAAAACGCTAACCGCTCCTGGACACCATCTTGTCCGAATAGCAAAAGAAGATCGGACTTTGGTGGTGAATGCTGCAGCGGCAGCTGGGGAGATATCGAAGAAAAGGTATCCAGGAGAACCTAAAGGATTTGTCGAGGAGATGAGGTTCGTAGCCATGAGAATGCACTCGAGAGATCACGCAAAAGAAGGAGAACGAGAGTCCAAATTTTAATAAAATTTAACAATTTAATTAAATCAAAATATTTAGTAAAAAACTGATTCATTAGTAAATTGACATGTGTAAAGTGAATTTCTTAACTGGTTTTTAAAATTCTTATTTAATAACCATCTCTAAATTTTTAACTCTCTCTCTCGTATTTTTCTTTTTTTTTTATTATTAAAACTTTTTTAAGAAACTCTATTAAAATCCTCCGATGGATGGAAGTACTTTTAGACCCATAATTTCCACAGGTCTGTAATCAGTTTTATGCAAATTCTTGTTTTTAAAAAAATAACATTTTATATCAAAGGAGGTTTGAACCCGGAACACAAAGAAACCAACTGCCTTGTATTACCACTAGATCTCCAACACTTTGATAAATTAATTATGCACAAGTCAAGAAGAAATTGTTTTTGTTCGTCTATTACAAAGTATATAAAAAACCTAAATTTGCAATGTTATAACGTACAAGTACCCCAATTATGTGTGCGCGGAGTTACTTTATCTAAAAGTTTATAAACAAAAACCAAATAATTAACAAGGATATGTTAAAGATAAATACCAAAAAAATGATTGTAATTCGAAATCTAGCACAACTTTAAAGTTTTTAAAATACCATAAATCATTTTGTGAAAAATATTGTTTTCTACTTTGAATTACATACAAAACACAAGTTCCAAAGAGCACCTCCGCAAGTATCTCACAAAGTATTTTAGTATTAAAAAACTAAACTAAATTAAAAACTACGAGAGAGAACAAGAAAATGTTCTTTGTTTGAGTGTACTTTACTAATCACATGAAAAAGGCTTCTTCCACTTATCTCTTTATTACTGATTTAATTTTTTTAAAAAATATTAATATTATAAATTTAAGAGTGCGTTGAGGTTTCTCTTAGGATTCTCCCATATCAACTTGGACTTTTTCCCATTAAAAAAGAGTTTCAATTATTTTAAATATTAAGTGCTTGTAGTCAAATATTTTTAAATGATTGCTTGTTTTGGAACCAAAATTTGGTTTTGCGCTACTTGTGAAAGCACAACTAATATTTGTAAAGAATAAATAGAATGATAATTTAAGTTTTTAATTATGAAAATGATTTTTATATAATATTTTCACACTAATAAATTTTGTTTTATTATATTACATAAAAATTACATATACGTAAATTTAGTTTACTTAGATAAAACTTAAGTTTTCGCATGACGTAGGTCATGGTTATGTATTATATATAGATACTACGTTGTATGCAAATAGCATATTCTTTTTTCTTGTGTAACTCATAATCTCTGGTTCTTTTGTGTAGATTCCGGTTTCAAAAACACGGGATTGGAAAGGGCAGAGGCTTTAGGCAGAGATTTGGAGTGGTTTAAGAAACAAGGTTACGAGATTCCCGAGTCAATGGCTCATATTAAAACATATTCTCAGTATTTAAAGGATATAGCAGAGAAGGATCCTCCAGCATTCATTTGTCACTTCTACAACATATACTTTGGGCATCTGAGAGGATACTCGACAATAAAGAACTGGAGTTCTACAAATGGGATGGCCACCTTTCCGAATTGTTGAAGAACGTGAGTGAAGAATTGAACAAAGTTGCTGAGGTTCAGAACATAATTAACATTAACGTGAAGAAAGAAAAGTTATATTTCTAATGAATTCTAATACTTAAACGCATATTTTATGTTTAATGTGGCAGTTGTGGACGAGAGAAGAGAAGAATCATTGTTTGGAAGAGACAGAGAAAGCGTTCAAGTTTTATGGAGAGCTTTTTCGTTTCTTGGTGTCCTGATTTGTAATGAGCTTCCTTTTACTGCCAACATAAGTGGACGAAAGGTCATTATCAAGAGTAAGAAAACAAATTCTTAAATAACTGGACTAAGTCTCCATCCAAATTTGTTTTCTTTATTGCAAAATAATATCAAGTCTATGTGGTTACCGGAATGTAAGAACCCCACTTTCTTAATGGTTTAGTTGTTTCTTTTGAACTTTCACTTTTGTATCAACCAAACTTGCATCTTTCTACTATGTAACGCAGAAACATAGACTTTTGCCTATCGAAACATCTTTTTTTTTTCGTTATTTTAAAGATTATGATTGGGAATTTGAGATCGAATGAGTGATATATTAAAAACTTTTTCTCTCTCTCTCTCTTGAGGACGAAAAATTTGGGAATAAGGCTCTTAACCCTAATCCCTGCCACCAGAGGCCATTCTTCACCTCCTTCCCTTCTAAAAACAAATGTTCCAAAAATAAAATTTATTTTAAAACTTATATTATGTCTTAAAACTTATGTTTATCCTTATAAATATATTTATATTTATTTATTTAACCGAGATATAGATATAACCTAATTACATAAGTATTCAGATATAGATGGTTCTAGAACAATCTACAACCTTACCAGGTATATAAGTATTAGCATCTAAAGATGGCACTACATTGTTTCGATAAAAGTTCGTCTAATTTCATCTAAAAATGACACAATATTGTTCCGAGTCGTCTGGTATGATCTGGTTCGATGACAACAACATCAATGGTTCTTCACATTTCGTGATCAAGATTTGCCTCGGAGATGACAGCCGAGATACTTGTTAGAATAAGACTTTTATATTTTCACAGAAAAGAAATTAGAATAAAGAATAACATTTTTTCTGAATAATATTTTAGGGGATGTTATTGGTTTATGTATTTAAGAAGAATTGTAAAAATTTAGATTTTATAAAGATTCTAGTGTTATTCAATTAAGATTTTTTTAAACTATTTTAAAGTCTAGTGTTATTAGTTTATGAATCTGTAACATATAGATTAAAATTCTTAAATGTGTAGAGTTATTGGATTAAATATTATGTTTTGATCAAGTATTCTCAGAGTTTATTATCAATGATTAATAAAAGAAATTATATTTAATAAATTATAAAATTAGATAATAAATATTAAGTAATATGTTTTAAATATAAGTCTTTCATAAATATTTTAAAAAATTGGTTGATAAACTTTTATTTTTAAAAAAATATATATATAAATGAATAATGATATTCTTTGGTTGTAAAGGTAAATTATATCTTTCATATATATATATATATATATTTATTAATTTAATAAATATTTAAATTTTTGTAAATTAAATTATTTTAGATGATATATCAAAAATTAATAGAAAGGAAAAGATAAATGCAGTCAGTATATAAGTAGCAGAAGAAAAAACTGAAAACATTATGCATAAACATATGAGAAAAAAATGATCAAATGGGTGCAAAGAAAAGGTTTTAATTTTAGTCATGACTCATGAAGGTCAAATATACTTACTTTAAACAAGCTATCTATCGCCAATTATATAAATATAAGCAAAATTTGGTAAAAGATTTACGACACTCTCTGATTGTGAACTAGCTCCGCCACTGTGATTGACG
This sequence comes from Streptanthus diversifolius, assembly GCA_039880935.1. Lineage (NCBI taxonomy): Eukaryota > Viridiplantae > Streptophyta > Magnoliopsida > Brassicales > Brassicaceae > Streptanthus > Streptanthus diversifolius. The sequence continues at coordinate 2,475,546 of JAXGFM010000007.1, forward strand.
AAATTTTTTTATGTGTGCGCACCTATAGATAATATACAATTAAGAATAAAATTCATACATAAAACATAATGTGTGTATCTTCAATGAAAAGCTGAAAAACAATACAAACAGAAGCAACGATTAAATATTTTTTGACGAGTTTTGATGCACGAGAGCTGATTTCACTTTTATGCAACAACACAACAATGAGGTTGCATGGACTGTTCCATTCATGCAAACTTTCATTTTTCAATTTTGTTACATTTTTGAAACTATAAAAGAAACAATTTTTTAGTAAGTTTTTTCAGAATCTTTGAAATGGGTGGGACGTGTTTTAAAATTTCAAACTTCATCCCATAAAAACAATTGATCCTCAAAATTTATGGAAGTACGTAAAACATTTTTTAAACACTAACATAATTTGATATATCTAAAACTATGTTCTAGAATAAATATTTAAGAAAATTTATTATATTAATTTAGTTTTGAAAATTTAAAATACCTTAACCAATTTTCTATATTTCTTTGAAATTTACAGTCCACTCTATAATGTCCCGTAAGACGTTATATTGTCTTATTAAACATCGATCGTTAATTTAAAAACGGTGGGAAGAGGTAGAATCACTAGCACATCTTTTCTTTCATTTTGAATTTGCTTGGCAAATTTGGGGCATCGTCCCCTTAAAATACTTCAGTTGGAGAGGAAAATTTCGAGTCCCTTCAACGGATAATTTTAATGAATTACGAGTCATGATCTCAAATTATTTTATTTACAATTTTAATGAATTACGATTCATGATCTCAAATTCTTTGTTGTTATTATAATTTTAATAAAACGAGTGAGGATAGTATTGGAAGGTGGCAACATTATATAGAACAAAATAGTTTTAGTGAAATGAAAGTAAGATTTGAAGGTAATTGATGGATAGTAGTCAGATCCAAAAGACGGCTAGATTTGGCCCAGCTTTGTACACTGATATGTGTTTATATAATTACAATTCTGATTTCTAATTTTTTTAATTTAATTTAATAATTTTAATATTTATTTAATATTTTAGGATGGTGGATTCAAACTTCAGACATATATCATAAATTTTAGAAATAATCATTATTATGATTAGGAAGTTGTGTATTGGAGCAGCCTTTGTGTTGGACATCTAGGATTATATAGTATATTAATACATAATTTGAACAATACCAATATAACATCCTAATGCCACCAAATAAATAATATCAATTATACCATCTTAATATCTAACGCTCTCTTTACCATTATAAACGGTGAGTTATTTGTAGTATTCATTATGTTTGAATGGCCTTCATCGTGGTTTGTAGTTTTAAAGTAAATTGGGCAATAGGCTTAAATTAAACTATTTATATTTTTTTGTTAATTTAATATTATAGTTTTAATATCTCATTTAATATTTAATATTGTAGAGTGATAAGTTCAAATCTAAGATGATTCTAACATGATTCCGACAATCTATTTCACATGATTCTGAGGTAACCACTATTATGTCGTACCACCATTATTTCACACGAAACATTCGAATTTCAGAGGTGACTACCATTATATCACATGATTCTGATAAACTATATATATTTTTTACATTATGATATTTCAACTTTTTAGGTATAAAGACTACTAGTAACGTTTTGTACTATAAGTGCATATATTTACTATATATTAAGTGTACTTACAATGAAATTATGTTTGCACGAAAAATTGATTTCGATTGATAAGATTAATTGTATTTGAACAGATTTTATCTCCTATCTAGTTTGCACTTAACGGAAATAATAATTTTGTCGTCTCTAGTTTCATTTTTTTCTTGCATTTAATAGAAGAGTGTGAGTTGGTTTCCTAAATTACGTAACATATCATCATCACTTATTACTCAAAAACTAAGTATATATTCACATTTAGCGAAAATAGTTGTAATTAATTGGCCTGAAAAGATAAAGAAGGAATCAAGTAATCTTATGGAACTAGAAAAATAGACCCCTTTGATTTTCAACAATTCACCTTTGTTGCTTGTATCCACTTGGGTAAAACTCCATTAAGTCATTTTAAGAAAGGAGTGAAACTAATTTTTTTCGATGACGATTATATTTAGAAACTCGGTTCAAATATATATATATATTTTTTATCTGCTTCTAGCCTTATAATTATTAGGACCGACTTTGGATGAAAGCTATCATATCCTTACAAGAGTACCTAAAACATATTTAGATTTCAAATCATTACTGGCACTTTATGTTATTTTTCAACGATTGATACTTAATTTCCAATGAATTAAAATCCATTTACATTAAAACTAATAATTTATTCTGAAAAAAGAAGATTAAATATATATAAAAAATTCAAAGAGGCTGGAAGCACAAGCTACTTCAGTTTCTTTCTAGAGCCGGCCGGCTCTGCTTGTATTCTAACAAAATTCAAAATGCTTCTTTCTAATTCGTAATTATTATTTTTTTTCAATGTTAGATAAAAACATTTACAATATTTTTTTAAAACACTGTTATTATTTCTCTGTAAAGTATAAGGCCAAACGAATCATTTACAATATTTTTTTAAAAAATTAAGGGAGTTGAAGAGACCAATTGTGGACTATTGGGACATGGAAGAAGAAACTTCTTTATTACCAAATTAAGTAAATATCCCAGACAATTCCATTTTTCATGCAAGCTTAATGTCACTATTCACTAAATTAAATCCTTATATTTCAGTTTCTGTTATAATGATTGTTGTATATTTTATTCTTTCCTAGATATTATATTAAAGATCTACCTCTTGTGTTGAGTAATATTGTGTACGTACCGTTATGAATCATTAGAAAATAAACAATCTTAAAGTGTATATATGTACTATATGTGCTTATAGCTATTCAGGTGTACAAACTAAATAATATTTCTTTTCTTTCCTTCTTTTTTAATCAGTTGACTTGAATATACTTCAATTTGTATCTAAAATCATAAGGAAAAAAAAAAGATAGAAGATAATATTAAGGACCTGAATTCAAACTCTAACTTATTTAATCATCATCTCAAAAAAATAACCTACCTACTAGATAAGAATTTTCCAAACAAAAAAGTATTGCTCAACATTCAAAAATTGGGATAAAAATATTTATTTAATCATATTAATCGCCACATATATACACGCTATTGTTCGAATGAACAATCGTTTGTTTTAAAAAGAGCAGTCTCGAAAAACTAAATTCTTCTGACGTTTTTACCACTCGGCTATGGCTTCATCGAGCCGCACCGGTACACTGTTAGCTGCTTTTTGACGATTTTATCGTATGTTTGTTATATGTTTTTATATAACAAACAAATAAAAAATAAAAGATAGTGATAAAAACTCTGTAACAATCAAAATTTGGCTATTTGAAACACATTTTTCGTCATTTTAAACATCAAATTTTGTTGAGTTTCGTTTTAAATCTCAAATTTTTATTAACTGAACTAAAGTAGACACAATTAATTTAACGGAAGCTTACAACATAGTTAATTAAACCTATAATACCCTAGTTGTAAAACAACTTTGTTGCCTCTTTTTTTTTTTTGTTGTGTCTATGTGTCTTTTGTAATGAAAATGGGTAATCATACTAACAAACCAAAAAAATTTCAAACACAAAAGCCAACAACCCTAAATTTATTGCAACAAACCGGTAATAAGTTACAAAATAACTTAGTTTATCAAATCAAACCATGATTTCCAACAAACCGATAATAAGTTACAAATCAAACCATGATTTCCAACCTTATGATCCTTTGATCTGTAACCTTGTGCATCTGATCCTTGTGTTTGTGATCTTTGTTGTGGTTGCGATCCTTCCTAACTCATAAACAAACGAAAATATATGACAAAAAACCATTAAACAAATCCAATCAAATGAAAATTTGAAAGAGACAAACAAACTTCATATTTTCTTAGTCGATCTCTTGCTCTCTTTGGTTCACTCTCAACACTTGGATTTTTACAACCTTGCTTATTGTGCCATTTTTCCTTGAAGTTAAAGCATGTTATCACTCTCTTATCGCTTGTCAATTTGGTCTTACTAAAGCCGGATTCATTCTTTCTTTTTCTCCTACCATAATTACTTACCCTTTCTGGATTGCCTCTTCTTCATGGTGGTGACAATACATCTAGCCTATTCAATCTAGGCCACAACAACATCCCTTGGACAGGTAGTGCCATCCTTATATGTTTCTCGCCACTTACTTGTTGTGTAACACTCATTCACAAAATCTTCAATCTTTTGTCTTTTCCCTATTATAACACTTGCGACATGAACACAAGGGATTCCAATCATTTGCCACTTTCTGAAACCAGAATTATTTTCATTCATATTAACAACATAATTAACACCATTCAGCTCTACCTCATGCAGATTATTGATCACCATATATCTGATGCAATGTTGTGACCCTTTAATCACTTTATCTATATCATGGTGTGCACTCTCTGTGAACATTGTTCTTAACCTTTCCGCAACAATAGACCTCTTCGCATTACCATACACTGTCTCCTAATATCCTCTAGCAAATCCAGTAGTATATTTTTCCTTGCTTATGGAATAGTTCTATTAAAAGACTCACTGAGATTATTAAGAATGTCATTGTAGCTTGTTCCAATCCTAAAAAAGAACTGGGTGGACCATTCTTAAGGATGTGTCCTTTGTAGAGAATCAAACGCCTGAGGATTGTACCTTTTTAATGCTTCCAAATTATCAATGTACTCGCATACTGTGTAGCTACAAGCTATATTTCACAACAGGCGCTGTAGTTCTGTCTCTCTTCCAATTTTTGAGACAATGTCTAGCACACTGTCTATGCTTTGCTTTTGGAAAAATAGTGTGAACAACCTTGACTAAACCATGCAAAATAAATAATTATCCAAATTAACCATCAAACAAACCTAAAGAAGAATCGACAGATAAAAGGAATAATATACTATTTTTTTTTTATCTAAGAGGACTACAACATTTCTTCCATCACCAAGATCCAAATCAATAGACAGAAGCCGGACAAACCTGTCTCAATTAGTGTCATTCTCTATTTCTACTACTTCCCAAGCTATAAGAACTATTATATTATCACCATTCCTTCCAACCATAGCTAAAAGATGACGCTTAATATCCTATTTCAGAAACTCACAATCTAATCCTATGAAGGGTCTACATGTTTATTTATATGAATCTCTCTGTGCTTTAAAACAAACATACAAATGATAGAACCTTTGTTTGTTTCCAATTGTTAAGCCAGGAATGGTCTTGGTCTTGTCTGTAGATCCTTCATTATGTAGAAATATCTCTGGTTGGTAATCCCATATCCGTGAGAAATGTGTCTCATGACTTGCTTTTCTTTGTTTCACAACCTTCGTCTTCGCCCTTCCGCATTGGTCTTCAATCACTTCCAAGTTATAATCTCTCTTGATCTCAAGAACCATCTCCTACTTTGTAACTCTCGGATAAACCCTCAGCCTTTCCAAAAATAACCACGCAATTGTTGGTCACTTCGACATCTTAAAATGTAATCATCTCACACATATATGGTTATTCACATACACCTTTATAACCATCTTATGTCTCCTCTTTTATATGAGCAGTAGACTCTACATGGATATTCTATGTCAACACAATTAGCACCAACTTTTGTAGCCTGAGACCTATAGAGATTCACATTTTATCTAGTTATCAGATAATACCTCAAAATGGCAAGCTTGAAATCTTATGTAGTGTGGAGGTTAGTTTGAATCCTCTCTCTATAAAAAAATAAATGAGAGGGAAGCTAAAGACTTGGCTTCAGGAGGAAGGTTTCAAATTAGAAGAAAGAATGTTGAAATCTCATGACAAGAACGAGGGTATCAACACAGTTCCCAAGCTCCTGCAACTCTCAACTACTCTCTGATTTCTGCAGAATAGTACAAATCTTTTTCTACCACCAAAGAGGAGACAAAGAAAGCAGGCCTGCAATTCTAGCTGTTTATCTTTTGGTGACAAAGAGAACAAGACAACAAGACTCTTTAACAATATATACATTACATATTCATTTTGTATGGGTTAAGAGTTTTGGATGTTCTGTATGATAAGAAAAACAAAGAGAAACAGAGAGAAAATGAGAAGTGTAAAGGATTAAGAGCTCAGTTGAGCTAAGTTCTTAGTGAATCGTTTTTGGAGCTTCTCCGGTGAGACGTAGGATCCTTTCCCGAGAGTCTGAACTCGTAAATCTCTGTGTCTTTAAGTTTTCAGCTTGTTTGGTTTTTTTTTACAAGTTCAAACAAGAGATAGAACATAGAACTAAGAGAGAGAGAAACTTAAACAAAAATAAGTTCACAGAGAAAACTCTCTACAAATTGGTATCAGAGCCATGTTCCACACAACTCAACATCTTAAGGTCTGAAGAAATGTCTTCAGCAAGGGTAGAGATGGAGAAGTTTGATGGAAAAGGAGACTACATGCTGTGGAAAGAGAAGTTGCTAGCACATCTGGAAATGATGGGTCTTCTAGATGGTTTAGAGGAAGAAGTAACCTCTGAAAGTGGAGACTCTACAGCTGGAACCAGGGAGGAAACTCCTGCATAAGGTTCTACACAAGTGTTAACAACCACAGAAAGATCTCTCAGGGAAAAGAGAGGGAAAGCAAGATCAATTATCATACTAAGTGTTGGAGATAACTTTCTCAAGAAAATCATCAAAGAAAAATCAGTTGCATGTATGATCAAGGTCTTAGATCATCTGTTTATGGCTAAGTCACTTCCAAACCGGATTTATCTTATAGCTATAAGATGAGTGATGTAATGACTATAAATGAAAACATAAACAACTTCTTAAGGTTGATAGCTGATCTAGAACATGTTAAGGTGATTGTTTCAGATGAGGATCAAGCTATTATTCTGCTTATGGCTTTAGCAAAGCAGTTTGATCAAGTTAGAGATACTTTGAAGTATGGAAAACTTCTTTATCTCTAGATAAGATCATAGGAGCTATCAGGTCTAAAGAACTAGAACTGGGAGCAAATGTAGGATGATTCGACACAGTTCTGAAGCTTTGTTTGTCCAAGAACGAGGCAGACCTGAGAAGAGAGAAAAATTTAGTGACAAAGGGAAACACAAGATCAGATCAAATTCTAAAGGAAAAAAGACTTGCTGGATATGTGGTAAAGATGGTCATTACAAGAAACAATGCTTTGTATGGAAAGAGAGGAACAAACATCAGAGAGACAGCCCATCAGAAAAAGGAGAATCATCAAATGTAACTGGAAAAATTGCAGATGCAGCTGCACTCATGGTCTCAGAATCTTTGTTAACACTTGGAGAAGAATTCAACAAGATATGGATTATGAATACAAGTTGTTCTTTTCATATAACTCCAAGAAATGAGTGGTTCATCACATTGGATGAAACATGTTCAGGAAAAGTGAGAATGGCTAATGATACTTACTCTGAAGTAAGAGGAGTTGGAAGCATAAGAATAAAAAATGAAGACAACTCAACCATTCTCTTAACCAATGTAAGGTATGTGCCAGGAATTTCAAAGAATCTAATATCATTGGGTACCTTAGAAGATCAAGGTTGCTGGTTTCATTCTAGAGATGAAATTATGAAGATTAACATGGATTCATGACATTGATCAAGGGGTAGAAAACAGATACTTTGTATGTTCTTAAAGGCTGTGTTGTAACAGGGGATGTGAATGTCTCTATTGGTTTGAAGTATGAGACTACACTTTGGCACAGAAGACTTGAGCATATGAGTGAAAAGAGTATGAAAGCTCTCCTGAAGAAAGGGTATTTGGACAGTACAAAGGTGACAACAATGAACTTCTGTGAAGATTGTATCTATGGAAAAGCTCATCGTGTGAGCTTCGGAGCTGGAAAACATGTCACAAGAGGAAAGCTTGACTACATCCACTCTGATCTATGAGGTTCTTCAAACGTTCATCTATCTCTTGGGAAGTGTCAGTACTTCATCTCTTTCATAGATGACTACTCAAGAAAAACTTAGATATATTTTCTCCGGAAGAAAGATGAAGTTTTTACAAGCTTTGTAGAATGAAATAAAATGGTTGATAATCAACTTGGAAGAAATATCAAAACACTCAGAACAGACAATGGTCTTGAATTCTGCAACAATGAATTTAACATCCTGTGCAAAGAAGAAGGGATTGTAAAACACAGAACTTGTGCTTACACACCCCAACAAAATGGAGTTGCTGAAAGAATGAATAGAACCATTCTTGACAAAGTGAGAAGTGTTCTAAGTGAATCTGGTCTTCCAAAATCCTTCTGGGCAGAAGCTACAGCAACTGCAGTGCATCAGATAAACAGATCACCTACTTATGCAATTGATTTTGAAATCCCTGAAGAGATATGGACAGGATCAAAGCCAAGATATGAAGAGCTAAGAGTGTTTGGGTCTATTCCATATGTTCAAAGTGATCAAGGGAAGTTAAACCCAGGAGCAAAGAAGGCAGTCTTCATTGGGTATCCTGCTGGAGTAACAAGTAACAAGTTCTGGCTATTAGATGAGAAAAAGTGTGGTATTAGCAGAGATGCAATATTTCAAGAAGAGAAGATGTACGAATACTTAAATCAACCTGCAGAATCACAATCATCAAGCACAGATGTACCTCCCATTTTTGAAATTAATCATGGTGATTTCAGAGATTTTTGTGGAGCTGATAAGGATATAGAAGATTATCCAGAGACAGATCAGAACTCTCAAAGTCCAGAGATTAAGAACTCAGAAGATAAAGAGTATCAAGGGAATGATCATCTAGAGAACTATCAATTGGCAAGAGACAGAGAAGGAAGAATGCCGAAGAAACCCACCAGATATGTAGAGTCTAACATGCTTTGTTTCTCACTGATGGTAACAGAAGATGGAGGATATCCAGAACCTTGTTGCTATGATGAAGCTATGAGAGACAAATACTGGAGTTCATGGAAAGAAGCCATGGATGAAGAGATGCAGTCTCTGCATAAAAATCATACATGAATATTGATAGAGAAACCAGAAAAATGCAAAGTGATTGGCTGCAAATGGGTGTAAAAAAGAAAAGCGGGTATATCAGAGGTTGAAGAACCAAGATTCAAGGAAAGATTAGTTGCAAAGGGGTACCTGCAGAAAGAAGGAATAAACTATCAAGAGATTTTCTCACCAGTTGTGAAACATGTCTCTATTAGGCTCATTCTTTCATATGTGGTGAATCTTGATCTATAGCTGCACCAACTAGATGTCAATGGAAATCTAGATGAGTACATCTTGATGGAACAACCAAAAGGTTATCAAGTCAGTAAGGAGCTAAAGAAGAAGTATGTCATCTAAAGAAGTCTCTATATGAACTTAAGCAAGCACCAAGACAATGGAACCAAAGATTTGACAGTTTCATGAAATATTCTGGTTATTACAGAATCAATTTCGATAATTGCATCTACTATCAGGAGCTTGAAGATGGGTCATACATATATTTATTGTTATATGTTGATGACGTGCTCATTGCAGCAAAGAACAAAGAAAAGGTTCAAGAACTAAAAAACATGCTGAGTAATGAGTTTGAAATGAAAGACTTGAGAGAAGCTAAGAAGATATTGGGTATGAAGATTAAGAGAGATAGAGTAAATGGGATTCTTGAACTATCTCAAGAAGATTATTTGAAGAAAGTTATGCATACATTCAGGATGGATCATTCAAAATGTGTGCTTACACCATTGGGAATTCACTTTAAACTCTGAGCTGCTGAAGAAGAAGAAGTGATAACTCAAGCTAAATATATGAAGGACATCCCTTACTCAAATGTTGTAGGAAGCATCATGTACTCAATGATCGGAACAAGACCTGACTTAGCTTACCCACTATGTGTTGTCAATCGATTCATGAGCAAGCCATTAAAAGATCATTGGCTAGCTGTCAAGTGGGTGCTACGTTACATCAAGGAAATTCATATTCTCAGACTTGTCTACAGGAATCAAGACAATGTGGAGATCATAGGGTATTGTGACTCTGATTATGCTGCTGATTCAGACAAGAGGAGATCAATCACTGGGTATGTATTCACTGCAGGTGAAAACACAATAAGTTGGAAATCAGGACTACAAAAGGTTGTAGCATTATCCACCACAGAGGCTGAATACATGACATTAACATAAGCCATTAAAGAATCTATTTGGTTGAAAGGATTGACAGGAGAATTGGGTTTTGCACAAGATCATGTGGAAGTGTTAAGTGATTTACAAAGCGCAATCGCGCTATCTAAGAACTTTGTGCATCACGAACGAATAAAGCCCATTGATGTGAGTCTTTACTTCATCAGAGATAAGATTGTTGATGGGGAAATCAAAGTGAGTAAGGTGTCAACTCTGTGGAATCCCGCAGACATTTTTACCAAAAAAGTTTAAGTGAGCAAGCTTCAAGAAGCATTGGAGCAGCTCAGAATTTCAAGTCTCTGATCACAGAGGAAAAGCAACCGGAGAAGGGAACGATTCAAAGTCACTAAGAAAAGGAATTAAGTTGGGGTTGGTATTCGAACCAAGGTGGAGTTTTGTGGAGGTTAGTTTGAATCCTCTCTCCATAAAGAAAGAAAGAAGAAAACTAAAGATTTGGCTTCAGGAAAAAGGTTTCAAATTAGAAGAAACAAGGTTGAACTCTCATGACATGAAAGAGAGTTTCAACATAATTCTCAAGCTCCTGCAACTCTCAACTACTCTCTGAAATAGTACAACTCTTTTTCTACCACCAAAGAGGAGACAAAGAAAGCAGGCCTGCAACTCTAGTTGTTTACCTTTTGGTGACAAAAAGAACAAGACAACAAGATTTTTTAACAATATATACATTACATATTCATTTTGTATGGGTTAAGAGTTTTTGATGTTCTGTATAATAAGAAAAACAGAGAGAAATAGAGAGAAAGTGAGAGTATAAAGGATTAAGAGCTCAGTTGAGCTAAGTTCTTAGTGAATCATTTTCTGAGCTTCTCCGGCGAGACGTAGGATCCTTTCTCGAGGGTCTGAACTATTGCCCGCAACATCATCATCATCCACCACAACATTGCCCGCATCAGCTATTTTTTCATCCACTGTAACATTAGCTGCATCAAAGTCGTCGTCACCACAAACAATGCAATCATCTTTCCCGTTCATGGTCATTATCTCCATCCCCTAGGCTTTGACGCGGTGGAGGAGATTCAATTCTTAGGACTTCAATTGCATCTTTGGCTCTAAGATTACTGATTTCATGTGGCCCTTCAATTACCACGCCAGCCCTATCTCCATCTTCGGCTTCAACATCTTCATTTTCATGTTGTCCTCGACTTGTTCTAGATTGCATGCTCCGATGTATTGCAACCTTGCATGTTCCTCTTCCTCTTATTGTCAGCATCCGATAAATAAGTTAAATCCCAAAGAGAATTTAGTAGAGAAGAAGAAGAAATTATCGATATTGGACAAAGGCAAAGACGAAATCAAATTTGCAATCGTGAGAGAAAAGGAATCGCAATCAAGATTGGAAATAGGATTTGTCCAGATGAACATTTATTTGCCTCAGTTAATAAATGTTTGAGATTTAAAATAGGTCAACAAATTTTATTTTTAAAATGGACTTGGAAAAAGTCTGTGCTTTAAATGGCCAAATTTTAAAGATGATTTTTTATGATCATTTTCCAAAAAAAAATAAATGTTGTAAGTACCAAACATAATTTTATCTCATTTAAACAGCAATGAGTCAATGCATATTTGGGTATTCGATTCGTGTTCCGCCCAAAAACATGCTACACATGTAAAATAATTATATTATAAAAAATATTTTCATTTTTATATTACAAATCAAGTTTAAATGACAGAACATTGGAAAGACTTAAATATATGTATACATAATATAAAAACCACGACTGATTATATAATAATTACGAGTGATTTTCATTTTTGTACTGATTGAATCAGTTTTACTAAAAATTCTGCCAAAATTATATTTTATACGGTATTCAAGTATTGGATAGAGTAATTCTTTTTTTCATTTGATATTTCATGTCAAAAATAAATTTTATAAATAGGATCAACAAAGACGGTACATTCATACTTATAATATGTATGTACCACAGATTAAAAATGTCATTCTCATTTTCAACTTGAAAATTTATTTAATCATATAACAGTTTAAAGAATAATTCTAAAAACTTGAAATTTTGAACTATAATAAAGATGAGAAATTGGACTATCCACATCCAAATGGCCCAAAGTGTGGTTTTCATTTAGGCTGTGCGGAATGGTCCGTCACGGCTTGTGGTCCAATATGATGTATTCAAATCTAAACAGCTAGTGTAATGTGGTTTGGGAAGCAGCCCGCGGACCAGCCTTGTTATTTACTTTAAGCACTAGTTCCACAAGTTTATAAGTCTCATGTAGAGCAGTTTTACATTCTGGTCCAGCCGATTTACCTATCTGCTCAATAATTACATATGCAACTAAACTTGATATAAGTCAGGATCAGGATCGTGTTGTATCTGATCAGAGAGATTCTCGATTCTGGATAGCCACATTGAATGGATCGAATTAGACCACACAATGGATGGAATCTTTGTGATACATCAGAAATCTCCAAGTCAGATGAAGGATCAAAGCTAGGAGAAAAAAATCTTAATCTAGGCTACACTAAGAAAGCTACTCGACGGCTACTAGCTATTAGGGACTTAGGGTTTTCTTCATAAAAGTTCTAATTGTTATTAATTGACCTAAAAAATTTAAATAGTGCTTTCAATAAGTTTTTTGGCAGAATTTCCTCTTGCCTCATAAAGAAATTTGGCTCAAAACTCAAAAACAACAAATACAATGCATAAAAAATGGGCCCTAAACATTTGGGCCAACTTTGGACAAAATAAAGAGAAGAAATTTTTTTAAAAAAGGAATGAAAGGCCCATTAAAAGGAAGGCCGAAAATTAGAGAAGAATAAAAAGTATTCTACTCTAAATACACTAAGGGTGTTGCCTCGTTAAAACCTCTTTCGGAAAACTCAATATGACAAAACCAAAATTAGGAAAAAGAGTACAATTCCTTAGCATTATTTTATGGTGTCTTTACTTAGTGATAGTAAAGACACCAAGTAAAGCTGGTTGTGCATGTAGGAGATCACCGGTGAGGCGTGGAAGTGGTCCGAGTCTGGTCGAGCCGGTCGTGTCTGGTCTGTCTTCTTCCCGCTCCAGCAAGTACTCCACGAACTGGTTGAACTTGAAACCAATTGCTCTTGCCCGTTGACACGTAATTGGTCCACTTGGCACTTGCGGCATGAGCTCCTCCTAGTCCGGCTCGTCAGATGTACTTGCGTCTCCCATGTTCTCATCAAAACTTTATATGAAAAGACACATGTTTTCTCTTAAGTTTAATCTTGTAATAAAAATTTCACTACAAGAAAACGCTTCAGAACCAACTGCGGAATCCATACATTTATATATATATATATGCATTATATGTTCTCCTACGTTATCTGCAATATATGGTTCATTAGTACTACCATATTTATAATTCTTTTCTTCATATAAATATCAAATCCTATAATCCAGTGTAAACTCATTATTGTATAAGTGATTCCAAACTAACTCAACATTAACATTAATATTATTTCCGCAAATAGAACATAGACATATTATCCTACCATTTTTTCTAGCATGATGATTTCCAACTATTTCCATGAACTCGCATATACCTTGTACATAATCATCTTTTAATATGTTCGACTCCACATCTGTTATAGATTCGTCAATCCATGACCCAAAATATCCAGTCATCTCTTCAAAAAATTTGGTTTTATTTTAAGAATTTTTTTTATTTGTGAGTAAATGAAGAATTGTGCAAACATATATAATGAACGTATCTATCGGAAATCTGTTTGACTTATTTGAGTAATGGTCATCCGCAACGGCTAAAAATGGCTATGTAAACGGTTTTATTTTTTTGAAATATGTTAGACATCCATCAGAAATCATCTGCAATGGTTGGGAATCAATCAAAAAATTTTGACTGGACTTTTCACCGTCGAAAATCCGATGATAATTTTCGATGGAACTTGTTGCTGTCGGAACCCGACGGAAATTGTTACTGTCAGAAATCCATCAGAAATTATTGTCGTTAGAAATCTATCGCAAATTCTCGATAAATTTCCAACTGCAAAAAATTATCGGCATACCGATAAATTTTCAATGGAAATTTTCGACGAATCCGTTTTCTGTCTAAAATACAATCCAAAAATAATATTTTTTCTCGTAGTGTTTTTCCCTATTGATTAAATTCAGAGAACTCGTAGATATCACGAACAATGCAAAAATACCAAGGCTTCCACAAGTCAAATGAGAGAACTTAAGCCGGAACCAAGCACTCAAAGATCCAACATAAGACACCCCAAAGAATAACCAAGGAATATCGACATTGCCACTTCTATTTAACTTAGCATTCAAAGATTCTTGCTTACACAAGAAAATCTCAAATACATGCTCATTGAATTATAGACGCAGCTTCTAGAGCACGTGATGTGATCCTCCCAAGGATTCGACATTCTAAGTTGGTAGGGATAATCCTTGACTTCTAAACAGTGGTTAAACTCAAGAAACAAGGCTCTGGATCGAATGGTCGCACAAGGGATGCAGAAGGCCCTTGATATACCAACCTCAATGTCCTAGGATATGACACACCTAGACGACAAAGAGGATGATCCCTTGGATATGACGCACCAAAACGGATCTCCTGGATTCTTTAGATATGACACACTAAGTTGGTAGGGATAATCCTTGATTTGAAGGTGTATCTTTTCAACCACGACGATTTAATTCATGAAATAACTTGGAGAATATGCTCAGCTCAATTATCTAACTCCTCAAAGAAGAATCAACTCAAACCAAGTTCGGATAAAGGAGTTATGAATTTTACAAATCCGGTGATTTTCAAATTACGCGATTCTGACATGTGCGCATTTAAAGAGGAATTTTGGCCAGATCAGGATGAATGAAGCTATAAACCAAGTTGTTCTATAATTCTGGTCCATGATAGAAGCCCAGAAAAGTGTAACCAAGGCCCAAGCCCATCTGCCTATACCATCAAAGATGAGACAATAAGTTAGTTGAACATTTAAAGCATTTAATGCTAATTTTTTGCATGTTGCTGCATGATTTTGGGTTCTGTCCAAACATGCAGCCTTGTTTCTTCTTAATTAGGCTTTTGAATGCTCTTGCATGTTATTGGAAGTTGTTCCAAGCATGCAATGTCTCTCTTCTTTTCTTCCTTCTCTATAAATACTTGGCTTTGGCCACTCTTGTAATCCATCGAATTTTTTAATGAGAGTTTCTACTTCTAAAATTTTCGATCACCTGTTAGTGTGTCATATCTAACAGAAATGCTTGGGTTCTTTAGTGTGTCATATCTAAAGAATCCAGGAGATCCGTCTTGGTGTGTCATATCCAAGGGATCACCCTCTTTGTCGTCTAGGTGTGTCATATCCTAGGACATTGAGGTTGGTATATCAAGGGCCTTCTGCATCCCTTATGCGACCATTCGATCCACCGCCTTGTTTCTTGAGTTTAACCACTCTTTAGAAGTCAAAGATTATCCCTACCAAATTAGAATACCGACTCCTTAGGAGGATCACATCATTTGGCATCAGAGCAACATTCTAAGTTTGGTTTTATCATTCTATCTTTCTTTCATCCTCTCATCTTTTTTACTTTCTTTCAATTCATCTTCTACCTTTCATCCTCTTTTCTTCTATTTTATTTCTTTGTTATTTTCATTAAAAAAAAAAATCAAGATTCTTGCTGTTCTATGAGAAACAAGATTTGAGGGCAAATCTTTTTAAAGGAGGAGGGGATGATGTGATCATGGAAAGCACCCAGACATGTGTTCAATTTTCAAGGCGTATCTTTTCAACCACGACGATTTAATTCATGAAATCACTTGGAGAATGTGCTCAGCTCAATTATCTAACTCCTCAAAGAAGAATCAACTCAAACCAAGTTCGGATGAAGGAGTTATGAATTTTACAAATCCAGTGATTTTCAAATTACGCGATTCTGACATGTGCGCATTTAAAGAGGAATTTCAGCCAGATTAGGATGAATGAAGCTATAAACCAAGTTATTCTATAATTCCGGTCCATGATAGAAGCCCAGAAAAGTGGAACCAAGGCCCAAGCTCATCTGCCTATACCATCAAAGATGAGACAATAAATTAGTTGAACATTTAAAGCATTTAATGCTAATCTTTTGCATGTTGCTGCATGATTTTGGGTTCTGTCCAAACATACAGCCTTGTTTCTTCTTAATTAGGCTTTTGCATGCTCTTGCATGTTATTGGAAGTTGTTCCAAGCATGCAAGGCCTCTCTTATTTTCTTCCTTCTCTATAAATACTTGGCTTTGGCCACTCTTGTAATCCATCGAATTTTTTAATGAGAGTTTCTACTTCTAAAATTTTCGATCACCTGTTAGTGTGTCATATCTAACAGAAATGCTTGGTTTCTTTAGTATGTCATATCTAAAGAATCAAGGAGATCCGTCTTAGTGCGTCATATCCAAGGGATCATCCTCTTTGTCGTCTAGGTATGTCATATCCTAGGACATTGAGGTTGGTATATCAAGGGCCTTCCGCATCTCTTGTGCGACCATTCGATCCACTGCCTTGTTTCTTGAGTTTAACCACTCTTTAGAAGTCAAAGATTATCCCTACCAATTTAGAATATCGAATCTTTGGAAGGATCACATCAGCACGGGTTGAACCCACGAGATGTAATTGTCTAAATCCACCCTGCAACCTTACTATTTGGATGCAACCCGCAGAACCAAACCCGTTTTGACATCTCTATATATACTTTTCCATTGTATCTGCACTCAGCTGTTAATAATACTGTGTAAAACGTAGATAAGTTCTAGTTAGTTACTCTTAGATTCCTAATTTTTGTTTCATATTTCCTAATAATCATATATATATATATATATATAGAGTATTGATGCTAGGAGTTGATCACTTGATGAATAGATACCATATTAGTAGAAAGATCGGTTATACTATATAAAACAAACTAAATAACTGTAACTTGGAAATAATCACCCTTTCACGTACGTGCATTTGTTTCAATATATCATCTATGCTTCTTATGCTATCAAACTTTGTAATTCACTGTATGATTCTTAGAGCATATCCATTAGTATACTCACTTTGAGTATCTAAGTTTATTAAAAATATAATTTTGTGAAATATTTATTAAATAATTAAATTTTAAATTTTGGTAGAAATTTAAACCAATCATAAATTGAAATGTATAAAATTTTGAAAAACCAATTCTTAAACTCGAACTTACAAAAACGGTTTCTAAATTATCTCTTTTTATTTTTTTTTTAATTATTTTATTGTTAATAGACCCTTGTAAGATCATGGAGATGGTTTTAGATCATAGCAAAACTTCTTATTTTATTAATTTATAAGAACTCTCAAACACATACTTGGAACATGCTTTTTCTAACGGCCACCATCATTCCTGAAGATGTTAGTATTATACAGTCTTTGGCAGTTAGTCGGTTTGGACTCATATTGTTGGCACTATACAAAAAAATGGAAAGTACACGGTAAAATCAGGGTATATGGTAGAAACAATGTATCAAGATAATGGTATCAAGGAATGCGTCTACGGGCCGACAATTACGTCACTCCAGACATCAGTATGGAAACTCAATTGTCCCCCGAAAATACAACATTTTATATGGCAGGTGTTAACAGGATGTGTGACTGTAGCAAAAAATCTACGGGCACGGGGAATAAGATGTGACACTCTATGCGGTGTATGTGGAGAGGAAGACGAGACAATCAATCATGTTCTCTTTGAATGTCCATCGGCCATTCAAACATGAGCTCTTTCTAAGATTTCGTCAAACCCGGATTTATTTCCAAAGGGATTGTTATTTACCAACATCGACTACTTATTACATCATCTCCCAAAGGATGACCCACAGGATATTTTCCTTAGATAACTTGGTATTTATGGAATAGTAGGAATGAAAAGGTTTATAAGAACATAGAAAAGAAACCACCGGATATTCTCAAGCTGGCGAAAATAAAAGGCAAAGATCGGGTGGAAGCTCAGGAAACAGAACGTTATCATACTGGGACAATAATCCCAACACTGGACACTCATCCACAGAATATGTGGAAGTGTCAAGTGGCTGGATCGTGGAAAAAATTAGACAAATTTTCAGGTCAAGGATGAGTTTGTACGTGGACTGGTAGAGACGAAGTATTAAACGGAGCAAGAAACATTCGTCCGAGTCAATCGCCACTACACGCAGAATTATAAGCACTCATCTGGGCAATGGAGTGTATGCATATCAAAGAAAAGAAGTAGTTTTCCTAACAGATAGCTGTGATGTTGTGAAGATGGTATCTTCACCAGAGGAGTGACCAGTTTTTGCAATTCATTTGGACGAGATCAGCAATTGCAAGACTAACTTCGTACACATGCAAATTATCTACAGTCCCAGGTCGACAATCACGAGAGCAGATAACCTAGCAAAAAGTGCTCGAGAGATTCTGATGGAGATGATATACGTAAACACCTATGCCCCAACATGGTTAGAGAGAACTTTCTAAACTTTTCCCACATTATTGTCAAAATAATAATAATAAGAACTCTCCTTTTTTAAAATAAAATTTTAATATTATTAAAATAAAAATAAAAATAAAAATAAAAATAAATGCTGATGATATGTTACGTAATTGAAGACTCACACTCTCCAATTAAAGATTTATTATTATTAAAATAGAAAATAAATGCTGATGATATATATATTTAAGGAAACTACTGTTTGACAAAAACAAATATTTTGAGAAAAGTATTGAATAGTATATATTTTTATTCACTACTTAATACAAATTTCTCCCTACCGATCTCTCAATTTTTGGTCGGTTCACTTTACAAATCGTTAAATCAAAAAGGTAAGTGTGGAAGAAATCAACATCGAAACATATATTACCACTATCACTTCCGAGAACCATAGTAAAAACAAACTTTTCAGTTTTTCTTTGGTATAAGAAAAAAATCCCTTTAACTTTTGCCATGACAACGTGAAAAAATGGTCCCGAAAGAAGAAAATGTCCAATGTAAAAGATTGAAATGGGATGAAAAAAAAAATAGCGTGTGAATTCTTTTTAAAAAAACCACATAAATAATGGGACTTATGTGGTATGTGGATGTGGTGTTGTGTCCACAAATATATTAATGGTCACGTTGGTTTGACATATCCAAAACGATGGCATTCAAATCGGGGCATGCAAGTACGTGTTATAACCAAAAAAACTAAAGTCGTGCATGCAAGTTTTGTTTATTACAGAATAGGAAATTAGTTCCCAATTGGCTGAAACACCAAATCATTTTAATTGTTTAATCACTTTGATCGTATCCTAACGAAGACATTTTCCATGCACTCCATGTGTATCTTCTCCTCCTTTATTTATGGTTTATCGTATAAGTTGAGACTCTTTTTCAAGTAAGTTTCTTTCATAGTCTATATAAACTGCAAATAATTAACGTATAATCTGTGAGAACAATGAGAAGCTAAAGCTTTTCTATTACTGGCGATCAAAGTTGCAACTCCCACGTGGGTAACATTTAAAATTCATTTGAAACGATGTAGTAATGCGAAATGCTTAAAAGTATATAGAGTTTAAACCTTCTTTCAGAAACCATGAAGGTTATAAATATAATAGAAAGGAAATAGTTGATAATGTAGCTAAGAGTCTAAGAGGCTTTAATTTATGAATGAAATGAGTATACATATATAGGTTATATTTAAATAGCACGAGACTAATATGAATAAAACATGTGATGTGAACAACACATCACTCAAATAGTAAGTAGTCGCACTTCTTTTATTCCTCGTTTTGTCCGAACAACACATCACTCATAAGTCCTAAGTTTAATTGGACTTGTTTTATAACCCGCGATATATGCAAATAATGCATTTCGATTAATTGAAAACTCTTAAATTTTTAACAGTAATATATGTGCTCGATCTAACACATAGTATTGTGAGTAATCGAAAAATGAACTAAAGAAAGTACAATTGAATTAGTGGTTACAATCTGGTCTTTCTAATTCTTATAATCGATATCAGACTTGTATTTTGTAAACCACCGAACGATGCTTAATGGCGGTTTTATATATCAAAATCTTTATGAATTTCAACGCGCATGCCTAAGAGCACTTTCATTGCTTGAAACCTTAGAGGATTTCTAAAACAAAAACAATATTTATATATTAATAGACTTTAAGTATATATCTAAATATTAATTTAAAAATTAAAATTATACTAAGTGTCTCTATAAGTTCCTCATAAATTCTCATGAGAAACTCTTTTCATCTTCTCTCTTTTTTTTTAGGTCATGAAGTATCTATATAAAGGTGTTCTAAAGATTATAAGAACATTTCCATTCAAAAGTTTTCAAAGTAAGTATCTCAGAAATAATAGAAAAAACAATGTTTAAAGAGAATCTTTATATTTGAGAGATGCTCTAATCTATCAAAGATTGAAGTGGAGAGAACATGTGACAATCACCCCTACTCTCCTCCTCTTTCTATTCACTAATATATAATTCTTTTCATATGGTCTCTCACTAGGCTTCTGAAAATTTAGACAATGATTCTTCCAATGTATACAGAAAAGGAATGTGATGAAACATAAGAGCTAGAGGAAGTGGAGTTGCCTTGCAAAACCACCTCAACTCACTATGAACTCTCGGATTATCATTCCGCCAGTGATCGTTCCAATCTTCCCACACAAGAAAACAGAAAAGCAAGTCCAAGAAGAAGAAAGCAAAGATAAACCGAGAAGCTCATCAAATCAAAGGCTTCCCTCTCTCAAAGAGATTCGCTAAATTCTCTACCTCTAGTGCAAGCTTACATATCTATAAGTTTCATATGAATATTCATTCTAATATTGATACTGACAACACTACCAATAGTCTCTTTTCTTGGAATTTAGGGGTTTATGTAGCTTTTCTTTTCAGCGGCTGATTAGGAATTGGATCCGATCTCATCAGCCTCTTATCGGTGCTTTCCTATAGACCCAAGTCCGGGACACTTCAAGCATCCCAAGGATAGTCGAATCATTCATTTCGTCGTGGCAATTCAAGTCCAACTACGAACACTCACCTTTGGATAGAATATGAGTAGTTTGGCATCTTCGCCTTCAATGCTCGATATACGTCAAGACGGATCAATTGATCATTGTCGGAATCCTAGAACCTTCCACAGGATTCTATGCCACCATAATTCGTATATGCGAGCGAAAATTCCTCGGCCAGAAAAGAGTTATGGAGGGACATCATCTCCCTCGTAGTTCATCCTTCTATATCTTCTAGTACTTTATTGGTATCATGGGACTTTAATCAAATCTTTTACTCCACGGAGCAATATTCTTCTACTCCATCTCATTTGCCTCTTACTGGAATATTTGATCTTCAATATTGTTTGCTTGAGAGTAAGTTGTTTGATTTGGCTAGTAGGGAAGCTTTTTACACGTGGACTAATAATGTGGTATCCAATCTCATTACTCGTAAGTTTGATAGAGCACTCGTTAATGAGGCTTGGAATATATATGTTCTCCAGTCATCCTTTTTCCAATGCACCAGGACCCTCAGATCACTCTCTTTTCTGATCACCATTCCCGATTTCCGTGATCGCAAGTCCAAGACTTTTCGATATTTCACTTTTATTGCTACTCACCCCCATTTTATCTTCTCAATATTTTTTTATTGGATCAATTCTGATAGGTTAAGGACAAAGATGTATAGGTTGGCATTCAAGCTTAAACTCTTCTTCTTCTAGGCGTTTAAAACCCGGATGTATGTTCCCCTTCGGTTACACACCTACAAACTCTCCTACCCTTCCAGAGCTCACCTTCTCAAAACATCATACTTGAAGCCGTTCCACTCCATCTAGCATCTTAGCCACCATAAAGCTCATGCCTCGGAATAAGATGCTGGGAACATATGGATTTTTGATCGAATTTTATCATACTTTCTGGGATTGTAGGTAATGACGTCACTAATGTTGTTCTTGTATTTTTCATGTCAGGTAAACTATTGAAGGAGATCAACGCCACTATTATAACCTTCATTCCAAAGAGAGAAGGAGTTGACTCATTATCGGACTATCACCCCATTTCCTGTTGCAACCACGTCTACAAGATCATCTCATCTATACTTGCAGGCCGTATTTGTATCATTTGGGGATGTCAGTTGTGCGAGAAAATTTTACTTGCCACGGAGCTTGATAAACCCACATTTTAGTGGTTTTAGTAGATCATTCTGTACATAATTTACATGAATCAACCATTAGATCTCACATTTTAGGATGCATTTAGGTTCATATGCATTAGAACTCTATGATGTTTTCCATATTTTTAATTTTCAGAGGATACCAAGCAAGAAAGGAACATTTTCGGAGTTTATCAAGACATGGGCAGCCGATGCAACTATTCGAGGATAATCAAGATGCGCAAATAAAAGGAGAGAACTCAAGTGGCGATTGAATCCTCACATGTCCTTATGTGAAAGGATTGATCGATCTCACCCTGACAAGATCGATCGATCGGCTATGAAGTCGATTGCATGAATTTCCAAGACCGATCAAAAAGTGTGAAGAACGATCGAGCAAGTTTAGATCGATCGATACCCGTCAAGATCGATCGATCTACCAGTCCAAAATGTCTACGACGGATTCAAGGATTGATCGATCCCTTCGTCCGATCGATCGATCCTGTAAATATCTCATTTTTTTATTTTCGTTTTAGTTAAATAAATTAGGTTTTTAGGAACCTATAAATAGGTTGTTTGAAGAACAACTTTAAATACGTTTTTATTCAGCCTCCAGGGAGAAAAAGTGAAAGAACCCTAATTATTTCTTCAACAATCTATGGTGTTTAGTAAGACAATTTCAGTTTTATTTTCTGAAGAATTCTAATATTATTCAATTTCTGCAATTCATTTATGTCTTTTTTACCTTTGATTGTTTTCTCTGCAATTTCTGTCATGTCTGAGTAGATTCTTAGATTCAGCCATGGAAGGGATAGATGATTAGGGGAATTAAGATCATGAGAAGAAATTTAGGTCTAGGATTGTGTAATCCATCACTATTAGATATGTTCAATGCTAGGTTGATCTGGTAAGAATTAATCTAGGGTTTGTCGAATTCACACATTGGGAAAGGGATAGTGAATTCATAGGATAGTCTGGTTAGTGAATCTTATGATTCTAGCCTGCGGAAGTATTTGTCTAGAGAATTTGATGAAAATTGAGATGAATCTTAATGCTTGTTTAGTTTTAGGATTTGCAATGGGAATTGATCAAATCTAGTTCCAAGCATAGGGGTTTTTACATGGGAATGTACTAACCTATTCACAATCTCATTGTCTGGAAATGCAAATTACACATTCTCGATTAGAATAGATATCTCGATCTCATCCACATTCATTCTAATGCCTAATCCATGGTTGGATTGTTTTCTTTATTAATACAATCTTAGTTTAATTCATTCGTCATCTTGATAATTTAGTTCTGATTTAGTTAAAAATTCATATTACTTCAATCACAATCAAATCTTAAATCACTTAGCTTAGATAAAGATTCCTATAATCTATTGCGTTATAAACCTTCCCTGAGGATCGATCCCGTTTATACTACAAGAGGCACAACTGTGCACTTGCAGTCACTAACTCGGGTAAACTCTTGAGATTACTTTTTAGTAACCTCATGTGAAACTCGTGGAGATAAATAAATCTCTATCAGAGCTCATCAACAACTTCAACAAGACATGTCATATCACTCATGGGTGTTTGAAAGTTTGATCTCACTAAGGCATTCAATAATTTGCAATGGGACTTCATCTTACAATCTCTTCGAGCCTTCCATCTCCTGGATATCTTCATTTCTTGGATCAAAGAGTGCATCACAGATCTCCTCTTTCTCTATAAACCTCAATAGAGATCTCACCGATTTTTTTCGTTGGCAACAAGGAATACGACAAAGAGATCTGATTTATTCATTTATGTTTGTCATTGCCATGAACTCCCTGTCCAAGCTATTGGATTTCACTGTTGCAGATGGCCGAATTCGCCTTCATAGTAGCTGCAACAATCCGGCAGTTTCTCATCTCTCCTTTGTAGATAATCTCTTGATTTTTTTGAAGGCTCGCAGGAATCCCTACAGGCAATTCTCTCTATTTTGGATGAGTTTTACAGGATGGTAGGTCTTGGAGTTAACCTCCTCAAGTCCACTCTCTTTCTTGATGGAAATGATTCTGCAACCCCCGACACTTTAGCAGAAAATCACGAGCTAACCCCAGGCTCTCCCCCCGTCAAATACCTAGGCGTCCCTCTTACCCTGCATAAGATGAGAGCGGCAGACTTCCAGCTCCTTATTGAGCGCATCCAAGCCAGATTCACATCATGGACCACACCTCTCCTTTGTAGGTCGTCTTCAACTCCTCCACTCCGTCATTAACTCTAACATCAGCTTTTGGGGTTCCATTATCCTCCCAAAGCAGTGTCTTCTGCGGGTCGAGAAGCTTTGAAAAGCCTTCCTCTGGTCCGGTAACACTCTCTCCGGGAAAAGTGCTAAAATTCATTGGATGTAGTTTGCTCACCTCGCAGCTCCGGAGGATTGGGTATTCAACGATTCGCAAAATAGAACTCAGTCCTTAGTCTCTAACTCATTTGGATGCTTTTTCTCCAATGCAAGTTCTCTACGGGTTTCATGGGTTCGGAATCATTACCTTGGCTCCTCCAGCTTTTGGGATATCTTCCCCACCACCAAAAGTTGGTTGTAGAAAAAACTCCTGAAACTTCGCTGTCAAGCTTTCCTATTCATTTATTGCAGGGTTGGTTCTGGTTCATTATACTCTTTTTGTCAAGATAATTGGACTGTTCTTGACCCACTTGTTATCCTTCTTGGTCCATCCGCCATAGTGACCACTGGCATCTGCTCCCGAGCTATAGTTCAAGACGTTATCCTCTCATGACATTAGCGCCTCTCCACTAGGTCTATGAACCCTATAGTCATCTTCCTACGTGGTATCCTCCCAGATCGGACCAATCTATTATAGCCTCACGCATTGGATACATTTCATTGGGTATATCCTAAAGACCCTCCGCATTCTCTTCCCCCTGTGAAGTTCTTAGCTTCCAAAACATTCTTTGCCATCAACCCCCCCCCACCTCCAAAGGTTCCATGGCATAGATTTGTTTGGTTCTCGGGTCAGATTCCTAAGAAGTTTTTCATCACTTGGCTAGCCATCCACGACAGACTAGCTTCGAAGACTCGCATCCGCCGCTATTCATCATCCGTCTCGGTGACTTGCCTGGTCTGCAGCATTCACGACGAAAAAAGGGATTATCTCTTTTTCTTTTGCCCTTATGCTTTTCACCTTCTTCAGATTGCTTTGCACATGATTCCTGTTCATAGCTACATTTTCCCTCTTTTGCAGTAGCTTCCCAGATCCTCTCCTAACCATCATCACAAGCTTATCGCTCATCTGCTCTTCCAAACGACAATATATACATTGTGGAGGGAACGTAATTTCAGGCTACATTCAGGCACTTCAAAGCCACCAAAGATTTTACTCATAGATATACAAATGACCATCAAAGCCAAGTTTATATGCATTATTCCTGATAGGAGAGAAGAGAGGATAACGGTCCCACCCTATTGGAGTCATGGTTTGAGTTGCAGTCTAATAAAAATCAGTTTGATTTTCGATCTTGATCCCTTTTTTTAGACTATATTCTTTTATCTTGCTTAAATTTTTTTTCACAGGTTTTTTCTAAACAAAGATTTTAATAAGATAACCTTTTTATTTTATTATTTTCGATCTTAATTTTCTCATTCTCATTCTTTTTATTTTGCTGCTTTCTTCCTCGTCTATACTATAAACTGATTTTGGTATTAATATTATTTACTTTTAAACCAAAAATATGTACATATTTTTTTTTCATTCAGCATTCATCTTTAGAGCAATTAGCGGCGCATAGCTAAAGCCGATAGTACCACAACCAGCCAATATGAGCTGAGCCGAGCCGTATCCTTGGAAAACTCCCACGTGTCCACTCCAATCAAATCTTGGTAGGAAGCGACGGTCAGATATTTTATCTCTATCAACACTTTTCCTCTCTCTCCTCATCTCAGCCGTCCACTGCTCTTCATATCATACACTTATTTTTTGTTGACCAAATACCGTTAAATCCATATGAGATTATCTTAGACTACATTTTAACTGGATTTGCGAGTTAAGATAAGTCACATTAAAAAGTAATAACGTAGAACTATTGTTGATCACTTCACAAGTATTGATTTCACATTTCTTTTTTTCAAGTGCATGCTGCTAGTTAAGTTAAAGACAGAGCTTACGTGTACCCACATAATTGTGAAAGATCGTTCTCGTTCTTCATTAAATATACAAAACCTAGCTATTGTTAGCTTTCTATTTTCGTGTATTTATTGCTTTTACATACACAATACTCCTTTTTATACACCAATGTGTATGTGGCATTAGATATAAAAATTATTCTATATACTTATATAAGCACAGTCCACAAATTTTATGGCCAAGGCCTTTCCTTTTCAATGTTCTCTCCAAGTTTCTCTCACTTCTATAATCTCCACTATAAAAGGAACCATGTCATGTTTCTCACTCTTGCATCATCTTCCTTCTTCTCTCTTCTTCACTTCATCTTCTTACAACAAATACTGTCTTCAAGAACCAGAGAGACTCGACTCTTTTAGAACTTTGATTAATCAGATCAAATATTCATACTATTTAAAAGCACACACTCTTTCCCAATAATGAGATTCTCTCTTTCTTCCGCACATCCGTACACCGTAGTAACCTCACTACGAAACTACGACGTCGTTTCTTACGTAAATTTTACCATGTCGAGTCGTCATTGTCGATGCGTAGTTACTCTTCCTTCTCCTACAATTTATACTTCCCGATCACCGGTTCTACCCAAACCAGAAACCTGGGAGAGTTTGCTACTAAACCAAGATCAGAATTCCAGCAAATTGTCGTCGTCTGTTTCGAGTCATCCGGTTAAGCTAGGCCGGAGATGGAAGGAGTACCAGGGGCTTCAGAATTGGGAAGGTCTCTTAGATCCATTGGACGAAAATCTCCGGCGAGAGATTCTCCGGTACGGTCAATTCGTCGAATCGGCTTACCAATCCTTCGATTTCGATCCTTCGTCTCCAACCTATGCGACGTGCCGTTTTCCGAGTAGCACCTTGTTAGACCGATCCGGTTTAACTAATTCCGGTTATCGACTAACGAAGAACCTCCATGCCACGACAGGTATTAATTTGCCACGTTGGATTGAGAAAGCGCCTAGCTGTAGCTGGATGGCTACGCAGTCCAGCTGGATTGGTTACGTGGCAGTATGTCAAGACAAAGACGAGATCTCGCGGCTCGGGCGTAGAGACGTAGTCATATCATTCCGTGGAACAGCCACGTGTCTCGAGTGGTTAGAGAACCTTCGTGCCACGTTGACTCATCTCCCTAATGGGCCTAATGGGCCTAATGGGCCGAATCTAAACGGGTTTAACTGTGGGCCCATGGTCGAGAGTGGATTTTTAAGCTTATACACATCAGGGGATCACAGTTTGCGAGACATGGTTAGAGAAGAGATCTCGAGGCTACTTCAATCTTATGGCGACGAACCGTTAAGTTTAACGATAACGGGACACAGTCTCGGAGCGGCGATTGCGACATTAGCGGCGTACGATATCAAAACGACGTTTAAACGTGCGCCGATGGTAACTGTCATGTCTTTCGGAGGTCCACGTATCGGAAACAGAAGCTTCCGAAGACTCCTTGAGAAGCAAGGCACGAAGGTTTTGAGGATCGTTAACTCCGACGACTTCATCACCAAAGTTCCCGGCGTCGTTTTAGAGCAAGATAACGTGAAGATAGCGGCGTCAATGCCGAGCTGGATACAGAGACGCGTGGAGGAGACGCCGTGGGTTTACGCGGAGGTCGGGAAAGAGCTTCGGCTGAGCAGCCGTGATTCCCCATACCTGAACAACATCAATGTTGCCACGTGTCACGAGCTAAAGACGTATCTTCATTTGATAGACGGGTTCGTAAGCTCCACTTGTCCATTCAGAGAAACGGCTCGAAGCCTCCGTAAATGAAGATTCATTAGACATTCGTAAATATTTTACCTTTGTGCAGAAACAACATTAAACCGAGAAAGTTAACCAAGAAACCGTACTGGTTTGATTCCGGTTAACAAATTAATATCATTACATGCATTTCCAATTCAGTGTTAGAAGTAGGAAAGTAAGTACTTAGAAAGACGGCTCTAAAAAAGCGAAAAGTGTAATGAAGTTCGAATATTCTCAAATAGTGTATAAATAAATTTTTGTTTTTGTTTTTAGTCTGTTGTTAATTATTTTAAAAATGTTGCCACAAAAAACTTTTAGACTCATGTGTTTCTAATACGATTTCTTATTATTGTTGTAAAAACAATTAAAAACTGATGCGTTTCTATTAAAAAAAAAATAAAGACTGTTGCTTTTCTAAAATCTATAACTCTTAAAGACCATCCGCATCGCTTATACGAACAAACATCTCCTACGTGTAAACAAATAAAAAAAAAAAAGATTTACACTCGAGAAGTCTCATCGAGATCGTTAGAAAAGTAATGAAAAACGCCACTGCTTTGTACATTTGGAGAGCATTGGAAATAGATTTCCAGACAAAGTCTATACCAAACAGAAGAATACAGAACAGAAGCTGGGGTCCTGTATGTTGGAGACAGAAGCAAATCTGATGGAGTAGCTTCACATTACGCCCAACAAAAAAGTACTGTTTGATCTACAAGAACTCTACGGTGATAAGGTGTTAATGGAAAATAACACTTTTAGTGAGATCAATGGTGTTGGTAAGATCAAATTAAAAAACCCTGATGGGTTTATAGTTATACTTACAGGAGTTAAGTATATGCCAACAATGAAAAAAACTTAATCCCATACAGTTGTTTAGAGAAGTCAGGTTGCAACTATGAAGGTGGAAAATTCAGAGTTAAGTTTTTCAAACATGAAAAAGAATTTATAACTGGAGTCTATACAGACGGGTTGTACTATATGGAAAGAACAGTACTTTAAGTTGCAACATGTTCTGCAAGTTCATCCTCGGATTCAACAAAAAAATGGCATTCTAGGCTTGGACATATGAGCCAAAAATACATGGATTTACTTGTTAAGAAAGGATACTTGACAAACAAAGATGTTAAGACCTTAGAATTTTCTGAAAGTTGTATGTTAGGAAAAACAAATAAATAAGTGTCCAGAAAGGAAAACATACATCTAAGGAGGTTTTAGAATATGCTCATTCAGGTTCATATTTCCTTAAATATAGCTGATATTCTAACTAAAAGTGTAATTGGGAAGACGTTGGAGCGAAGTCTGACGTCAATCAAGGTCATGGAGTGATCCTCGGTTTTAAACATTTGTTGAGATTAGTTGTTGGTTGATCATCTCGGAGTTACGAGTGATTTGTTATTGTTTCTTCCACAATTGTAAGATTACTACGAATTTCCTCGTGCTTCCGATTTTTATGTCACTACAAATTACACATAGTGCAATCAGAATTGCTCTGATCATGACCAAAACAAATAATTTTAATTAACCGAGAATTGCATGCATGAGAGCCGTCAACGTCACTATTTTTATGGTGACATAGAGGGAGAATATATGGCATGCATGATCCAAGCCGTATACGTACATATATAGACACGTCCTAGTCTCAAATATTATATATGTACAAAACTGGATATCTCGCATGACCGACCCATACGTAAAATGCTAGCTTTGATGATATATTCCGTAAATATATAAATATCTGTAGAAATCAAATATTTGTAATAGAAACTGCCACTCATCATTGACGTTTTTAATAAACTATTCATTTGTTTTTTTTTCTAATGATTGAAATGACAAGAAGTCAATATATAAAATATAAGTAGCGTTTTCAGTTTTGAACAAGGACCCACAACATATTATATATACGCCATGCAGCGACCACTACAATAATTATATAATAGAGTAACTAAAACAACGAGATCAATAAAAACAAAATCTTTAAATTAAATAAAATTAAAAATATAACTGTTACACAGTTGAATCAAACTACTATTTAGTATGTGATTGATATTTTAATGAAAATAATTATAATTTTAAATTTTACAAAAATAAATAAATCATTAATGTTTGGTATAATTTTATTCCTAAAACCTTATTGGATAGAGTTTGATATCATGAAATAAATCTTAAATAATATAATAATAAATATAAAAATGATGTATCTTAATTATATTGAAATATCCGCAACAAAATTCTTACGAATGTAATTCTTTTATACAAAAATTAGTAATACTTTTTTTACGGAATATTTGTAATGACTTTATCTGATCAAAAACCAGTTATTTAATTAAAGTGAAAGATACATTTCCCATAAAAAGTAAATGTAATAATATTAATAAAAAAACATGGAATTGAGAATAAAGAAAGAATTTAATAAAACTCTAAAATTATGGGTCTTAATTTCTAAAATCAACTATGATTTATAGATTGATCATATCTTGATTTTCTGGTATTTTTCATTTATATTTTGATCAATAATTAACTATAAATTCAACTAAAAGAGAAAAGAAAAAAGGAGAGGAGTGTCTGTGTATGTGTGTATGCTTCCTACATCTCAACATTATGATTCAATATTCAACGTTCTCATTTGAGGATTTTTTTTTTTGCTATTGAACACATATTAGTAATTAACCTGCGACAATACGATAACAAAAAGTTGAATAAAATCTTAATTTAAAATTTTTTAAATGTTTAATATAGTTAAGAAAAAATTGTGAATATCACTATAAAAATAAAATATACAAAATATATATTTATTGATTTAATTTATAACGAGTTTTAAAATATTTTCAGTAGGAAATTATGTAATAACTTAGACTTTCTTGGACATTTATATAAATGTAGTTCTCAGTTAATCTTATATAGATTCTGGTCATAAACTATATTGAGTAATTATCCATCAACGATTTTCCTCTTAATTATTTTTTTGAAAAAAAAAAATTGGAAATTTTTAATCAGGACATTTGAAATGAATTTTCATTTTATCTCCAATGTACTAATATAGAGATTGTTGCTCTTCCACCGATTTGATATCAATCCAAATATCTCATAATATTTGGAATTAACAAGCTGTCCACCAAATTAATTAATCGTCTGTGAACCGGCAAATTTTATCTAATCAAAGATGTACAAGACTATAACCGATTTACAAAAAAACAAAAACAAAAATGTCTATACTTGTTTAGTCTTCTACTCTTATTCAAGTTTGGTCTTCAAAATTTATGCTCGGAGTCTCACAACGCGTGAAACATACACACTTGAATATATTTCTCTCTTATATGTATGTACCAAATTTAACGTTTTATATAAACAATATAATATAAAAATCTAAAATGCCCTAATTAACCATTTTTAGGGGACTGAATTGACAGATACCATATTCGTCAGTAGATCTTGTATACTCTTTCTTAGATTGTCGGCTATGTTATTGGTCATTCTTGGGCTAAAGATAATTTTCATTTTGGTGAATTTTTTGTGCATTTATTGATCTTTTCCAAATGAATTGGGAAGGTTGATAATTCTTCCAGTGAAAACACTATATTCACAATATCATAACAATCGGTAATAAATACAATTTTCAGTCTTTGATATGTCTGCATACACTCTAGTGCTTCTACCTCTGCGTGTAGTGGTCGAATATTCCTTGATCTCTTCCAAATGTTCTTTGCTCCTACCATGATATTTTTCGTCTCACTTTTCTTATAAATCCATTTTTGACCTGAAAATTTGTCCATCTCCTTCCAAGATCCATCCACTTGACATATATACATATCTGACTGAATGGCCTCCACACGAAGAGTTACTACCATGCTATGTTTTTTGTCTAAATTCTGAGCTTATTCTAATATTTTTCCTTTTGTTTCCGCGAGCGTAAGAATATTTGGAGGTTTCCTTGCTATATTTTTGTAAATTTTATCGTTTTTATTTTTTCAGAAATACCAAATTATCCATGAAAAATATTATTTTGGAACATCCTTGGATAGTATATTAAATAAATAACCTATACTCGAATATATTAATGATTTTGAGAAATTTTCCGGATGTAATAGAATTTTAGAAAGAGCCCAAGTTTAAATGGTCGAGGGATATTAAAAATAAGTGATTTATATTTTCTTCTTCTTCTGCCTCCAGATAAACCCATAGGATGTCACATCTAATTACTATAGACCTTAAATTATTTGCTATGGAAACACAACATCTGATTTTTTAACATATGAAATGTTGTATTTTTGGAGGGCATCAGAATTTTCATACATAAACCTAGAGTGACGTAATTGTCAGACCATAAATAATCTCATAAATATTTTTATCTAAATATAATGTCTTGATCATATAATCCGATTTTAGGAAACATTTTCTTATTTAGGAAAAGAGGATTTGAATATTCATTCCCTAGTTTAGACAAAAATATTTCCGATAAAAATGCTAGAAAATTTATTACAAAGGCCGAAGCCCAATAGTTGTTTTAGCTTGGCCTACCTCACGTAACCTGGATTTAAATGAACTGGAAAAAACAAAAAGGAGTCATGATCAGATCGTAATTACTGCAACAATTAGCAGACTTCAAAAACAGATCGAGTTGCTTAATCGTCTTTTAAGTACTCGTGTGGAAAGGGCATTAATTATTAAAATATTTTCTTAACCAGACATTATGATTTGGTAAGCCCTAAGAAAAAAAAAAGAAGAAATCATATTAGCACAGTTATCTTCATCTGATAATATTAGCTGAGTTACAGTAAGAAATGGGAGATGTGTCATATCTCCTTGCAATACCCAAATACATCGTTCTTTAATATTTGTTATCGACTTTCCAAACTATAAAATTATCATATGATACTTTGCTGACAACGGACCAAATCAAATAATCTGCAAGTACAAAATTCTTATATAGACATTGTAGTCCTAAGTTAGAAATATTTTACTATTTGAGTTACATTTTTGTTTTCATAGTTTTGATTGGAAAACTATCAACTCTCCATAGCCTTTTATGGATGCAAGAAACAACAAATTCTATTATTTTTTTTGTCCAACAAAGTCTTCAGTTCTCGCAAACTTAATAAACTAAGCAATATATGGTAAACAAGAACATGTTAGCAAATGTTCCTCCCTTTGAGGTGTGATACGTTTTATTATATCTAATGAAGGTTGTTTTAAAAAGAAAGATGGTAAGCAAGAAAAATAAGATTTATTTTTGTCAACAGAAAAACTAGATTAACTTCTAATAAGAAAACAATAAGTTATGAGTTAGCAATTGGTTAATAAAAAATGGCAAATGATTACTGATGCAAAAATATTCGTGAAACTCTTTCTTATCATGGATCATAATAGCAGGACTAAACCATTTTTATAGCAGTAATTATTTCATTAGTTATATAATTAAATTAAAAAATTTATTTTTAATTATATAATCAATGAGCATTAACAAACAATTCCATTAATTTCACAAATTACCTAATACTCCACCTGTTCCACAAAAACTGTAATTTAAAATTTAATTTTTGTTTAATAAAAGTGTTGTTTTATATTTTTTATATAGTTTTTAAGTTAATAATCTCATGTTTATCCTGATTATTTAATCTGATTAATTATTGTTTTTTATTATAATGTATTTATAAAACATATAATATAAATTTTATATTTTTTTAATTAATGTGTAACATCTCAAAATAACATTTTTGCAAAACAAAAGAGGTATCAATTTTTATTGGTTGACAAAAAAGTCAATTTGAAATTGATTAAGTATTTTATCAAATATATTTAGCGCATTAAATTTATATGATCTAAATTTGAATGATCATGTCAAATAGTAGCTTTCAGCATATTTCAAGTTAAGGATTAACAAAACATCTTTTCATGAACATCATTAACCAATCATCAAACCATCATAATATATTAAACCTTCACCCGTAAATCAATTACTCACACACGGTAAAAATCAGAACAAAAACAACTAAAAACAACTGACAAAAGATAATGAAATGACAAGAGATGTTAAGAAATCTTCATTAAATAATGATCATACATCCAAAAATCCATAAACAATCATAAAGAGATGAGTTTGAACTAAAAGATACAACGATAAATTAAACCTTAGGTTTCTACATGTCTAAAAAAACTATTTCTAAGAAAAAATATTTGAACAGACGGGTCGGATCTTCAGGGTTGATAGAAAATTGATTTGCATCATATCAATATAATTCCTGGTCATTTATTAAAATGTCTGCATTTACCACCTTTTGCTGAATGCCACCTGTTCAGTGTAATCTTTAGTGTGATACTGGTTTTTTTGCATAGGCTTACTCATTTCCAAAGCACATGTCCAATGTGACTCTTTTGAATCTTCAAGGTTTGTTTTATTCACTACAATTTTCTTTCCAATCACGAACTTGGTTTTATTTTTATTATTCCACTATATTTTGGCTCGATTCATGCTCCAAAGTTCTCATCTTATTGGTTTACTATCCAAACCACCTAAGGAAGTAAAACACATGCAAAATACTCTTAGATGTGTTCTAATGCAAATGCAAAGTGAAACAAGTTTTCAAAAGAATAATTAAAAGAGAGAATATCATATGTATATAATGAATGCTTGTTTTGAAACAAGTTATCAAAAGACTAATTAAAAGAGAGAAAGTATTTTGTTTTGGATCTTGTCAATAGACGGTTCATAATCCTAGCGACTCACAATTTTGTGATAAGAAAAACCCTAAGTTAGGAAATTGGTAGTGATCGTGAAGCAATGCCCTCTGCTGTAGCTGCAACTTGAATGCATGAGGCCTTAGTACTTGCCGTAATTTCAATTTGTTAATTCATTTCTTAGTCAATGGATTAATTCTTAAACCTGAAATATGAACAATCTTTTTTATAATTTTCAAAACTCTTTAAAGTAAAAAACCATAATTTTATAATAAAAACTGAGATGAGTTATGTTGGTTACCTACAAAAGGAATGATAACAAATAATGCCCTTAAAAACTGTTTGATTTTGGGGGTGTTATTCAATGTTGAATTTTAATAAAATTAAATCTAACCACAATCACTGTTACTCAACTAAATGATCCTCAATTGTCTTAAAATTCAGTGTTATTAGATTTTATATTTGTAATTCATGTTTAAAATATTTTTAAAGTTCAGTGTAATTCATTAAAACTAAACTTCAAATTACAAAGGTTTTTTTACCAAAAAGTATAATTCACTTGTTACAAAATTTAAAATCAATACATTGGAAAGATAAGAGAGATGGCTTAGATCATAGATAAAAACCACAAACTCCTTTATAAGAATTATGTAAATACTTGCGCTACATCCCAGAGCAAAAAATTTATAAGAATTTGTAAATATTTCAACTTATTTTTATGATGCGACTACTGATAATTTTATATTTTTCTCGCTTGAATAATCGGATTTTTTACCCTAGCGTGAAATATGTTTTATGATTTGTCTTGTTAGTTTATTTACCTCTCCTTTTGACTTAACTTTAATAACACCTAACTTTTTTTGTCTTTAAAAGATGATTTTGTATGTCTCGAATTTGATAGCTAAAGTTTTATGATGTTTGTAGAGTTGTAAGATGTTTTTGTGAATTGTCTTCACCTCACAAATATGCAAAATTTCTGTTTTTAATTGTGTAAATCTAATTCAACTCTATTATCATGAGGTAGAATATAGGTTTTCTAAAGTTATGAATATGTTATAGTTTTGTGTACATATTCTCCCAAAATCTCCTGCTTCATATAAATATATATACTTTGCACGAAACTTACGATTAAAAGGATCAGTTATCAAATTGGCTTCACTTCTTCTACTTCCAAATACTTTTGTCTTCCATTTTTTGGTTTTATATAACTTAAATGTAAGACAAAAGTTATGATTAAACTAATAAAGATCCTGAAATGATTCAACTAACAAACTTTCTATATTTTTATAAAATGTTCATGACTTGTTAAAAATAAAAAAATTTCATAATCCATAAAATACCAAATTTCGTCTAAGACATCCCTACAATAAATACAATTTAAAATTTTAATATAGTATAAGAATATGTAAGCTATACATATAAAATGTTAAATGTTTTAGAATAATGTGCAAGTTATACATATAAAATGTTTAAAAATGATTTTAGAATAGTATGTAAGATATATAGTAAAAAATTTCTTTGAGTAATTTTTAAAATGTTTTTATCCAGTTGCTTCCATCAAAATATGATTTATTCTAATATAAAAAATGTATCCATGTTATTTAGTTTATTAAATTTTCCTCGCACTCATATTTTGGTGTTTATATTCAATATATTTGACAATTATACCATAAAAAGTATTAAAAGTTATTGTTTTCTGCATTATTTGTAGAAAGATTCTTGTTATGCATGAGAATATTTCATTTTGTATATAAAAGTGTTTTAAAATATTTTAAAGAAAAATTGTTTTACTTTATTTTATTTTTCCAAGTTTTTTTTACAAATTTTAAATTTATTTAATATGTTATGATTATTTGTATTCTGAAATATTTATTATTATTAGTTAGTTTCTTTTAATAAACTTATATGTTATTTGGTTATTTTGCTACATGATAGTGAAACTGAGTTAACTAACAAATGTTGTACTTATTATTAGGGAGCGTTTGGGGTCACGTTCAGGTTTGTTTCAGATTTTTTGAATTCTTGAGTTTTTGGGATGAGAGGTCTATATGTCCCATTTGAGTATTTCTCTATTTTGGATCGGGTTCGGTTCGGTACACATCGGGTTTGATTTAGTTATAGTAACACACTTTAAGTCTCATTTTGTATTCAAATACTATTTGAGTTTGTTCAAGTTGTGGTTCAGGTTATCTAATTTATAACTCAAGACCTTTTGATAATTCAGTTTTTAGTGTTTTGATTATATTAGTCTTAAAATAATTGATAACTTTGAATTTATAATTTTAATTTTTGTTATTTAAATTATTATAAGCCTAAATATAATTATTATATTTGAAAGCATAATTATATTTCAAATATTTTGGGTACCCATTCGGTTCTTGGTTTAGTTCAGATTCAGGTTCTGTTATTTGGTTATAAAAATTTATGACCTGTTCAGATATTTTGTCGGTTTTAGATTCGATTTGGTACTATTTTGGGTTGGATATAGTTCGGATATTTGTTTCGGGTATTTTGCTCACTCCTAATTATTAATAAGTGGAAAAAACTGCCTAAATTAACCAATATTATTTTAAAGCTTATGAATTAGGAGGGAGAGTTTATAACTAAACCCGAGATGCAAACCTGAACACGATTAAAAAAAAAAACTCAAATCTGAGCCCGATCCAATCTGTAAAATTACCCGAACGAATTATGTTGTGCGGTGGTTTGGGTATGGGGTATTACCAAAATCCAATTAGATACTAAAAATATTCAAAAAACTAAACCCGAATAAATAACCAAAAATCTGAGTGATTACCGAAATGAATATTTGAAACCTTAAATAAGCAACTCAAATACTCAATTTTATGTTTATTTTTGGTATTTTGTCCTACATTTTCAAGTTTATAAATTGTCTATTATATTTTGATTTTTTAGTTTTTTAGGTAACTTCAGATAGTTAATGAGTATTTTGGGTTAAAATAGTTGAACCAATAAGAAAAAAGAAAAAATCTAAAAAAACCTAAAATAATGGAAACTCAAATAGGAATCTGAACCAAATCCAAACCTAACACAACTCAAACATGAGAGGATCCGATCCAAAATTTAGAAGCACCCAAATGAGATTTACACCACTCATTAAAAAACATGAAAACCCAAAACTACTTTAACTGAATTTGAACAGATACCCAAATCCGATCCAAATCGTTAATATGAACCATATTAAAAATATTATATGTATGTATGTTTTGTTTTGTTTTGATTGGCTTTTCATTTTATCATTTATTGATGTGTTAGTTTTTGTATAAGAGACAATTATATTGATTGGCTCTTCAGTTTTTTGCATTTATTGATGTGTGATCTTCTTATAACACAAAAGATAATGTGTTTACACCTGGAGAGGCACTTGTGTTATTATAGTGTTTGATTCTAGAAATGCTCGGTTTGAAATTGATCTTCTTATGTTTTCTTTTAAAGGCGAGCAAACGAAACTTTTAGCTCGTAATACCATCAATGCTTAACTTCTTAAAGACGTTATCTATTTTAAAAAAGGTTAATGAAAGGGTTCTCTCCAAAACAAAACAAAAAATGTGGTAGAAATGAAAGGTAATTTACCGACACGATAAAGGGCAGGAAGATACTCCTTAGAAGACTCGCAAGAGAGGAGAACCTAAAGCAGATCAACAGATCTACCTCAGAAGAGAGTGGCCGTAGTGGTGGATCCGGAGGGTCTGGGTCCAGCAATTCTGCCTGGAGGTTCCACCTAAGAAGAGTCAATGCTTGGTGGAGAAGTCAAGTCATGATTCATCAATGAAGCAAAAAGATCTCATCGTTGGTTTTGGTGATTCTAATTCTCATGCATCGTTGTTTTGGAGGAAACAACAACAGAGATCTGAAGACAAGGACGAATCTTGATCAGAATGAAGCAAGGAAGGCAGCTGCCTTATTCTCGTGCATGGGACATAAGTATTTTATAAGTTTTTTTTTTTTTTTGGCTTCTAAAGTATTTTATTATTGTTTTTGAACCTGGTATTACACTCAAAACCCGGTTTCGGAGGCAAAAGCCGGCAAGAAACATATTCCCTCCGGACACAAACACTCAAAAGAGACAAGTCAAATTTAAACCAACTTCCATGCTTTAAAAACTGAAGAGCAAGCCCTGAGTAGAGCAAACCATACGGGAGAACAACACTGAACTCTAAAAATAGATAGACACAGGTCAAATAAACTTGATTGTAAACCTGCAAAAATCTCATATCCAAAGAATCATAACACACATTTAGAAGAACCTCACTTATTCGTAGAACATCATGGTGATACCTACATCAGCTCCAACCATAGCGTCACACAAAAGAAATCATATGGATCTTCTCAAAAGAAACGGTAGAACACCTTGGCTTCCAACCAAACAGCCACCACCCAACCAGATTATGAAATCAGAACGAAAGTCAAATTAGTTCTGCAAAAACTTGCATCCAATCCACTGAAGACGACAAGAAGAGACATGAAATACTAGTCGGAACAGGCCACAAGAAACAATAAGAAAACCAAAATAAATCCACCTTCACCGATGCCAAAACCTCCAGAAGTGATATGGATCTACAACCGCTTTTGGTCCAGCAACATCTTCAACACCTTAAACTCCCATCATAACTGAGAAAAAAACTACAAAGCAACAAAAGGCGATTAAAATGAAAAGAAGACCAACACTGACGCTAAAGGAGCCATCGAAAACCGGTCACCAGCAAAGATCTCTTTTTTGAAGACCAATGTTATTTTTTTATTTATTCTGTAAGTATTCTATAAATTCTTACAAATGGTATCATATTTGAAATCCTGTAAATTATAAAATTAAAATCTATTAGAATAAAATTGAAATCTATGATTAAATAACATCTCATAAATAATTTTGAAACATCTTTGTATATTGAATCATTTCAAATGAATTTCAATACAGTTTTGAGAGTAAATTATGAAAAAAAAATTTAAGGTATTTTGTGTAGATTTTAGAATTTACACACATAAATTATTTAAAATGATATAACATTTCAAAATTTGTTGATTATAAAACCTATAGAACAGAGTTTAAAATCCATGATGAATAATACCTATTTTTTTTTTAAATATATGATACATTGGAAAGAAATGTAATAACACGTTAAGCAATTTCTAAACAACAATTTAATTTCAAATTAAAATCCATTCCCATAGGTTAACGCATTAAAAATGGTTAAAATCCTAAGTTAATTGATGGTTAAAAGTATAACTATTTTTTATTTTAACTTACAGTACTCAAGATATATTATTTTAATCTAAGCTTCTCATATATTCATATGGTTCTCCTAAATCTACATAGATTCCTTTCAGTTTAGATATCCGGATCATTTGTATGCACACATATATTTTTTTCAATTTATTTTCTCATAAAATACAAATAAAATGTTTTAAACATAGATCTCATAAGAGTCACAAGTCTAAAATTAAATAAAGAAATTAAAAAATAGTTGCCGTGGAAGTACAAACGCCACCAAATCAACATCGAGTGTGGATAAAACGTGTTCTCCACCCGCCAATCAAATTTCATCAAAATCTCAAAACTCTCAATCTCTCCATTTCCAATTTCTCACACATCTTTTTAAGATTTCCATCCAATCAAAATCCTCCAATTTCTACCCAACTTGTACCAAACCGGTTAGACCCGACCCATACTGACCTTTTCCATTTGATTTTTCAATCTTCGATCATATTCTCAAGTCTCAACGATCTCCTTCTTCCACATCGGACCCATCCCTCTCTGTCTCTCTGCTCGATTCCTGACCTGGGTTTTGTAGACAAAGAGAGGGAAAAGCGCGATCGAGATTGGGTTTCTATGGCGGTTTCGAGTGCCTTCGTTGGTTGCCCAAAGCTTGAGACTTTGTTGAATCACCATAATCTGTCTTCTTCTTCATCTACTTCGCAGACGCCATTGGGTCTCATTGGTGTTCGTGCTCGTCCGAGGAACAATAGAACCAGGCGTGGTCTGATCCAGAGAGCACGTTGCGAGCTTTCTGCTTCTGATTCTGCGCCTAATGCCGCAAGCATCTCAGCTCTCGAACAACTCAAGAACTCTGCAGCTGATAGTAATATTTATATCCCTATCTCTCTTTCCTGGGTTTGTGTTGAAGTTCCGATTCCAATTTTATGGATTTCTTTTGAAATTTATGATTAGTTTTTGTTGACCCTTTGAGAATTTTTGAATGAAGATTTGTTAGCTACTCAAGTTTGAATCTTTTTGTGGGTCAAATGACTTTCATTTTTAAAGTTTGAACCTTTTAATGATGTGATTGTGAAGCGGATTTGTTCATTTTCTTTGCTGTTCTAACTCTCTTTTGTGGTTATCAGGATATACAAAGGAAAGGAGTAGCATTGTGGTGATTGGACTTAGCATTCACACAGCTCCTGTTGAGATGCGTGAGAAGCTTGCTATTCCAGAAGCTGAATGGCCACGAGCTATTGGCGAATTGTGCGGTTTGAATCATATCGAAGAGGCTGCTGTACTTAGTACCTGCAACCGTATGGAGATATATGTGTTGGCTCTGTCTCAGCATCGTGGAGTTAAAGAAGTCACTGAATGGATGTCAAAGGTGCCTCTTAAGCTTGTTATTGTTCTTCCTGTGGTACTTTGGATTGGTTTTACTTCTATTGTTGAGTGTGGTTAATGCTGTAAAACACGTTAAGAGTGTCTTTGTTAGCCTAAAAATTACGCTGATTGAAGTTGTATGTTTGCATATGAAACAAACGTCTGTTTTATTCAATCTGTTTCTCTTGGCTGTGTTACAATCAGTAGCAAGTGTTAACAAATACTGTTTTTTTTGTCAGACGAGTGGGATCCCAGTTTCAGAGATTTGTCAGCACCGTTTTCTTCTGTACAACAAGGACGCTACGCAGCATATATTCGAAGTCTCAGCTGGTCTTGACTCTCTTGTCCTAGGAGAAGGTCAGATCCTTGCTCAGGTGAAACAAGTCGTTAAAGTTGGTCAAGGAGTGAATGGTTTTGGGAGGAACATCAGCGGGCTGTTTAAACACGCGATAACGGTTGGGAAGCGTGTCAGAACAGAGACAAACATTGCTGCTGGAGCTGTTTCGGTCAGCTCAGCCGCTGTCGAACTAGCTCTGATGAAGCTTCCGGAATCTTCACACGCATCCGCGAGAATGCTGATCATTGGTGCAGGGAAAATGGGGAAGCTTGTGATAAAGCATTTGGTAGCCAAGGGTTGCACAAAAATGGTGGTGGTCAATAGAAGTGAAGAGAGAGTTGCAGCCATCCGTGAGGATATCCCTGGTGTTGAGATTTTGTATCGACCTCTTGATGAGATGCTAGCTTCTGCTGGAGAAGCGGATGTTGTGTTTACCAGCACAGCCTCTGAGACGCCATTGTTCTTGAAGGAACACGTTGAGACTCTTCCTCCTGCTTGTCCGGAGATTGGAGGAGTGAGGCTTTTTGTTGACATCTCTGTTCCGAGAAATGTTGGGTCATGTGTTAATGAAGTCGAAACCGCACGGGTTTACAATGTGGACGACCTCAAGGAAGTAGTTGCCGCCAACAAAGAAGACAGGTTGAGGAAAGCGATGGAAGCTCAGACCATAATCGCAGAGGAATCAAACCAGTTTGAAGCATGGAGAGATTCATTGGAGACGGTTCCTACGATCAAGAAATTAAGAGCTTATGCAGAGAGAATCAGAATGGCAGAGCTCGAGAAGTGCATGTCCAAAATGGGAGATGACATCAACAAGAAAACGACGAGAGCGGTTGATGACTTAAGCAGAGGTATTGTGAACAGATTCTTACATGGTCCAATGCAGCATTTGAGATGTGATGGGAGTGACAGTAGAACGCTGAGCGAGACCCTTGAGAATATGCATGCTTTGAACAGAATGTACGGTCTCGAGAAGGACATTTTGGAGGAGAAGCTTAAGGCGATGACATCGGGACAACAAAAGTAAAAGATAAGAAAGAAGACGTTCCATCATCTCTTTTGACAGACAAGATTACATCGAACTGGCTTCCCTGCAAACCTGAGTAAATTGCATATATCCTTAAGCTGAGGATCTATATGATTCATTTGATTTGTGTACAAGAGACGGTTTCTTTGGCTAACATATTATGTCGTCTAAGTGTAAGTGTTTGTGAAACTAAGCGAGCTCTGTTGCAAGTTTTTTGCTTCATAGACTTGAGTGTAACGGTATTGATCCAAGTACTGTTACTCATTTGTAATATATAAACTTTGGTTCATGCAGTATAGAGAAATGTTTTTTTTATTTTGTTTATTTGGTGCAACTTTAATAACAATAACCATCGGATCCCAAATATATGTATTTGCGGGTACGGGAAACAGCTGATTTGTTCTATTTGCGAAGATAGTATTAAAGACTCCAACTTTTTGTACCATCTTTGTTCGTGCCGTGCATAATTACCACTCAAATTTTTTTTATTCAAACCCCTTGATCAACCACTTGGTAGGAATATGAATGATTGAATCACTCTACAATATTTCACCTCTGGTAGATATCATTCTTTAGTTATATATGCTCGTAATCTTAGCTTGATCCTAGTTTTACTGATGAAATTAGTTCCAAACAGTTCATGCATGCTAGTGTTGATAAATAGTTTGTTTGATCCACATTCCTAACCTTTTTGTATATGCTGAGTACAATTGTTTATTTCTTTATCATTTTACCTCTTTTTTATAGCATAAAATGATTACAAAATGTTATTTTTGTTTGCATAATTTAATGTTTTGTTTTTGTAAATACGAAAATGATTGCAAATATTTGAAAATGACATTTATAATTATGACATGGATTCGAAAGATATTAAAGTTACTAGGACAAAAAAAAAATATAGTTATTGACACTAGACTGAATAAAGTTCAAGAACAGAATCTAAATTATATAAAAACCAAAATATAATAAATTCTAATAACTAAATTTGGCCAAAAAAGAATGTAACAGCA
Organism: Streptanthus diversifolius; assembly: GCA_039880935.1. Classification (NCBI taxonomy): domain Eukaryota; kingdom Viridiplantae; phylum Streptophyta; class Magnoliopsida; order Brassicales; family Brassicaceae; genus Streptanthus; species Streptanthus diversifolius. The sequence continues at coordinate 2,519,351 of JAXGFM010000007.1, forward strand.
AAACAAAAAATCTGACATATATCAATACTAATCATCTTCTTTTGTAACAGAGCAAAACCTCTTGTTTGCAAGTTGCAACCCTGTAATTAATACATGAAAGACAGAATAGAGTAAGAACATGAAAAGCACATAATTCCTAGGGATAAATAAGGTAAGAAATTAGTAAAACAAATGGCCAAATAAAACGTAAAACAATACTTCCAATGATTTGTAATCAAATACACACAGGATAAAAACATATAACAATACTTAAAATGATTTGTAATCAATAAACGAAAATAATATCGGTTTATAGAAACGTTCACCTCCATAAACTGCTATTTATCTCCATCTAATAACAAATATAATACAACTATCATCTCGGGGGAAAAAAATGAATTATGTGATAAAAAATTAGTGACAGTCAACTTTTAGGGTTTCTGTTACGTTTTGACGGCCTTTAACAATGGTCTCCCATGTCCGTTCACTCGGCCCATGCCTTATCCGATAGTCGAGTTATTACACTTTCCCTCGACATCCTCTCATTTTTTTTTTTTTAAAATTCTTAATAGTTTAAGTTTATTCAACAATTCAATCTATTTTTGAATCTTAGAACCTCATCAATTATGCTCATCTTAGAAGGTTTTTTTTTTGGGTTTTCTAATTTATTTATCTTTCCTGTTATTCACAAAATAAAAATAAGAATTGTATTTTGACTATTTTCCTAAATATATGATTGTCTATAGGACCGAACTGTCTGATCGTACCTGCTGGATCGTTACAACTAATCTTACTGATTTCAATTTACATTAAAACATTGATCCAATATCAACCCTTTAAACCAAAAAATATTGCAAAAAATTGGTGATTCAGATTCACAAAGAACTTACAGTTTGATAATAGTTTTTTCGCCGCAAGTATTTATTCTTTATTAAGGCATGTATGATGAACACATCCATAATAAGTTTTTGCAGCTCTTATTTCTCTTGATTCTTGATTAAACGAGGAACCCGAAATCATCTGTCTGCTACTTCGTTTTTAATTCAAAACCACAATTGATAGGCTTATTAAGACCTGGGCGCTCGCGTACTCGATCGGTTTCGGTTCGGGTAATTCGGTTTTTTGATTTTTTGGATTTAGAGAATAGGAACCGTTTGGGTATTTTTATTTTCCGTTCGGGTTTGGTTCGGTTCCACACAAATTAGGGTCGGGTCCATGTACCCATAATATATCTAAAAAATAAAAATTAATTAAACTTAAATAAAAATTGTTTAAATTTTGACAAATGTAACTTACATTTTTTAGATATTTTAAATTTTTTTTAATGTTTTAATTATTTTAATCGTAAATTAACTAATAAATTTAAATTTATTATTATAATTTAGGTATTTAAATTATTATAAACCTAAATATAATTAATATATTTGAAAATATAATTATATTTCAAAAATTTTGGGTACCCATTCAGTTCTCGGTTTGATTCGGATTCAAGTTCGGTTTTTTGGATATAAGAGTTTAGGACCCATTCGTTTATTTGTCAATTCTAAATTCGGTTTGGTACTACTTTTTGGATCAGATTCGGTTCGGTTTTTCGAGTCCAGTTATTTTGCCCAGACCTACTTATTACTAGGTGAATTGATATTTTGAACCACAATGTCTTCTCTACAATTCTTTATCAATTGCATAACTTCAAGCAGCTCTTGATTTGGGTAATGTCCAAACTCGGCCATCATAAATTCATAATCCTCCTTGTGACTGGGAGGTAATCGTAGCCTGGCTTCCTCAAACCTCTCTCAATCGAGTAAATCAATAGAAAACAAATTTGAACCAACCGGTGTTAACCACAAACTGTGTAGTCGAACCAAAAAAGAGAAATGAACAACATATACACATAAGTAGCAACAGATCATCTCCGCGCTGATGGTTTGGACTTCTACGTCCCAAACTGTTCATGTCAGATTGTATGTATATATTGCTTATATTCTCATTTCTGATGCGACTCCACAGTCTGGGGTATGGGTTTTGGTTAATACCAGTTGGTTCAATTGTTTTTCAATTGGTTTACTCTAAAGATTGTAAAACGTTTTAATTTTACATTAACCCAAAATAGATCCTAATTATTAAAAAGAGGCACGAAAATCTCAAAAAGCCATAAAAGACAATTCTACATCATATTTGCAAAGTGGGTCCTTGACGAATAACGTACATAACCTTCACATATAACACTTGTTCACCCATAAATTAATAGTTATCTTGTAGCATGAGTAAGCATTAGCTAATTAATTTAATAAATAAAAAATTGCATTTAAGTTGATACTTAACATTTTAGTTAAAGTTAGCCAGCAAAGTGACAACAAATCATGTGGACCCCTTTGACTAGTATATAAAATTTGGTATTACCATAAACAAAACATAATACACAGAAAACAAAGAAAGAAAAAAATCATTTACAATCGTCATGGGGAGAAAAAGGTTGGACCTAACTTACATTTCCGATGGCACGGCAAGGGAAGCATCTTTCAACTCTAGGAAGGAAGAATTGATGCAGAAACTCGAGGAGATCAGTGTTCTTTGCGACGTTGAGGTGTGTGCGGTCATCTTCAAACAATCCAACTCAATTCCAGAGGTATGGCCATCAAACTCAGGGGTGAAACAAATATTAGACAAGTTTGAGATGTTGACAGAGAGGGAGAAGAAATTTAGATCGGTGAACCATGAAGAATTTCTCAAGCAAGAAATCGAAAAAGCCAGAAGGAAAAGTAAACAACTGAGTGAGGAAAACAAGGAGACTTACATGAAGGATCTCATGTTCCGGTGTCTTAATGGGAACATGGGAGATTTGAGTTTGAACGATAGTGATCGTCAAGACTTGTGTAATTTCATTGATCAATATGTTAAGAATCTTATTCATCATAAAAACATAACCTTAAACAATGTTGAAATCGGTGAATCTTCCTCAATGGCTATGGCTGGGAACATGTCACCAACCGCTATGACCGCGGTCATGGAACCACCGGCTATGGCTGAAGCAGGTTCCTCTTCCTCTATGGACCCCACAATCCTTCACTCTCCTGAACTAACCGACGTGTTGCAGAACATAATCTCTTCAGACCAGAGAGTAGAGCATGATAATTCTGACGGAAGTGTTCCCCAAACAAGTAGTAACCAAGAAGTGTATATTCCGGTTATGAATCAGGTTAGTGCTTGTGATTAACATCCATTTATTGTTAAACCATTATCAATATCAACAACAATATATTATTCCAGGATGAATTTCACAATCTGAATCAAAATCAAAATATGCAACAAGGATGGGTTGAAGAAATGATTAAAATTGGTGAGCAAACAGGTTTTCCTTGGATGGAAGACAACCACTTCGTCGACGCAGACGCTAATGCCAGTAATGTTATGTTTACTGATATTCAGTGACTAATCTTTGATTTGATATTTCTTGTCTTTTTATTAAGTTTGAGTCTTCAAATTAATGTTTTCTCTATCATGTGAGGAAAAATTAATTAACAGTTATGAGTTTTGATTCAGAGTCTAGAATCATTTGGTGTTCTTTGTATTCTAAATAGGATCTTTTTAATTCAACAAAATTCTATTTAAAATTATATATTTTTCTGGCGCATGGAATAGAGGATCGTCAAAATTGTTTTCTTTTTCATTTTGTTATTTGCAAATTTTATACAAATAAAAAAACGTATATAGAATATGAAGTAGAATATAAAAGTGTATTAGGGTTTTATAAAAACGATGCGATTGTTTAATCTTAAAGGTTGCTGAGTTCCTATTTTATTAATACTACGCCAATACGCGCGGTTTAATTTATCCTATTTACTATATATTATAAATTTTTAGTATCAAATTTTCAGTTAGTACTTTTCTCTTAACATTGACAAATCAACATACATGAACAAACAAAAAATATGATGCATTGTTCATGTTTTCTTTGTTTGGCATGTACTCTCTTCTCGTTTTGGCATCTCTATATGTTTTACGTGTATATAAATCGGCAAATGTGAGACTTATAAGAAGAGGCTTGAGCTGAGTATTAAGCTAATAGTTCATGTGGACACGAGAATTTAGTATTTCAGTTTCATCCTGGTAACTTACAAGCCATATTGAGCGGTCTCCTTAGATTTTGACCTCTACGAATGCTTCTTCTCATCATTCTCATCTTTAATATCTTAGCTGAATTCAGCTAAGAATTTGATGAGCTGACTTAACCTCTACGAAAGGTTCATCAAATTCTTCTACTTGAACATAAATTTGATCGGTAGGCCTCACACAATGATTCAAAGACTGCATACAACTCAAAATCGGACTATAATATATAAATTTTGTAGTGTTACATCCTAATTAATGATAACCGCAATATCAACATCACACACACAAAAAAAACTAACACATGATAAAATTGATAAGCAGATCATATCCTTTCTGATTCGTATCTCATCAGATAAGGCTTACCGTCAAAAGCCAAAGATAAAAACAAAGCTCGATATTCTCTCTCTCTTGTTCTTGTTTGACGATTTTAGCAGAGTAGAAGAGAGAAAAATACGAACAAAATTTGTATCGATGCTAGATATTAAGTAATCACAATAGTTTTTAAAAAAACACCTCATCTATCTTAACAAAAAGATCAGCATAACACTACAATTTCCATCACAAAATATGCTTAAATCGCTTCTACATTTGGTTGACTAAGACCTGATGATTGTGTAAGATCTTCTGCACCTTGAACAATAACTCTTCCTCTTTTAGGTGAAAATAATGATGAAACTGTTGCGTTTTGTTGTATTTTTTTTTTTTTGTTGTATTCTTGCAAGTTTTTTTGTTGTGACCTGTGACACCACATTTGCTGTATATAGTGTATGTCTACGAATAGAAAAAAGTTTTTCAAAACATAATAAAACAAATAAAGAAAAAAGTTTTTTACCATCTGAATTTTTGGTTTTTTTTTGCTATGTTCTTGCCTTTTCATAGCAGTCTTTCCATTTACAAACCATGAACCAGTCACTAACAAATGACTATTGTTTATTTTTTTACTATCTTCCCTAAGTGCTTTGATGATATGAGCACATGGAATTACACTTACCTCATATTGCCTGCAACTCATTGTAATTGATGAAAACAGCCATGAATGCAATAAGAATCAATAAAATCAGAGATAACACACCTGCAAGCACATAAAAGAGTACTCTTGACAGTAACTCGGTATTTTCTCTTTCCATGGTCTACTTCATACGAACCTTTTCCATTCGGACAAATCTAACAGTCATAAGCAACGCACTTCCGAAGCTCAAGTTCAGCCTTCACGCGAGGTGTTAAGTAATTTTTACACTATGATATCTCATCTCTCTTCCTTTTTTTTTTAGCTGCATGATATAACGGCGTATGAACTCCAGCAATACAAACAAACGTTTATAATGCTCAAGGGTTATCACATTATTGAAACTTTCATACATATTATTTTCATTCACATCTGATATGATATGTTCTTGAAAAAGGCTATTCAGTGACAAATGTTGCAATACTACTCATTAACAACAGGTGGAGTATTAGAAAGTATTATTTCAAATATTTAAGAAGAGATGCATAACCTGGACCAATGTCTCGCATACTTGTGGATATCTTCATGAACATCCGGTATTGTTTTCTTCATCTCCTCAAGCTCATTCTCAAATTCACGTGTGTTACAGGCACGGCAAAGCTTCCAAAATGCAGTTACAAATAGAGATGAATCACCATGATTCTTCTTCAAATTGGACAAAATATGCCAAGCACACATTCTGTGCAAAGTACGGGCCAGACGGGTTGGGACATCTTGTCATTAAGGTTTCGACCAATAGTAGTTAATAACTGACTTTTCATTCGGCCATTCAGATGTGTTCCATCAAGGTGAATGATGCCTACAAGTTTTTTTTCAACCATATTTTAGAAACAAGCATAAGACTTCTCAAACACTTGTGGTTTTGTTCTAATTTTTATTGTGGATCATGGATTAGACTCTCGCAGCTAAATGACATAGTCAAACATTCTCCTTAATTGCTCTGTGTACTGATCTTCAAGTGTTTGTCTATATATCTCACGAGCTCTTTGACATTTGTCTATCGACATGTTGATTCGATATGCTTTTAATTTCCCTTTGATTACACGGCGAGTCATTGGGCATATTTTAAACTCATTGACATAATCAGCTGTAATTTTCCTTGCAGTATATAACTTCACTTTCTCGCTCCATGAACATTCATGTTCGTCATGATATGTTCGAACCACAAATTTTCCATTATTCACTGACATAATCCTTTGAATTCGTTGTCGGACTTTCCTACATGATATTTTTTGTTAAGTAACTGAGAAAGTTATATTCATGTTAAAAATTCAAATCTTACTAAATATTAAAGATATCTATAATTAGTTTTATTGTATAGATGATATGATGATTCAAATGTTCAATAAAATATATGAACAAAAATGATAAGAGGGAAATTATAATTACTATAAATATTGTCACACATATATATATATACAGTTTCCTTTTCTAAATATTGTCATTTTTATTTTATTATAACCTTTGTTTTTAAGACTTTTGGTGACTTATAATATATTTTTAATTTATGAAAAAGTTGTTCGATATTCTGTTATGATCGTTTGTGTCAGTCGAAAGTGTTTAGAATTGGTTTAAGGATAAATGAGCGTAAAGTACGTATTCATCTTCTGGGGTATGATGTGAAACCTTTTGTATGGATCTTCATGATGTATGTCGGTTTCATGGGTACAAGCATAGATGAGAGAGATTCAGACACGTAGCCATATTTGATGGGTACGAGCATATATGTTTAAAGAAAATACTTATCTTTACCCTTTTTGGAGATTCATCCCTATCTGGAGGTCATCCTCCTCTCCTTAGCATCTCTCTCCTCTATGTATATAGTGGGTGGTTGACAATCTATATCACGAATTAGCTTTTCATTTTCTGAGTTTTCACATCGCTCATCATTAACTAGGATTAGTAGCCAAACTTGAATACAGCCTAGGCTCATGATGTCTCCAATGGTTTCACGGCGTGACCATTGTATCAGTCCTCAAGTGTTGCCTTCTTTCTAAAGGTTAGGTGACCCCTAGGTTGGACTTTCTGTATATGTGTTGTCGTGAGTCTGGTCTAAACAAAATCAGTCCCAATAATTTTTTTAAAAAATTTAATTTTCTTGTTTTTTAAATATTTTTAGATGAATTATTTTTTAGGAGAAATTATGTTATTTTTAAAAAAATACTTTCATTTGTTTTAAATAAAACAGTTTATTTAGAATAGCTTTATAATCAACTTTTCAACTTTTAATCTCAACCAAATTGACTTTGATTTTGAGCCCATCCTTCATACACACCTTACACCTCAATCAAATAGGAAGACAAGGTGAAGGTAAAGAGCAAGAACTTTACCAAAAGAAACTATTATGACTAAGAATTTGAAGATAGAAATCGATTTAGGGTTTTGAAGAAAAAGAAGATAAAACTTTCGATTTGGGTTAAAAATGACAAATTAAGGAGGTATTAATTAAAACTTAAACATACCGTTTAGTAACTAAACAGTCATTAACAAAGACTTAACGATTGATTTTAGTAAAGTCTAAAATGGTTCGATCAACAAAATTTAATCTTTATTTGTGTGCCGTCAAAGTTCAGGACTAAAATGATGTATTTGAAAATTTATAGTTTTTTGGCTTAAATTGGTAGTTCACGCTTTTTGATGTTTTTCTATAAATTGGCATGAAGTGCTTGTTGTCATTCATCTCTAATTGTTCATATAATTAATAAATATCCAACAATGTTTGTGATTATGTGTATAACATTTACAGTGTTTTATATTTTTCAAAGTATATGTTTAGTCTAATTACTTTTAATAAAATGGTTAGAATTGCTTTATATTTTAATGATATTTTAAATAATATAACAAAAAACAAATAAAAATATTTACTAAGTTCATTTTTTTCTATTTTCGATGAAGTCTATCGAATCATTTGCTCTTGTTTTATTCTAGTTCAATGCAAGAATTCATGTTGTGTTTAGGCTATTGAGACTATTTGCTTTTATCGATTCAAAGATATGTTTTAGGTCTAGATGAAAGATTTTAGCTTTTGTTTTGGAATTAATCTCTATTTGTATGTGGTTTTTCTTGTTTAAGCTTGTGATTTCTCTTTTTCGGTTTGGCTTCAAAGATTTTAACGTGTTCTACTGACTAATTTATCTTAATATTCTATTTTACAAAATATTATCATATAATTCAGATGACAAAAAGAATCATATTGATTGGTTTATCTATTCAGTTGAACTATACTATTCATAAAATAACTCAAACCAAATATGCATGGTTGGACTTGTATAAATTAATAATCGATAAATTAATATACATTATAAAATAATATATTTTCAGAACAAAAATAGATTAGCAATTACGAGAGAGGAGATGTATGGATGGGAGCAATGAATATTTGTAAGAGTCTTTCACCATTACAATACAAGCACTGATTTGGATTACGGAGTGTATGATTGCGTAATGTACATATTAATCTTCTGGGGTATGATGTATGATGTGAAACCTTTTGTACGGATCTTCATGTTGTATGTCGGTCTGATGGATACAACTTTAAATACATATATATATATATTATTGCTCCAATAAATAAGTATTTTGAAAATACGATGGTAATGTCGAATAAAATCAAGATGCATAAACATTCAAATCATGTACTGGATTTTTAAACATGATATGTGCAAATCTTAATAATCAAATACATATTATAGCTCTGATACCACTTTTTGAAATAAATAAAAAAATTATGAAAACAATCTTAAAATACTTTTATGTATTTCCGAAAATCACAACTTATTTGATTAACAAAGATTAAAATATTATTATATGGATAATATATGAATTAATAGTAAAACTTGATGAATTTTGCGAAATGATAATGACAATCACTAATCGAAGATTAGAACTTAAAAATCTGAGATATTCCTCAACTAAATCTTCTTTATATCTCTAAGAAATCTTTATGTTTTTTTTTTCTTTATGAGTAGGTGGAATACTCTTTAATTTAATGTCTTGAGGATCTTAACCATGTATTTTTTTTATATAGAATAAAAATAAGAATCCCATAAGTACTATATTTTAAACTCTTGATATTCCATTTATTCATCGTAAACATAATTTAATTAGTTCAAACATGAGAAATGAGAACCATGCTCCTGTATCAACAAGGCCGTGATGATGCCAACCGCGAATTCTCAATTTACTTCTATCTACCCAACAAAAAGATGGATTAAATAATCTTAAGTAGAGAATAACATCTACTCATGGATTCTTGGACAGTCACATTTCGAGATACATAAATCAAGTTGGTAAATTCAGAATTCCAAAGTTTAAGATCAAATTCGGGTTTGAAGCTTCAAAGATTTTTGATGATTTTGAGGTTATTGTGACATTGTACCAAAAACCTTTGATTGAAATAGATGAAGAAGGTATTGAAGATGTGGTTGCTACTACCCTGTGTTACACTACTACCAGCAGCGCTTTGTACCAAGAAAATATATTTCGTGGCAGATCATCCTTTTCTTTTCTTGATTAGAGAAGACAAAACTGGAACAATTTTGTTTGTTGGTCAAATCTTCGATCCTTCTGAATCTTCATAGGCTCCCAATGGTAAAACTAGTTAATTTGGTTTATCTCTTATTTCTGTTTTTCATTTTATCTTTGCTTCAGCAACATAACTTGATTTGGTTTTCCTACTTGTAAAGAACCAATCAGCCATATTCTCATCTTGCTCCCACTGGTCACCGGTCGCCGTTTAATGAAACAAATGAACAAAATTTTATTTGAGAGATTGGATAAATAGAAAATAGGAATAAAAGTGGTTTCACTTGTTCCTCATCAAATTTGAAAAATCAAATATTGTTTCATTAATTCATCAATATAAGAGGAAAAATGAGGAATATGGTGAGACCCATATGTCAAAGATTTAACGAATATTTCATCTTAATTGGTACAAATTTGAGAAACAAAGAATTCATCATTTTTTGTTAAATAGTAAGCAAATGACTTAGTTGTAATGGGTATTATCCAAAGAAAAATGTTTGTGTTCTTGGCTATTATCCAAAGAAATTGAAATTAGAAAATATGTTGCCCAAAATAATATAAGATATTTTCTTATTTATTCGTGCATCAGTTATTTACTATTTTACCAAAGGACAGATCTGTTTGATATTATCCATGGATTATTTGGTTTTTGTGTAAAAGTAGAAATGACAAAGTTTACAAGAATATGAATTGAAATCCACAGAAAATTCTTTGCATGGTAGAAACATAATGGATATCTTTGGACAAATTAAAGGATATAGAGAAAGGAAAAAATAATAATCAACTACTCCCTAAATTGGGTACAATACATCAACATATGTGTTGATGTAAATTAGATGAATTTTGGAAGAGGAACAAATTTTTTTTTTCAGTCAATGATGAATTTGCAATAAACAAGGAATGAATGATATGTTAATCAGAGCTCATAACATTTGATATAGTCAACATTTGATATAGTCAATTCTCACTACATGCAGAATTGGAGTCACTCACGTGAGCAATGAAATGTATGATTGAGATGCAAAGAGTAGAAGTGGTCTTCAAAACTGATTGTATTGTTGTTCTGAAAATTGTGTATTCGCCGGAAGAGTGACATACCTTCACAATTCATTTGGAAAAGTATTCCATGTTGAAGGAGCATTTCTAGGTTCTAAAGTTTATATATATTCTATGTGCGAGAAATACAAGAACATATAATAATCTTGCATAGAATATCAGAAGATTTCCTTTCGCCATAGTATACATACACTCCATATCACCCGGGTCGATATCTAATCCAATATAATAGTTTTATAGTTATTTTGTTGCAAAAAAATTTAAAAAAATAAGAAATCTTTTACATAAAATAAGGTATTAGGTGCTTTATCTTTAATGTAGTAATTGGCTAGAGATTTTTTTTCAGAAAATTTAAATACCAAAATTAGGAGTGACTTGGGAGACGAAACAGTAAATCTTATAATTTTTTTAATTTTGTTAGATTATTTACTTTTTTAACTGAAGTTGAAATGCAAATGAATGACCAATGAACGAAATTTGACTAAAAGAATCCTTAAAACTGGTTACCTCTCTCATCAACTTGATTCGAGTCCGAAGAGACACAATTGAAACCATCGACCTTACGGTACACCTTAGGGCACTAGATCAGAACTACCCTCTCTCAACCCGTCACCAGTCACACATGGTCATTCATCAGACCAGCAAAACAAAACAGTCTCTCTCTCTCTCTCTCTCTCTCTCTCTCTCTCTCTCTAGCGATCACACTTCACAACTTTGCTGGATCGGATCTTTCGTCTATGGAAGGAGCTCTATAATCTCTAACTCTCCGGGAATTCTGATTGATTTTCCGATTAGGGTTTTTATGTTTTGTTTTCTCTCGTGGACTCAAGAACGAAAAAATGGTGTTTTGCTTGGAAATCGTTTGGTTTAGTGCCGCCGGCGGGTGAAACTCGTCTCTCCTAGTGGGAATTAGCAGTTTATACGGCGGAAGTGAGCTCTCTCTGCGGCGATGGAGATGGCGGCTTCACCTGCTAAGTTCTTCTTCGGGTTCCTGATTGTTTCCATCGTCTTGTGGATGATCTTCATGTGAGTCATTCGCCCTTTTCCTTCCTCTTTCAGTTTCTGTTCTCTGCCTGAAATTCTGGAGTTGATTACTAATTCTAGTGATGAATTTAGTTCATCTAGTTCGAGATAAATGGTTGATTGGATGCACATTTTCTAATTTTGTTCAAGAGCTTGCCTAAATAGCTGATTACAAGTGTTTCCTCGATTCAGTATATGTTGCTTGCTGCTGGACGTTGATTCTTATTCTTTCCACTAATCTACTTGATATAGTGGTGAGTTTGAAGCTTTTTTTTTTTTTCATTTTGACTCTCCAGACTTTGTTCAAGATTCTTTGCCTGGATTCTTAGCCGAGTGCTGGGAGCATCTGTTGTGTTCCGTGTTGGCGGTTGGAAATGCCTCAGAGATGTCGTCGTGAAGTTTAAAAAGGTGAGTCCCGAAAATTCTGTAACCTTTTCATTAAAGCACTATTGTCAAGGGAAAAAAAACTGCTTCTATAGAAGCTTGAATCAGATCAATGTAGCTAAGAAAGAATGTTTATGTAGAAGTCTTATGTAGTTTTATTTCATCTGTGATTTTTACATTATGTCCTTGCTAGTGCTATGGTAGTATCATTTTTTTTCTTTTTTTTGCACTATTGATTGTGTTTCTACTTGGACTGTTTCTGTAGAAGACCAATGTCGTTTTATTTCATCTGTAAATTTACAATTTGTACCAGTCTTGTTAATGCTGTGGTAGTATCAATTTTTTTGCATGATTGATTGTGTTTTTACTTGGACAATAGTTCGTTGCTAATGTTTTTTTTGAGACAGGAAAGTTTATCTCGAAGGTGATTTGCTTCTGGTTTGAGTGTTTTTCCAGGGTGCTATTGAGTCGGTGTCTGCTGGTGAAATTAAACTAAGCTTGCGACAGTCCTTGGTCAAACTCGGCGTTGGTTTTCTTTCTAGAGATCCAAAAGTGCAAGTCTTGATATGTGATCTTGAAGTTGTAATGAGGTCATCGACTTCAACAAAAAATGTACCGAAAGCCAAAAGTCAGAAACCTCGTACTTCAGGCAGGGGAAAGTGGATGGTGGTGGCTAATATTGCAAGGTTTCTTTCGGTTTCGGTCGCAGATATGGTTGTCAAGGTAATTGGTTTGATTTTACCTTCTTTCTTCATATACAATACGGAGATTTGATTGTTTTTTAGTAGAGTTATCGACGGAAACAATTTCATAACAATCTATGTGAAATGCAGACCCGAAAGGCAATACTGGAAGTCAAGGAGCTGAAGTTGGATATATCGAAAGATGGTGGGACAAAGCCAAATCTGTATGTAAAGCTGCATGTAATACCGATTCTGGTTCACTTATGTGAATCACGCATGATTTATGATCAGTCCTCTAGCTCAAGCTTTGAAAGGTGTACTGCTTCCCAAACGACCTCTTCCATATCAGACAGATCATCTGCTGCTTTATTTTGTGATGAGCTCTCTCTTTCTACCGAATTTGGACATGACAGGTACCTCCCTATATGAATTACATTTGTAGACTGTTTTGGGAAACTTGCACTGTCTAAATTGCTCTGTGACCTTTAAGATGTATGTGCCCTTATGTTTCAGAAGATAAGTCTTTACTCAATCAGTGGTTGCTCACTTTTTGTTATTGTTTTTCTGAATATAGGGCTGTAGGTATTGTTTTACGAAATGTGGAAATTGTATCTGGAGATATAACTCTGACTTTTGATGAGGATTCGTTTCCCAAGAGCAAACAATCATCATGTACTGTTCATTCAGATGAAGTTGTAACGTCAACTACTGCTGCTTCATCTGCCAAGAAATCTCCTAAAGAGCATCAACTGGTGGCAGCACTCGCAAAATATTCTTCGTCTTTTCCTGAAATGGTTAGTTGGCATAATGAAAATTGACTTGGCCAATGATTTTACGTTTCTTCTGTGAGTCTGCATTATTGAAAAGATTAATCTGATACAGAAAGTAAAGTCATTGTTTTTAACTAAGCTCTACTGATGGTTTGGTCTTGCTGACCAGGTTTCATTCAAATTACCCAAACTGGATGTGAGATGTGTCAACCGAGAACATGATCTTGTTGGTGAGAATAACATCACAGGAATTCAACTAAGGAGTGTTAAATCAAAATCTTTTGAAGACACAGGGGAGAGTACACGTCTCGATGTTCAGATGGAACTCAGTGAGATTCATGTATGATTGAGTAAGCTCTTTCAGATTTATAATTTCCAAATATTTTATTTACGAATGCTATGCTCTTGTGTTTCTTTACAGCTTTTTAGAGAAGCCGAGTCCTCTATTTTGGAGATTATGAAAGTTGATGTGGTCTCTTTTATCTACATCCCAATTCAGGTTCGGAATCTCATGACATTATACATTTTTTTTTCTATTCTTCAAAGCTCTTTGCATTTGATTCAATACTCTTGACTTGTTAAAGCTAGGCCTATTTACTTGTTTACTTACAACTGACTTAAGGTTTCTGTTTGTACTTTTAATCCTCAATTGCCTATTAGATCATGGGCTCTTTTGCTTGACATTGGTAACTTCATTTCAATCTACAAAATATAATCGACAATCTTTTTCCACCATAAAGGAAATGTACTTTGTTATTGTATCATATGAATTTACGCAGAACGGACAGCATGTTATGGTGGTATACATCAGTTTGAGTTACACTTTTTAAAATTTATGTTGCTACATATTATCTCTTTTCAGCCGATTCTGCCTATTAGAGCTGAAATTGATATTAAACTGGGAGGTACACGATGCAATCTATTCATTTCTAGGCTACAGCCATGGTTGCGTCTTCATTTCTTGAAAAAGAAAAAACTGGTGCTACAAGGTCCCACTCACACTCTCGAGAAATCAAAAGCTGCTGATACGAAAGCCATTATTTGGACAGGCACAGTTTCAGCCCCTGAGATGACTGTTATGCTATACGGTATTGACGGTTTGCCTATGTATCATGTAAGTAACTCAAGTATATCTCTCTGGCACAATTTTGATTAATTTGAGACTGTAGTCGTGAGATAGGGCCATATAAGCCTTTTCACCTGCTTGATTGTTTTGTTCTTTATTTTGTTGCGCACATATGAATTTGTTTTACTATATGCTAAACAGTATATTGTTCTTGGTGTTTTATATGCAGTTTTGTTCGCAGTCCTCGCATGTGTTTGCAAATAACATTTCGAGTATGGGCACAACAATTCATGTTGAACTTGGTGAATTGAATCTGCATTTGGCAGATGAGTACCAGGAATGCTTTAAAGAAAACCTTTTCGGAATAGAGCCGAACTCTGGTTCCTTGATGCATATAGCAAAGCTTAGCTTGGATTGGGGAAGAAGAGACAGGACATCATCTGACGAGGTTGGTTGCAGAAGTAAATTGGTACTCTCAGTAGACGTGACTGGAATGGGTATTTACTTTTCTTTCAAACATGTTGAATCCCTCATAACAAATGCTATGTCGTTCAAAGCTGTCGTCAAGACATTATCTGTTTCTGGCAAAAAGACGAATCAAACTGGAGGAGAGCAAGCATCCAAAGGATCTGGGAAAGGAACGAGGCTTGTGAACCTGAATCTTGAACGTTGCTATGTGAATTTCTGTGACGATACAGGATTGGATAATACAGTTATTGACGATCCTAAAACCGTCAATTATGGATCACAAGGTGGCCGAGTTACGTTTAGTTCATTGGCTGATGGCAGACCACGCACAGCGAGCATTCTGTCTACTGCTTTTGAAGAATGTAAAAGACTGAAGTACTCGGTTTCTCTAGAAATATCACAGTTTAGCCTTTGTCTCAACAAGGATAAACACTCAACGCAAATGGAACTTAAAAGAGCAATATCCATATACCAGGAGTATTTGGAGGAGCATAAACCTTGTTCAAAGGTCAAGTTGTTTGATATGCACAACGCGAAGCTTGTACGTCGATCTGGTGGCCTCAGTGAAATAGATGTTTGTTCTCTCTTCAGTGCTACTGATATTTCACTGGGTTGGGAACCTGACGTCCATCTGTCTTTCTATGAACTGTGTTTGCGGTTGAATTCCCTGGTTTATGCGCAAAGGCTTAAAGAACATGAAAGGGAAGACATCTCTGATATGAAAGATGGTGGCTCGGGTGAAGAAATAGCTCTGTCCAATTCTGTTGACAAGCAGAAGAAAAAGGAATCTATGTTTGCTATCGATGTGGAAACGTTGACGATATCAGCTGAGGTAGGAGATGGGGTAGAGGTTAAACTGGAGGCACACTCAATATTTTCTGAGAATGCCTGTATAGGAGTGCTTCTTGAGGGGCTTACGCTTGCTTTTAATGGATCTCGTGTGTTTAAAACTACAAGAATGCAAATATCAAGAATCCCTGCGGCCTCGTCTAGTTTGTCTGATGTAGTCCCTGTAATGCCAGGTGGTCCTTGGGACTGGGTAGTACAAGGGCTTGATGTGCATATTTGCATGCCATACAAGCTACAGTTGCGTGCCCTAGATGATTCGATTGAAGACATGTTGCGAGCCTTGAGACTTATAACTGTAGCTAAAGGTAAAAACATTGTTCCAGGAAAGAGAAAAAGCTCGAAGACTAAAAGTAAGAAATCTAGTCCAAAATTTGGCCGCATAAGATTTTGCATACGCAGGCTTACCGCAGATATTGAGGAAGAACCAATTCAGGGTTGGCTTGATGAACACTATCAGCTGGTGAAGAAGGAAGCCTGCGAGTTGGCTGTCAGATTGAAATTTTTTGAAGATTTTATTCACAAAGCTACTCAGTCTCCTAAAGGTGCCGAAACAAGTGATCCTTCAGATGAAAGGAAGATGCTTTTTGATGGGGTTGAAATTGATGTCCAGGATCCTTTAGCTATTAACAAAGTGAAGGATGAGATTCATAAACGGTCTTTTCAATCGTATTATCAGGCATGCCAGGGTTTAGCTCCCTCAGAGGGTTCAGGTGCCTGTAGGGAAGGTTTCCAGGCAGGTTTTAAGCCAAGTGCTTCTAGAACCTCTCTTCTCTCTGTTTGTGCCACAGATTTTGATTTAAGCTTGACGGCAGTTCATGGTGGTGATGCTGGTTTGATGGAAGTCTTGAAGAAGCTTGATCCTATTTGTCAAGAAAACGACATACCCTTTTCTCGGTTATATGGAAGCAACGTTGACTTGAAAACTGGAAGCTTGGTAGTTCAGCTAAGAAATTACACACTTCCTCTTCTCTCTGGCACTTCTGGCAAATGTGAAGGTCGTATTGTGCTTGCTCAGCAGGTATGATTATTTTCTTGTTATCCTCTCCCATGCCATCTGTATATTGTTTATGACCTCTCTTTTATGATTAATCTTTGTTTTAATTTTTTTTTTTGTTCCGTGACTCACCGTTTTCTGGTTATGACCTCAGTTGACTGATTATTTGACTGGTAGATTGTTCTCTTAAATTAGGCAACGTGTTTTCAACCACAAATTTCCCAAGACGTATATGTAGGCAGATGGAGAAAAGTGCGAATGTTCCGGTCAGCAACTGGCACAACTCCACCGATGAAGACTTACTCAGATCTGCGCATACACTTTGAACAAGGACAAGTTTCCTTTGGAGTTGGATATGAACCGGCTTTTGCAGACGTTAGCAATGCTTTCACAGTGGCTCTTCGTAGAGCTAATATGAGTCATAGGAGTCCAGGTGTTCTACCTGTCATTAAAAAAGAACGAAGCTTACCTTGGTGGGATGATATGCGGAACTATGTTCATGGCAATATCACTTTATCTTTTTCTAAATCAAAGTGGGCTGTTCTTGCTACAACAGATCCATATGAGAGTCTTGATAAACTTCAAATAGTGACTGGTCCTATTGAACTTCAGCAGTCAGATGGTCGTGTGTTTGTAAATGCTAAAGACTTCAAGATAAAACTGAGCAGTCTGGAGAGTTTAATTAGCCGACACTCTTTAAAAGTTCCAGTTGGCACCTCTGGAGCTGCATTTATTGAAGCCCCTGCGTTTAGTCTCGAAGTTACAATGGACTGGGAATGCGAGTCTGGGGATTCTTTGAATCATTACCTATTTGCATTGCCAACTGAAGGAAAGCCTCGTGAGAAGGTCTTTGATCCGTTCAGATCAACATCACTTTCGCTTGGGTGGAATTTCTCCCTTAGACCAGAGAAATTTCACCAGTCTTCCTCAGGTACAGAGCATCCAACAGACACCGGAAATGTCTACAGGTCGCAAGACAAGCCTGAGACACCCAAAATGAATCTTGGAGCTCATGATTTGGCATGGATACTTAAGTTCTGGGGTTTAAATTACTATCCTCCTCACAAGTTACGTTCTTTCTCCAGATGGCCTAGGTTTGGTGTCGCTAGAGGTGCAAGATCAGGAAACTTGTCTCTTGATAAGGTGATGACGGAATTTATGCTCCGTGTAGATGCCACTCCTTCCCTGATACATTACATGCCTTGGGACTCCGAAGATCCTGCCAGAGGATTAACCTTTAACATGGCAAAGCTAAAATATGAATTGTGCTATAGTCGCGGGAAGCAACAGTATACATTTGAGTGCAAGCGGGATGTGCTTGACCTTGTATATCAAGGTCTTGACCTTCACGTGCCTAAGGCTTTTATTAACAAAGATGAGCATCCTTGCATTCCAGCAACCGTTCAGGTTTTGAGGAAAAGCTGCCAGAATGCTTTGATGGACGGAGTACCCTCTGGAAAGGACTGTAAGAGGGATGAGAAGCATCGCGATGAAGGGTTTCTACTGTCGTCTGATTATTTTACAATCAGAAGGCAGGCCCCAAAAGCTGATCCTGAAAGATTATTGGCATGGCAAGAGGCTGGAAGAAGAAATCTTGAGATGACGTATGTGCGGTCTGAGTTTGAGAATGCAAGCGAGAGTGACGAACACATACGGTCAGATCCTAGTGATGATGATGGATACAATGTTGTCATTGCTGACAATTGTCAACGGGTCTTTGTTTATGGCCTCAAACTCCTGTGGACCATTGAGAACAGAAATGCTGTTTGGTCTTTTGTTGGTGGAATATCGAAAGCATTTGAGCCTCCTAAACCTTCTCCTTCTCGTCAGTATACACAAAGGAAGATTCTTGAAGAAAGCCAAACAGAATCTTGTCCAGAAACGCATCAAGGGGAAGTATTGAAATCTTCTGCAAGCCCTGGAAGAAATCTCCCTTCTCAGTCTATGGTGATGGCAGAACCTCTTTCATCACCGTCAAACTCGGTGAAAATTGAGAAATCATATGACAGAGGTGGTAGTTTCTTCCTCATTCTTGATTTAATGATTAACGTTGTTTTGTGATTTTTCGCTTCTTACTCAAACTTTTTCAAATAACTGGAATTTCTCAGAGAGTTTGCTGGTTTAATCTCGATGCATTATTTACTTATTCACCTTTGACCTGGATCTAGGTAAAGTTGAGACCAGTGAATCTGAGGAAGATGGGACTCGTCACTTCATGGTTAATGTCATTGAGCCTCAGTTTAATCTTCACTCTGAAGAAGCTAATGTAAGTAATCATCGCCTTGTAAGAATGCACATTTAACACCATTACCTATTCTCAAGAAGTTGGCTCCCAAACTTCACGAGGCATATATGATTTGGACAAGCTTCATGATGAATGTAGTAATTACCAAAATTGACATGTTATTGTTTTGTGTATTAAAAAAGGAGTTTTCTTACTGGTTGATTAATGTCACTTTGATGGATACCAGGGACGCTTTCTGCTCGCTGCTGTTAGTGGTCGTGTTCTAGCACGATCGTTTAATTCCATTATGCGTGTTGGTGTGGAAGTGATTGAGCAGGCTCTTGGCACTGGGAGTGTCCAGATTCCAGAATGTAGTCCTGAAATGACATGGACGCGGATGGAATTTTCTGTAATGTTAGAGCATGTGCAGGCCCATGTTGCTCCAACTGATGTTGACCCAGGTGCTGGGTTGCAGTGGCTCCCAATAATTCGCAGAAACTCCCCAAAGGTGAAACGTACTGGGGCCTTACTTGAAAGAGTCTTCATGCCTTGTGACATGTACTTTAGGTATACAAGACACAAAGGTGGAAATCCTGATTTAAAGGTAACACCATTTTCTAATAGTATTTTTTTGGGGTTAATATTTCCTTATAGTGTTTGACTTCCGTTTCAGAGTATTTTCAAAACCTAATTATTGTGCACCTGCAGGTGAAACCATTAAAAGAGCTCACTTTCAATTCGCACAATATAACCGCTACGATGACTTCTCGGCAATTCCAGGTTATGCTGGATGTTCTGACTAACCTTCTCTTTGCAAGGCTTCCAAAGTGAGTAATTAAAGGGCGAACCTACATATTTCATGTCAACATCGTCCAGTTTCTCTTGTTTAATGCAGTAACTAGTTTGAAAGAAACATAAGTGCTCTTAAGAATCCATACCACTTCAATTCACTAATGATTAGGGCTAAACTTCAAATACTTTTTTTTTTGTCTCTGTTTAATTTTCTAAGTTTTCTAGCAATAAGAGATATATCCTTTGATGGCTCAGGCCTCGAAAGAGTAGTCTCCAATGTCCCATTGAAGATGAAGATGTTGAAGAGGAGGCTGATGAGGTAGTTCCATATGGAGTTGAAGAAGTAGAACTTGCAAAAATCAACCTTGAAGAGAAAGAGCGAGCGCGAAAGTTGCTTCTTGATGATATTAGAAAATTGTCTCATTGTTCTGACACTATGGATGACACACATATGGAAAGGGAAGGTGAATTGTGGATGATTAGTACCAGAAGATCCATACTGGTAAGACTCTATGGAAGGAAGTATGCTTAGATACTATATTTTGATGATAGTGTGAAGCAACCTCCGTTTTAGCCATTAATCTTTCACATAGCCATTAAACTCCGTTTTAACAGTATGCAACTATTCAGTTAGGGATTTATGTTCTTCCTAAGCATCATTCTTTTGTTTGTCTCCTGTTGATATTCTTGAAATAGCTCTGTCAAATTATAACCTTGTGATAATATAAAGTTGATGGTGCATTGGGTTTGTTTTAGGTGCAAGGACTAAAGAAAGAGCTCTTATATGCACAGAAGGCTAGAAAGGCGGCTTCTGCATCTTTAAGAATGGCGCTGCAGAAGGCTGCACAGCTGCGACTGATGGAGAAAGAAAAGAACAAAAGTCCATCATATGCTATGTGCATTTCTTTGCAAATCAATAAGGTTGTTTGGAGCATGCTTGTAGATGGTAAATCCTTTGCTGAGGCAGAGATAAATGACATGGTAAGTTTCGGCATATCCTGCTTTGTTATTCACCATCACTCTTTAGAATGTGGAACGATGAGAGTTACTTGGTGAGCAGTTTGTTTAGAATCTTTCCTCAATCTACTTAGTTCATTTTGACTTAACATAGTCTATTGCAGGTGTTGCACTAAATTAAAAATTCAGTACATATTTAACAAGATTAATACATGCAGATTTATGACTTTGATCGGGACTACAAAGACATTGGTGTTGCTCGATTCACCACCAAGTCCTTTGTTGTGAGGAACTGTCTGCCTCATGCAAAGTCGGATATGCTATTATCAGCATGGAATCCTCCAACCGAGTGGGGAAAGTACGTTCTTTTTCTTTGGTTGCTTATCATCTCACATGCTTGCAAGGCATTTTAATTCTGAATGATGGTTTCTTAGTTGCACTGGGAAAGGTTTTGATGGCTTAAGATATAGGGCTATAGAACTACGCACCTTAAACTCAAACTTCAATAATTATTAACTTGACGCTGGTTCTGACTTTGAAAGTATGCTTCCTCTCTCTTACCACATATGTTCGAAGAGACAAAAGGCACTCGAAGTTTGTATCAGTTCTGATAGGTGAATTTCATTAGAAGTGACCTTTAATTATATTTGCAGGAAATTCATGCTACGTGTTGATGCAAAGCAAGGAGCGCCAAAAGATGGACACTATCCCCTTGAGCTTTTCCATGTAAGTAGCTTTTCTCTTTCCATGATTCGTTAGTGGATTTAAAAAAGTGACCCAACGTCATCTTTCTAATTAGTCTTCTACTTAGTGGATTTTATGTATGACTGTTTTAAATATTTTTGTTGAACTATGTTTGCTTAATGTGTGAGTTTTAAAATTTGTCTGAAAATACCCAAAAATCCTGTAGGTGGAGATTTACCCCCTCAGGATCCATTTGACAGAAACAATGTACAGAATGATGTGGGAGTATTTCTTCCCAGAGGAAGAGCAGGATTCACAAAGGCGACAGGTCACAAATGCATCACAATTCAGCTTTTATATGAAAAATCTGATAATTGTTTAAGTTTGTTTTGAATGTGTGTTGGTTAACTTTCTCTCTTGCAGGAAGTTTGGAAAATTTCGACAACAGCTGGCTCAAAACGTGTAAAGAAAGGGTTAGCAGGTCATGAATCTTCTACAACTAGCCACTCCAACGTTGAAGCATCTCGCGGGAGTTCTGGAGCGCTCTCTGCTTCTGCCACAGCGCTGTCACAGAGCAATGCTGACTCTGTTCAAGTAGGCTTTCACCTTAGTCTGCACTTGAATGTTTTGAACGAATGTTCACGATTCCTTTTCTGATTGCACTTGCATTCTGTTTGTAGAAATCAAATATGCTAAGCATCAGGTCTAGCACTGGTGGTTCAGGTCAGGAGTTGAGAAGAACATCTTCTTTCGATAGGACCTGGGAAGAAAATGTCGCAGAATCCGTAGCTAATGAACTCGTTCTACAAGCTCATTCCTGCCCCGTGTCATCTTCCGTTGACCAACAGGAGGATTCCTCTAAACAGAAGCCCAAAGAGACAAAACCTGTCAAGCCTGGCCGCTCTTCTCATGAAGAGAAGAAGGCTGGAAAATCACATGAGGAGAAGAAATCTAGGCCTAGAAAGATGATGGAGTTTCACAACATCAAAATAAGTCAGGTGTGTTGGCTAACCCGACCACTACTATGTAAAGCTAAGGTCGTAAAATTGATTTGGTTTAATGGGTTTACATGATTTCAACTTCAGGTGGAGCTTCTTGTTACCTATGAGGGCTCAAGATTTGTTGTAAATGATCTCAAATTGTTGATGGATACATTTCACCGTGTTGAGTTCACTGGGACTTGGAGAAGACTCTTTTCTCGTGTTAAAAAACACATCATTTGGGGAGTACTGAAGTCTGTCACAGGAATGCAGGTCAGGAATAGTTACGTGAATGTAATCTTTATTAGGTTATGAGGTTAAGATAAGTAAGCTAATTAGTCACTTTACAATCCAAATTTTCAGGGAAAGAAATTCAAAGACAAATCACAAAACAATCGCGAGTCTACTGACAACGACCTTAATCTAAGTGACAATGATCAAACGGGGAAATCTGATCAACATCCAGTTACATGGTTCAAGCGTCAGAGTGATGGAGCAGGTGATGGGTTTGTTACTTCTATTCGAGGACTCTTCAATACGCAAAGGCGCAAGGCCAAAGCATTTGTCTTGAGAACTATGAGAGGTGAAGCCGAGAACGATTTCCACGGGGAGTGTAGTGACAGTGATGTAGAATTCTCTCCTATTGCTCGGCAATTAACTATAACGAAAGCTAAGAGACTCATCAGACGCCACACTAAGAAATTCCGTCCAAGATCTCAAAGAGGTGAGCACACTCACTATGTACTTTCTAAAATAGTCACATTAGTCATATTTAATATGTCATTCTATTGTTTCCTGCGATTTTGTTGTCAGCTTGTTCTTTATTCGTTGGAACGTGTTTTTTTTCTGCGTAGGTTCGACTTCTCAGCAAAGAGAATCACTTCCATCATCTCCGAGAGAGACCACTGCATTTGAAAGTGGTTGTTCAAGCGGATCTTCACCGTACGAAGATTTTCGAGATTAAAATCATTCTGACCAAACATCTAAAAATCATTCTCCTTGCTGCGGGAGGAAGTATAGACTTCTCAGCTTCCGAAAAATCGTCCTTGTAAATTTTGTTTTTTTTTCCGGCTGTAATAGGAGAATGAAAAAAAGAATATTGAGAGAAAAAGTCAACAATATTGTACAGACTTTGGTATATTGGAAAAGAAATTAAAACCACAGGTCGTCATTTCATCAATCTTTTCCATTTCTTCAAGGTTTACTAAACAGCGAGTGTTGCTTGTCAGCTAAATTGCATAAAAAACTTCATGCAATTACAAATGGCTCGTAGTTTCGTGTAGATGTGGACAATTAAGATAAAGAACCTGAAAATTTGTCTAAATTTAAGTAATATGCTATATATATGTATGTTCTTTTTCTTTCAAAAATTGGAGATATATATCAATTTTTCGCTTAAGACTTATGGGGTGGGTTTGGCTCGTTGAATCGAGAGAAAATAAAAAAGTTGTTCTTACACAAAGTGGATAAAACTTCTTTTTTTACACATTTATTTCATCATACAAATGATATTTTAATTAAAAATAGAAGCCACTAATGAACAAAGAACCGCAAGTAACAGTATTTAACTTCCAATTTGATGGATTCTGCTTCACATGTGCATTTCCTTTTTTTTACATATAAGTATTTATATGTCACTAAAAGTAAAAAAAAAAATTAAAATAGATCTGGGCATTTGGATATTCAACTTGGGTATTTGAATATTCAAATTGGTTTCAAGTAGAAAATGATATCGGATGGAAAGAATTTGATTTTATTTAGGATTCGTAAGTGTTTCAGTTTAATATTGGTTCAGTTTTTATTGGTTCTAAATTGGTTCAAGTTTCAATTTTCAGAATCGTTTAATGTGCAATTTGTTTTTTATATAATTTGGTTCATATATTTATTATTTGAAAAACCTAAAATACCAAAACACTTTTAGAAAATATCAAAACTAAAAAACTAGAAAATGCACAAAATATTAAAATTATAATTTGAAGTGTTATTAAAATTTATACGACTGGCTCAGCATTTAGAAATTGGTGTATTTGCAAGATATTTATGAATGACTAACATATCTAATAAAAGTTAAATAATAAATTGATAATATATGTATATTATATAGTTATAAAATATCAAAAACTATATTATTATAATAAAATATCATACTATTAATTCCATATAATTAGTAATAAAAAAACTTGTGTATAATATTTTTTTTCAATTTTGTAATTTAGATGAACGTTATGATTTAAAATTATTATTTTTATAGACTAATGTCATATTTAAAATATTTAGATTTATATATTAAATAAAAATATTTATAAAGAATTTTTTTAAAAAATAATTATAAAAAAAAAATTATAATGAGTAACTAGTAAATTTTATTAAATGTATTAATAAATTTTGTAATTATGATATCTAAATACGAATGTTTTTATTTGTCGGAATAATGCGGCACAATGGTGATCACCTTTAAAATTAATGATACATGTCTGGGATTCGAACCCAACACCCCCAAAGTTAAATGAGATATTAAAGCCAATAGGCTAAATCGACAAAAAAATGTTTTAATTTATTAGAATGATTTACACATTAAAGTATTTTGCTTCAGTTTTATTTCATTTGAAACACTTTTGACTCTTTAAGGCATTTTGATGTTGTGGAAAACCAAGTAAAATTTTTAACCAGATCTTTCTAACAAAGTCTTCTAACTGCATATTTAATTCAAAATTTAAAATTTTTGACTAAAGATAAACAATTGAAATCATATACCACAATGGTGGTCTGATACAAGCGTAGTTGTTGGAATGAAGAAGAAATGATGAAAGATGAAAGCCTTTAATTCATGTATAAAGGCGTGAAATGTTAATGTCAAAGGGAAGTTAAAAATCATTCTTATGTTATAATGCATTGGTTTATCTTGTGAGAATTGATACATGCATGTATATGTGTATGTGAAACATGTTAAACTTGAAAGCTTTGAGAAAGCTGGATCATAATCACCTCTTAAAGACAAGGAGTCAAAAGAAAGGGGGAGAAATGGACCAGACTTATAAGAAGCTTCAAAACAGTCCATTCCACACCAATGATCCCAACATGGAGTGTTATACTATTTTTTTCTAGAAAAGGTTTTGTCCCAATTGGGTTTTCCTTCTCTAGGTTTTTAATGAGGTAATGCTTCATGGTTGCAAGCTTAGACATTTTCTATGTCTTAAGCTTGAGGGGGAATGTTGGAATGAAGAAGAAATGATGAAAGATGAAAGCCTTTAATTCATGTATAAAGGTGTGAAGTGTAAATGTCAAAGGGAAGTGTCTAAGGCTTGTTTGTGTTCTAGTGTTATGTTATCCTTGTAGTCATTCATGTATAAGGCAATCCTTGTATCCAAACAAGCCTAGACTAGAATAGTATAAATAAATATCTTCCTTCACATTTGTTACTAAGAGAAATTATTCTCTCATCCTTATGAATAAAAAAAATATTATTTCTCTCATTCTTTTGTCACTAAAATTCTCTCTCCATTTTCTTAATCAATGGTGAACCTAAATCTATTATTCTTTCATGGTATCAGAGCCAGGTTGCATCAAATCTGGGTAAAATTCATCATTCATTCATTGATTTAAGAAGAAATCTTCTTGTTCTTCATCCTTTTCTTAGTTGAAATTAAACGTCATCTTGTAACGCAATTTTCGGCCAAACCACGACTCTTTTTGACGATATGCTTTCTCAGGATTGTAAATCGGCGAGTTCTGAAGCCACGTCCGTTTGAATTGCAACATTTGACCCAGGGAATAAAAAGTTACGAATTTTCTTGCAAAGGTCCTTCGCGAGTGCCTCCGCCGCGAACCTCCGTGTTTCCCAGGTCACCCCAACGTCGATTCTTCATCAAATCGTGTTGTTCTAAATCCTAAACTCAAGACCTTCGAGTCTAGTTTCTTTTTAAAGAAAGAAGAACTCAATTCCATTCAGTTTGAAGGATTTTCTTGAAGTTTTCCTCAGAGACGTCCAAAATCACCTATATCAAGATCCTGGTGATATAATTCTAATTCTTTCTCATTTTTCTTTAATTCTTTGAATCTAGAAAGTTTTATTAGTATCTTGAATCGAAACAGATAACAACTATCACCGGAGATGTAAAATGCAAACACTGTGAGAAAGTGTATGTGGTGAGGTAATCTGAGGGAGAGATTCACTAAAGTTGAGAATATTTTCGTTAAGTGGAAACGGATCATGAGGGAACGAGCTCCTCCGATTTGGACCAACCCGGGATGGGTGAGATGTGACTCCTGTGGGCGTGACAAGGCGGTGAAGCCGGTGATTGCTGATCGGAAGAGTAACATCAATTGGTTGTTTTTGCTTTTAGGACAAACGTTGGGTCATTGTACATTGGATCAGCTATACGTCAGAAGCTACAGCTCAAATGAACGACATACTTCTCCACGAGCCTAGTGTTGTCTCTGCTAGAATATTAAAGAGACCGTCACCTCACAACTGGTCCGATTGTGCTGAATCATGCACAGGAAATCCTAAGAAGATACGATCACTGGAAGCTTCCTCTAAGAATCGCAAAACTGGATGCTGTCACCTGTGAAGACGTATCCATGACTGTGTTCAGTAGCAGAAATAGCGAAAGTGATGACAGGTTGTGCAATGAGTGGTTTGATTGCTGATGTACTTACACTTGTTGAGCACGCACGAGTGGAGAATCAAAACCACATGTTCTCGTACGGTGAGCCAATGACAAGCTTTGTGTGATCTGGCTTTACGCTTTGGTGAAGAAGATGAAAATGGACCGAGCTTGTACTACACAGATCCATCGGGAACATTCTGGCAATGCAATACAAAGACAATTGGGCCGGGCTCTGAATGAGATTTGACTCTTCAAGAAGATGAGACAATCGCTATGTCTATCTTAAAGCAAGTAATTGAAGAAAAGAACTTCTGCTGATGCCAGGATCGTTCCCTTTCCAACTCATGGCAAGCTTCACTGGATATCCAAACTATTCAGCTACAGATATCAACATATTAACACGAGGATCACACAGAGTATCTGCAGTATCAAGACAAAACCACCAAAGACATTTTGAAAGCAACATAATAAAAGGGAGTGCCTAGATCAGAACCAGTTCCTAAACTCAAATGCAAAGACCTAGTATCAAAGTCTTATGCGTTCAGGCTATTTCTAAACTCTTATCCAACTATATTATTGATTTCATTGATGGTTGTGTGAGTTAGAAATCTAGGAAATCTGGTATCTAGGTGGTTAGTAAATCATGAATTTTATTGAGTTTTGTTTATGTATTTAGAAATTGGTAAAATGAGACATTTTGAACCTAGTTTAGCTAGATGAATCATTTGTTCATGAATTGCATTGATCATAGGGGAAGAGAACCTTGTCTTTTACTTAGGAAAATAAGTTTAAGAAGGCATGTTGAATCCAAAAGTCCTTAGGCAATGTTTAAAATTAAGTTTGGTTACTCTTAATCAATCTCTTTCACTCACTATCTTTTGTTTAGAATCTGCCTATTCTCAACAGGTTCAAAGACTTAAGATGAGAGTTGATGTTTTGCTTCATTTTCTAACAAAGGCAAAAGAGAGCAATTGAAAAAGGCACAACACATGGAGAAGAAGTTAGAACCAATGGCCACCAAGAACAGCCACCACAAGGAGTGGAGAGGAAAGACTGGTGGAATGTGATGAATCAGCTCTCCCATGGAGTAAGGTGACTTTTGGTGTGTGCTTGAAAAGAAAATCAACAAAGCACACATGCTGCAAGTTCAGATCATAATCAATCACAAAGGAGAAAACTCACAAAGGCTTATCATAGTCTTTGCAAAGGCTATCTCTAAACCTTCTACTTATTCTTTGATTGATTGATTGAATTTTCTCATTTATAAATGTTCATAGGATGAAAGAGAACCTAGGAAGACTATGCATTGCATTTAGAACCTAGATGGATCCAAAATTCACCTTGACATTCATCATAATTCTCTATAATTCTTCATCACTTATACTTTTAATCTCCAAATCTCTTATTCTTCATATTCTTCAATACTTCAAATCTTTTAATTCTAAAATCATTTCACAGATACTTACTATGTTCTTCTTTATGTTTAAAGGGTAAAGAAGACCACTTTGAGACATTCATTATGTGTACTCATTCTTCCAAACTTGATTCTTATTCTTAGTGTCAAGCTTGTGGGGGAAAAGAAAATGAGCATCTGATCTAGAACAAGCTGGCTGTGACAAGGAGGCACATGAAGCTGGCCCAAGTTAACAAGTTGGCGCATGATGCTGGTCAGCCTTGCTGGTACATGGTACATGGCCGTGATGTTCTAATGTTTTCATGCGGTTCATGCAGTTCATATATGGACAAGGTTTCATACTGGATCATGGTTATTCCAAGATGTTTTGCCTTGGAAAGTAAGAACAAGAAGTGTGCTCAGTCTGATCATGGTCATTCCAAGATGATTGTCTTGGAAAGTAAGCACAAGAAGTGTGCTCAGTGTTATTTTCTAATGGAGGCTGTCAATAAGGTCATCCAATTCTTCTGTCATCAAATGAGGATAGAACCAATGGCCATCAAGCTACCAAATCTCATGGAGAATGAGTAAGCTGGTGGAAAGTGATGAATCACCTCATGACAAAATTCTCTCATCAAAGATCAGGAAGTGATGGAAAACAATCATAAGCATGACTTACCCTACATCATTTAGTGGAAGCATGGTGGGAAAGTGTATTAGGAGATAATTGTGCTCACTCTACTCAAGCCTAGTTCTACAATTTTATTCTCTTGAGTTAGGCTTATTGAAAGTAGAAAGTGAAGCCAAAATGAAGCTAGCCTAAGTGGATCCAAAACATATAAGGGAAGAGAACCATGTGATCATGATGAATCCATAAGAGAACCATGTGATCATGATGAATCCAAAGACCTTAATATGGAGTCTTTTGAGAACCAGACTGGTCTAGATCATATCATCAAAATCGTCATCCACATTTATAAAAAGGGAAGTTAAAAATCATTCTTATATTATAATGCATTGGTTTATCTTGTGAGAATTGATACATGCATGTATATGTGTATGTGAAACAGGTTAAACTTGAAAACTTTGAGAAAGCTGGATCAAAATCACCTCTTAAAGACAAGGAGTCAAAAGAAAGGGGGAGAAATGGACCAGACTTATAAGAAGCTTCAAAACAGTCCATTCCACACCAATGATCCCAACATGGAGTGTTATACTCTTTTTTTCTAGAAAAGGTTTTGTCCCAATTGGGTTTTCCTTCTCTAGGTTTTTAATGAGGTAATGCTTCATGGTTGCAAGCTTAGACATTTTCTATGTCTTAAACTTGAGGGGGAATGTTGGAATGAAGAAGAAATGATGAAAGATGAAAGCCTTTAATTCATGTATAAAGGTGTGAAGTGTTAATGTCAAAGGGAAGTGTCTAAGGCTTGTTTGTGTTCTAGTGTTATGTTATCCTTGTAGTCATTCATGTATAAGGCAATCCTTGTATCCAAAAAAAGCCTAGACTAGAATAGTATAAATAACTATCTTCCTTCACATTTGTTACTAAGAGAAATTATTCTCTCATCTTTATGAATAAAAAAAAATATTATTTCTCTAATTCTTTTGTCACTAAAATTCTCTCTCCATTTTCTTAATCAATGGTGAACCTAAATTTATTATTTTTTCATGGTATCAGAGTCAGGTTGCATCAAATCTGGGTAAAATTCATCATTCATTCATTGATTTAAGAAGAAATCTTCTTGTTCTTCATCCTTTTCTTAGTTGAAATTAAACATCATCTTGTAACGCAATTTCCGGCCAAACCACGACTCTTTTTGACGATCTGCTTTCTCTGGATTGTAAATCGGCGAGTTCTGAAGCCACGTCCATTTGAATTGCAACATTTGACCCAGGGAATAAAAAGTTACGAATTTTCTTGCAAAGGTCCTTCGCGAGTGCCTCCGCCGCGAACCTCCGTGTTTCCCAGGTCACCCCAACGTCGATTCTTCATCAAATCGTGTTGTTCTAAATCCTAAACTCAAGACCTTCGAGTCTAGTTTCTTTTTAAAGAAAGAAGAACTCAATTCCATTCAGTTTAAAGGATTTTCTTGAAGTTTTCCTCAGAGACGTCCAAAATCACCTAGAAAGTTGGAATGAAGAAGAAATGATGAAAGATGAAAGCCTTTAATTCATGTATAAAGGTGTGAAGTGTTAATGTCAAAGGGGAGTGTCTAAGGCTTGTTTGTGTTCTAGTGTTATGTTATCTTTGTAGCCATTCATGTATAAGGCAATCCTTGTAAAAAAAGCCTAGACTAGAATAATATAAATAACTATCTCCCTTCACATTTGTTACTAAGAGAAATTATTCTCTCATCATTATGAATAAAAAAATATTCTTTCTCTCATTCTTTTGTCACTAAAATTCTCTCTCCATTTTCTTGATCAATGATGAACCAAAATCTATTATTCATTCAGTAGTAACGGGGTGGTATTCAACCGAGAAGCTCGAGGTTTAGGACCACAGTTTTGATGGAGGAAGGATGGAGCAAAAGGAACACACAAGCTGCGGAAGACTTGTGATACACCAGAGAAACTTCAGCGTAGAAGGATGAAGCCGCGGCTTGCTCACCAAGGAGGAGAGGAGGCACCGAGTTTTAGACATGAGTATTAGGGTTTTTTGTTTAAAATTCAAGTTATCTTATTCATTGCAAATAATAATCTTTTGGTTTACAACTTAGGGTAAACAACATAATTTTTACCCAAAACAACAAGAAATCTAAATAAAAACAACATGAAGTTTTAAATAGAGAAATGGGCCTACGCCAAATCGCTAAAACTAAGGAATTGGGCTTAAGACCTTAATTCCACACTTAGTCTAAAAACAAGAAATAGGATAGGTAAGCCTCATAAGGATAGGGCCGAAGTCGACTTGGGTCTGTGGAATATGTTGGGCTTGAAAACGGGCATTGGTCGCCATGCACACTAAAAGTATTGCCTCATTAAAACCTTCTTCGGAAAACCCAATGGGACAAAACCGAAGATAGAAAAAAGAGTACAATGTTTTAGCATTGGTTTTGGTGCCTTCACCGGATGGTAATGGTGAAGACACCCGAGCTGGAAGAATCTTCAAGCAGAAACGGTTTGTGGGCCGATGAGGTGCAAACGACACTTGGTGGAACGGTTCGTGGGCCATCTTAAACAGGTCTTGATGGGCCGGTTTGTGGGCTTGGTCATGGACTGGCGGCTCTGGTGCTTGTTCGCCTGCTCGCTTTGCCAGTTGGTTGAACTTGTGCTCCAAGGCTTGGGCCTTAGCTCGCGTCAATGGTCCGTGTTGCACTTCTGGGACGGTAGTCAGTCCGATCTCATCATTCCCTCCCTCTTGAAGAGCTTTGGTCTCCAAAGCAGACTCCTCACCTGCATCAAACAACTCTAAATCAGCAACACTGAAAGTAGTAGACACATTGAACTCACCGGGAAGTTCCAGTTGGTAGGCGTTGTTGTTGATCGTCGAAAGACTCTGAACGGGCCTTCTCCTCGTGGTGCAAGCTTGCTCTTCTGTTTCTGGAGAAACCGTTCGAGCCGTAGATGAAGCCAAACCCAGTCGCCTTCTTCAAACACCATGTTCCTGCGTCCCTTGTGGGCGTGCTTGGTATATTGTTCCGTGCGCTTCTCTAGATTGGCTTTGATCTTCTGATGCAGTCTTTTCACGTACTCTGTCTTGGCTTCGCCATCCATGCTAATGGCGTTTCCTAGGGGTAGTGGTGTGAACTCCATGGGTGTGGGCGGATTGAAACCGTACACGACCTCGAAAGGAGACATCTGATTCACGGAATGGACGGAACGGTTGTAAACGAACTCAACGTAAGGTAGACACTCGAGCCAATTTTTCAGGTTGCGTCCGATCGTTGCTCGTAACAGAGTGGATAAGGTCTGGTTGACCACCTCGATCTGCCCATCGGTCTAGAGATGGTACATGGTTGAGAACAACAAGTTCGTCCCTAGCTTTCTCCATAGTGCTTGCAAGAAATTACTGAGGAACTTGGTATCTCGGTCTGAGACAATTGTCCTCGGGATGCCGTGCAATCTGACTATTTCCCAAAAGAACAGGTCGGCTGTCTTGCTGTCATCGTTGGTCTTATTGCATGTAATGAAGTGTGCCATCTTGGAGAACCGGCCGACCACAACAAGAACGGAGTCTTTGTGGTTGTATTTGGTAGTCTCAATACAAAATCCATCGAGATATCCGTCCAGGAGGCATAGGGGATCAATAGAGGCATGTAGAGTCCTTGCGGATGCATCTTGGACTTGGCTTGTTTACAAACTAGACACCTGGCACAATGTGCCTCCACATCTCGACTTGATGAGGCCAGTATAAGTGTTCCTTAAGCATTTCTAATGTCTTGTCGACTCCAAATGTCCCATTAGGCCGCTTCCATGGACCTCTCGTAGAAGTAACTCGCGACAGATCCTCGGGGAATGCAGAGTTGCTTCTCCTTTAAGAGGAATCCGTCAAAAAGGTAGAACTGTCCATAGACACCTTTCTCGTGTTCCTGGAAGGCTTCCTTGAAATCCTCGTCGTCCGGATACAGTTCCTCGATCATTTTAAAACCCATGACCTTGGACTCCATAACCGATATAAGGCTATGTCTCCGGGACAACGCGTCGGCAACAACATTGTCGTCTCCCTTTTTGTACTTAATTACGTAAGAAAACGTCTCTATGAACTCAAACGCGCGTGTCTCTTCTTCAGTGTTGTCTGGCCCTTGAGGTGATGGAGGGTCTGGTGGTCCGTATGAATGGCACACT
Source organism: Streptanthus diversifolius (assembly GCA_039880935.1). NCBI lineage: Eukaryota > Viridiplantae > Streptophyta > Magnoliopsida > Brassicales > Brassicaceae > Streptanthus > Streptanthus diversifolius. The sequence continues at coordinate 2,552,691 of JAXGFM010000007.1, forward strand.
CCCTAGCTGGCAAGTAGTGTTGCCATGTTTCCAAGGCACAAAACAAAGCGTAGAGCTATTTATCGTAAGTAGGGTATTTCAGGACGGCTGTTTAATTTCTCGCTTAAATAGGCGACCGGTCTGCCTCTTTGTGTCAAGACGGCGCCTATGAAGACTCCCAAAATGTCACACTCAACCTCGAAAGTCTTAGTAGAATCTGGCAATGTGAGGACCGGGGTGTGTGTGAGGCGTTCCTTCAGTAGCTTGAGTGACTTCTCTTGTTCCGGGCCCCATCTGAACTCATGGTTCTTCTTGATCGTAGATGTCAAGAGGTTGGCAATTGTGCTGAATTCTCGCACAAAGCTGCAGTATAAACTAGCCAATCCGTGAAAGCTCTGGACCTGGCTGGTGTTCTCCGGTGTGGACCACTCCTGGATGGCCTGTATTTTCTCCTTGTCCACTCTAAGTACTTGCGAACTCACGACGAAGCCAAGGAAAATGACTTGGTTGGTGTAGAAGGTACACTTCTTGAGGTTGACATAGAGTTGTTCCTTCTGAAGTGTCAGGATCACAGTCTCCAGATGATCCAGATGAGCTGCTTACTTTGTGTTGTAGACGAGAATGTCATCAAAATAGACCACCACGTATTTGCCGATGAACGGTCGAAGGACATGGTTCATCAGTCGCATGAAGGTGCTCGGAGCGTTAGACAACCCGAAGGGTATCACGAGCCATTCATACAGACCTTAATTGGTTTTAAACACGGTCTTCCATTTATCGCCTTCTTGCATCCAAACTTGATGGTATCCGCTTTTAAGGTTGATCTTGGAAAAGATGATCGCTTCACTAAGCTCGTCTAACATGTTTTCCAGGCGCGGAATGGGGTGTCGGTACTTGATGGTGATGTTGTTGATGGTGCGGTAGTCGACGTACATCCTCCAGCTTCCGTCCTTTTTGGGCATTAAGAGGACTGGGACGTCACATGGGCTGAGGCTCTCTCTCACGTATCCTTGCGCCATTAGGTCTTGAACCCGCTTCTCTAGTTCTTTGGCTTCCTTAGGGTTCATACGGTAGGCAGGTGGATTGGGCAGTTGGGCTCCAGGGACGAAGTCAATGTGGTGCTCGATCCCTCTGATTGGCGGCAGTCCTGTTGGAATCTCGTCCGAGAAGACATCAGCGTACTTCTCTAACAGTGTCTTGACTTCCTCGAGAACATTGTCCTTTGTGCCAGCTGCACTTAGTAGCTCTTGGTATATCATTAGGACTACTTGCGTCTCATCGGTCTGGACGGCTTTGCAAACGTCTGCGACGTTGATAAGGAAGTTCTCCTTCCGAGCATTATGATCCTTTGCCATTTTAGTTTGCCTATCTCGGACCTCTTGTGGTGACATCGGGGCTAAGTTAAACAGGCGCTTGTCATGGACAAATGAGTAGAAGTTGGTCCGTCTGTTATGTGTAGCCTCCCGGTCGAACTGTCAGGGTCGTCCCAAGAAAAGATATCTAGCATACATCGGGACTACGTCACATAATACTTGATCTTGTTATCGTCCAATGCTAAAGGAAACTTTGACTTGTTCGGAGATGAAGAGATCAGTCTTATTGTTAGCCACCTGAGGCAGTAGGGTCGCGGATGCTTGGTCGTGGCTAGGCCAAGTTTTTCGACCATATATTTGCTAGCGGCGTTGGTGCAGGATCCGCCATCTATGATCAGGGAACACACTTTTCCGAGAATTATGCACTTGAAGTGGAAGATGTTTTCCCGTTGCTCGATCTCTTTTGGTTCTAGCCTAGAACTAAGAACCCGTCTTATCATCAATAGGTCTCTGGAGTCGGCGTACTCGACCTCGTCGTCGAATTGGTCGGGTGCGGGCGTGGGCTCCTCGGGCTCGTCCTCGGATTCATAATCTCAAGACGCCTTTAAGATCATGGTTCTGTAGTTTGGGCATTTTCGGGACATGTGTCCTCGTCCCTTGTATTTAAAACAGGTGATCTCGCTACTCCGTTGTGGTTGGTTCATGGAAGTAGGTGCAGCTGGTCTTGGGGCAACTGGAGTAATCTTAGGAGCCGATTTTGGTAGGGGATTTTCCCTCGGTCATATGATATTTGGCTGGTGCTCCATGTAGTCCTTGTTCTGGGCGGTGTGGTGGTCTTGCGTTGGTTACTCTTTTCAATCTGGACCGCGAGGTGGAACAACTCCCCTAGGTCGTGATATGGCTGACGGTCGACCTTACGACTAATGGCTCCTGCAAACCGTCTAAGAATTATTCCATGAGGCTCTCCTCTAATTCTTCCATCTTCAGTCGGTTCCATAGATGTTCGAATTCATCGAAGTATTCTGCCACTGTTTTGCTCCCTTATGTCAGCCGTCTGAATCTCTTTTGAAGTTCTCGATGGAAGTGTGGTGGGATGTATCGTCTCCTCATTAGGTGGGTCAATTCGTCCCATGAAGTTAGAGGACCAAAGCGTCCTCGGCGTCGGGCTGCCACTCGTTTCGGATCATCATAGTTTTAGTAGTCGAAGAGCAATTTCATTCGTCTCTCTCAGTCGAAGTACTCTTCGGGATGCAATTTTCCCGCAAAAGAAGGCGGGTTAAGCTTGACGTCTGGATGGTTAGGTGGGTGTCAGAATGGTTGTGGGTCCACGGCCCGTGGTTCTCGTCCGGGCCCATTGTTGGGTACCTCTGGCGCGTTGGGTCGTCCGGGTGGTCGGGCAGGCTGCTCGAGGCGCTCCATGTGTGAAGCCATGGTTGTCATCTGAGCCGTCAAGTTCTGTAGTAGCTGTATCATGGCTTGGTTGTCTGTTTCTGACGAAGATCCTTCACTTCCCGACATAATTTTTCTTTTTTACAAAACGAAAGTTTTCGAAAAGGAAAGTTTCCAAAAATAGAAACTCCCGGAAAGGGAAAGAAATGCAAGAAGCAAAATTCCCAAAAATGGAAACTTCCAAAAAAATAATAATGCAATAAAAAGGAAAGTTCCCTAAAATAGAAACTTTCAGAAAAATAAAAAACAAGAAAAAGGAAATTTGATATTTGCACTAAATCGCTAAGTTTCCCTGAGGCTCACAATTTCTATGGGTCTAAAAGTGAAAATTTCCTAAGTCCTGATGTTGCCTAAATTAACAGCCAAGCCAAAAAGGAAAATTTTCATAAGGCTTAGAAAGACTTATGGAAATCTAACTTAATGGCTAAAATACTAAGGAAAATTTCCTATATCGCTAGACCCTAGAATTAGAAAATATCCTAGTATCTAGAACTCTAAGAAAAATTGTCTTATATCCCTAGCTACCGAAAAGGGAAGTTTTCCTAATCATAAGCAATCGGTTTTTGGTGCAGAACCTCGCGGGAGGCGCGGTCCAAGACTCGGGCTGGTGCAGGGCTAGTCACAGGATGCTCACGGGATGGCTCAAGACCTATCGGGCGCGGGCTGCGGGTTGGTGGCGTGGTACAGGGAGCTGGTTCTCACGGGGGGGGGGGTTCCTAGGACGCGTCTAGACTCAGTGGAAGACTAGTCCTATCGGGGTGGGGCTAAGGAACGGGAACAATTGCCTAGACCTAACAAGCGGCTTGACCACACTAGTCTAGGGAAAAACTCAACAAGTGTTCTAGGTGGGTTTATATTGATCCTAGGTTTTGTTTTAAGCAACCTAACTCTTTTTTTTATGATTTTCTTTTATGAGGAAAAATCAAACAAACAAGCAAGCAAACAAAAATTTTTGTTCTATTTTTTTTTTTTGATTAAAAATTCAAATGACAAGGATAGATAAAACCTGGTTAATTCTGGCTTTGTGGTGGTGGTTTTATGGTGTTTTATTTGTGACTTGTCCTGCGCCTCTTCACCTTGCAGGGAAGAAGAAGAAGAAAAACTCAAAGGTAGGAAAACTCAAAACAATGAAAAGGAAAAATTCAGAGATAGTGAAAGGATAGATTCAACCTAGTACTAAGGAGCTTTTCAGCTCTGATACCAGATGATACAAGCGTAGTGGCGGGGTGGTATTCAACAGAGAAGCTCGAGGTTTAGGACCATGATTTTGATGGCGGAAGGATGGAGCGAAAGGACCACACAAGCTGCAGAATACATGTGATACACCAGAGAAACTTCAGTCTAAAAGGATGAAGCTGCGAATAGCTCACCAAGGAGGAGAGGAGGTGTCGAGTTTTAGACAAGAGTCTTAAGGTTTTTTGTTTAAAATTCAAGTTATCTTATTCATTGCAAGTAATAAGGCTTATATAGGCCTTTGGTTTACAACTTAGGGTCATAATGTTTACCCAAAACAACAAGAAATCTAAATAAAAACAACATGAAGTTTTAAGTAGAGAAATGGGTTTAGGCCAAATCGCAAAAATTAAAGAATTGGGGTTAAGATCTTAATTCCACACTTAGTCTAAAAACAAGAAATATGATAGGTAAGCCCCATAAGGATATGACCAAAGTTGACTTGGGCCTGTGGAAGATGTTGGGCTTGAGAACGGGCCTTGGTCGCCATGCGCACTAAGAGTGTTGCCTCATTAAAACCTTCTTCAGAAAACCCAATGGGACAAAACCGAAGATAAGAAAAAGAGTACAATGTCTTAGGACGGCTTTTGGTGCCTTCACCGGATGGTAATGGTGAAGACACCCGAACTGGAAGAATCTTCAAGCAGGAACCTCCATGGTTCCCGATTAGGCGCGAACGGCCGTTGGTGAAACAGTTCATGGGCCCGGTCGGACGGATCTTGATGGGCCGGTTCGTGGGTCTGGTCATGGACTGGCGGCTCTGGTGCTTGTTCGCCTGCTCGCTTCGCCAGTTGGTTGAACTTGTGCTCCAAGGCTCGGGCGTTAGCTCGCGTCAATGGTCCGGGTGGTACTTCTGAGACGGTAAGAAACTCGAATCCTAACAAACACAACAAGAATAAGAACTCAACAGATTCCTAAAAATACACGTGTAGGCTAGGTGACAACAGATTCCTAAAAATCTGAGATGATAAGAAACTCGAATCCTAACAAACACAACAAGAATAAGAACTCAACAGATTCCTAAAAATACACGTGTAGGCTAGGTGACCTAGGTCCACGATTTCTCAAGTGGAACAAGTGTTCTAGGTGGGTTTATATTGATCCTAGGTTTTGTTTTAAGCAACCTAACTCTTTTTTTTATGATTTTCTTTTATGAGGAAAAATCAAACAAACAAGCAAGCAAACAAAAATTTTTGTTCTATTTTTTTTTTTGATTAAAAATTCAAATGACAAGGATAGATAAAACCTGGTTAATTCTGGCTTTGTGGTGGTGGTTTTATGGTGTTTTATTTGTGACTTGTCCTGCGCCTCTTCACCTTGCAGGGAAGAAGAAGAAGAAAAACTCAAAGGTAGGAAAACTCAAAACAATGAAAAGGAAAAATTCAGAGATAGTGAAAGGATAGATTCAACCTAGTACTAAGGAGCTTTTCAGCTCTGATACCAGATGATACAAGCGTAGTGGCGGGGTGGTATTCAACAGAGAAGCTCGAGGTTTAGGACCATGATTTTGATGGCGGAAGGATGGAGCGAAAGGACCACACAAGCTGCAGCATACATGTGATACACCAGAGAAACTTCAGTCTAGAAGGATGAAGCTGCGGCTAGCTCACCAAGGAGGAGAGGAGGTGTCGAGTTTTAGACAAGAGTCTTAAGGTTTTTTGTTTAAAATTCAAGTTATCTTATTCATTGCAAGTAATAAGGCTTATATAGGCCTTTGGTTTACAACTTAGGGTCATAATGTTTACCCAAAACAACAAGAAATCTAAATAAAAACAACATGAAGTTTTAAGTAGAGAAATGGGTTTAGGCCAAATCGCAAAAACTAAAGAATTGGGGTTAAGATCTTAATTCCACACTTAGTCTAAAAACAAGAAATATGATAGGTAAGCCCCATAAGGATATGACCAAAGTTGACTTGGGCCTGTGGAAGATGTTGGGCTTGAGAACGGGCCTTGGTCGCCATGCGCACTAAGAGTGTTGCCTCATTAAAACCTTCTTCAGAAAACCCAATGGGACAAAACCGAAGATAAGAAAAAGAGTACAATGTCTTAGGACGGCTTTTGGTGCCTTCACCGGATGGTAATGGTGAAGACACCCGAACTGGAAGAATCTTCAAGCAGGAACCTCCATGGTTCCCGATTAGGCGCGAACGGCCGTTGGTGAAACAGTTCATGGGCCCGGTCGGACGGATCTTGATGGGCCGGTTCGTGGGTCTGGTCATGGACTGGCGGCTCTGGTGCTTGTTCGCCTGCTCGCTTCGCCAGTTGGTTGAACTTGTGCTCCAAGGCTCGGGCGTTAGCTCGCGTCAATGGTCCGGGTGGTACTTCTGAGACGGTAGTCGGTCCGATGTCCTCATCATGGTCACCTCTGAAATTCATGACACATGTCTGAGATTTAACCCTAGCACCCAGCAATGTAAAGGGGATATTAGATTCACTAGGCTAAGTTGACAAAAAAAAACAACTCACTTTACTCTCTTTTTTTTACTATCCTAGAAACTTACCTCTGTAAAAGGTAAAAAAAACTTTTTTCAACCCTAAACACCAATTTTCCCTAAGTTCGAAAGCATCGCGGCCGTAACCTAATTTTATCTCTCCCAAACACATCCCCTCGAGCCTCCGCTTTCTGGTGCAGATCTCTACCTCTTCGGTGCCGGTGATCCTAGCCGGCGCCGGAGAGGGCTTCTGGCGATTCTCCTCTTTATCTGGGGTCTTGGCTTTGGTGGCGTCTTGGCTCTTCCTAAAGCTTGCGGCGGGAGCTCGATGCATTTTGGTGCTCCGGTGGCAAACAGCGAGGATGGGACTCCGATAGTGACTTACGATACAGCTCGTGTTGGCGGTGGAGTTTGGATGTATTGGTTGTGGAGTCTGCGTGTGTCGGTGGCGGATCTCGTGCTTCACGTCTCTGGTGGTGTCTTCCGTGAAGACTTGTGGTGCTGGCGGTTCTGGATACGGTGGTAGCGGTGCTCCCAAACGGTGTTGGCGCCTCTGCCTGGACTTCGCCGGTTGGTCTCAACGGTTTGTCAATGATGTTGTAGATGGTGGTTCTAAGTCTGACTTAGAGGAGGACTTTTAGAAAGGGCTTTCTCGATTTAGATCTGAAGAGGACAAGATCGCGGATCCAGATATGATTTTTCTCCCCCTCTCAGACTTCCCCATCTGAGGCAGATATGGAGCTCTCAGCCTTCCTCTGTTAGGAGGCGTTCAGTGAAGTTATTTGTTCAGGCGTTCCGGTACAGGCTTCGCAAACTAGTTCTTGGCAAGTGTTTTCTTGAAGGGCTTTTAGATAGGAATGTCGGCTGTGTTCTCGTGGATTTTTCAGTGATTCTGAGGGGACTGCGTAATGCTGATTTAGTCCTCAAGAGGACATGGACTGGTGACGCTTCTGCAATCGAATCAATTTTTTGAGATTTGTGTTGACATTGATTGGTTTTCCCGTCTAAGTCTTTGTTTACGATCCAATTGTGAGTCTCATATTCAGTTGACGTTAATGTCTTGCTTAGCGTTTTAAACTGATTTGATTCTTGCTTTTGTTGGTTTATAATTTCGGATTGACGTTATTTAGACCATTGCTTTTTGGACCATTGCATTTTGGAGGGTCGTTTGTTTTTTATTTATCTTTGTAGTGTTAGTACAATGAGTCATATGAGTATCTATTAAAAATATTCTTTAAGATCATAGATACATTATGACAAAATCTCCCATCTTTCTTGTAAGATTGATAAGGTGGCCTAAATATATTGGAGGGAACTGTTTCAGTCTTTGTGGCTTTGTTTAGTCTTAACAGGATTTCCCCCCCCCCCCCCACAGCCTTTTCTTTGACAGTGTTTCACGAAGACTGTTGGCAGAATTTCGGGGAAAGAGAATGAAATGTAAACAAATCGGATAATTTGATGTGTGAAGGTGTTTGTTTGTTAGTGAGGGTTTCGATTCATGATTGTCTTTGGTTTGGGACTGGATGATTGGATTCTGTTAGATTTTCCGAAGATCTCCAACAAATGCTGTCTGGAACAACAATCTCTTTGCGACGGATCGATTCCCGAGCAATATGCTTAACATTTACTCGAAATTGTACCATTGTGTCTGTGTATTATCCAAAAAATTGTAATTTACCTACAAATCTATAATTAATGACAATATACAACACATTCAACCAACAAAATCTCCGATAAGTTAACTAAATTATATAGCTACAAAACTTATATTTTTATATTTAAGTTGAAATCACTAAGTTGAGAAGAAACCTTATATTATATATTTTACCCATTACATAAAATTAAATCATTACAATGAAAATCACATAAAAAAACGCCAACAACGAACATGATTGTTATAGCTCTAATTAATGGTGGAGAAGAAGAGTGGAACCATGTGGGTAATTGTTTGTATTTTAGTGTTTGGAATATTGGTGACAAAATTAAGAAGAGATTGTGTAGGCTTTGTTTTATAATATGTGAAATAAATAAATAAATAATTATAAAGGAGGAATAGTTAGATTAATTCTTAGCCCATAAAAACATATCGATCTTTGTTTACAAGAGAACCAAACAAAAAAAATTGAAATTGCCAAATTACAGACATAAAACGACGACGTGAATTATTTAGACATCATGGAAAAAAACTCGGTTTGGTTTAGGTAGTTTTTTAAGAATGCAGGGCGGTTCGATTAGAAAATAAATGAGAAAATTAGCTAATTATGATTTACAATTTTGAAAATCCCATTTTACCCCTACAGTTAAACTTCAAAAAAAAAAGTATATTGTTGCCTAAAAAAAACATAATCTAAATCGAGATCTAAATTTATTTGGGAAAAAAAGCCTAAATCTAGTTTCTCCCTCTTTCTCCCTCTTTCTCCTCGTTTTCTCCGACTCTCCAACTCATGTTCTTACGCCATTGAAGACCATCTTACTCTCCATTGATCCTTCACCTCTCCAACCCAATTTATTTTCTTCCTGTCTGCGATTTCACCATCTCCGGTGACCGTCGTACTCTCCATTAACCCTTCTCCTCTCCATCTCTCTGGCTCCTCTTTCTTTTTCTCACTCTTATCCGGTGACAACTCCTCTCATGATATCGAAACTAGTTTTAAATCCTGGAAATTGATTTTGACTCTACTGTTCGTTTAATGGCGCACTTCTTGATGACTTAACTCAGCCACCTTTATCTTCCTCCATTTCAAGTAAGACGTTATCTAGTTTCATACTTGAATTCCCATTTTTTCACATTTCCTTATTTATTTTTAATTTGACATTAGACTAGCAAAGTAGTAAGAACATGTTGCATCTTTATTGAATTAGTGTTGCGTCTTTGGCTCATGACATCGATACTTGTATTAAATCATGGAAACTAAAAACATAAGAGATCAGTGCATAGTATGTGTGATGAAGCTTGATTTTTCGTAAAACTTTTAGTGAAACGTCTTGTTGTGCAGCTAAGGCGGAAACTCAAAGGGTGTTTAGGTTTATTGGTTTGTGCCAGTGTAACTACAGATTCTATAAATTTGTAGCGGATTACTCAGTGATTTCATATTAGTTTTTTTCTTCTGTGTTTCATCTATTTGATTTGAAATGGCTCAAAGTTCTGGGGAGACTAAGTTTACATTAAAACTTGTCGTTGATAAAGAAAAAATGTTGTTTTCGCTGAAGCTTGTAGTGACTTTGTTGATGTGCTCTTCAGCCTTCTGACACTGCCAATAGGCACCATTGTCAGATTGCTTGAGAAACATCAAAACTCTAAGCATGTGCCTGTTGGTTGTTTAAGCAACCTCTATAAAAGTGTCGTGGATATGAACACTGATGCTTTTGAGACTGATGCTTGTAAGCAGATTCTCCTTTATCCGAGGAGCTTGAGGGAGTTCGTTTTTTCGGCTCTCGGCTCCTGTTATTCTTCACCTATTTAATTTTCCATGTTTCTTGCTTTCTTGTTATTTGAGGGAGACTTTAGATTTTATAAAAATAAAATAAAATGTGTATCATGTGTTAAAACACCTTCTTGTAACGTGTATTCTCTACAACTAATTTTTTTGGTAGTTGGTTTTCTTTACTATTGGTTGCTTTTTTATACGTAAGTGCATGTATAAAATTCATTATCAGTGGATTTTAACGTTGATTTCACATTATTTGACTAATAATATGAGACTATATATACAATGCATAAATATGAAAATTTATAGAAGATCATAACGGTATAGCGTATTTTTCGAATTCGCGTCCATGAATTTCGAAGTATAAAGTACTCTTTGTTTTCAAGCTGTAAACAAGATGGAACTTAATTCATTATCAATTAGTTTTAGTTAAGCTGGAACTTTCAGAAGATTGATATTTTTACAGATCAAACTTACTTAATCTATTAAATTAAGAACTGAGGAGTTAATAGATTAACCTATTATTGCTTATTCGCTTTTCTGTTACCAGAGGTAAGTACCATGAAGCCTTTACTCATTTTCATTTTCATTTTCATGATAGTTAAATTCTATCAAAAATGTGTGCACTGCCATTGATGTGTGTCCTACCTTCCTTTGCATATTGTGTAACTTGTATAGTTTCTAGGATATGCTAAAAATTGTATTGAGTATATGATGATAATGTTGGAATAAGTTAACAATTGTATTAAATTTGCTTCGATTAGTCATAGCATTATACAACGTTTTTTATTCACTTTTTGTGTAGATATGCTAAAAATTGTATTGAGTTTGCTATTAAACTGATCCATTACTTTAGTTTCAAATGCCTCTGTACTTTTGTGTAGATATGCTAGGATTGAAAGGGCTTTGTTTGTGATTTAACCAAAAGCATGGAATAATTTGACAATAATTTCTATGTGTCTGATTTATTTTTTTATATAGTTTATAATCAAATCACTAATATTTTGATTTGGTAATTTGTAGGAATGGAATCCGAGCTTCCTAAGCGTATGTTAAGACCAGGTTTTGAACCGCTGGTCTCACAGATCAACAATAGCTGCAGAATGTCAATTCTCACCAAATTAAAGGAATTTCTGCCAAGAGAATATAATGAAGCTAGGAAAGATCCTGTATTTGAAAAGATAATTGTCATTTATGCTAATGGGCTCAACTATTCTGCGAGGATGATTCACAGCCTCTTATGTCGGCAGCTGGTTACGGACAAGGTACACGAGCTTTGGTTCTTGTTTGCAAACAGACCTCTGCGATTCTCATTGCAAGAATTCTACGCTGTCACGGGGCTGAGGTACGAGGCTAATAACGATGTGGATTTTGATGTGTGAGAAGAAGATGGTGGGTTTTGGAGTAAATTTCTAAAGAGGGATGGAAAGATTAGCCTCAACATGATTTGGAAAGATCATATATTACATGCTAATGGGTGGAGGCGTGTGGATAGAATGAGGCTAGTTTATGTGTGCATAATTGCGGGTGTTATTTTGGCGAGAGGTGAGAAAGCTATTATCCCAAACCAATACATCAAAGTGGTGATGGATATTAGTAAACTGCGTGCGTATCCATGGGGTGTCAAAGTGTTTAACCTTCTTCTTTGACTCGGTCTTTAAAACTCGAGACAACTTCTTCATTTTGCAAGACAAAACAAAGTCGAGACCAAAGAGTTATGTTTTAGATAGTTTTTCGTATGCATTGCAAGTCTGGGGTATGGAAGCTATTCCTCTTCTTGGAAAAATGTTAGGCGAGAAACTAGATGAAAATTACAAAGAAGCTGCTAGATGTTCAAATTGGACAGGAGCTGCAAAAGTGTCATATGAAGATATCATTCAGCTGGAGAACACATTTAGGAAAGAGGTGAGTAGTATGCATTTTTGGTTCTTTAACTTATTAATTAATGGTTCACGTACACTGCACATCGCGTCTTTACTTTTATTGTGTTTTGCATTTGTTCTCTTATATAAGCTTAGTAGAAATTGGCCTTAATAAAATAAGTGATTAATATACATTTTTCAAAATACATTTTGTGAGTGTTGATTCTGATGGTTAGGCTACCTGGTTTTTTTTGTATTATCATCATTTATGGTTAAATTTTTGCATTATAATATTAGCAAACTTGTTAGACTCATACGGTTCAGATGGCTTGTTCATTGTTGTATTAAGTTTTTTAAATACTATTATAACAGTTACTTCTCACTATTTTGTAGGATGTTCTCTATCCATACATCTCTTGGACAGGGAATTGCGATATAATTGATGCTCTTGAGTATCATCAATGGTCCAACTAGATGTGTGATTGTAGAGTTGATCAGCTGAACCGGCAGAATAATGATTGGACTAACCATCTTTGGGAAGTTGAAGAAAGTCATGAGACTTCTTTGGATGTTGATGAGCAGGAGGAGTCGGATAATATAAATAATATGGAAGTACAATCTACGAAGGATGACGGTAATTGTGGTTCCACGTCCACTAAGCGTAAGACCAGGTTCCCTCATCATGGTGCTGAAAAATGGAAGCTGAAACTATTATGTGACCGATCTTCATTGAAACATCCACCAGTAGCAACTCAAGCTCCTAATTTTGAAGAAATGAAAAACTTCTTCCAACAAATGATACAAGATTCTTTCGCTAAAATGGAGGAGACATTGGGAAAGAAAATTGATGACAAGATTGGGAACTTGGGTAATGAGATCTTAGCGCTCAAGGACTCAATTAATAAGCTTGGTGAGACTTCTACCACTTCTATACCAGCAGTCGTCGACAACGTTAAATCCCATAAACGATGTGTGGTATGTAAGAAATAACACTATCACATGTTATTTTGTTAATGTGGTTTGGTTTATGCATGAGACAATTTGTAACATTTTGTTAATCATGATTTGTAACGTAGACATGCACAGTATGATTTGTGGCTTAGGACGTAATCTTATGTATGAGATGTTTATGTACTTAGTGTGTTACGTGTGGGGGAAGTTGTATTTAATTAGAGTGTAACATACATTTATTTATGCATGGTATGATTTGTGACTTAGGATTTGTAACATAATATTATGTATGGGATGTTAAATGTGTGGGAAGTTGTATTTAATTAGTGGAATATTGTACGTTTGCTTATTGACGATTTTATTGACAAAACAATAATTTTTTTTAACAGGTAGAAAATTTGAATGAATCAGAGAATGTGGTTGAAAACCTTTATGATGTGCACTTGAGTCAAACTCATGAATTAAATACACAAGAAGATTTGCAAAAGACTTTGAATGAGTTATCTCAAGATACATTTGTAGCGGGATTTGATCCATCTCAGCCAGCTAAAACCCATGATCCAGTTGACTGTGGAATCCAATGAGTTCGAAGAGATCTGGTAAAGTAGCAAGTGCAACAACACATATCCACCAAGGAGAATTGCCACAATTAAAAATGTTGAAGGACAATTCATCAGATGATGATGATGAATGTGTGTTGACTTTTGTGCCTCATGCTGATTGGTACAAATTTTGTGAATGGGCTGCCTTTTCAGTGTAAGTTTTATTATTTTAATTACATATTTTTTAAAAATAATTTCTATTTTTATAATATTTAATTTCTATGGTTGAATTTTTTCCAGAGATTTAAATATTGGTCCGACTAAATTTGATATGAATTTAGCTAAACGGATCATATGACCTAAATATTGACTTGGTAATGAGGTTAGTTATATTTCATAACATTTATAATGATTTATTTGTAAAGTTATAATTTGTTCATTGGATCATGTTACTATTACCATAACTTACAGACAAATTGGTTGCAGGATATGGATGCAGTTATGTTCTTATTCCGAGATAACACAACTTTGCGCCGCTGGGAACCAGATCGTGTAGCCTTTATGTCATGTTTATTCAACATCCACATAAACTCAGGTTACATAAGCTATTTAGCTGATAAAAAAAGATACAAGTTAGATAATTTTCTGCTGGCTTATGGAAGTGGTGATCTTCCATCCCATGGACGAACCAACAAAGTGTGGGGAGAGGACATTGATCACGTTTATGTTCCTTTGTTTGTGAACCAAAATCACTGGATTTCGGTATGCGTTAATATCTTGGAGAGGAAAATTGAAGTTTTTGACTGCGACGACAAGCGAAACAGACAACACGGTGAAAAATATGCATTCATGATACATCGGATTGTTAAGGCAGTTCAGCCACTTACCAACAAGAAGCATATATCGTTGACTGCATATTCTATTGTCGATATGCCGATGAAGTGTAGATTAAATAAGAGTTGTTGTTATTGTGGAATGTATGCACTCAAATTTGTAGAATGTCACTTGCTTGGACTAGATTTTTCTTTGGTGGATGATGAGATCATACGAAGGTGCCGAGTGAAGATTGCATTTGATCTGTGGAAGGCTGCAAATGATGAAGTGTTGGTTGATCGCATGTCTAAGCTGTTTTTGAGCCTTCTGAAGTTGTAGATCTTGAGTAGATGAATATTTTTAATTTTTTTTGTTAGAGCTAAAGTTGAGATTGTAAAGATAATTTGGTAATAATTTTTTTTTGCAAACTGATTTGTAAAGATAATTTGATACGTTCACTTTCAATGAAAATATTTGCGTGAAAAATTTATACTCACCCTTCAAATTTTTTCTTTATATGAGACAGCAAATTTATGACAGTTTGGTTAGGAAGTATAATTTTGTAGAAGGTGACCTTGGAACTTATTATTGGACTACATTGGCACATGTCTCGAAATGGGATTACAATGCTTTTTATCTTGCCTGGAGATTATATCAGTTCTACGCTAACATTCGAACCCATGTGGGACACTAGAAATTAAATAATAATTATGTTGTATCATTGATTTTATGTTACATGTCAATATGGAATCAAATATGCCAAAATAGTATATGTACAAACTTATTGTAGTTATAGAAGACATATACATATATGTACAAACTTAGGAGATCATAGATCTAATACAAAATCATCGATCTATCTTAACTATGCAATCATATTAAGTACATAATTATATTATAATCAAGTCATATATATATATATATATATAACACAATCCTAATAAAGACTAATTATTATGCATCCACCCTATCTCTATATTAAGTTCTAATTTTGGTGCATGAAAATACTGCCGCTTCGCTCTTGTAATCATATTTGTTATCAAACATTGATTGTACATTCACCTAATGTGTTAAGTACTGAAAATGATGAAGAGAGTAGTTAGGTGTTATGAACCTTTTCTCAAGTCTAAATCAGCAGGACTAATTAGCTTAACATGTTAAGCACGACAGTAAAAATATGATATGTGGATATCAAACATGCACGTCACTTCCTTATACTTGTCATGTGTATAAATAAAGTCCTCCAAGAATTCGTGAAACCACAATTAATACAAATCCAAAGTGTACGATAATCCATGGATAATATTAACTTGAAAAATATAAACCATATATGGAACAATAAATTAGAACTGATAATAGAGTACCATAAAAGCATTACTATATTGCCACATCACATGTTGCTCTGTTGTGGTTTTCATTACCACATCGGCTGCACTTGTGCCTTTTATACCTTTGTGAGCCTTGTGATGATCTAATCTTGTCTTCAATGCTTTCGTATCTTCTTTTGTTACGTCGTCCTGCACTTCTACTTGTTTCAGGTAGTAAAACCATCACATTTTCAACATCCAACGGGACATGCCATTCATCCTCTGGAACACCTATTGGATTAATGCTTTCTTCATATACCTTTCTCCATGAAGTAGTTGTATACATTTCATCAATGAATCGGTATACTTCCATGTCTCTAGAAAAAATTGCAGGAATGACGTGTCTACATGGAATTTTTGTTAAATCATACTTTCCACATGTACAAGTCATTCTTCCCAAATCAACAAGGCAATCAATCTTGTCGCCTTTAACCATAAATCTGTAAGTGTTGATCGGGTAAACAATAAACCATTTAGCTTTGTCAATCCTTCTATCAATCTTTTTTTCTACTTTAATTGTCAGAGGATCCTTCTGATTTAAGCTTAATGTTCGACGCTCATAAAACCACCTAGTCAACATTTCTCGTATACTGTCTAACAGAGGAATGACCGGATACTCTCTAGGTGATCTCAATGCAGCATTGAACGATTCAGCAGGGTTTGTAGTCTGAAGGTCGTACCTGTATCCAAGAAATAGATAACGAGTCCATTTTGTGACATCAACTTCCTCAAGATATTTTTCAATCTCTGGATACATTCTACAAATTTCAGTAAAAGCAGTCTGAAAATCTACAACTCTATATATTTTTGAAGCCTTCTCAATCAAGCCAGCCATTCCCCTTTTCTTGAAATATGTGACAATATTATTCAGCAAATGGTGGATGCAAATTCCATGTCTGGCTTGCGGTTAAATTTTAGCAAGTGATTTAGTAATCAAGAAATTTCTATCTGACACAAAAACTAAACATGGGTTATCAGAAATAACAACCATTAGTTGCTCTAAGAACCAATTCCATGACTTGTCATTTTCTGAATCCACAACTCCAAAGGCAATAGGATACAAATTAGAGTTACCATCTACAGCTGTAGCAACAAGTAAAACTCCTTTGTATTTATTTTTCAAAAAAGTTCCATCAATTACAATCACCCTTCGAATGTTGTTGTAGAACCCTTTTACACATTGACCAAAAGACAGAAATAAATATTTGAATCTACCATCACAATCAGTTATATAGTGAGTATGCGTACCCGGATTTGCTTTTTTTATCATGTGCAAGTATTTAGGAATTTTACCATAACTTTTCTCCGGTATACCTCGAACAGCCGCAACTGAATACTCACGAGACTCCCAAGCTTGGTTATAAGAGAGCTCACAACCATACTCCTTACGCATAAAATGTACAATATCATTCGGTTTTGGTCCATCCTTCACTCCCTCATATTTATGCATAATCAGCTTTCCGATTGTTTTTGCAGAAGCAGTTTTACCGAATTTGCTTTTCTTTGAAGGAGCACATGTATATTCAGAAACATACTTATTGATTATAAAATATGTAGAGGCACCATCTAAGCACGTTGCACAAACACACCATTTGCATATGATATCTTTGCAGTGTACATACCACTTTGTTGGATCAGATTTTTCAACCTTGTAGTCAAAGTTATATTTCATTGCACAAATCTCCAGAGTTGATTTCAAAGCGTTTTTGCTTCTGAAAATTTGACATTTCTTTACAAAGTCATCCAACGATTTCTTATCACTGTCATCTTTGGTACCCAACGTTAATCCACCAACACCATAATCACTCTTAGACTGGACAAATTTTGCTTCACCATTCACCATAGCCAAATTAACAAATTCTTCAAATGGTCTCTCCTTGTTCAGATCAATTGACGAGGTAAACGTCACACACATAATAGATGAAGACGTCTTTGCATATGCAACAAAATTTTGTAGTTGCCTATCATTTGTGATAATAACCGGAGGAACTTGTAAGTTATTGATCACGTCACTTGGTAGATAACTGAACTCAAGATTAACATTACTCTCTCCATAATCATATGCAACCATCTCTCTTAGCTCATCAAAAGAAGTAATAGATTCCAAAGAAACCAATATCCCCCGTTTTTGTTCATCAACAATGAATGTCAACCGGTTTTGGACACAAGATCTCCACACACCAAAAGATACATAGATATGCATATTAGCAGATACAAAGAGAAAAGAAAAGAAAATATGTTTTGAAATTTTTTTTTTAAAGAAGAAAAACATTTAGAAAATGAAATATGAAGTACAAAAAAATGGTAGAAATCGCCAAAAAGAAGTTACCACACGATGAAGAAAGATATTGATGTGAAGAGAAAATAACTAATTTAAGAAAATATAGGAGAAAATATAGGAAGATATTTATTTTAATTTTTCCCTCATTTTCTAGAATACATATTCTAGGAACAACTAGAAAATAGAATAAAAGTTATAATATGTGATATAACCAAACCTAGAAAATAGACAAAGGATTATAATATAACAAAATGTATTCTAACTTAAGTAGAACAAAGAGTACCCGCTAAAATATATCATTGAACTGCACCTAGAACATATAGTAGTAGTAAGAATATGTAATCTAACTAGATCTACAACATAGAGCAAATGTTAGAATAGAACAAAACGTATTATAGGCAATTATAGAACTAGACCAAAAGGTAGATTATGTTTTCTAAACTAGGTAGAACATAGAGAAACCGCTAGAATATGTATTTTTCTAAACAAAAATATTTAAAATATGTTTTCTAACTTAGTTAGAAAATATCTTAATTTTTTTATATAAATTTGTTTGTTTAAAAACTATACAAAAATTTTTTATATAATTATGTTTTTACGGTTTTTATTTTTTCGCATTTTTAAATATTTAAATATTATTTAATTATTATTTTTTAAATTTTTAATTAAGGGCAACATAGTCACAATTGAACAAAAAATATAAAAGATATAAAATTCCAATTTTATTTTCAGTATAGCCTATTTACACAATTCTCCCAAAATAAATCGACTCTAATTTAAACTATAATCGACAGGAAAAACGCAATTCAACTCCAGTTTGTTACAATTCTTTTTTTTTCATAAAATTTTCGATCGAAATCAATTCAAATTGAAATATAGCCGTTAAGAGACGGAGCGTGTTATCAAACGAAATAATACCGTATCAACGCGTTTTCTCCCAAATCATTTATCTCCACAGTTCTTCACAAAAACTCTCTGTATTTTCTCTCTTCTATATTTTTTTTTATTTGAAGAATTCTGTTATCGATTCCTCCAAAATTCTGTTCTCCCAAAATCCTTTTACATTCTCAGATTAGTAAGTGTTCCGATCTCTGTTAATCGTGAATTTGTTTGAAGATTTCTAAGTTTTGTGTAAAATCTTTGATCGGGATTTTGTTTCTAAACGTTTGATTTTTCCCTTTTTGTATTGATCTTAGTTAGAGTTTCATTATCTCATTCGCCTGAAACCGACCCGATTGGTTGGGTTTCTCGCTCGTCGTCGAGGTACGTCTCTATCTATGTTAGGCTTTCTAAGTTTCGTGTAAATCGTTCTTATGTTGTACTCATCGCGATTGTGTTTTAGGGTTTCCAACTTTCCTAATTGTTCAAACCTGAATTTTTGCATTAATCTTGGTTAGGGTTTCTTTTTTCCGCGTGAAGCAATTGTCGAGGTAAATTCTCTGCTTCCAGTTTTGTTGGGTGTTTTGTTTGTCTTTATTTAATTGCTACTGCAATGGAATTATCTGGTCTTTTACCAAACCCTGTCGCTTTCTATCTTGGTGATCATTAGTCACAACTCTCTATGTTCGGTTAGTAAGTCTGTATGATTTGTCATCAAGTAGTTTTGAGAGTTTTAGTACAAATTACTATACTTTTGTTCTTCATTGATGGCCGTGGCTTCTGTTTTAGTGAATTTGGTATGCAATCAGTTCTGATCGCCATGGCTCTTACATATTATCTTTATATCGGTTATCACCTTTTCGACACTGTTTCCTGTTCGTAGCTTCTTTTATAGCCACCTCTTTCCCTTATAGTTTGATTGATGTCTTGTTCCTTGCAGTGTGATACAGATTTGATGGGATCCAACAAAAAAAAAAAAAGTATAATCACCTCATTAGCTTTGATTTGATGTCTCTCAGAAATCAACTATAGCTTCCATTGAATGAATAATGGATCCAGGAACGAAACAACAAGATTAGCAACCGTAATCGTCTTTGCACTCCTTGGTTTTCCTCTAGTTGTAAGTGTTTTCTTTAAATCCGAAATTCTCTTTATTCTTTTTGCAACAACTCTTTGAGATTTGTGATATGATAAAACCATCCTTTGTGTGCAGATTACATACAGTGTCCCTTTCTCAATCACAGTACAAGTCACTGCTGATTTCGTTGGGGGTCAAGGTCTCTGATCAGATCCATATCTTCACTACATTCATAGCTTTGTGTTTAAATCTTATATTTCAGGAATTCCAAATGTTTTCATTCAGCTTTATGTTTTGTTCTGAATGTAGGTTTGGCTATAGGTGTGTTGAACCTTGCAATCTTTATTCCGCAGGCAACCTCTCAAATTCTTTCTCTTGTATAATGTCTCACAAGTGTTGTAGTTAGTTAGTGTCTGAACATGGTAAAGTTTATAAGTTGCGTCCAATCGTTCTTATGTTTGTATAGATTGTAGTTTTATTGTATGGTACTTAAATTTTCAAAGGGTTTCCATGAACTTGGTTATGTTGCATCTGACTATTGTTGCTATTTTATCTCCTCAGAAACATAGAAGATGCAGTATATGTCGCTTCATATTATGCAGAGGAACCTAGCAGAAAAAGTGAGGCTAAGAGACGAACTGCAGCCTTGGTCCCAAGAGTCGGCCAGACAGGAAGCATTAATTGAACTGGAGAGACAAAAGTCTTTATGAAGACAAGAAAAAGGTAATATCCGTCTGTAATCAGTATCATACATAGGGAACTATCTGTTTGTATGCATTGATATTTTCTGAGGTATGAATAATTTTATATTTTCATGGTTTGGCAAAGTGATGCTATGAACATCTCCCTTCAGTTAGCTTCCCATGAGCAGAAAAAGACTGACAAGAACGTTTTGATACTTGCAGAAGAGCATAAGGTTAGTACACAACTCTAACTGTATAACAAGTTATACCCAATAACATGGGAAAAGGCTTCACGCAGTTGCGGCTTGAGTTTGAAATTCTCTCCTTCCTAAACTCTAGAGGTAAAAAGAAGAAGAGGCTTTGAACAAGATTATTCAGCTGGGAACGAAGCTAGACACCAAACAGACATTGGAAATGGGAGATTACAGTGATGAAGCATTTGGTGGACGATTATGATGAGACGGTCAAGAAGAAAATGAAGGAGATGAATGATGAGGTGGAGGCCACCGTCTTTAAGGTAAATTCTCTGTCTGTGCTATTGTTCCCCGTTTTGTTTTGAAGCTTGATTCCGGTATTGTTTGAGATTCTTTATTCATTTTAACATATTTGATGTCTCGGGATTTTAAAATTAGGATTCCTTTTAATTGGTTTTGTTTTTTATTCAATAACAAAATTCCTCTTTTACAAGACTCCAAAACCTTTTGTTTTAATGTTTTTGTTTTCACTTTAAACCCAAAAAAGATCATAGGTAGACACTAATCTAATAGTGTTCTATCAGATTCTTATTTGGGAACATTGTCCCGTTGCTGCCTCGATAAGAAACTTATACCATCACCCTAACAAGATTGTTAATTAGACCGAGAATATTGGTTGGTAGTGCATGTATGAGAAACGATGTTAGGGGATGGCAAACAAGACCACACGGCTTAATGTCTTAGACAAAAAACTTTATTACCCAAGGCTTAAAAAAATCTGTATTCAATTCTTTGGATGGAATGGAGTTAACGACCAAAGTCTTAAGACAAAGACTAGAATTGAATACAGATTGTCTTGCTGGATGGAAATTAACGACCAGCAACACAGCTTCAAAGTCTTAAGACAAAGACAATAAAAGATTTGCTGGATTGAAAAGAAACGACCCGCAGCTTATAACAAGTCATTATACAAAGACAAAGAGAATGACAATGAGGAAGTTTTAAGATTCGCTGGATGAAAATAAACGACCAGCAACACGGCTTCAAAGTCTTAAGACAAAAATCTTTAAACAAAGACAATAAAAAAGTTGCCGGATGGAAAAGAAACAACCAGTGACTTAGAACAAGTCATTAGAAAAAGACAGAAAAATGGGGAGGTTTTAAGACTTGCTGGATGGAAATAAACGACCAGCGACTTAAAACAAGTCATTATGGGAAGGCAAGTAAGATCACATGGCTTAAAAGTCTTCGTATTACTACCCACGGCTTGCCAAAATCTCTATTCAATACTTTGGATGGAATGGAGTTAACGACCAAAGTCTTAAGACAAAGACTAGAATTGAATACAGATTTTCTTGCTGGATGGAAATTAACGACCAGCAACACAGCTTCAAAGTCTTAAGACAAAGACAATAAAAGATTTGCTGGATTGAAAAGAAACGACCCGCAGCTTATAACAAGTCATTATACAAAGACAAAGAGAATGACAATGAGGAAGTTTTAAGATTCGCTGGATGAAAATAAACGACCAGCAACACGGCTTCAAAGTCTCAAGACAAAAATCTTTAAACAAAGACAATAAAAAAGTTGCCGGATGGAAAAGAAACAACCAGTGACTTAGAACAAGTCATTAGAAAAAGACAGAAAAATGTGGAGGTTTTAAGACATGCTGGATGGAAATAAACTACCAGCGACTTAAAACAAGTCATTATGGGAAGGCAAGTAAGATCACATGGCTTAAAAGTCTTCGTATTACTACCCACGGCTTGCCAAAATCTCTATTCAATACTTTGGATGGAATGGAGTTAACGACCAAAGTCTTAAGACAAAGACTAGAATTGAATACAGATTGTCTTGCTGGATGGAAATTAACGACCAGCAACACAGCTTCAAAGTCTCAAAGACAAAGACAATAAAAGATTTGCTGGATTGAAAAGAAACGACCTGCGGTTTAAAACAAGTCACTAGACAAAGACAAAGAGAATGACAATGGGGAAGTTTTAAGATTTGCTGGATGGAAATAAACGACCAGCAACACGGCTTAAAAGTCTTAAAGAAAAAAGTCTCTAAACAAAGACATTAAAAGAGTTGCTGGATGGAAAAGAAACGACCAGTGACTTAGAACAAGTCATTATAAAAAGACAGAAAAATGGGGAGGTTTTAAGACTTGCTGGATGGAAATAAACGACCAGCGACTTAAAACAAGTCATTATGGGAAGGCAAGTAAGATCACATGGCTTAAAAGTCTTCTTATTACTACCCACGGCTTGCCAAAATCTCTATTCAATACTTTGGATGGAATGGAGTTAACGACCAAAGTCTTAAGACAAAGACTAGAATTGAATACATATTGTCTTGCTGGATGGAAATTAACGACCAGCAACACAGCTTCAAAGTCTTAAAGACAAAGACAATAAAAGATTTGCTGGATTGAAAAGAAACGACCTGCGGTTTAAAACAAGTCATTAGACAAAGACAAAGAGAATGACAATGGGGAAGTTTTAAGATTTGCTGGATGGAAATAAACGACCAGCAACACGGCTTAAAAGCCTTAAAGACAAAAGTCTCTAAACAAAGACATTAAAAGAGTTGCTGGATGGAAAAGAAACGACCAGTGACTTAGAACAAGTCATTATAAAAAGACAAAGACAATGAAAATGGGGAGGTTTTAAGGCTTGCTGGATGGAAATAAACTACCAGCGACTTAAAACAAGTCATTATGGGAAGGCAAGTAAGATCACATGGCTTAAAAGTCATCGTATTACTACCCACGGCTTGCCAAAATCTGTTTTCAATAATATGGATGGAATGGAGTTAACGACCAAAGTCTTAAGACAAAGACTAGAATTGGATACAGATTGCCTTGGTGGATGGAAATAAACGACCAACAACACGGTTTCAAAGTCTTTAGACAAAGACAATAAAAGACTTGTTGGATGGAAAAGAAATGACCAGCGGCTTAGAACAAGTCAGTAGACAAAGACATAGACGATGAAAATGGGGAGGTTTTAAGACTTGCTGGATGGAAATAAACGACCAGCAGCACAGCTCAATAAAAGAGTTGCTGAATGGAAAAAGAAACGACCAGTAGCTTAGAACAAGTAATTAGAAAAAGACAAAGAAAATGACAATGGAAAGGTTCTAAGACTTGCGGGATGGAAATAAACGACCAGCGACTTAGAACAAGTCATTAAGGGATGGCAAGTAAGACTGCATGGCTTAAATGTCTTCGTATTACTATCCGGCTTGCCAAAATCTGTTTTCAGTAATATGGATGGAATAAAGTTAGCGACCGAAGTCTTAAGAAAAATACTAGAAATTGAATACAGATTGTCTTGCTGGATGGAAATTAACGACCAGCAGCACGGCTTTAAAGTCTTAAGATAAAAGTTTTTAGACAAAGACAATAAAAGAGTTGCTGGATGGAAAAGAAACGAACTGTGGTTTAGAACAAGTCATTAGAAAAAGACAAAGACAATGACAATGGGGAGGTTTTAAGACTTGCTGGATTGAAATAAATGATCAGCGAATTAGAACAAATCATTAGGGGATGGCAAGTAAGACCACATTGCTTAAAAGTCTTTGTATTACTATCCACGGCTTGCCAAAATCTGTTTTCAGTTCTTTGGATGGAATGGAGTTAACAACCAAAGTCTTAAGACAAAGACTAGAATTGAATACAGATTGTCTTGCTGGATGGAAATTAACGACCAGCAGCACGACTTCAAAGTCTTAAGACAAAAGTCTTTAGCCGAAGACAATAAAAAACTTGCTGATGGAAAAGAAACGACCAGCGGCTTAGATCAAGTCATTAGACAAAACAAAGAATGGGGAAGTTTTAAGACTTGCTGGATGGAAATAAACGACCAGCAACAACTTTAAAGTCTTAAGACAAAAGTCTTTAGACAAAGACAATAAAAGAGTTGCTGGATGGAAAAAAAAACAATCAGTGGCATAGAAAAAATCATTAGAAAAAGTCAAAGACAATGACAATGGGGAAGTTTTAAGACTTGATGGATGGAAATAAACGATCAGCGACTTATAGAACAAGTCATTAGGGGATGGCAATTAAGACCACACGGCTTAAAAGTCTTCATATTACTACCCAAGGCTTGCCAAAATATGTTTTCAATTATATGGATTGAATGGATTTAACGACCAAGGCCTTAAGACAAAGACTAGAATTGAATACAGATTGTCTAGCTGGATGGAATTAAACGACCAGCAAAACGGCTTCAAAGTCTTAAAACAAAAGTCTTTAGAAAAAAACAATAAAAGACTTGCTGGATGGGAAAGAAATGACCAGCGGCTTAGAACAAGGCATTAGATTTAGACAAAGACAAAGAAAATGACAATGAGGAGGTTTTAAGCCTTGATGGATGGAAATAAACGACCAGCGGCTTAGAACATGTCATTAGGGGATGCAAGTAAGACCACCCGGCTTAAAAGTCTTTCAAATTACTATCCACGGCTTGATAAAATCTGTTTTCAATTATTTGGATGGAATGGAGTTAACGACCAATGCCTTAAAAAAGTCTTAAGACAAAACTATTAAATGAAAACAGACAAAACTATTAATACAATAAGAGATTTGCTGGATGGAAAAGAAATAATCAGCTGCTCAGAAAAATTCATTAGACATAGACAATAGGTCATTTAAAAGACTTGCTGGATGGAAATAAAACGACCAGCGACTTAAAACAAAAGACTTTAAATTACTATCCACGGCTTGCCAGAATCTGTTTTCAGTTAATTGGATGAAATGGATTTAACGACCAACGGCTTAAACAATCTATAGAAAAAGACTATGAATTGAAAATAGATTCCTTACTTAAATGTCCACGGCATACAAATTCCTTTGACAAAGACAATGGATCACTTTTAGACATGCTGGATGGAAAAAAATGACCAGCAGCTTCAAGAAAGTCCTTGGACAAATACTATGAACCCGATAACCATTTGGATGGGAAACAACGACCAAATGTCTTAAAGAAGTCTTCAAGACAAGGGCCATGAACCGAGAACTACTACTGTTGGGTAACCACAAGGCTTAAAGGTAGAAAAAGATAGGTGAGTTTGTTGGATGAATATAACGACCAATAATTGAAATAAATCTTAAGACAGTCTATGAAACGAGAATAATTTCTCTTTGATAACCACAACGCTTAGAAGTGTCTGTTTCTCAATTTGTTGGATGAAAAAAACGACCAACAGTTGAAATAAGTCTTAAGGCAAAGACTGAAACAAAAACAGGTTCTTGTAACAAGAATCTTGTTATACCACTTAGGGATTAGAAAAGAAAATGGGGTTTGTTTTAAGACTTGCTGGATGGAAATAACGACCAGGGACTGAAAAAAAGCCTTAAGACATACTAAAATGAAAACAGATTCTTTATACGACTCATGTCTTAGGAAAGTTCTAATTCAAAGACTCTAAGAATCAAAGATAGAATCCTTACGTCACCATGAGACTTGAAAGTTTGATCTTCAGACTTTGTTGGATGGAAAAAACGACCAACGGATGAAAAAAGACTTGTCTGATGGAAGAAAAACGGCTTCTTTATCTAGCAGCTTAGAAAGACAAAAAACTTTGGGAATCCTTTCTCTACCACAAAGCCTAGAAGTGATTTGTTGGATGGAAATAACGACCAACAACTTCGAAATATTACGAATCAGAATGTGATTCTTCACCACATACGTCTTGAACACAAAGGCTGTGTCAAAACCAAAAACTGATTCATGATCTGGGGATTGAAAGTAACAAGGTAAGTATGAGGCATCTATTTGAAAGAATGACTAACTAATTTTGATTTCTTCAGGTTTGTGCTTCAAAATGTGTTCAAAGTTTTAGAGATCTGAGGAGACGTCATGTGTAACAGACTTCTGGGAGAGGTATGTGCTTTTCAAACCTCTTTGTAATTAGTTGAGTCTCATGTAGATATATATTTTGAAGGCATGTGAGACTTCTTATGCAGCTTATGGTTGTAATTTCCTTGACTCTCGAAACTTTTTGTTTGGTTTATTCACTAAATCCTTTGGTGATCATTTTAAATAGAGGAAATGATATTCCTATAATCTTTTAAGTAATTTTGGTTATTGTATTAGGATCATGCATTTTGCATTCTGTATCTTTACAATTCTGCATTCTGCATCTTCACAATTCTGCATTCTGCATTCTGCATTATTTACAATTCTACTTTCTGCATTCTGCATTATTTACAATTCTGCATTATTTACAATTCTGCATTCTGCATTATTTACAATTTTGCATCTTTAAAATTTTGTATTCTGCATTTTTACAATTATGCATTCTACATCTTTACAGTTCTGCATTCTACATTCTACATGTCCTAAGAAATCTGCATTATGGTGTCATGTCTTTATAATCTTATAGTAGATTACGATGTTTGAGAAATTCTGACATTCTGCATCACGATTCATATACTTTTGATTACTTTATTGACTTGAATATTAATTAACAGTGATCAAAAATATCTTCATAATGGTATTAGTGTATGTCTTTGGTCTCTTAGTTGTACAGAGTTGATTGGTCTTGGAAATCTCTTGAATCATTGGTGTCTTTATTTAGAATGTACAATAGATTTTTCTTAGTTTTCCTATGATGTTTCTATTTTAATAACACTTCTATGATTAGTATCAAAAAATCAAGAAATTAAAACATCTGAACTCCACATTTTACCATCTCTTTTGTAGACATGCGGCATATGTGCTATTATTATAATCTTTTATCTTCTTTAGGTTTGCCAAATTTACTATGCTTAATATATTGTTTCGTTTTAAGTACTATAGTTTGGTATAATATTTATTAGATTTAGAATTTCTTGACTCTCTAGTAGAACAGTTTATGTAGAAATTCAGCTTTTGTTTATTAGAAAGGTTATGTTTCTAGAAGTAAAATGAATGACTTGTAAAGTTAGGGCTATTTTTCAGTGTATTATGACTGTTTCAGGTAAATTTAGCTATAACCTTCCAAATATATATATATATATATATATATATATATATATATATATATATCAGTTCAAGTAGATAATATTTATTGTTGTTTGTTTAATATTGGCAAGTAAATTTAGATGTTTTTTGTTGATAAAAATGTTCAATGTATCTTTTAATTTTGGTTTAGACGATATAATTAGAATTTGTAGGTTTACTCTCTAGGCATAGCGCTTGTGATCTTTATCTTGCATTTGGTCTTGTCTATTCACTTGATATGTAACATTTCAAGAAAATAATATTTATTGCTGTTTTTAATTTTTTTAATATGGACAAGTTGAATTTAGATCTTCCTTGGTTGATAAAATGTTCAATGTTTTTTTTTACTTTGTTTTAGATGATAGAATTAGAATCTGTAGATTTACTCACTATACATAGTTCTTTTGATCTTGATTTTCTTGGTAAGGTCGGATGACATACCAGCTTGACTTTTGATTCTTCTTTTGAATTCCTGGAATTACTAATTTGGTAAATTAATTAATTTTGTAATGGAAATATATGTTCATCCTAAACAATACCCAATAAAGGTTCATCTAAATTTATGTTTGGTAATGTGTATAGATAATACATACATGTTTTTTTCAAAAACATTGTAAATATTTAGATTATTTATAGTTGTTGAGGCCATATAATGCTTGTTTTGGTTTGTCTTAAGTAATGAATGTTTGAGGTGTGAAGTTAGTTGTTCAATGCTAGAAAATGACATGATTTTACTGGTTATTACACCTCTTAAATTACATCTTGATTGTATTGTTTGTTGTGTGACCTTTTGCTTTGAATTCATGGATTGTTTCACTATTAGTTTAGGCATGATCTGTTATTGTTTTAAGCAATTATATGAAGAGTTTTTTATATCTTAATCCATACAAAAATTAGATAAACCATAAAGTTATACCCCAAAGCTAAACCTGTTATACAAAAACCATATTGTTCTTCATCTGAACATTATTAAATCTAAATTTTTATGACTCTTTGTTAACCAGTCATATTAGAAGTTGCTTGTGGACCTTAATAATTATATTATTTGCATCTTCTGTCAATAATATAAAAACAAAAAAACAGCTAGGTAGATCTAGTTAACTAATTTGGTGGAATTGTATTGATATACACCATAGATAGTGGGAGTCTCCGTGAACTACATGCTTAGGAATCTACTCTCTTTTTTGTTGTATGTGGGATAAAAAAATACCTTAATAGTCGTTAAATAATCTTTCCATCCTTTAAATTTCTCCAAATGAACTGCGAAAACTGACAATTCTTCCGAGGATGCCACCATTTTACCACATCTAGACAGTCAGTTGCAAAGACGACGTCCAATCTGTGAAACACAAACAAGCACTCCATTGCCGAGATGAGGGTCTCCAATTCTGCGTGTGATGCGATTAACTGCATCATATGTTTTTCGCTCCCATCAAAGTATCTTCCTTCCCATTTTTTATCCATCCCTGTCCTAAGAATTCTTTTGACTTCTTCCAAGATTCATCTACTTGACACCACCATATGTCATGTGGTATTAGGAGAGTGTGGGGTGCTACTGGCTGCATATGATGAATGTCCTCTTTAGGCGTCTTCCCATATTTTCCCTTCAGTTTCCACTTTTATCAGTATATCATATGTGGATTTCTATCCAAATGCTTGAATAGTTTGTCATTTCAACTCTTCTACAAATCCTAAATGATCCATCAAAAAAATCCATTTGGACTGTCTTTTGGCATCTTTTTTAGTAAATAGTCTAAATTGAAAAATACCAATGTCGTAGGAAAAATATCTGGAAGTGAGAGAATTCTAGATAGCGCCCAAGTTTGAATGGCCAATGGATATTCAAAAAAGATGCGATTTATCGTTTTTTCATCCGTTCCACATCTGCCTAATTGCATATCACATGTAATCCCACATGCTTTTAAGTTCTTAACCACCGAAATACAATCCGAAGTTATTTTCCATATAAAATATTGTATTTTTGAAGGACATGTAATTTTCCAAATCGGGGATTGAAGGAAATAATTGACAGACCATATATTACTTCCTTCGTGCTTTTATTTGGATAGATTTTTTTAATCATATAACCCAATTTCACCAAATATTTTCCATTTTTTGTAAAATGTCATCCATTAGTATATGGCCGTCCAACCGACTAATTGAATGATAGCCACATCTTTCAGAATAATAGTTGCTTATTGTAGAGGCATATTCCAATTTATTGTATGTTTGTCAATTAAATCTGCAACCTTAGATTTAGAAGGGTAGTTAATAAATTTGTAAGTTGTTGATCTCGGATGAAGGGCTGGGATCTAAGGATCATTCCATATATATATATATATATATATATATATATATTTGAACATGTTCAAACTCTTTTAATTAGTCTTCTGTTTACCAAATATCTAGCTGAGCTGATATTTCTCCACTTGTATGAAGGAGAATATGTGGGTACAGGATATAATGGATTCAAATTTCAGAAACACTGACTCTTGAAAACTTTGGAAAATAATGCGTTTGGTGAATCCATTAACCGCCTTTATTGTTTTGCTGACATGGCTGAATGGAAATTCTCAATGTTCCTAAATTCAAGTTTGCCTTCTTTTTCGTGTTACATAATTTATTCCAAGCAAGCCAATGCATGTCCAGCCTATTATTGCCATCACTCCATCAAAACTAAGTTATCGCATTTGTAAGTTTTTTTGTTATCATTTTTGGTAGCCTATAAACAAGACTTTACATGCGTGGGTAATGCCGTTAAAACTGACTTGATTATCTCTTTTATATTGGAATTTTGATGTCCATACATTAACTCTATTATAAAATATTTTCATTATAAAACCAAAAATTTGTGTTTTCAGTCCACCCAAACTTTTAAGAATACTTAAATATGTCTTCATACCTAAATATGTCCTCATACCATCAATTGTAGTGATGCTTAAAATCTGTTTTATCTCTTCTTTAATCAATTCAGTAACTTTACGATCAAATTGTAAAGAAGATTTAGCAAATTTGATTTGCTGACCCGATGCAGTCCCATGATTTTTTTTTTGAGAATCCAAAGAATTACTTTTTTATTCTTTGTTTTTCAATATTTTGTTTTAACAATTTTAAATGTGTAAGGTATCAATCTGTGCATTTGCTTTTGCCTTTTTGCTTATGTAAAAAAACGTTCATAACTTACTCTTTTGAGATTATAATAAGTATATGTGTTAGTTATCTTAATTATCCTTGATTAATGGTCACCTATTACTAATTATACAAAATTATACACTTGAAAACAAAAAAATCTTGTCAAGATAATGAATATCTCACTATCTTAATCAGAAAAAAATTATCTATAACAAAATAGAATGGTGGTTAACTTTGAAATTTCGGTTTATTTCTTACTTCGATTTGATTTATTCAACATTTTTGTTTCAAAAACATTGTACCCAATTAAGACTGGTTCATTTGAAAAGATTGGATTTTTTTTTTTTTTTGATTTGAGATAAACAAACAAAAACATACAGTCTATTCAATTTGAGAATCTATAGAACTAATCAAGTTTTATAAAATTGTGTCCATTTGAATTTGACTCACATATACTATCTTTGTTTTTGTGATGTGATAGCCCACTCTTAAATTTTAGAGGGGACTAGAAATATATTCAAAAGGGAATAAACAATATTTCTGATCAACAAAAACTAATTAACATAGTATAGATACAACATTAACAATCGTATTAAAATAATTTTTCATATTGCAAATAACTTTTTTAAAAAAAAAAAAAAAGAAGAAGAAGAATCTTCTTATTCTCTTCTATGAGTCATCACCAGTTTTTTCCTTCTATCCATATATCATTCAGAAGCATCAATTTCAAATTTTCATGCATAAATAATTATTATTTTTGTAAATTTTATTTCGAGCAACTGATACTTACGAATTAATAATTCATTTTGTTAATTGTTTATTCCCTCTTATTTTCCTTCTTTTTTTGGATGATTTGATATCTCAAAGGTCTGACAATGGAAGACATTGAAATCACATTTCGGCAATATCATCTGTAAAAGAAACCTCGCCGTGTGTTCATGCCGCACCACCACGTCTTCTTTCTCTACCAACACAGCTCCGATGATTCTCTCGTAACGTCCTCGTAATGTGAACGGCTAAGATTATAATGGTAGATAAAACATCAAATCAATTTTTCTTCAGCCTTCACCACACGATTAAGGTATAAGTGGTGTAACAACGGAAGGAGATTATTTAGTTATATATAGTGAACTGGTTAAAAAAGATAATTACGTGGTGAATGAATGAGATTAAGATGGATATTTTCTGTTGCTTGAGTTTAGACCAAAAGTGTTATGGTATTAATTAGTAAATGTGTTATTGGGAAATGAAAGTGAGTAAAATGCATATTAGTGTAAATTTTCTCTTTAATATTATTATAATATATATATTTTTTAAAATGAAATTTATCGTAAGAATCATGTGGCATAGTGGTAGCCACCTCATTTATTACACCAGGTCTGAGGTTTGAACCCAGCACTCCGTATGTTATTGGGACCCAGCACTCCGCATGTTATTGAGAATATTAAAGCCACTAGACTATTAACAAAAAAAAAATGAAATTTGTTTTTGCCTAAAAAAAATAGTTTTTTTAATTATGAAACTGCAAATTCTGGAGAGAAGCAGTTTTCGATTTTGAAAAGTCTAAAGCGGTATAAAACGATAAAACGGTTTGTTTTAATGGTTTCAAACACCACCAACAGCTACCACCTGAACTTACCGTTATGAACGTTCTGTATAATATGGAGTTGACTGGTTCATTCGCTATATACCTTCAGAACGTTCGTAATGGTAAGTTGATGGATTTTATATGATTTCATTACAAGTTTATATGAGTGATAGTCTTTTGGATGTTTCGTATGTTGTTAAGATTCAGAGGATTTGAGATGATAAATTTTGAATCTCAAAAAGTTATCGATGCTACAAATGCGACGTTTGATGGATCAAAGACTGTAAAACCATCTAAAACTTCCTAAAGGCATATATATATCTATATGGTACTGTTACATCAATTAACACCTCTATATTGTCTATGCATCTTAAGCTCTATTAAGATGAGATATATTGCACATTTACAAGGCAGTGAAAAGTTTGTAAAGTCCCCCTCTGTGGAACTCAAGATTAGCCACAAATCAAGAACCATCAGATGGAATAATGGGACACAAATTTACATAGCATCGACATGCAATCAAATCCGCTTCAGGATTTTATGCTCCAGATTGGGCTCAGTTTCCGATGTTGAGGATTCTCGATGGAATAAACAAGAACGGCTCCATCTTTTGTCCCTGCTAAGAAACACTCTTCTTGAGTAACAGTCAAAGAGGTGATTATTTTCCCGGCTCCGTTGTACCTTCTTACTACTTCAAGGGTGTTCATAGACCGCACAACTATTTGTCCTTGGTCGCTGGCACTGACCAAGAACTCTCCACACTTACTAAGTTCAAGACAGTTGATGCGTCCGTTTGACTCGGAGCTGGCGAGATGTTTTCCGTTAATGGAGTAGAGGTGCAGACTAAGATCATCATCACCATACAGAACAATCCGTCCATGGTGCGATGCAGCAAGTTTCGACACTGCGCTGCCCGAAGGATGTTTTAAGGATCTTATGTATCTTCCTTCCCGCAACGTGTGGAATACACAGGTCCCATCTTTTGACCCACTGATGACTATATCAAGATCAGTGCTGACATATAAGCAAGTTATTATATCGTCATGACCACAAAGAATATGAGAAGGAGCATCGGCGAGGACGATATCTCTCCGCAGTACTTCTGCGTGCATATTTCTAACCCTCTTCTCAGGTGTTCTCATGCGGAGAATATCCCACACCATCACAGTCGTATCGTAGCTACCAGTTGCAAGGATACACGAATCAGCAGTCACTGCAGTATCAATGATATAATCAGTAAGGCAAGAGTAGCTTTAGCAAACCATGAAATGCTTTGACGTGGTTAACGAAAACTCTATTTGGATGAAGAAGTGTAAGCACCTAGCTTGTGGGACTGAATGGTTTTCGAGTCCAATTAATGTTATTATTTACCAACATTTCAGATTGGAATATTTTCTCGAACATTAACGAGGACCTATCTTAGAAATCTAATATTGGTTAGATTCTTTCCAAGCATCATACAATAGAAGCTTGTCTACATTTACATCTCTAAAAAAGACACAGCATCTTCAACAAGGCAAAAGGAAGCAGAGGACAAAGAGCATACCTGCAACACAGCTTACGACATATTTATGATGTCGGATGCTCTGGACAACTCGTCCATCAGTCAAGGATATGACATGAAAACTGTTCTCCCAGTTCCCACATGAAACCAGAAAGTTTTCCAGTGGCGTTTGCATTGCGGCAAAGCACTGTGATCCAAGTTCAACATTGTTTGCTAGGGGACTTCCAATGTTACGGGGAGAGAGAACATCAGAACCAACTCCAAAAAATGGATCCTGCAGTGACAGATGCCTTAACTGAATTCGTATAATACCATATAGAATTGAGAGAATGCAAAAAGATGATACGGAACATACCGGAGAGCTAGAAAAAGTAAAATTTCCGCCAGAATGTAGTTGAGTTGTCAACCAAATCTTGACTGATAAAGTGAGACCCTGGTTAACGAGAACTATATTTGAATCAACTATACCGACATATAAAACTGCTGATGGGGGGTTAGTTGTAGCAGGAAGAATGGAAGTCAAATTAATGGAAGCAGGCGCAAAGTACAACGGGTGTGCAATTGGAATAGGGGGCCCTCTTTTTGGATGTTTCTTCCGGAAGATTTGGATAGGAGTTTGACCAAAATTAGCGATCTGATCTTCAATTGCTGATATTTGCAGTTCATCTTCCATATTTTCTACGTCCACAGCACCTTCATATGTAAGGTAATAAAAGATATTTGCTGCCTGCAGTTAAAGTTTATTTTAATTTTCAATAAGAACCGAATCAGAGGCTTGAACAAAAAAAAGACGAGCTTATGAAATATGAAGTACCACCAATAGAATAACAGTAGTCTTAGAAAATTAATCAGGAGTACCTCCTCAGCTGGTTTGCCACGCTGTTTGTGTCCAAATATCAAATCAATCCAATCATGGAGATTGTGAGCTAACATACTCGCTCTCTAGGGCTTCTCTATTACGAGCAATGAACATCTCTGGAGAACCCTGAAAATATAATTGGCAATTAAGTTCTTATGGAGATTAACACAACGGTATATTCAGGATGTCTGGAAACCAAATCATTCAGCACAATTCCTTAGCGCCCACACAGTACCAAAAGAAAGTTTAACTTTAGTTTGTTACTAACTCACTACTTTCCATATAATCATAGATCATATAGGTGGTCTTCTTCATTAAAGACCAAACACACCTCATGAACATGTTTTCCATATCACAAGAGTATTTTAAAGAATCATATATATAGCAACATATTCAGCTGTCTCACTAAACTCCAAAAACTAATTCAGCGCTCCACTAGAGATTACCCTGTAAATCATGTTTGAGAAGCATACCTTAGCCCATGGAGGTAGACAAATATCTCCGAGAGGTTCACCGTCTTGTTTCACTCCAAGGTGGTAAGAGTTAGAATTCACCAGAAATTCAGGCATGTAGAAGAACTCAGGGATCAATTCTTTTACATCGCTTGTATTGGACAGGCAATTCCGATATCTCCTCTCAATACTTTGAAAAAGACGATCAGCGTGATCAAATTTTCCACCCTGGCAACAAACAAAACTATTAAGTGATATGTCCGTATACACCATTTTTCAATAAAAATTCCAGAAATCTGCTAATGGTTAAAGTTGGAAGCAAGTACCTGCAGACTACGATGAAGGGATGTAAAAGACTCTAACCTCAAAAGGTAATACAACACACTTCCCATACTTAAATAATGGGACCCGTAATAGAAACTGCATTAAGTTCATTAACAAAAATTACTAAGGTAAAAGGGAAAAGGAATCTCTTTAGTAGACCAAATATCCTGCAATGTGTGTACCTAGGTATATCAGGATCTGAGAAGCTGTGGTATCTGTCCTCAAAAATCTGACAGAGAAATAAATCATATTGCATTACATTTATGTCATTAATCGCAGAAAGTAAATACATGTCAGTGATATATAGTGCTAACCTCAAACCTTCTTGAATCTAAAGCTTTAACCGGTTTAGAAAGATCACGAAAGGTAGATGCTTTGCTAAAATCAAGAGTCTCAGATGAGTAGTCAGCCACCACCCATGGGAAAACAGGATACTGAGTCAAATCATTATAAGATCTGCCTGCAAGAGTGTTGAGAATCATCAAGTATTCAAAGTTTGTAATCTCTCTCCTTCTCCATCTGTCTCTGGCTGTTTCTGCCATCTCCATAGCTACACGTCTGTCAACAAACGAAATCATTGCTGTCCTGTCCCTAGCAACACTCTTCGGAAACAGAAATTCATTCCTAGTAGAAACTATTAACATTCCGATCTCCTTTGCATTCTTTGGCGATGCAAAATTTAGAAAAACTGGGGGCACAGATTCCTGGAAGAAAATCTCCACAGCTGTGTACTGAAGCAAATATCTCGTCCAATGAACACTCTTCACCTATCAACAGAAAATCCATTAAAACATTATCAAATACTCTAGCATTGATGCATGAAATACCAAATTAGTTTGATGATTAATACCTTCCCTATTTTCCATCTTCTGTGACGCTTAACCTTTTTCAACGGTTTCTGGTTATTTTTTTCTGATTCCAAATCTAAGAATGTCTCACTCTCATACGGTGAAGACCATTTAACAAGGTTCTGTTTACTGTCAGGTTTTGTTACATCACCACCCTTTGGAGTGCTATAGTTCTTGAAGACAGATGATCCACCAGTTCCTTCCACCAAGAACTCCCCAGAGAAATGCAAAACCTGAGTTATAAGAACAAAAGGAACTGATGTCAAAACCTGAGAAAAATAAAACGAAAAGCATGTCATATGTAAGCACTATATTGTCTACTCCTTCAAAGTCTGTGAAATCTGTACCTCGCTGGTATCAACTTCTAAAGAAGAGGCAACTACTTTATCTTGTACAACATCCTTGAGATCACTGCTGCTTCTCACAAGCTCAGAGAACTGGATATCTGCAGAAGTTTCCAATAAATTTTCCTCACTTTGACTACTGTTATTCTCACAGGATTCTGAACCACCCTCATCGGTTATCCTACGAATGCCTTTTAGTAAAAATCTCTTCATCTGTTCAGGTAAATGTATCACATCAGATTTGCTTTCATTGATAACGTTTGTAGTCTCATTTTCAATGGCAGTGGAAGTAGAAGGTGGATGACACAGCCTTTCATCAAAATGATAATTCCGTCTCAACTTTGGTCTACGCCTCCAAGAATCTTCTGTCCTGTCGAGTTTCCAATGGTTTAAAATGCTATTAGGAAAAGGAGTTGCAGACCAAGGACCTCTTTCATCCATCAAAGATTCGCAGCATGTGAATCCATTTCTCAGTAACATTTTGCTGTTGCTCTTCATGGCTTACTTGCACTGCAACTCGTCTATTTTCATCCCATGTAAGAACAGTTTTTAAAACGCTTTGCAGCTCATCATCAAAAGCTTTCTTGCTGTTGCATTCCAAAGACAATGTTTCAATATTCCTTTCACTAAGGGCTTGCACTTGACGAGTACGATCAGATATCAATGTTTTCATGTATGTTGTTTCATCAGTGACCGCAGCAAGCACACGGTCTTTGTGGATCAGATTCTGGATAGAACCCATTTCTTTGAAGATTCCACCAGAATCAGAGCTTTCATCCTTACTCATACCAATGGTGGCCAGGATGGACTTTCCGAAACTTACAGTTTCACGTATCAGGTGCGATATGAAATGAAAACGAGCACCGTCATCTAACTTTCCGTACTGGGATCTTACATAAAGCAAACACCCAATAAAGAGATGCAATCTGCTCTTGCTTTGTTCATCATCAGCAGCTAAAAATGAAGGCAAGAGCGAGGTCACCTGCTGTACAAATCTAGTGGCTTTCTCCAGCGAAGACATGCATAGATAAAGGGTGACAAGCCTAAACACGATTCGAGGGCATTTCTCTCCCCTTAGGAGCATAGCTTTATCAACGTTTTTGTTCATTTTTCCAGTCGATGCACTGCCAATTCCTCCTGACACAACAACTGCAGCCATTTCCGCAGCTGGAACATTCAATGATTCTACTAATCCTCTTGCTCTCTGGCCAATAGAGGGACCAGTAGCTGAAGATTTGGGAGACATCTTCAGCGGACCTTTTCCATTAATATCACATATTATCTTCCACAAATTGTCATACAAATTCCACCATCTTTCATTGGTCATAAGTTCAATTACTGTGGTGCAAGAGGGCTGACTTTCTGTGTTTCTGGAAAATGAATAACAAAAATAACATCATCACCAAAACTAACAAGCACGACAATTAAGCAGCAAATATTATGGATCAGTTACTGAAAAGCTTTCTCTTTCACACAATATACTAGAATGTTGTACTATCTGTTATAGCAGCTTCACATAAGATCAAAAACATATTTTAAAAACTGAAAAAATACAAAGAGCAGTGACGAGAGAAACCAAGTAATTGGCTCTCTTTTACATAGTAAAATATTATCCTGGTTTCCCCATACTCATACGTGATTGTTTTTATTGGAAGGCCAGTTATGTTTCTCTACAACAAAATCATGGACTAAAAGTTATGCTACCCATACATGTATCCTTTAATTGGTTTCAATGGGTACATATTATCCACATTGGAAATGATTGCATATATTTTTAAAATTTTGTACAGATTATCAACTCCGTTAATTCTTTTAACAAAACAGTAAATGGCACCAAACTAAAAATGCCAATAAAATGAAATCCAGAAAGACCATACCTAGAGGTTTCTTCCGCCAACAATCGCTGGAAACTCTCGTCTAAACCCAAACTGTGGTCCTCACGGTTTTCAAGTTGTAATAGATCCTTCTGAAAAATCAGTACTATTTTCCGGAAACTGCAAGGTAGACATTTGATTAAAGTTCCTATTGATAAAATAAAGCACATATATGCTTTTATAAGCAACAGGAAACTGGTTCAAACCACTTGTTAGCTTACTTTGACCTTAAATATATGAAGTTATTTTATTTCAAAAAAAGCCAAGTGAACTTTAGTTAATCCAAGATGTTTCACTAAAAATATAAACTAAATACCTTTCATAACGAGTATAGGTAATGAAAGAATGGAAAGAGAAGTTACAATAGATAATCTTAACGTCAACCTGGTTTAACAATCCTGGAATATGTGGGAATTACCAACCCATAAAACCGCAACCAAAACTCATAAATCGCAAGCAAGAGGTAGGATGAGAAGGAAGTCTCACAAGTTTTGCTTAGTGTGTCAAAATGGATTTAGTACAGTTTAGTTCAACAATCACTGCATGATAAGAATGGAAAACTAAAAGTACGTAGGTCATACCAGGAGCCTACTGCCAAATTCACGGACAAGCGTCTCATCGACGAGCCGCAAGAGATACAGCACATTGTCGCGACATGGGTGCGAAAGGAAGATATTATCTTCAGAGGAAAGTTCCACCAAACGCTGAATCAAGTCCTCATAGAAATCGCGGAGAAAAGACCGGTATGGGGCATCATTCTGTGATAAAACAGAATAAGCACAGAACAACAACAAATTTGTTTTAAGGAATAAGAAAGCAAATCAGTTTTGATTAACTTACTTGCTCACTCTGCAAGAGTATGAAATTCACAGTTTCCTCCAGCTGCTGCCAACCTCCCTTCACAGATAAGATATAATGGCAGAGAACAACACAAAAGAGACCCCTGACAAAATGTTGCTCATTTAATGCCAAGTCATAATGATTAAGCGGCTCAGATCTGTAGTCCTTTACCACATCAAGTTTCACTGACGCTGATAACCATGCACTCCATCCAAAATCCTCCAAATAATACTTTATACTTTAATTTCCGTTTTAACACTTGCATATCTGTAATTTTCAGTCATAGGTGTATATACCATCAAAGCTTCAACATTCATACGATTTGAATCAAGAAGATCCAGTATGTCACTGATTATTTTCATTCGTGCTGATCCATCCTCGCAGCCGGACAGGAATTTGAAAATAAAAACAAAAATCTGTGGAAGAAAAAACTGAGTGTTGCTTGCTTTGATTCTCTGCTTATCAACTTGGTTGTATTTCTGCAAAACCTACAAGGAAAAATAAAACTCCCAATGATCTTCCCACCATATTTTTGGAAAGTTGAGAAGTAGAAAAGAAAACAGTTAATAAAAACCAGCACTCTTGAGCTGATACCTGTTTGGGGCTGGCACCACCAAGAAGAACATCAAACAAGGTTGCACGCAAGTTATCTGTCTGAGGATATTGGAACAGTCTATCAGACATGGCAACAAAGATTGGTAGTGTTCTACCACCAATTTTTTTATGCCCTTGTGACAGAGATTTAGTTCTTCCAACAGAAAGATTGAAAAACCTTGGTCCTTTTTTCTCTGAAGGTACATCATAAAGAAGCCTTCCAAGGAACTGCAAGCTGAGTAACCTTATAGGCTCGTAATCCCTGCGTAACCCCAAATGTGCAGATAGGTGAGCAAGATTGTGTATGCCACATAAAATGGAGGAAATTTTTTCCCCAGATTTTGTATAATGCCTACACAATTAAATATGTTTACAACAGACCATGGACTAGTATTGCTTTAGCTACGAAAGTCCACTGGTTTTTCTATGCAACTTTCAACAATAAAACTGGTTATGCAAACAGAAAATATTTATCTTTATCCAGGATTCCAGCAGGAACACAACACCTCAATATGTTTACCAAATGAGAAAAAGCAAGTAGGATGGTTTGTTATGAAGGGCTTTAGGACTTAGGGCGAGTAGTCTATATTGTAAATTCAGCAGCCACCATATTTTCAAACAATAGTTTGACGGTTAGCAAGTACTTAACTTGTAACAAAACAAAATAGAACATGACCAGATGATTCAAATTTGAGACGTCGTTCTATCAAATAAGCCAGGTTCTTGTCAGCTTTACAATCTGTGCAACATGCATAACAGAGGAGCATCTATTCCTGCAGATAAAATATATATTTCAACTGAATCAGTCAATTGATGTACAACAAACCCCTTCTCAACGATGGCTTAGCAGAAAACAGCAGCCACCCAGATTTGCAAGATTCATGTAACGACATGTACTAACCCAACCACAACACATGTGAAAGCTTGTAAGATACAAAAGCTTACCTCTGAAGAAGATTGACGAAAATGTGACATCCACCGATAAGATTAACCTGTTCAAGAAAAGAAGCAAGGACTGATGTTTGAGAAATGGCACGGATAACCATATGCAGAACATCTTCGATGCATGCGACATCCTGGCATGTCTCAAAAAATGCTATCAAAGCTTTTACGTCCCCTGATGTGATATTCTGCCTGAAAAACGGAGGAAAATTTTGAATAAAGCTGAGAACTAGGACTTGAGTACAAGTTTCAAAAAACTATCAAAGTATGTGTATTTTCTTTGGTCAAAACCTATCATGTAGTTTAAGTTACAGAAAATGTGTATTTTTACTGTGGATGACATGCCTCAGACTCATTTCACCTAAGCTCAGCAAAAGGAGACGAATTTTATGAATTTCCTCTCTACTTGGTCTTTCTACAATAGTTCTTGCTGGATGCATACGAGGCTTGCTTCCTTTTGTAGAACAGTATCTTTCAGATTCCCAGTAAAAGTTCCATACTATGTCAATAACTCTTGGGAGTCGACAAAGGCTTCCTAGAAGTCGCGGATCATTATCCAACTGTTGGATGAGAAACATGTAAAGTTCACGCTGGACATTATAGGCCGCATGGAGCCAAATGTGAGGATTAAGGAAAATGCTAGATATAGCATCCTCCACAAGCTGCTCAGCAAACCCTGGATACAGAAAAAAATAACTTAAAGTTCAAAATTGACCAGCCGCTGATCTATAAACAACTTCAATGCTGAATTAGCAACCGAAAAAGAAGGCGTGGATCTGACTAAATGTACAAGCTACAGAAACAGTATATGAAGAATTCCCATTCGAAATTTTTAAAAAAGTCCAAAGCAAAACACAATTGGAAAAATGTTCCACTTTGTGTAAAAACAACAGCAATAAATTGTACCAGAAGTGATGCAAATTAGCTGCAGAAAATCAAAATGAGGCATTCATAACACGTACCATAGCTTGAAATAACATTGAATAGGTGTTTCAAGGATGAAAGTGTCTCTAGATTGAGTTGCTTCGGTTGAATAGACTGTATCAAAAATCCTAGTATAGAGAATCCAGAGAGAAGATGCATCTGTTGCTGATTTCCTGGATTTTCATCCAAGACAGAAGCAATAAGTTCAACAACTTCTGCTGTCTTACGCTCTTTTGTAGCAGCCATAGCTGAAGTTTCCTCTTGAAGTGCTTCACTTTCACATCTATCAGTTTGTGTTATCAAAGGAAAGAAAACAGATATCCCTCCGACACAATAAATTATCTGCTGGAGCAAGCGCCGCAAGCATAGCTGAGTACCAACCATAATATCGGCCTCAAATACGAGCCTATCTTGTAAATGATCTGACACCCGAGACACATTAAACAATCTCCTACCATCACTCGCCTAAAAGTAAAAAAAAAGAAATTTTGTTTTGGTTGAATTGGAATTAGAAAGTTCATATTAAAAATGGCATAAATGGATAGCAAAGAAGTGCTTTAAAAGGTGTATGACCTGTGCATTGAGTCCAAACGAAACCTTAGATGCAAGCCCATCTTTTCCATCAAGAATATTACTAGGAAGCGGATTATCAGAAAAGGGACCAGTCATCTCATTCTCCAAGAATGCATACATATAGCTTGGTCCTAGTGAATAAATGGCCTGAACTTGCTCGGAAGACAAGGCATCATTAAACAAGTAAATGGGACCGATCTGGCCAAAAAATGGGAAGACATCTCTGATGGATTCCAGGCCTTCTTTATCTTGGATATGTGGCAACGTGATACTTGTACCAATGAAG
The DNA here is from genome assembly GCA_039880935.1 of Streptanthus diversifolius. NCBI lineage: Eukaryota > Viridiplantae > Streptophyta > Magnoliopsida > Brassicales > Brassicaceae > Streptanthus > Streptanthus diversifolius. The sequence goes on from JAXGFM010000007.1 coordinate 2,595,253, forward strand.
CAACTGGTAAGTACATCAGTAACTTTCGGATAGCTGAAACAAAGATAACGAAATCAAGAACTGCACATATAGAAAAAATAAAGCACCCAAACATTACTCAGTGTAATAAAGCATCCAAACATTACTCAGTGTGGCTAGTCTATAATTCTGAGGATATAAAAACAAACCCTTAATCAAAATAGTACAAAACAGTATATCTGGAATCACCTGCATCTTTCAGATGACACGAGCTCCCCATCAACATAAGACCTCAGGAGGCTACCACCCCAGAATGCTCTTCCAATACTATGAGAAACGCAAATAAAATGCCATTTTTTACTAACCAAATTGGCATGCACATTTACACATTGCCGTTTCAGATTAGGTGACTGAAAATAAATAAAATTGTATTAGGGGGGTGTAAGAAATTTGAAAGAATGAAAAAAGAAATCAGAAAAGTCATGTCATTTATCTTACAACATAAGACAATCCATCGTTCCCAATAGCAGCAAAGCAGCCCTTCCCATTTTTTGACATAAAACTGAAGATACCCATTTTTCCATCTCCACGAAACTTTCTACCCTAAGCCAACAGCAAAAGGAAAACCCCTTATTCACAGGCCACTGAACAGGTGTTCTGATTATGATGCCCTGCGAATGAAAAATAATTTACAGAAAAGTAAGAACTAAGAATCACGAAATAGTTGGAGTCTGGCTACTCACCAAGAAAAGTGTAACACTTAAGCATCAATATCTCCAATAGAGAACCACCGTTTCTTGGTTTAAAAAATTCAAAAACTTTCCACCTTAACAAAGCCCCCAAGATGTCGAAACTTTTACCAATTAAATTTGCAGAATGTTCATATACAGTAATGGCAACGTGATTAACACTGGAAACTGATTTCATCCAAAAGAAGCTAGAACAAATGATGAAGTAGAACTTTTTTTAAACAAGTTGTAGCAGTACAATAACACACAGATTTTATGCATGAACTTTCACATTGGGAAAAAGACTTACAGAATCAACCCCGTTCATGTCAAAAAAACCCTGTTGGTCCTTTCTCATTCAGCATTGACAACAAACAAGCCAATAACAGTGAGCGGTATTTTTGTTGGTTACCCACTCTTTCACTCCGAAGAAGGGCGAAGATCTTACGTATATCCTTCCCAGAAATACTGTGGCCACCAATTGTCCGAGTTAGCTGTGTTATTTTCAAGATAACACTCTCAGCATCTTCCAGAGAAAACCAATAGAGAAGAAGGTTAAGCATTCCTGCCCGAACACATGAAGCACGATTTGATATGGAATCCGTAAGGAGTTGCTGAAACAAATTTAGCCCATAACACTGCAAAGACTCGCTGCTCTGCCAAATCATACATCTCCACAGTAAGGATATATCCGAAAACCAGAATATGGGAAAAGGCAAATCAAAGTAACAAAAATAGCACCAACCTTCTGAAGTACATTTAAGTAAAGTATGATAACATCTTCATTCTGAATAGGAAAACACATATTGAATATAGAAACAGGACAGTAGAATTAGCCACCATTAACTAGGATTAAATAAAATAAAAAAAGAGATCATTTTAACTGGCAAAATAATAAAAAAACGCATAACCTTAATAAGAGCACTTCCTTTATCATCAAATTTGCCATCAACAATCATATCAAGTAGAGCATCTAGGAGTTTTTGGGTAGGTTGCCATCGGAAGAAATCCAACAATAAGCTTTGCAGTGTCTGATAACCCTTGCCAACAAGGGCTTTGAAAGCAAACTGAAGGGCACAAAAGGAAGTGGTGGCAAAAAAAAGTTATACTAGTGCAAATGACATTTAGGTCCAACTCAACTCAGAAAGATTTCCTTAAATGTAGAATAACCATCTGTATCTTGTTCTACTATCTGACTACTTGAGATCAAAGTTCACTTCTCGTATTTCTTTCACCATTGCTTCAGTCCCAAATCATGTTAACTAAAATTCACCCCTCATCCAGATATAAGCCTTATCTACTTGGATAATGAGAAGAAGTGCGATGTTTGTAATTTTCTGACATGATAAGGAGGAAATCTAACAGATTAAATTTTAAATGTCGCCCAATATGCTAAAAAATATAATACTTCCATCAACCCCATGTTATTTCTTTCATCCTAAAGTGATAAGTGAACAACCCATTTTTAAGTGACCCTTATTGTAGTGAAAAGCAAAAGAAGAGAAGAGTCACCTTTGAGGTATCGTTATTTGCAAGCAGGGAAGTTAGAGTTTGAAGGACATTTAACACCAACTTCTCTCCATTTGCTTCATCGAGATTACCATTTAAGAGAGAGACAATGAGTAAGAAACACTCCCCGTCACAGAATAGGGCTTGGTAATGCTGAAGGGACGAAACAACAGAAGAGAAAAATTAGACGAAGTAAGAGATAAAGATAAGGAGCTACAGCGAGAGTAGATGATGCCCAACAAAGTTACAAGGTCTCGGTAACAAACTTAGAGTCATACCCTCGAGCCAGTCTTGATCAAATCCCTCATAGCCGCCAATAGATCAACAGATATGTCAACAAAATCATTTTCTCTTTCCTTCACTTGAGTAAATGTTTCTAGATATTTGGAACACACTTGTAATTTTGCTGTTTTGTCTTCCTCACACAGAGGCGTGATCTGAAAATTTGGATAAGAAATCTTTTTCATGCTCCTTAACAGGCTAAAAGATCAACAGAAGTATACTTATAACAGTTTCAAGGAAATACCTTCATGAGATCAATAATGTGTTTCATCACATTGTTCCTTACGGCTTTTCCCCAAAATAGCTCAAAAAGACAATCAACACAAACGGAGCTCCGCAAAACATATACTTTCGCATCATCTGATGATGAGAAAAACTCTGTGAAAATCTCAATGCATGTTTCCATGCATTCAAACCAGAAATCCTCTGTATGACTTGAATCAGACTTCTTATAAGGTGAATCAACTATAACTCCACAGTCACTACTTTCTACTAAAGGGCCAACACACACGGACTTTCTACTTTTCCTGGCTTGTGTGCAAGCCAATCTGAGCACACGACAAGGTCCATTCAAAGCCTTAAAAGAGAGTTTATTTTCATGTGAAAGCTGTAACGAGCGTAATAGTCGCTGTGAAAGACCATTTGCGGTCCTGGGTGTAGATACAGACTGCTCAAGAGCATCTAAAAGAACAGATACACTCGGCTGCAATCACAACCCAAAAAAAAAACTAATTCATGAAAGCTCTCAAAGTGATTAATTACAAGTATAAAGAAACAAACAGTTACTGATACATATCGTATACACTAGCAACATGAACAGTACTCTAGCGTCGGAATATAGAACTAAACCCACAATGTTATCAATTTTCAAGCAATCACAACACATACGAACCAGCAGCATCCGAGAAAAGCTGTAGAAATTGAAATGCATACCGAATGAAACGCAGTTGCATCAGAACTTTCAGGCGATTCTGCGACAGTGTAAGATTCCATTAGGGCGAAATCGGTTTCGTATCAATGATATAATTCAAGATCCCAGGCCGAAGGTTCGATCCCACGACAAAATCTCCGAAGCTCGCACATAACCGTTCTTCTAGGATCACTGCAAAGGAGAAACGGCGAAGAACAAACCCTGCAAGTCTATGATACCAAGCTGCTAAAGAAGCATCGGAGCATTCCCCAATTTTCTGGAATCTGCAGAAACGAAAGAGTGCAGACAAGTATAGAGAATTTACAAAAGCAAGTCCTTCGTTTTAGTAAATGTTTTTATAGATTTCTCCCAATACTATATGTAAATGTAACCCTCATCAAACTTTGTTATTTATTCCCCCTGGTGCAGGGATCTTGACACGTTGATGATATGTCGATGGTATCGCTTTTATCACATTGATCAATGGAGTGATGAGCATTGCGTTGCAAATTGATTGTCCTTGGACTACTAGGAATTTATTGGTGTCAACTAATAAGTGTAAACACACCACGCAATATTCCGTTTTGCTCGAATTTTTGTAGGTATCATCTTTTCTAAAGTTTCTACAGACATTATATTTACCAAAATTAAAACTCTAGCAACTTCGAAGTCTTCGATTTCAACAGATAGCACCAAGATATCATCGTGTGGCATGTTGAGGCTGCTCGCGTCTTCTTCGTTAAAGGTGATCTTGTGACCGGTGCCCAAAAGATTGACTCAATGAATTGACCATTTTTTTTTTGTCAACATATCTTAATGGTTTTAATATATTTCATAATATCAAGGGGTGCTGTGTCATAAATTTCAGAGGTAAATATCATTGTGTCACATGATTCCGACTTTTTTTTTTTTAACACCAAAAACTTACTTTCATTAATTGATAGAAGCTTCAGATGATTCCAGGAAATCATCTTGTACATAAGGTTCCAGCCAATATGGAATTCGATTGTCTATTGTTGCAAAGTACCTAGTGCATGTTCTAGCTACCTTAGCTAATGCATCTGCAACCCTATTCTTCTTCCTAGGAATGGCATACAACTTAAAAGAAGGATTTTTCTGGAAAATCAAAACTAAGTCTTGGATGTATCCATCTAGTGCCGGCCAGTCCTTCTGGTTGTTTACCGCCATAAAAAGGCTTAAGCAGTCTGTTTGAAAGACCACTTGATCCAATTTCATATTAGAAACACAAGTAGCCGCCCATACTAATGCAGTTGCTTCCGCATGAAGAGCAGACTGCAACTGGGGGTAGACCTTTGCTCCATAAAGTCTTACTCTACCGTGGGATGTTCTCAATACCCATCCCGTTCCAGTACCCATATCCCCTTCCTTCCAAGAAGCATCAATGTTACAAGTGAGCGTACCTGGTACTGAGGGAGACCATCTGGTGCTACACTGATCCAGGGCCAAAGAATGTTTCCTCTCCTGTTTCTCTGAATTGGAGCGGTCTTGGATGTAGCTTGGATGATCTTGGCCATCTTCCCACTCGGCAGCACTTCTTAGTGCGCGTAAAGCAACCTCTCTTGGATGAGTATTTATTCCTTTGAAGATGAAGTCATTTCTTTCTTTCCAAATATTCCAAATGATCCAAGGCCAATGCATAAGATCTTGTTTCTCTTGCGCTTCCTCTAGACATGTTGCAATATTTGTATATATGGAATTTGCTGCATACGGAAGGAACAGAGACCCAGCTAAGACATTAGCCCATATTGCTCTGGCATATCCACATAGAAAGAAGATATGATTTGAGTCCTCCTCTTCATTTCCACATCTCGGGCATGTTGCATCTCTTAATAATTTGCGTTGGCAAAGGTTCAAACCTGTGGGAATGCTGTTGGATAGGATTCTCCAAAGTAAATGATGGATCTTTGGATAGGTGGGTGTTTTACAAATTGCCGCATAGAGGTTATTTATGTTCGGAGCTTGAGCATTCAGAAGCCATTCTTCTTCTTGCAACCTTTCCGCCCAAAGTCTATACCCAGATTTGACTGTGTATTGCCCATTTGGTTGGAAGATCCATCTATAAGGAAATTTGGATGTTTCCTTACTTGGCTTGATTTGCAAGATGAGGTTGCATTCATTTGGATCAAAAAAACCTTCCAACTGCGGCAGTATCCACTCATCTGATCCTGGGTTCAAGAGCTGATGTAGACATAAAATCTCAGGGTCGACTCCTTCTTTTACAACTGGAGGTCTGGGCAGTGGGTCCACCACCCAAGGGTCCTCTAAAAACTTGATTTCTGTCCCATTTCCAAAATTTCTTTGTAAGCCCAAAGACATTAGTTTCTGAGCCTTCTTGATGCTTCTCCATGCGTAAGATGGACAATGACCAACTTTGGCTGTAAGAATTTCACTCTTCCTGAAGTATCTCCCCTTGAGAGTTTGCGAAAGGAGACTGTTGGGATTGCTTGCGATTCTCCAAATCTGCTTCCCTAGGAGTGCTAGGTTAAAACCTTCCATATCCCGAAAACCAAGACCGCCTAAAGACTTAGGCTTACATATCTCCTTCCATCTGTGCCAATGAATTCCTGTGTCTGTTTCTTGACTTCTCCACCAGAACCGAGAGATTAATCTCGAGAATACCTTATAAATTGATCTTGGTAGAGCAAAGACAGACATATCATAAGTTGGCAGCGCTTGGACTACCGCCTTGATGAGGGTCTCTTTGCCAGCCTGAGAGAGATATTTTACTTTCCATGATCCTACTCTCCTTTGTATCCGATCCTCCAAATATTTGAGAGTTTTTATTTTGGATCCTACAAAAAGCTCAGGCAGCCCCAAGTATATTCCAGATCCTCCTTCCATTTCAATCCCTGACAATAGTTTAACCTCCTTTGCTACTTCCTTAGAAACTCGCTTCCCAAACACTATACTTGATTTCGCAAAGTTAATACGCTGCCCTGATGCTTCACTATATTCTGCAAGTATTTTACACACTTTCTCGGTCTCCTGAGTGCTCGCTTTGCAGAAAAAGAGTGAATCATCTGCGAATAGGAGGTGTGATATCTTGGGGCAAGAAGGGGCAATGCGGATTCCTTCTATTTCATTCGTCTGCTCAGCTAGTTTAAACCTTTTGGCAAGCATCTCGGCACATAGGATGAACAAAAAGGGTGAAAGGGGATCACCTTGTCTAAGCCCCCTAGAGGGAAGAATCTTGCCATAAGGTTGACCATTTAACAGGACGTCGAAAGATGTAGAGGTAATGCATGACATAACTCTGCTGATCCAAATACTGCCAAAACCAAAAGCCTGCAGGGTATCAGCTACAAATTGCCATTCAACACGGTCGAAAGCCTTCATCATATCCGTTTTGATAGCTAAGAAGTCTGTAGAGATGTTTTTTTTTGTCCTCAGGGCATGAAGAAGCTCATGCGCCACTATCACATTGTCTGTGATTAATCTCCCTTCCACAAAGGCCGCCTGGTTCTCCGAGATTAAATATGGCAAAATCTTCTTTAATCGAGTTGCTAAGATCTTGGAGATTGCCTTGTATATGAAATTGCAAAGGCTTATAGGCCTAAAATCTCCAATTCTTGTGGGTTTGAGCTTCTTGGGGATGAGACAGATGTTGGTGTAGTTTACACGACAATCTAATTGACCATTTCTCATGAAATCTTCCACCATTTTGAAAACATCCTCTCCAACAATTCCCCAATTGTCTTGATAAAAAGCCCCCGTCATTCCATCCGGTCCTGGGCACTTATTTGGGTTTAAACCAAAGACTGCCGCCTTTACTTCACTCCTTGTTGGTGGGGCCGATAACATTTCATTCTGATCCGCCGAGACAATCGGTTCAACATTTTGGAACATGGGTGAGGTTCAAACTGGGCTTGAGTTTAACAATTCAGAAGCATATAACTCGTTGAAAAAACCAACAATCAACTGTCCCATATCTGCATCTTTGTACAGCATTCTGCCCGTTCTTTCGTCCAAAATTGCATTGATCCGATTGAAGCTTCTTCTTTCTTTCACCTGAGCGTGAAAGAATTTAGTATTCCGATCTCCTGCTTGAAGCCATTGGATTCTACTTAGTGTTCTCCAGAAAAGCTCTTCTTCTTTGTATGCTTCATCCATGTCCTTCTTTAGATTGTGTAGCACTTGATGACTGAAACCCTCTTGATGTGTTGTCTGGTCAATCTGTTGCTTGAGTTGTTGTATCCGAATTTTGGCATTGGGGTGGATACTCTTTTTCCAATAAGATATTTTCCGACGACATTTCTTGATTCGTTCATAAATATCAGTATCCCTTATTCCGGAATGCTCGTTTTGTCTTCCCAAGCTCCATCCTTCCAAAACCACATCTTGAAAGCCGGGTTTAGATCTCCATCTCATGTCGTATCTAAAAAAATTTCGGCTTCTACGATCCTCCCCTTCCCAAAAAGTACAGAAAGGGCTATGATCTGAGCCGACACGAGGTAAATAATGTGTTATAGCCTTGGGGAATTCATTGAACCAATGCACATTGCATAATACTCGATCTAATTTGCAATGTATTAACTCCCCTCCTCTTTTACCGAACCAAGATAGCGGATTGCCATACAAGGTGGGTTCCTGCAATCCACATTCATCTATAAAAGATCTGAATGGGTAAAAAGATGATTCTACTCTTTCTCGGCCTCCTCTTTTCTCATCAGCCGACACTAGCTCATTAAAATCACCTAGGAGAATCCAAGGTGAGTTCCTTGATTGACCAATGTCTGATAAAGTGTCCCAAAGTTCCTGACGATTCCGCACAACCGGGTTTCCGTAAACTCCAGTAAGGAAGAATCTCTTGTTCTTCCATATAACTTCTACATCTATAAAGCGCTCATTTGCTACCAACTTACTCACAGCAAAGTCTTCCTTCCATAGAAGGGCTAGCCCGCCACTCTGCCCACGTGGTTCCACTGTGATCATATCATGAAAGGCAAGTTGTTGGCATAACAGCTCCAGTTTTTCTCTTCTGTTTTTGGTCTCACATAAGAAAACAATACCCGGGACATGTTGACCACATATATCCCGTAGGTGTCGAACTGTCAAGTGTTTTCCAAGGCCTTGACAGTTCTAACCAATTGTCTTCATAGAGAGGCTGGTGGTTTCTGGATAACCATTAACCTTCTTGAAGCTGGGGCACGATGTACCGGAGTCATAGGAGTTCCTCTAGGAGACAGAGAGTGTCTAAGATTCACACCTTGAGGCGGTGCTTGATTCGGGATGGATGGAGAATGGTTTTGAGAATGACTAGAACTTCCTTCCGAAACTGAAATCTTAGAGTTCTCAGTGTTGGAAAGCAAGCGAGCTCTCTTTCGAGCCTGGTTTCTTTCAGCACTTGTCTTTCGTTTTTTCACAGATACCCTTTCTCTTTTCGGAGTTAATTCCTCCACTCTTTTCCCCGAGCTTAGAAGTCTTTCAGATGGGTGGAGATGAGGGTGAACAATCCTTTGAGTAGCGGGAACTCTATCCTCCGGGGTTCTGGTCAAATTTTTGTTCTCCTGCAAGCCCAAATTCTCAATTCCTTGTGGATTAGCATATCTCGTTTCAGAAATTATCGAGTCTTTGTTTCTTTGAGATTTTTCCGATGATCCCAGCGACTTCCTCCGAAGGGGATGTATTTCGTCATCCTCTAATGGGGATTTCTGAATCGGTTGATGATCCAAGATATTATCTGAAGGTTGACTCGTTCCGGCTTGTAATCCAGCAGAAGAGCCTTCTCCACTTTGAAGTTCTTTCACATATAGGTGTGATCTACTTGCTGCAACTTTATCTTTATCAAAGTGATCTTCGACCAGAGACTCCCTTTTCCTCTACTCCGTCTTACCTTGTTTCCCGGTTTTTTGAGGGTTAGCCCATTTACCTAAAGGGATAGCTATTGCTTTACCTCTTTTATCACCTTGCTGCAGCTTGGATAACGAATGAGAGGATGAATCATTCGTTGATTTTGACTTACTCTCCGAAGCTTTGACTTGTGATAGCTTAGAGGATACATTTTGATCATTGAATTTGACCCCTTTTGCCTTTTCCTTTGGCAAATGTTTCCAATCTGATCCTTTCCCAGATAAAGCTTGAGGGTTAGGACAATGATATTGATCATGGGTTAAACGTTTGCATCGCAAGCAGAGTTTCTGAAGCTTTTCATAGTCAAACTATATGATTGTTGTTTCCCCTGCATTGAAACTGATAGGCATCTTGAACACTATTGGTTTGTCTACCGGCAGCCATATCCTAGCCCGAACATATTCCAATGAATCTGGGGACCTTGCGTGAAGTTGCAACTCCTCTGATACCTCCCCAATTGTTGCTCCCACCTTTTTAACCGTTTCAGCCGTGACAAAGTTCACCGGAATATTTCGGATATTCACCCAAAATAGAATCCTATTAAGGTAAGATGAAGAGGGGTTTGGGGTCCACTTCTCCCCAGTGACCATCCAACCATTGACGAACCAGGGAGCCTTTTCTAGTACCCGTTTCAGATCATATTCATATTTGAAGTGGAATTGCACTCTATCTTGGCCTATGGGTCTAGCTTTGGTGGATTCTTCCACATCCCAAATTTTGGGAAGAGCAGAGGCCAAGCCAGAGGGCTTGATTGAAAACGGATTCAGGATTCGAACAATGATGCTTGAATTCAATTCTTCAACAATAGACTCATTTTCAGGAGCATGAATGACAACCACATCACTTAGATTAACCTCTTCCTGCTCTTTTAGTTTTCGAATCGCGGCTTCTTCTTTTCTCTTACCGCTCTTACTCATAATGGTTCGTTCTCCTAACTATCCACCTATCTAATAGAAAGGGATGAGGGATGAAACTAACCGAGAGATGCTGATGAGTCGGAAAGCCAGTAATCTTTTCCTTAGACTTGATAGTCTTAAAGTAAAGTAAGTTATCTCTGATTCTCTGATTGTAAAAACCAGTTGAGAGTATAAACAAGGCGAAACTTTCGAAAAGCTCGCTAAGGGTAATCACTGCTTCACCCGTGAGGGCATGAAAGCGTATGAAAATCCACAGTAAAAGAACAAGGACCCTAGATCTCAAGACTATGCGAATGCACTGTACATGAGAGCCTAGGGTAAAAACTTTGTCTTTACTGGGTAAAGGGGAAGATTAGCAAGAGGGCATGATTGCATGTATCAGAGCTGGAAATATAATATCTCTTCTTAGCTGACTTAAAAAAACAGCCGAGAGTATTTCAAAGTCAAAGCTTTCTAGAGACGCTTGCTAAGAGAAATCGCTACTAAAACCCCCAATGGTAAGAAGCGTAAGGGCAAACCACAGTTAGAAAGACAGAGAGGAAACCACACCTCAAGACTATATGATTGTACTGTTCTTTAGGATATGGGGAAGAAATCTTGTCTCAATTGTCTCATAGGGAAGAAAAACAAGAGATGAGAGATGGGAAAGCTTTGCATGTCACGAAGAAGGAAACCATGGAAAGATTAGGCGAAAAAATTAGGGTTTCGAAAAAGGGAAAAAGGAAAGAGAACAAGAAAAACAAGGAAAAGGGGTATCAATAGATAGATCGAAGAGCAAGGAGTAGGATTTCATCGGTGAAAGACCGGATTTATGCCAGAATCGTCGAGGATCTAGCAGGAAAAGAAAAAAACCATTTTCACCTTTGAGTCGCCCAACTTTTTCCTTTTTCAACGCCACACCTTCGCTAAGCAAGTAAAAGCATGCAACTCACATGATTCCGACAATTGACCTCCTTTTCTAAACCGCTTTTTTGATAAATTTTATTTTTTGCGAGAAAAAGGTTTCCCCCGACAAGTTATCTCGGGAAGGTGGTGGAACCAAACCCTTAAATTCGCTAGTTGAGATACTTATCCACTAGAACTTTTGTAGTTTCCAGCAATTTTGGTGTTGTGACCTTTTATTTTGTGGATTATGCAAAACACTTTTTTGTCGTATCTTCTTTTTCTGACCCATTTTTCGGGAAAAATGAGCTACACTTTTCACGTTATAGAACGCATGTTGCCCACTACAACTTTTTTTTTGATGTTTAGATTAGCCAGCCTTTTTATAACACTGTGGAAACTATAACTGTCAAATAAAAATAACTTGAATAATTTGAAAAACTAAAATCGTCCGGAATAGCCTTTGACATGGGTATTTGGTTCGGTTCCATATATTTGGTTATATAGATTTAGGATCCAATAGGTACTTCAAATTTTTTTTGGTTCGGTTCTAATTCGGTTCTTGTCGGTTTCGGTTCGGTTTGGGTACATAAATTGAATACCCGTAAATTACCATTAATATTTTGGTTCTATAAAAATTCGGGTCTAAATACCCGAAATAACATTATTTTATCCGAAATAAAGTATCTGAAATCATATAATACATATCCAAAAATCTAAAAAAAAACAGTCTTAATTCTTAAAGCCTAATTCGATTATAATCTTACATAACACAATCCAATACAACAAATCAAGTTATTGTCACCTTCTGATCCATGCAGACTGTAGTCAAAACTCATTCTTCTTCCAAATTTATTTCTCTAAACTCTGCAATTAAATGATTAGAAGATAGTTAGAAGTTTAAATTATAAACAAGAACTCAAACATATTTACAGAGATAAACAAGAACTCAAAGATAATTGGAAGTTAGAATTACCTATTTCAAGTTCATATTGGTTTTCAATGTCCTCAAGTAGTTGTTCAATGGTAAATGATCCTCGACTTTTTTTTGTATCTCACTTGAACCATTTTTCTGTACACATTAATACTTCAGTGGTGTAATGTGTTAAACAACTCCTGGTTGGATCCAATATGCGACCACTTTGCTGAATGCAGACTCGGATGCAACACTTGAAATTTGCATTGCTAGCACATCCTTCGCCACTTATGAAAGAACAGGATACTTCTTGGTGTTAACCATCCATCATGACAAAACATCATACTCTGTGCCTAAAAAAGCTTTCGGACTCTCCACATTTTCTGCCAAGTATAGCTCTAGGTCTGTTGTTGATTCTTGAAATCCTATTTCTTGTACCATCTATTTGTAAACTGCATCCATTTTTGAAAGCCTAAACACGGAAAGAAGTCTATTCTACCTGGTCAAACTCTTGGTTGAGAAGATGAGGATGATCCACCTTCATGTGACTGAGAAGAAGTATTTGAGTAACTCGACGATGCACTTGCTGATTTGTACAGAGAACTACTATGCCTAGTGTTGTATTCGTCAAATAACTTCTTCAGAATATTCATGATTGAATCATGCATCTGCTTAGCCTTCAAACTATCTTTTCCATATAACTGATCAAAACAGAGCTGAACAAACTTTATCTTGTTCCCAGGCTCAAACAGACTAGCTACTATAACCATCATATTCCTCTCAGTTTCTTCACCAAAAGGATCCCAATACTTAGCTAATTTGATCATCATCGCTGTGCCTTTCTTCTTCAACTCTTCATCATGTTCTTGGCACGTCATTGCAATGAGGGCTGGTTGAATGCTGACTATGTCATTGTAACACTTGTATAAGCAAATTGAATTGGTAGCTGATAGAACAAGAGTTGACTGGTAAAATATGACAAGGAAGTTAATAAACTTGTGACGAGTAATGTAAAGAAGTTAAAGAACATATCCTGTCAAACATAAAGAAATTGAACAAGAGTATTAAAACTAAAAGGAAGTTAATGAACTTTAGTATTACTTGTCAATTGCTTCCCAATCATCTCTGGCAGGTGGTCCGTGTCTCTTCTTTCTATCAACTCTCTCTTGGAAATAGTCATTATATGGCTTGTCCTCAGCCATCATCTTATCAAACATCAAACGCCGTCTTGAAGTCCATAGCTCTATTCAACATAAGAAATGTTGAATTCCACCTTGTTTGGCAATCCAATTGTAGGCTTCCTCTTGTTATATTCCCTATGTCAACACGAAGCTGGAATGACTTTAGCCTTGGTGTAGAAGACCTCACAAACTGAATCCCATTCCGAATAGCGGCAACACTCTTGTCAACTTCCTGAAATCCATTTCTCACAATGAGATTTATAATGTGAGTTGCACACCTTACATGTAGATAATCCCCATTAAGCACCACTGATTCGTCTCCATTAACTTCAATGAATTCTTCTTTAAAGATCTATATGGCATTGCTGTTTGCGGTTGCATTATCCATTGTGATGCAGAAGACCCTCTTGATGTACCATTCCTCCAAGCATTCCTTAAGAACAGCCATTATAGTCACACCTTTGTGATCACTGACATTCTTAAATCCAATAATTAGTTTATTCAATTGCCAGTTTGTGTCAACGAAGTGTGCAGTTATCACCATGTAGCTTGATCCAGTGTTGGAAGCTACCCAAATATCAGTAGTAAGTGATAACCTCTGCTTATTCCCACCAAGAATCTTCTTCATAAGTGTTTTCTTTCTGACATACATCTCCACTATGTTCCTCTTGTTCTTCGAGAATGAGGCTTGTAAAGCTTACATTTGTTGCAAAAATGTCTGAACGCCAAACTATCTATAAAAGACAAGGGAAGCTCACCTATAACTATCATTTCATTCGCAGCTTCTCTGAAGACACTTTCAGAAACCTTGCCTAAATAGACACCATCAGCTTCTTCGTTTATAACATGTGGGCTACTACTCCTAGTAGCCTTCCACGCCAAATGCTTTTTACAAACCAGGAGATGCTTCCTCAGATTTGAGAAGTCTGATGAAGTTGCACAAGACATTTTCTTCCCATAATAATTATAGCCACACCTGTTATAATCATTCTTTAATCTTGTATAGTGATCCCAAACGAATGATCTTGTTTTCTTTCTAACCTTCTGTGAAACTTTCACTGCAGCTTTCCTTTTTCCTTTCCCGTTACCAGCAGTTGTATCAGGAGTTGGATTAGTCTTTAAACTCTCTACTTCATCATCTGTTTCCTCAATTATATCCTCAACATCAATATCTTCTCCATTTTCTGGTATGTTTACTGGATCCTAAGTAGAAGCCATCTGTAGAAAAACTCACAACAATTGACAAAATGATTCCAAAAATGCATCATCATCTCAATTTAGCTTACAAAATTAAAGTAACAAAAAAACAAAAATAAAGTAATGGACTGGACAAAATCAACTCGACGTTCATCTTTCACAAGGTAAAAACCGCACCATGGAGAAAGAAATCCACATTCCCAACACACACAAACACATATGAGGGATGGAAGTAGATTGAATCATAGACATGGAGAAGTTTACAAGTTTACAGCATAAAAAACCCTAAAATCGAATCATACATATGGAGAAGAAAGTGAAACATACCTTTGATTGAATCCTTGATGCAGCGGATGCAGCCGACGAAGATAATCGACGGCGGCTACTGAGAGAGTGAGATTCCAGGTTTATGCGAGAAGAAAATAAATAGAAAATGAGCTGAAGAAGTATAGAGGAGTAACGAGGAGTCTCTGTCTCGAAGTCTCGAATCTCAACGACGACAAACCGTGCAGACAATGGAGTGGAAGCGTCCTGGCAGTGCCGAATAACCAAAGTTCCAAAGCCGAGTAGCCGACCTAGCAAAATTTAGATTAGGAATTTAGGTTAGTTTAATTTCGGGTATTCGGTTTGGATATTCAGTTCTTGGGTAATAACTGAAACCAAACTGTTACCCATAGATCCTAATTTTAAAATCCAATAGGTATTTATATTAAAACCAAAACCAAACCGAACCGGTTATTTTGGATCGGCTCCAGTTCGGTTTTTCAGTTCCGATTTTCATGCCCAGGACCGAAAACACAAAAAAGTACAATGGTTTTTTGGGCAAATATTCAAGAGGTTTGACCAAAGAACAAAATGAGCAAAGTGAAGTTAGAAATGAGAGAGGATTAAGAGCAAATGGTTTAAATATTGACAACTTCATAGCTTTTTACAAGAATCAAGATAAAAGAATAAAAATACATTTTTAATAATGATATTAATTAGTGTGTGTTGAAAATCTAATGTCTTCGTCATTTATCATCTCCGCTTGATTTGATATTTACTACCATTTACTTCAGTAGATTTAGCTATTACTAGTCAAAAGTAATTTTTTTACTTTTTTGAATATGTGTTTATGATTTATTAGGTCTTAATTTATGGGCTATTACATCCTAATAATTATATTAGACATATTTTCTAAACAAATTATTTGTGGACATTTTCTTTTTATTATCTGCTTTAAATTCATGAGAGTCTGGTGAAGACAATTAGTTACTCTTAAATTTCATTAGTATATTGATTTTGTTTTTTTTTTTGTTTGCAATCGATTGACAAAATATTATTTTATCTATCATGTATATCGTCCTCTGCCTTTATAATCATATCCAAATGTCATCTTACATGCTTATATACATATATATATATATATATATATATATATATATATATATATAATAAACCACAGCTTTATATATGAAGATGATGAAGAAAAAAGATTCATAGAGCTGTGTCGTTGGCCATGGACGAGACTGATCGAGTTAATGTTACCCAGAAAATAATACGAGACGTCCAAGAGTGATAAACTGGAGTTACAAGTGACATTGAATATCTATATTGCGTAAGCTTTGAGACGAAAAAATGCATTGATTTGATGCTCAAAGTGATGAAACCATCTCTCCACGTGCTTCTTACTATTTGCCAAATTTGCACTGCATATAATGTATAATCTAGTTAGCATAATTATGAAGATGATGCAAAAACTATTGATTCTTTTTGTAATAGCTATACATGTGACTACTTTAATTGCAATATCTGAAATGTGTGTACGCTGATTCAATTCAAGATCTATAACAAATGTACTATTATTTATTGGCAGAAAGAAAAAGTCAGAGAATTGGAAAGAAAAAAAAAACCTGTCGTTGGATTGAGTCTTTTGTAAGATGATAACGATTTTAGCATCTCATATTTGTTGTGGAGAGCAAAGAAGTTTCCCGATATATAACTTTTAATAGGTTCATAAGGCGAAACCACAATCGAGATCCCGGCTATGATACATAACGATAAAATATCACTAAAAATAATTAGAAAGTATCTAAAACAAAAACATATGAATATCAATTTAATTAGGGGACAAAGCTTATGTATGAGGCAGTTTGACCTAGACAATATTTTGTATTTGCGGAGTATGTCAGCTTAAATAAAATAATATACACAATGTTTTATTATTAAGAAATAAAGATAATTAAATAGTAACTCTAATTGATACTCCCTCTGTTTTCTATTAATAGTATTTTTAGAAAAATTTTAGTTGATTAAAGAATTTTGTTATTTAACTGTTTTAACACTATCAATATAATTAATATAGATATTGTTTTTTTTGGTTTTTTATAAATTGTGTGAATTTAATTTAGGTTATTTTTGGAATTTTTTTTATCATAATTGCATTGGGAAACGAAAATGACATTATTAAAAAAAAGACACTTAATTAAGAACAAAAAGATTAACACTTAAGCAGTTAAAGAGTACGTGTGATAAAGATATATTTATCGAAAACTATAATCTTTCGAAGTTTTAAATTATAACAAAACTAAAAACTCTAAAAATATAGCATTATGTCTTGAAGATATCGTCTTTCATTTTTGGCTATCGTTTTGCTTTTGATTAATAGCATTTTCTCCCTTTTTGGGTGGCCAATCTACCAAGACAAATTGTTACTAATCTAAACCTTATCATTATATTTTAAGTTGTATTTTCTGATGATATTAAGATATTAAAAACTAAGAAAAAAGTAATTAAAACTAATTTATTTGCGTGCAGCAGAGAAAACTTTAGGCTTACCCATATTCTCGAAGAAGCAACAAAAGACTAGAACCAATATCGCAACCAAACCTACTTTTCTTGATCTTGCTTTCATTTTTAAACCCACTTCCTCTGTTTTTATCATTGTTCTGTTTTTAATTGCTTCTTTACTACTTTTGGAAGAAATTGTGATACATTTTAAGTTCTTCACATGAGTAATTTATATAAGATGTAGATGGACCCAATGTTTCCAAAGTTTCTTCAAGTCAAGAAAATTAACAGTTGACCGTTGCTATCAAAACAGATGATTAACGTGCTCAACACGCTTGACTTATATCAACTTATATTATTGGTCAAATGCAACGTACACTATGGTTTGTGTTGACTTGGTGTTCTTTGAAGAGATCATGGATGTTAATAGTTAAATGACTCATCCTTTTAATTTTTAAAAAGTATATTTTTATCTTCTTTTTATGTTATACTTCTTTCACTTAGACTAATTTTACTATTCAATCGTTTTGTTTGTTTGTTACATATTACTGTTTTAATCATTTATCACCAATCATATATAAAATTGGCTATTTGTTTTCTATCTAAGCTATCCACATCAACAACAAAAAGTTATATTTAAAGTATCATTTAATACATACTGATTTATGTAATTATTATTTTGTTTAATATGTGAAATAAAAAATACAAAAAACTAATTGTATTATTTTATATATCTTATTTATAGAATATTTGTTTTTATTTGATATAAATCAAAGTGAAATAAAAATGCAAAAAACTAAGTAAATAAATGAAAAAACTATTGTGAACTAATGAAAACTAAAATATTATTAGATTGGAAATATTGGTTTTTACCGCAAAATAATATATATTTTTTCTATCAAAACTTTATTTAATATTTATTCCACTAAAATATTATAATGGGTTAAGAATTTGAGTAATGTAAAAAGTATTATAATTAATATAATGATAAATTAATTCACTTACAGTATACATCTTAAATTCCAAATATAAAGATTTAGATGTATCAAAAATATCATTTTATACATGCTGATTTATATGTTTGTTTCTACAATTTTATTCTAAAAAATGATAAATAAGGTTTTTATTTTTACTTATAAAATTAATAATTAATAATTTAACTATTATACGTATTTTTATTAAAAATATATAAAAGTGTTATGTTATATTTTTTATAGAAAAAAATTTAAATTTCAAAAATAAAAAAGTAAGAACAATAAACAATTATAATACGCAAATACTGTCATAACAAAACAAACATATAAAAATAATATATATTGTTTTATATCATATCACAAAAGAAATGTGATTCTATATTATGTTTTTTAAAAAAAGATGTATCAAATAAAATAATAGTCGTCTAATGAATTCTAAATTTTAAACGTGAAAAATTTTTGAGAAGAGAAATTTAGATCATATACTATTTAGATCAAAAAAATATTTTTTTTCTCAAGTGCATAATTTTGGTGTTGGTTGCACACTATATTAGAACATAATTATTTTTAACATACACAATATATATTGAGATATCTTTGATATTTCATATGTTGAGTTATTTACACTTTTTGGCATCAATATACTATTGATGTATGATCAATAAAAAATAAAAAAATTATGAAAAAATTATGGCATAAAAGGCAGATAAGTTGTTTTAATAACATAAATAAAAACGGTATAGTTATAATCTTAACATATGATAATAATATAATATTTATATCTATTATTAAGTATTGAAAATTCATGGTAAATTTTAATTATTTTATAAAAATAATTTAATATCATTCTTTATTATATTTATTATTAAAATATTAATATCTACCATATCACATCATCATTTAGCGGTATTAAATATTTATTTAACTGGATTCACATATTTATAAAATTACACTGTCATAAAAATAATCAATATAATAAATATTTTATACAATAAATAATAACACATTAAACCTTTAACAAATTACAAAGACCAATTTTATTTATTTAAGATTTCAGAAAATAAAAATTTTAATTAGAAAAATATACTAAAATGAATATTTATTGAGTTAATTTTTTAAAAATAAAATTTATAATTTCATTAAGTTTTAACTCTCCCCAAGAAAAAATCACTTTTCTAGTTATATATAAATAACAATCATTTAACTGTCCGTTCAACAAAATAAGATTTTTAAAAACTCATAATTTTCGTGTTTTAAACGATAGCTACAATGGAAATCATGTGACACAATGGTGGCCACATCTGAAATTCATCAGACATGTCTGGAGTTTGAACCTAATATTCATGATGTTAAATGAGATATTAAAATCAATATGCTAAATTAATATAACAAAAACTATAGCTACATTATCAGACTGATCTTGTTCTTATATTTTGTTGAAATATATAAAAGCATTTAGCCAAAATATCCCTTTCTATTTGCTAGTTTATGGTCAACATATTTTGGTCATTCTCATTTACTTTTCACAAGACCATGTCTTTGTTTTCTTTCACATGAACAAATATTTTCTTTACATTTATTGAATTAACATTTAATTTTTTGAATATAATAAACATTTAATTTTATGAATAATAACAGTTGCATCAAATTATGAGACTCTTTGGAAAGTAGAGTGTGCTAAAAAAATTAGGATCAATAATCCTTTGGCAAAAACTAGGATGACAAATTCTGCCATGCAAATATTATATCTTTTAACACCGCCAATAGTAATTACTAAAAAAAAAATTTGTCTTGTGGTTGTGTTCCAATAATATAAGAAATATTTTTTTACCATGAAAACTTCATATGATAATACAAATATTCAAATAAATTGATTTTTACTGGAATCAGAGACTCCATAGATGAAAATCATAAACCACGATTTGAATATTTTTGATAAGGCAATCGATACATATATTGAGATCATGAGTATAAATAATATAAAAAATTGTTACATTTAAATCTAATATGAGAAAACTCACCGATTTCCGAAACAAAATTAAGCCACTTTTTTCTTCTTTGATCAACTTAACTAGTTATACACAATCAATTTAAAATGCATTGAGGAAAATCTTAGATGTTGGACATTTGCCATAGCCCATAGAAAAACACTGAATTATGCATAAAGAGGAAGTTGTAATTGTTCTTGAGAAAAAAAGACAAATCCATTTCATACATGATTTTATCTCCAGAAGCATACAACCACCAACAAAACCGTCTGCGTACGACCACCAACTAAATTCTTGGGATATCCTCCAAAACAATCAAACTTTCAATAATATATGGCCTCCATTAGTGTGTATCACAATTGATAAGATTGTTGACTAAGAGATTAGGGATTCAAAAGACATCTTTGTTTATAGAAAGGCTTGTCGGGATCACTAGAATCCAAGCATCACTCCATATTTTGGTATTAAAACGTGAGATTCATGTATATATTTAAACTAACTTTTTACTCATTTTGTCATCCAGATCTTGAAGAACAGGCTCGATCAACTCATTTGATATCTACCAAAAGGTAATGAAGTCATAGAAATCATAGCTAATGATAAAGTATTTAAAACTATTGTATATACAAACTTTATTACACAAACATATAAACAATAAGATTTATAATAACATCCCTTTTAAATAACTCTATCATCAACTATAAAATTATTTTACTAAATCAATAGCGTTATTAAAAAAATGCCAAATAAAAAAAATTAATCAAAATGTTACTATCATTGCTGAAAACGCATTATTTTTGAACGGTTTCACTGAATCCAAGAAGTCTTCCACTTGGATTAGGGTTTAGAATTTCCAAAACAGCTTCAAATACGAAACACAAACATCATTCATTTGGAAACTACTCATATAATTCAATAGAGTCGAAAATAATCTAGAATTCTCGTCTATAGTCTTTAATCTCACCAAAATACTGCTAAGAAGATGAAGATTTTATTGGTTGAATCTAACATAAACTGATTTACTTGAGTCCATAAAAGAAGACTGTGACAAAAATCACAATTATTATAGGTTTTTGATGCAGAGGTTTTGCGTCAAATAAATAAACAAAGATCCACAATGTCTATTGCAAGTAATTGAAGTTCAGAATCCACAGAGAATCTAGAATAACACTCTAAGATTGTAATGATTCAACTTAATCTAGAAATAGATTATGGGTTTGTTTTGTGACTGTCAGCTTAACTTTAATCTAAACTAAATGCAATACTACTTTAAACTTGAATAATAAGTTTGCTAAGCGAATAGTTTCAGGTACGGTTTCATTAAGGGGATAGAGATTTGTAATTCATGCAGTAGAATTGTCATTCTTCGTATCTCTAAACTATGAACATAACTAGACTAATACACTCTCATGTAATTAATCATCATGCAAAGTCAATCAACCTGTTAAATTCTCATCTAAAGATCAGTTGTCCACAATTATTAAATTCAAACTCAGACTACACACCAATCAATCTAACATCATCTTTCAATGGTTAGAATTGAATAGCCCCTTAGATGACATGATCAATCAACACCTCTCGGGAGATAAAACCCTAAAATCCAGATTCAATCCTCTCAAACTAGTTCTGACATTAAACTTAATCATAAAGGAAGATCTAACAACCCTAACATGAATAATTCATCATTAGAAACCCTAAATCTACCAAACCCTAACCATTCGAGGGAATTACTCACTCATCATCATAAAAAACAAAAAAAAATCATAGAAAGATTAGACAAAAATAAAAATATAAGGGATTAAGAGATTAGCCAAATTTTTTTGTCGATTTTTTTAAAGAGGTTCTCCAGAAATCCGAAACTCAAATTTTAGGTCTCCTCAATCCCCTGGTGGCTGTAGTCTCTCTCTCTAATGGAAAACTTAATAAAAAATGACCTAAGGTTGGGTATTTATAGTTTTAAATTAAACAAACCCGAACAAACAAAATAAACTTGTTTAGTTACAAAAATTCGGCCAGATCATCAAATCGGATCGATCGATCAACCAATGGATCGGTCGATCTTGGAGAGTCTTGGTCGATCTTGGAAGCATCCAGAGAATTTTGATTGAAGGTGATCGGTCGATCTTGGAAGCATCCAGAAAATTTTGATTGAAGGTGATCGGTCGATCGATGACAAGGATCGACCGCTCCAAGGGAGGATCGATCGGTGTGAATTGCAGAGGTCGATCCTGAAATCACACGACATTTTTGTTGGAAAAATGATCGATCGGTCTTCAGGTTGATCTGAGAAACGTCCGTAGAATCAGTCTGGGTTGCGCCCGATTGATCAAAAAGCAGGATCGATCAATCCTATATGAGAACAATCAATCCTGGTATGTTTGGTCGATGCCAGATATTCCCGCAGACTCCGAGTAGTTGCGATCGACCGGTCCTTGGATGGATCGATCGATCCTAACGAATCTCCCTTCTCATTAACTCGTTAGCACTTCTTTCATGCCTCATTTTCACTCCTTACTCGAGTCCATTGCATGTTCTTCATTCAAGAGACTCCAAAACTCTTGAAAAAGAACCAAAATACTCTAAATATGCAAATGCATGATCCTAAACATTAAAATGCACAAATGAGATGAACTACCCTAGAATGATGTTATATGAGTGAAAAATGATATTAAAACATATGAATTATGAGATTAAACTTGTCTAATATGCACTTACATCCGTTTTCTTAAAATTTGATTTATCTTATATTATAATGTTTATTATTTTCGTTTAGTAAAAAATATGTAAATATTTCTATAATAATCAGTCAAAATATATTTCATCATCATTCACATTATATTTTTTTGTCTTTTACTTTCTCTCTATGCTTTATCATCATTCCCCATCAACAATTTTTTGTTTTCAGAGAGTATTCTTCTTCCATTGTAGTCATAGTTTAGGCTTCTTCTTTTTAGGATTTTTGGTGGATCCCAAAATCAGGATCTATTTCTCATAATTATGCAGTTTCATTGGTATAAGAAATTCGTTAAAATCCATGGTGGATATAGAATATAATAACATCAAAATGGGAAAACATCTGGAAGGTATGCAATTCATCAAAAAAAGTTTTTTTGATGGAAAAAAATTATTTCTTTCATGGATCATTATAAAATTATATCCACAAATCCAACCTACCACCATTGTTTATTCTAATTTTACCACCATCAATCAAACATCTTCTTCCTCTAGATTTCACAATGTCCGATCTAATTTCTAAAATTAAGACAAAAGAATTAACTGACATATGTTCATCAATTCTGGAGATAAAATCAAGATTTTTCAAAACATGTAGTTACAAACATGATTCATAACATCAAAGTCACACTGAGCGGTGCATCAGATTGATTTTTTTTTTCTTTCATATATTCATGTACTAATTTTGGTGTTTGGAGATTTTCAAGAATGATATATTATAGTCACCTATTGGTATGAAATTATGAATTTTTGAATTGATCATGGAGTTGATATATTGCTTGTTCCTAAAGTGTTTGTCAATGTCAAAAATGGTTGTGTTGCCTCACAGATCAGTATATACAAATATTTATCATAATGCACACCAAATTTCTCATACAATACATCTAAG
The DNA here is from genome assembly GCA_039880935.1 of Streptanthus diversifolius. Lineage (NCBI taxonomy): Eukaryota > Viridiplantae > Streptophyta > Magnoliopsida > Brassicales > Brassicaceae > Streptanthus > Streptanthus diversifolius. The sequence continues at coordinate 2,618,957 of JAXGFM010000007.1, forward strand.
AATACACCGTAGAAAGTTGACAATTAAGTGTTCTAAATCATGATAATATAAGTTGAAAACTAGTTCAACAAAAAAATTGATGACTTATAAGTTCTTTTTTGTGGAGGAACAAAGTGGAGAAGCTGTCATAATATTTGAACAAAACCCAAAATTTTTGTGCATTAGTGAGAACAACAAAGTGATATGTCGTTCTGTACAAGGTTAGATTGCACATAAGGATGGATTTCTTTTTTTTGCAGAGAGAGTTCATAGCAGGTGTTTGGGAGCAGATGTAGAACGTTATGCACACTAGAAACACATATTAGTTCACATTATGAAAAAAATTTTGATGAATGGAAAAACACAAATAGAGATAAGGAAGTTAACAATAACTATGATCATTAAATAATCTCCTAAAAATGTATCTGATTTTGATACTATGGTTTATGAACTTTTGATTAAGACAAAAAATTTCTAATGACCATAACTTCCTTGAAAAAAAGATTGTATAAAAGTATTTTTCATTCATGTCAAGTTACATACTAGGGTTATAGGTCTACTTAATTTGGTGACATGGAATGAGAAACAACTAAGTGATAATGGTTTTATTAATGTTGATTTGAATTGAGGTATTTTTGGTTGTCAAAGCTTGGAGGTAAGACAATCGACAATATCTATTGGTGGACATGTAGTTAAATAAAACTATTGGTTAGAAATCTCCTTACTTAATTTATAGTTGTATGCTGATAGTAATCTTCGATACTATTAGTTTGAATGAAAATAATTGATAGTGTGGGAGGACTTCTATCACCTAAAAATGACATTTATATGTTGTTAATTGTGAGAAATAAAAAACAAGAGACAAATTTGTGTTTATGGAGTTCCAAAAGGAAAATAGGGACGACTTGTGATATATGAAATAAGAGGATAATAGACATTGAAGATAGGTACATGGTTTTCCTTTGAATGACCTTGTGTATACTGATGTTAAAATTGATCTCATATAGATATTATCACGCCTGTGATCATCAGAAAATTAAGCTCTAGTGAAATGTATTTTAGTGTTCAACATGTTTGTTCAAAAAATATAGGTGTTATGGCTAGAAATGGAATTGATCTTCCATCATTATAATATCATAATAGGAATACAAGCCACTTTCATTGAAGCTAAGTCTCATATGTATCTATTATGGCTCTTGTTAAGTATACTCTTTTTATCGTTGATTCATACATGAAGCATTAGATATGAAAACTCTGGATTTAAGAGTTGTTGAATCTGAAACTTCTCATTGTATATTATTAAGAATGAGTTTAATGAAACTACATACATGTTATTTTATCTGGTCAATGACTATGGAGATGTCATAAAGCTAAGAGTTGTTACTTTCAGTAACACAATACATAAGTTTCTCTACGGATTATTGCCACGATCTCATATAGAAACTTGAAAAAAAAGAACTCATTTTCTCAGCTCTGCAACAATATTTGCTATAGAAAACTAATGGACTTGAAACCACCCTTGATAATAATATGGTTTATTGTCACAATATATAGTGTCTAATGTTCTTATTCAATGGAAATAAGACCTCCAAACCAAGTACCAATGTTTTATTAGGTTTTTAATGATAATGCTCATGTTTTCATGTTTAAAGACAATAGTGTGCTGAAAAAGGGATATTGTAACATGAATCCAATTAATATCATTGATTTTTAAAATTTTGGTTTATCTGATTTCATCTGGTTAAATATTTTTGGTTTTTTTTTTGTCAACATAGCCTAGTGGTTTTAATATTTTCAATAACATGCGGGGTGCTGAGTTTCGAACCCCAGACCTGGTGTAATAAATGCATCGATCGATCCCAAATCCGTCGTAGGAAATTCTGAACTGGTAGATCGATCGATCTGACGGATATCAATCGATCTAAACTTGCTCGATCGTTCTTCATACTCCTTGATCGATCTTGGAGATTCACGCAATTTGTTGTCATATGAGCGATCGATCGATCGTTTTAGGAGGAGATCGATCGATCCTTGTGTGTAGATAAAGAGTGGGTTTGATCGCTCTCGAACTTGACCTTCTTCTGATGCATCCTAATCGTCTTCAAATTTATGAATCGATTGCCCTTGGCTTCAAGATTCCAAAACGTTCCTTTCTTGCTTGATATTTCCTGAAAAATCAAAAACTGGAAAACATCCTAGAGTTCTAATGCATATGAACCTAAATGTACCCTAAAATGTGAAGTCTAATGGTTGTTTCATGTAAATTATGTACAGAATGACCTAGTAGAACTGCTAAAATGTGGGTTTATCAACTCCCCCAGACTTGTCTTTTTGCTTGTACTCAAGCAAATAACTAGGATGTGGAAAGTGGTAGACCTACTGGAACTCAGAGCCAAGCCATATCGGCCAAATATTATGTTCAATATCAAAGTCAAGAATTATCGAATGCAAAGTGTACCAGTCTACTCAAAAATTTTAGCCATGCCCATCACAGTTCGCTTTAAATAATACTTAGTCTACACAATGCACTAAGATCAACCAAATCTTTTAACATTCATTAAATAGAAACTCGTGAATCATGTTAGACAGCTTCAATGAACTCATTTGGCTAAGGATAAGGTTAAGAGATGAAAATAATCTCTTCTATTTAGGATGGTTTGAACAGAAGTTTAGGCTTAGGGTGGGGCAATCTACTTGGATAACAAAGAGTGGTAAATAGGTGAAAGGAATCCAAGTATTTATATATGAAATCTATGAGTTCACATCCGGAAGTCTAACCTGATAATTCTAAATCCAATATAAATTCCAATAAGTAAGAGATGGTTTCAAATAAAACATGCTTCAACTAAGAGTAATCTAAAGCCTAAAGTTCCAGGCATGGATCAATCTTATGTTTCAACTAGTATATAATGCATCAGATTATTCCAACCTATCAACTAAACTAATAAAATGAGCAATAGACTATATTAAGACAGTTTCATCATGGTTCCTTATGCAAGTGTGAATGCAAGACTAAATGAATGATGAAAGACATGCAATAAAAACAGAGGTTAGTGCAACACAAATGTCTTCCCCCAGACTTATTTTACACTGTCCCGGTGTAAAAATAAAACTAAAGGAAGATACATAAAAACGAAAATAAAGAAAAGTACAGAAAAATAAAAATAAAAATAAAAGCAAAAGAAAGAAAAATTACAAAGTCAATGATCTTCAGGGCTCACACTGCGGCTCCGTGTCCTCAGTGTCTGCTCCTGTCCTGTGTCCAGCAACATCAGGAATGTCTGCAGCTCCAGAAGCCTCCCCTTTCTCCCTGGTGCGTGATCCTTGAAAGCATGATGGTGGCGGTGGGCATCTCGTACGAGCTAGCGCGTCCCATATCCTGCGCATCATCGAGTGGGACCTCCTCTGGGACTCCACCATCCAATCGCGAAACTCTGCCTCTGTGGGGCCGGAAGCGTATGGTGGGAGGTCGTATTCCCCTGAGTAGGGCGGTAGTGCATACGACTCCTCCGGTGCCTCCTGTGTCTGACTCTAGTAGAAGTCAGGGACTCGGTCGTCCTCCTGCTGAGGCTGTGAGGCATATGCTCTGGATGAGCTGCCCCGTCTGCGCAATCCTGAGCTAGGCTGATGTAGTCGCTCAGGAGGAATGGTGAACTCCAGATTCGCCCTGGAGCTCAAGGCAGTGAAGTCACGCAGCGGCAGCTTGCAGAGCTGTGTAGCGCCAGTGCGATCCTGGAACTGGTAGATGTATCCCAGCTTTAGTATCCCACTGTTCCGGAAGTACTGCTCATCAAATAAGGCGATCTTCTGCTCGCTGGGTGTGGAGCTAAGATCGATGCCGTGGTGCATGAACAGGGGTGTCAAGAGGCTCCCAATCCGCTCTACCTTCTTGTTGACAGTGTTGAGGCCGCGAGCTTTCTTGGAGACCAGGTTCTCTGCGAAGATAGCACCGAGGTTGGTGCGCAGCGATGTCGGAGGTGGGCTGGTGTAGATGGTGTGGGCTGAGGCAGGTAGGCCAAAGTGCAGTAGCATGAGCTCGTCCTTCCGCACTGCTCCAGAATCCTCCTTGGCGAACAAGATGTTGCCAAGGATCTTCGCCACCACTCGTACTACTGGGTTCTGGATGTGGGTCAGCTTAGCTGACCTAGACTCATAGCCCCCTGGGCCTATCAGGTTCCACAGCTCAACAGCCTGTGAGAAGTCGGAGGGCCAGCTACAGAGCTCCTGGGTCCTATCAAACCCATATATGTCGCAGAGCTCTCGGAGTGAGGTCTCGTAGAGGACTCCACTGGAGAAGAATGACAGGGTCCCCTCACTGGCAGTGGGAATGGCCCCGTCCTGGTAACGTAGCTCGGCTGAGGCAAGGAACTGGCGCACCAGTCCGAGCCTCTGCAGCATAGCTCGGACTTCCTCTCGGATGCCCATCCTCTCCAACGTCCTCTCGCAGACGAACCGAGTAGGCGCCATCTCAATCCTGAGCAGCCCATTGTAAAAGGTACAATGGTGATGCGTCCACGCCTCGCCATAGCGGTAGGTCTGGAACCGTAGGTCCCGCTGCATCTCCCGCATAGTCGTGTGCGGGACAACCTCCGTCCACCAGTGCTGGTCATCATCTGGGTAGAATGGTGTGTTATCCGGGCGGAGCCACGGAAAAGATGTGGTCGCTGGGGCCTCCGCGTCAGCTGGCCGGGCTGAAGTAGATGCTGCTGCTTTCCCGCGTTTCTTCCTCGTCTGATCTCCTCGGGCCATATCTGCAAAAACCGAACACCAAAATACACATTAGATAGCACATTCAAGATCGATCGATCTAACCGTTCATTGGTCGATCGCAATCCCGATCGATCGATCCAAATAATGGATCGGTCGATCCCAAGATGTCATGGCAAAAATGTAAAACTTTAGATCGATCGGTCGTGAGAGTATCGATCGATCTCTTTACTATATGGGTTTTGGGTAATCGTACGTAATAAACAGCGATCGATCGATCCACAAATAGATCGATCGATCTGCAACCCGATCGCGAACCCTAAATCCCAGATTTTCTAATTTCGATCTAAATCTCCTAAAACTTGTATGGGAAATGCTCTAAACTACCTAATTAATTATCATTCACATCCCATTCGCTCGAAAACTTATTAAATCCATCGATTTCTTCGAAAAGTCTACATGTGTAGCGAATTGAAAATTTGAAGATTTAGAGTCATACCTTTGTAGATCGAAGGAAATGTTCACAGATTCGAGTAGAGAAGGAAAATTCGATCGGATTAGGCTCAAGAAATACTCAAATCGATGAAGAATTGAAGAAGATATGGGTGGATGAAATTGTGATGTGTTTGTGGAAGTTTTAGGGAAAGAGATGAACAAATTAGGCTTTGTGAAGTGTGTGGTCGTGTTTTAGGGTATTTAAAGGATTTATCGGTTTATTTTAAGTAATTTGTAACCGGTTCACTTACCTGGGTAGGCGATCGATCGATCGTAAGAACGATCGGTCGATCGGGGATGTTTACGGCAACAACAGATCGATCGTTCGCCTTGTCGACCGATCGATCCCTATGGTGTACGGCTCTTCCTGATCGATCGGTCGATCGATCGTGGCGTTCTTGTCCAGGTCGGTCGACAAAGCTTACGGATGTTCGTGTATCAATCAGATCGATCGATCCGTCTTGGCAAGGTCGATCTGATTTGATACGGAAAATTCTTTTTGGTTGTAATCGATCGATCCATTTTGCCTGATCGATCCTTGAATACTCCGCAAAATGGATCATGTGTTGGATCGATCGATCGTGTAGGCACGATCGATCGATCGTGCGACGAGCTTCACCTGAAAAGTTAAAGTCAAAGTTAGTAAAATTAGTAGCGAGAATTTAAACGACAAAAAATAGAATTATATACAAAATGAAACTTGGGTTGCCTCCCAAGAGCGCTTGTTTAACGTCACTAAGCTTGACGTCTTGATGCTTGGAATCATGCAGTTTGGGGTTCAGAGAGAGGAATTTGTAGATTCTCGCTCTTGTCTTCTGTTGTTAAGTAAGGCTTGCATCTTTGTCCATTAACCGTGAACTCTCCCCCAGACTTATTCCAAAGAACCACTGCTCCATAAGACCTGACTTCTTTGATAGTGAAAGGTCCAGACCATCTCGATTTTAGCTTTCCCGGAAAAAGTCTCAATCTGGAGTTGAAAAGTATGACTTGATCTCCTTCTTTGAATTCTCTTCGCAGGATTCTTTTATCGTGGAAAGCTTTCGTCTTCTCTTTGTAGATTTTGGAGCTTTGATATGCTGCCTGTCTTGTTTCTTCAAGTTTCTCCAAGTCTACTAGACGTTTCTCTGAAGCTGTCTTGATGTCGAAATTGAGTAGCTTGACAGCCCATAGTGCTTTGTATTCCAATTCTACCGGTAGGTGACAGCTTTTTCCATATAACAAGTTGAATGGAGTGGTGCCGATGGGAGTTTTGTAGGCAGTTCTGTATGCCCATAGAGCATCATCAAGCTTGGTTGACCAGTTTTTTCTTGATTTTCCCACAGTCTTCTCAAATATTTCTTCGATTTGTCTGTTCGAGACTTCCACTTGCCCTGATGTCTGCGGATGGTAGGGTGTTGCAACTTTGTGCTTAACTCCATGTTTCTTTAACAGATTTTCGAAAATCTTGTTAATGAAATGACTGCCCCCATCACTGATCACTACTCTTGGTATTCCAAATCTTGGGAATATGGTGTGCTTGAAAAGTTTGATGACCACTTTTGCATCATTTGTAGGGCTTGCAATGGCCTCTACCCACTTGGAGACATAGTCAACTGCTACTAGGATGTATTTGTTATTGTAGGATGATGGGAATGGTCCCATGAAGTCGATCCCCCACACATCAAATATCTCTACTTCAAGAATAGGATTCTGTGGCATTTCATTCCTTCTGCTCATATTGCCTTTTCGCTGACATGCATCGCATTTGGTAATATGCTCATGAGCATCTTTGAACATCGTAGGCCACCAGAATCCTGCCTGCAATATCTTTTGGACTGTCTTGAAGGTAGCAAAATGTCCTCCATATTCAGAACTGTGACAATGTGTCAGAATTCCTCCTATCTCTTCCTCTGGAATGCATCTTCGAAAAAGGTGATCTCTGCATTGCTTATAAAGATAAGGTCCATCCCAAAAGTATTGTTGAACATCTCGGAAGAACTTCTTTTTGCTGTAGCCTTGCAGGTCAGGAGGTGGAATTCCGCATGACAAATAGTTCATCAAGTCTGCATACCATGGAAGGCTCAGTTCAACAGCATTTGTTTCAAGAAGACTATTCAGCTCATTGTCTACAATTTGGAGCATCTGAATTGTGTGAATCTGCTCCTCTGGCAATGAATCATTGATAGGCAGAACACTTGGAATTTTCATCCTAGATAAATGATCAGCAACTCTATTTTCGATTCCTTTCTTGTCTTTGATCTCCAAATCAAACTCCTGCAAAAGCAATATCCATCTCAGCAGCCTTGGTTTTGCATCCTTTTTAGCTAGTAGGTGTCTCAAGGCTGCATGATTTGTGTGCACTACTACTTTAGACCCAACCAGATATGTTCTGAACTTCTCAAACGCATACACAATTGCCAGCAGCTCTTTTTCTGTGGTTGCATACTTGGTATGTGCATCATCAAGCGTCCTGCTTGCATAGTAGATGACATTCAACTTCTTGTCTACCTTTTATCCCAAAACTGCTCCTACAGCATAATCGCTTGCATCACACATTACTTCGAAAGGTAGGTCCCAATTCGGTGGTTGTACTATTGGGGCACTTGTTAGAGCTTCCTTGAGTGTTAAGAAGGCTGCCATGCACTCCTCATCAAAAGTGAATTCTGTATCCTTGCACAGAAGTCTTGTGAGTGGCCTCGCAATGCTGGAGAAGTCTTTGATGAACCTTCTATAGAATCCAGCATGTCCTAGGAAGCTCCGAATTTCTTTGACAGATTTCGGAGACGTGAGTCTAGTCATGACATCAATCTTAGCTTTGTCTACCTCTATTCCAGCTTCTGAAATTTTGTGCCCAAGCACAATTCCTTCCTTCACCATGAAGTGACACTTCTCCCAGTTTAGAACCAAATTCGTCTCCTCGCATCGCTTAAGCACCCTGCATAGATTCGAAAGACAAGCAGAGAACGAAGAACCATATACAGAAAAATCATCCATTAATACTTCCATTATTTCCTCAATCATTTCAGAGAAAATAGACATTACGCATCTCTGGAAAGTCGCAGGAGCGTTACACAGTCCAAATGGCATTCGTCTGTAAGCGAATGTGCCATAAGGACAGGTGAATGTCGTTTTTTTCCTGATCCTGAGGATGAATGGGTATTTGAAAGAAACCAGAATATCCATCTAGGAAGCAATATTATGAATGGTTAGCTAATCTTTCTAACATTTGATCAATGAATGGCAATGGGAAATGGTCTTTCCTAGTTGATGCATTCAACTTTCTATAATCTATGCACATCCTATGACCAGTTACAGTTCTTGTTGAGATTAGTTCATCCTTTTCATTTTTGATAACTGTAATCCCTCCTTTTTTGGGACTACATGTACAGGTGAAACCCAATTACTGTCTGAAATCGGATAAATGATCCCTGCACCTAGCAATTTCAAAATTTCTTTTTTCACTACTTCTTGCAAATTTGGGTTTAATCTTCTCTGATGTTCTATTGACGATTTAGAATCGTCTTCTAAGTAAATTCTATGCATGCACAATGATGGGGAAATTCCTTTGATATCTCCTAATGAGTAACCTAGGGCTTTCCTATACTTTTTCAGTTCATGCATTAACATAGATATTTCATTATCAGATAGTGAGGCATTAACAATCACCGGGTAAGTTGAGTTTGTTCAAGAAAAACATACCTTAGCCCTGGTGGTAGTGGTTTTAGTTCTAGTTTTGGTGCACTTTCTTCACTCCAATCATTGTCGCTGCTAGTCTTACCATTGCTAGCTTCTGGTTCATCCAATGGAGATTTGCTGTCTCCTTTCATTGGTTTGTGTGAGTCCAAGATTCGCTCATACTGGTTGGCTTCTTGGTTGATGTTTACTGACTTTGCAGACTCCTTTGTGAGAGCTAATTGAAGAGGGTCTTCAACAGCGAACTCTTCTAGATATTCTTCAACCATGTCCTCCAGCCTCTCAATGTAGAATACCTTCTTTTCGATTGTAGGCTTCTTCATGACTTCAAGTATGTCAAATTTTAGCACTGAGGATCCCAGGTTTAGATCAATAATTCCCTTCTTCACATCGATTATTGCTCCAGCTGTAGCTAGGAATGGACGCCCAAGAATGATTGGGTCTGTTGGTTCGTCATCCATTTCCAATACTACAAAATCAGTAGGAATTATGCAATCCCCTACTTTCAGAGGCAGATCTTCAAGTATACCAATTGGGTACCTGATGGACCTGTCTGCAAGTACCAAAGAAATCCTGGTCTTCTTGAAGTCTGTCAAACCTAACTTCTTTGACACTGTTAGTGGCATCAGACTGACACTAGCTCCCAAGTCAACAAGGCATTTTTCGAAACTCAGAGGTCCAATAGAACAAGGAAGTGTAAAGCTTCCAGGATCCTTGAGTTTCCTAGGCAGATTGTTCTGAATTATGGCGCTGCATTCATGGTTGATCAGAACCATGACCTCCTCTAAGGCTTTCTTTTTAGTTACTATGTCTTTTAGGAGCTTGTTGTAGATTGGACAGTCTAGAACAAGGTCCATCAATGGCATAGTAACTTGAACTGTTCCCAATAGCTTCTTGAACTTCTCAAACTGCTTATCGAGTATCTGCTTCTTGAACCGCCCAGGAAATGGAAGTTTAAGCTCATAAGATGGCAATGCAATGTCGTTTTTGTCTCCTGTAGTTGTGCCCTTATCAGTTTTGACACCCTCAATGATGTCTTCTTCACCAGTAGATGCTTTTGTATCCTTTTCACTGACTGCTTCCTCTCCTGCTGTTTCGGTAAACATGTTGTCTGGTTCAAGTTTCCTTGTTGTCATTCTCTCATTCTGCAGTTCCTTTCCACTTCTCAAGGTTACAGCTTTACAGTATTCTTTAGGGTTAGGTTCTGGGTGTCCCGGTAGGATTCCTTTTCCATTGCTCCTTGAAGATGAAGCTACCTGAGCAATCTGGTTCTCTAGTCCTTTCACATGAGTTTAGAGTCCCTCGAACTTGGAGTTCAGATCATTGTAGCAAGCTTTCATCTCGGCAATCTCTTTCTTTGTCCCTCCTTGCCCCTCTAACAACTGCTTTAGCATGTTTTTCACTTCATCATCCTGAGGGGGTTGATTTGAGTTGTTACCCCTCTGCTGGAAGTTGTTGAACTGTGGTCTTGGCAGATAGCTGCTGCTGGAGGAGGCTTGATTGCCGAAGTTCGAATATCCTCTGGGTTGGTTATTTGCTTGCCCTTGATAGCTCCCTTGGTTCACATAACTGTTCCTCTGGAAGTTCCCTTGACTTTGCTGATTTAAAGGCCTAGGCTGGTAGTTGTTTTGACATTGCTGAACTGATTGTTTCGATTGGTAACCTTGATTCTGGTTCTGGTATCCTTGTCCTGGCTGCTTCAGAATCGGTGGGTAGACTTGATCCTGTGGATTTTCCACATTTTGGCTTCTGTAGGAGAGGTTGTTGTTCAATGGTCTGTAGTTTCTTTGATTCCCTACATAGCTCACTTCCTCAGGATTCCCTTATGCTGCATCATTCATGGGATCTTGATAGTCTTGTTGGTAAGTGTCTTGTTGATCCAAAAAGTGGACTTGTCTTTGGTTCAAGTTCAACACCTTATCCAACCTATCAAGCTTCTCGTTGATCTCCTTGAGCTTCTGGTCTTCCAATTTCACCCCTCTTGATGATCGATCATAATCTTCACTGTAGCACTGGTTGCTCTGAGCTAAGTTTTCAATCAGTTGTTCTCCTTGATCAACATCCAGATTAGCGAAGCTTCCGTAGCTTGCTGTGTCAAGAGCTATTATGTATTTCTCATGAACTCCTCCATGGAAGATTCCGAGGAGTGCATCTTTCTCAACTCCATGATGAGGGCATGCTCTTGTGTATCCTTTCAGTCTGTCCCAAGCTTCATAGAATGACTCATTGTATCCTTGTCGGAAGGTAGTAATGTCATTCCTGATCTTAGCTGTCTTCTGCTTAGGAAAGAACTTGTTAGTGAATTCTTTCTTGCACAGAACCCATGTGGAGACCAGTTCTGATGGCACATTGTGTTCCCACTGAGCAGCTCTGTCTCCCAAAGAGAATGGAAACAGCATCATCTTGATTGCATCTTGAGGGACACCATTGATCTTGACTGTTCTGCAAAGTCTCTCAAAATCATCCAGATGATGAAGCGGGTTTTTACTGGGTAGCCCATAGAATTTGGACCCCTGCACCATGTTGATTAAACTCGTATTGAGTTCATAGTTGTTGTTGGCAACTGTTGGTGTAGGAATGCCAAGACTTATTGTTCTTTCACCAGGCTCATCGAAAGCTCCAATACGCTTGCGAGGAGCTCTCGCATCAACTTGTGGAATAGGCAATGCTCCTATCCCATGCCCTTGGTGTTCTTCCTGATGAAAGTGTTGAGCTTCTCCTCTGTGATCTTCCATACTCGGGTTAGGAGATTGTTCCAGTCTCTCCCTTAAACTTCTCAGACGATTTTCTCTCTCAAAGTGTCTTATCTCTTGAATCAGTGGTTGCAAGTTTTGTTGACCTTTGCTTCTCAAATTCATGAACCTGCAAAACAAGAAGATTCTCGAGTCTAAATCAGTGACACGAGGAAATATGTAACAAATGTAATAGACTTAGTCTTAGATAGTTTCGTAAATCTATTGGCTAAATTGCTTCCCCGGCAACGGCGCCAAAAACTTGATAGAGATTTATTTATCTCCACGAGTTTCACCTGAGAATACTTATAGTATCTCAGGAGTTTACCCGATTTTATGACTGCAAGTGCACAATATGCTTCTTGTAGTATAAGTGGGATCGATCCTCAGGAAAGGTCTATAACACAATAGATTGTATGAATTCTATTCTAAGCTAAGCGATTTAATGGTTTGGTGAGAACGAATTAATAGATGTCGTAACTAAATTGGAATAAAGCAAATTCAGTAATTAATGAATAATGAACAGGAAATAAATCAATTAAGAAGGGTAATTCAACCATAGATTAGGTTTTAGAATGAACAGGGGTGAGATCAAGACATGAATCCAAATCCTAATTGTGCAAGTTTCAATCCTAAACAATGAGTCTATGAACAGATCAATACATTCCCATGTAAAAACCCCTATTCTTAGAACTAGATTTGATCAATTCCCATTGCAAACCCTAAAACTAACATGCATTTGGCATCTATCTCATTGACTATCAAACAACCTAGACAACTGCTTCCGCAGGCTAGAATCATAAGATTCACTAATTAGATTATTCTATGGATCCACTATTCCTCTCCCGAGGTGTGAATTCGATAAATCCTAAATCAACTCTTCCGAAATCAACTTAGCAGTAAACTCATCTAATAGTGATAGATTGCACAATCTTAGACTTAAACATCATCTCATGATCTCAATCCCTTTATTCATCTATTCCTATCCATGGCTGAATTTAAGAATCTACTCAGACATAACAGAGATTGCAGAGAGGATAATGAAGGATGGAGAAAACATAATCAGATTGCATAAACTGATTAATACAAGAATTCTTAATGAAATAGAACTGAAATTGTCTTACTAAACACCATAGATCTCTGAAAGAAATATTAGGGTTCTTAGTCACTTTTTCTCCCTGGAGGCTGAATAAAACGTGTCTGGTGTTTTCTCCTAAAAACCTATTAATAGATTTTCGAAAACCTAATTTATTTAATTAAAACGAGAAGATAAAGATTGAGAAATTTACGGGATCGATCGATCGGACGAAGGGATCGATCGATCCCAAATCCGTCGTAGGAAATTCTGAACTGGTAGATCGATCGATCTGACGGATATCGATCGATCTAAACTTGCTCGATCGTTCTTCATACTCCTTGATCGATCTTGGAGATTCACGCAAATTGTTGTCATATGAGCGATCGATCGATCGTTTTAGGAGGAGATCGATCGATCCTTGTGTGTAGATAAATAGTGGGTTTGATCGCTCTCGAACTTGACCTTCTTCTGATGCATCCTGATCGTCTTCAAATTTATGAATCGATTGCCCTTGGCTTCAAGATTCCAAAACGTTCATTTCTTGCTTGACATTTCCTGAAAAATCAAAAACTGGAAAACATCCTAGAGTTCTAATGCATATGAACCTAAATGTACCCTAAAATGTGAAGTCTAATGGTTGTTTCATGTAAATTATGTACAGAATGACCTAGTAGAACTGCTAAAATGTGGGTTTATCAAGTGGCTACCATTATGCCACATGATTCATACAAAATATTTTTGATTTAGTGAATAATATATAAAGGTTTTGGTCATTTTCAAAATAATTAATTAAACAAATATATTTGAATAATGTGACACAATGGTGATCACTTCTAAAATTCATGACACATGTATAAAATTTGAATTCAACATCCTGCAATGTTTAAGGGAATATTAAAATCACTATGTTAAATTAACAAAAAAGGAAAAAAAACAAATATTATATTTTTATCTCTTACTTATTTTTATGTTTTATCATTATCTTTCATCATCATCATCAACATTTTGTTTTTCAAAATGATTCTATTTTCATTCTAATCATTTTCTATATTTTGTTGTATCTCAATTCTTGATGAATTTTAAATTTTAAATTATCTCTTATAATTTAGTAGTTTCATTTTTTTATGTTGCCAAAAATGGAAATTAAACTGATTGAAACTGCCGCATTTATTTTATGTGTTTTTTCTTAAAAAATAGATTTTGTTTGAAATTTTTTAAAAATGAACAAAACAAAATATTAGTTTTAAATAGAAGATTATATAATGTTTAATAATTTTTATTATGCATAATGAAATTTTGCAATTGTATGTTTTTATGGAGGTCAACAAGTCTTGTATCAATTTTTTTAAATCTACCAAGGTGTTTTTTCCAGTAATTTTGGTACTTTTTAAGGTCGTTTCAAATACTTACTCGTATTAAAAAAATATTAACAAGATGAAACTTCTTTCGGTGGGCAAATCGATCATTGGAAACATCGTCGATATTAATATCTATAGTCGCGTGCCTGACTGCAACCGTTCTTCCTCGGTTGCTTTGTTTTTTTTTTCTCTCTTCACAACAAAAAAACAAGCCGTACGCGTGCGGTCACGCGCCACCACTATCTCTCCTGTCTCTCGAGCTTCATCTTCTCTCTGATCATCGAATCGCTTCCCTTCTCCATCTCCGGCAATTTTGCCTGCTCTTTCTGCGCCATTTCGTTCGAACTAACTCGCCAGTGTCGTCTCTCAATCTCAAATCCTATTTTAGGGTTTTGTCGCTGAAATTGATACCTACGAGTAGAGATTTCGCTGGAGATTTTGATTTGACTCATCGTAACATGTGATTGCGGTTTACAAACACGAAAAAATGGTTGATAGCAGTAATAAGAAGAGGAAAGAGTTCATCAGTGAAGGAGACATTGCCACCATTTTGCAAAGGTCTCTTTTCTACCTTTCGTTATTTGCTTTCCTTCTCTCGTTTTTTTTCCTCCTTCAATTGATTCTGGGGACACTGGGCTTGCCTTATTTGCAGATATGACACAGTGACGATACTGAAGTTGCTACAAGAAATGGCTTATTACGCTGAACCGAAGATGGACTGGAATGAGTTGGTGAAGAGGACTAGTACTGGAATCACCAATGCTAGAGAATACCAGTTGCTATGGCGGCATCTTGCTTATCGAGATTCTCTCCTCCCCATGGACGATAATGCTCTACTTCCGGTCCGTATTATATCGCTTGTCTTGTGCTTTTATGGGTTTGCTTTGCCTTACATCCTTCGATGATTGTGTAGTCTTTCTTCTTCACCGATGATATATATATGGATCTTGTTAGAAACTCAATTTGGCATCAGAATCAAAGTACTCAATTTTATGTTGCACTGCTAATGATTATATTAATATCGTATCTTGAATTTTTTTTTTATGATTCTTAGTCATCACCTAGGAGATAGTATCTAATGGGTGGCAATTATTCTCAATATTGTTGTGTACTTTTCTTGATAGTCTAGAGTGAAAGTTCTACCTTTTTCGTTTTAATTCGTTGATGGATATTGAAACTTCTTAGTGAAAAGGATTTTGGTCTAAGGTGGAATCGATTTCTGTACGATGTGATAGCTGTTCATTACAAGGTCCTATTTGCAAATTTTGACTAACTTTTGCTTGTGCAGGATGATGATAGTGACATGGAGTGTGAATTGGAAACTTCCCCTGCAGTCAATGTTGATGCAGTAGCGGAAGCTGTTGCGCATGTGAAAGTAAGAAGGAAATTGAAGATAAATTTTCTGAGATTCTTCTTCTTTCCTCTCGGAATCCTTGTTCAGTTTATATAGAAGAGCTCCTTCTCTATACTTTTGCATTATAAGTGCTGTTTCTCTGTGACATTTTCTTCGAGAGATATATGAGTCCTGCTGGTTCTCTATGTTGCCTTGCATTCATTCTTCTGTTTTATACATTGTTTTCTAGATTCATATAGGTGATTTCGTAGATAGCTTTGTAAATATCAGCAATGGTTTAGTGGAATTTTTTATGAGATTTAAAAATCTGATATCTCAATTTATGAGAGACTAGCAAATTATGGTTGCATTTTCCTTTTGTTGGATCTTTGGGTTCGTTATGTGATAAACTCATGAAGCGCAGTAGAAAAGTTATGAATTATCTCTACCAAATATTGGATTCCTCCTAAAGCAAGGAGCTTACTTTTTTACTATCCGTTCTTTTGTTTTCTCGTTACTCTATCTGTATTATTATTGATTTATCTATCATGTTAAATACAAAAATAATTGGTGGAGTATGTATGATTAAGTGGTGGCTACTATTCTTGGGTATTGATGTCTGCTTATTCTGAGTTCCTAATGATCCAATTGCTAAGTTTCCTGTTTTTCTCTCCTTTTTTAGGTGATTGCTGCTTCCTATGTGCCAAGTGAGTCTGACATTCCTGAAGACTCAACTTTTGAGGCTCCCTTGACCATTAACATACCTTATGGCCTGCATAGGAGGCCTGACGAACCATCAGACTCGTATTGGTCGTCAAGAGGGATGAATATTACCTTTCCTGTTTCTCTTCAGAAATCAGCTGAGGGACAAAATGGAAATGGACTAGCCAGTAGCATGGCTCCCCGTAAGAGAAGAAAAAAATGGTCAGCTGAGGAGGATGAGGAACTGATCGCTGCTGTGAAACGACATGGTGAAGGCAGCTGGGCCCTTATTGCTAAGGAAGAATTTGAAGGAGAGAGAACAGCCTCACAACTTTCGCAGGTCGCAATTTTATTTCGCTGATATTGTTTCAATATCACTGAATAATCTTCCTGTACTTTGTGCATCCTCTCGTATAAGCATGCATGAGTGTTCTTGTGTAGTTTATGCATTCTTTCCTATCTATTCCGCTGTGGCATATGCAGAATCTTTCTTTACGATCATTGAGAGCCATTTGGTAGTAACAGGAGTATATCCGTTGTCCTCTAGTTTGGTCTGGATGTGGTGATCCCCCCCCCATTTTTCCCGGGTTCATATCCTGGCAACGGATCTCTAAATGATATAATTAATAATCTTCTCTGTCCACCAATTTTGTTGGATATTTTCTCGTCAGATTATTTCTGATATACTCTGTAAGTAGTGTGAAGAAAGATTTACGGGGACAACTTTGGATGGGGATCTGTGATGCTTTTTATTAAGCATATTTCTTTCATCGTGCTGGTAGTAACAAACTGAATTTTCTTATTTGCAGCGGTGGGGAGCTATAAGGAGAAGGTGTGATACTTCAAACTCTTCTACCCAGTCTGGCCTACAGCGAACAGAAGCACAAATGGCAGCTAATCGTGCATTATCTTTGGCAGTGGGAAATCGAGTTCCCTCGAAAAAGCTTGCAGCAGGTATGAGTAATAGAAGATCCTTTCCAGCTTATTCTACTATTTAGTAGTTCATCTCAGCTCTGGTTGTTAAACTTGCTTAAATTGTTATCTTGCAAAGGTAATAGTGTTTTAGTCCCAGAAACTTCTCTAATTTAAATTTGTCAATGACTTTGTTTGTTTAGGTATACCTCCAGTGCTTACATCCGGTAGCATCACGGGAGCACAAGCCAATGGTGCCAACAGTGGTAGTTCATTGCAAGGTCAACATCAGTCTCAGCCAGTAGTTCAAGCAATGCCCCGGGCAGCAACATCCGTTTCAGCTGCAAAATCTCGAGTTACTGCAAAGAAACCCACAGCAAATTCCACTTCGAGAGCAGAACTAATGGTAACAGCTAATTCAGTAGCTGCTGCAGCCTGTATGTCTGGCCTAGCAACTGCTGCACCAGTGCCAAAGGTTGAAGCAGGAAAGAACGCTGTTTCTGCATTAGTGCCAAAGGCTGAACCCGTAATAAATGCTTCCCCTGCCGCACCCTCTTTGCCTCGTCCATCAGCTATATCATCAGCTCTAAATGCTGAACCCGTAAAGTATGCTTCCCCTTCTGCAGCGTCTTTTCCTTGTCCATCCGGTATATCAACAGCACTGAATGCCGAGCCCGTCAAAGCCACTTCGGCAGCCTCTTCCCCTCCTCCATCAGGCAAATCATCAGCACTGAATGCTGAGCCTGTAAAAGCTGCTTCGGCAGCCTCTTTCCCTCGTCCATCAGGTATATCATCAGCACTGAATGCTGAGCCTGTAAAAGCTGCTTCGGCAGCCTCTTTCCCTCGTCCATCAGGTATATCATCAGCACTGAATGCTGAGCCTGTAAAAGCCACTTCGGCAGCCTCTTTCTCTCGTCCATTAGGTATATCATCAGCACTGAATGCTGAGCCTGTCAAAACCGCTTCGGCAGCCATTTTCCATCGTCCATTAGGTGTTATATCAGCACCAAAGGCTGAGCCTTTTAAAACTGCTTCGGCAGCCTTTTTGCCACGTCCATCAGGTGTTATATCAGCACCAAAGGCTGAGGCTGTTAAAACTGCTTCTGCAGTCTCTTTGTCTCGTCCATCAGGTATTATATCAGCACCAAAACCTGAGCCTATAAAAGCCGCTTCTGCAGTGTCTTTGCCTCGTCCGTCAAGTATTCTATCAGCATCGAAGGCTGAGCCAGTAAAGAGTGTTGCTGCTGCTGGACCTTTGAATGTAAGGAATGCAGTTACTGGAAGCCCAAGACACGTGATATCTTCGTCACCTTTTAATAAACCGTCAACTATGGCTCCTTTCTCCAAAGGGCCTACAATCCAGAATAATCCAGTACCTTCTAGTTTTGCGTCGTCAAGGTTGGCCCCAACACAGAGAGTTCCCGCGGCTACTGTAATTCCACAAAAGCCAAATCAGGGAGCGACAGTTACTGCCATTTGCAAGCCGGTTGGTGTACAGAAAGAGCAAACTCAGGGAAACAAACCAAGCCCCTTGATGACAACACTTCAGCCAAATAAAACCATCCCAAAAAACTCAGTGATCAGCACAGGAAAACCGGTGGCTGCAAAAGTGGAGACTCCTAGTCTTTTGCCTAAGAATAACCAAGTACCTCAGAGAGAAGTTGGCAATTGTGCCGATAAAAGTTCGTTGGCTAAACCATCTGAAAAAGAGAGTAGTACCACGGTTTCACCTCTTGTTGTAGCTCAGGCCGAATCAATACCCAAGGATGATGCAAGTAAAGGAAAAAGTCCGGATGTTGCAACCGTGACAGGGACCGAGCAGAAGGGGTTGTAGTTTACATTTCCTGCATTGTTTTAGTGCTTTTATTAATGGTTTTCGTAGGACACAGACAAGAAATATGATGATGTACAGTAGTACTCACTACTTAGTACTAATTAGTATTATGGATTTAAATATACTTCAAAATCTCCAAAGAGAATCTCAAGGTCTAGTAGAAAACAGTAAAGCAAAAAGATACAGTTTGATTTGCATCTCATGGGCCAATAATTTTGGTACAAAGACAGAAAAGGTAGAAAACAGGGAACTGAAAAGGCAAATAATAGACAGTGATTAATTATTCAGGGAGCTTTCCAGGGTGCCTAACGTAACTAGACTGTTTTTGCAGAGCTGGAGATGGACTGACACAAGAGAAGAGAGATGCTGAAGATTGCTTCTGTTGTCTATGCTTCTTTAACTTGACACCGAACAAGAATGACCGTAATGGAATCCTCGGTCTTCCACTCGAAGAGCTCTTGCTCGGAGTTGTTCTTGCTTCTGTTGCACTTGAGATCCCAAGATCCTCTTCCAGTTTACTTAGAATCCTCTCTACGTCTGTCTTCGACGCTCTTACACGATCAAGACCCGATTGAAGTTCGCTTGAGATCCTTTTGTTCTCTTGTTTCATGTTAAGTATCTCTCCATGGAATTTTGCAGCTTGGTAACCACTAATTTCTGAATCACTTACTTTACTACCACCCGATTGAGCCGTGGCTCTTGCGATTTCTTCTTGGATATTAGCTAGCGATGCATACCTTCCCTGGAGTTCGTCTTCAAGAACCGCACTGTTCTCTAGCCATAGCTGCAGCTCTGTTCGAATCTCTCGTAGGTGTCTATAGATAGGTTTTGCCTCTGATGCAGCTGCGTGATTACTGCTACTTCTTGGAGATTCTTGCTGTTGTTTGCTTTCGATTCTCAGCTTCGTTAGCTCTGATTTCAGATCCTGAACTGTTGTCTGGTACTTCTGTATCTGATGCACCGATGTGCTAAATCTTAACCAGAACTCGAGATTCTCTTCCAACACTGCGTCAATATCTGCACGCACTTTGTCTTCGACAGTTGGAATCTTTGTTCTTGGGCTATCATCAACGTCTGCAAATTTCACCCTAACCTCATTTGACTTTGTCCTTCCAGGTGTTCTCTTCACCTCTCCTACTTGATGATGCGGTGTAGTGGAAACCGAAAAGTTAGAAGTTGGTGAAATGCTCACACTTTCACGCTGTCCTTGATCATGTTCCAACTGGTTATTTCCTACTACTTGATGTGGAGGGTCTTTCCCTGGCGTGTCGAGTTTTTGGCGTAACGACTGAATCTCTACGTCTTTGTAAGCAACAGCATTCTTGAGTTCTCTTAACTGTAATGCCAGCTCGAAGAATCCTTCTCGGTTCTTCTTATCAACTTCACCTAACTTTTTCTTTACTTCTCTGTAATCCCGTAGTACTGATGTGTATTCATCTAACAGAACCTTCTCTCTATCCTCCATGCCATCTGGTAACAACTGTCTCCAGTTTGGTGTCTCTTCATCTTCGTATTCCGTTACCAGATCTTCTCCTTCTGTTCCGAAACAAGTGCTTGCTGTTTCTGACAAAGCAAACGAATCTTTAATCTCAGGTTTCTCTTCTTGAGCTCCTTCCATGTCTTCACTCTCTTTAACTACAATGGCATCTTTCTTCCTTTCCTCTACACTACTTCTCGTTTCTGTCTCCTTTGAGATTGACCTTAGATCATCGCGAGAATATTCTGATCCTGAAACAACTGGCAATTCCTGAAAGATTCCGACTCCTTCGACATCTTCATCCATCTTCACATCTTGTAACTTGCCAGATAAATCCTCAGCAGTCCAATTGGCTTCCTTGAATTGTTTCTGTAGACTCTTCTTCTGATCTTCCACCTTTTGGAATAGCTTTCTAATTTTACTCAGCTCGTCTTCAAGAACGGTTATCCTCTTTTTCATATCCTTGGAATCCGAAACAAGAGACGCCTTGTCCTCCTCTAGACCACGGATGTGTTCATGTAAATCATTTGTCTCTGATCTTAATGTCTTCACCAATGCAGTGTGAGACGAAGTATTGCTCTCCAATGAAACAACCCTCTGCACAAGATCGTCAATCTTCTCCGCAAGCTTCACAACAGTTAAATTATCATTTGAATCTTCTCTCTCAGATTCATAGCTCGATTCTTGAACCACATCAGTTTCTTTTTCTTGTTCTTGTGCCTTAATGACCTCATCATAATTTTCAGTTTCCAGTTTCTCAAATTTGTTCCTTAATGCATCAAACCTCTCTTTAGCAGCAGTGATTCTTTCCTTCTCAATCTCCGCTTCTTCAACAGATTGCTTCTGTTTCTCTTCAAGCTTAGCTAGTGTGTCCTTACAAGAGCTCAAGGCGGTGCTCGCCATCAATGTCCTAGCTTCACTATCATTAATCGCAGCGCCCAGACCAAACTCATCTTGTAAGCTACAAACTCTCTTCTGCATCTCAGTCACTTCATTCTCCAAATCCCAATACCTCTCATAAGACTGTTCATATGAACTCCGCACAAACTCTTTCTCCGTCTGCAACGCCAAGATCCCCTTCTGAAGGTTATCAATCTCCTCCAAGCCTTCTTCTTTACTCAATCCCGAACTCACAATCACCGCTTCCCGCTTCGCTAGTGCAGAAGACACTGTCCTTTTCAGACCAGCTGGTCCTTTTCTTGACAACATCATAGACTGACTCCTGAATTTTTTTTTTGGAATCTCCGGGACGTCAGGGATGTTGCTTCCCTTGGGAATTAGATGAAGATGCGATTTCCGCGGATTTCCTTCGAAATCTTCAGTTTCATCATCATCATAATCCTCCAATGGAAACTGAACATGTTCAGGAAACGCCGTGGCGATTGTGCGGTTTGCGCTTTGAAGCTCGCTAGACAAATGATCATAGCGTTCAGCTAACGCACGGTATGATCGAAAAGCTTCCTCTACGAAATTAACAATCTCTGGCCTTTTACGGTAATACATCTCAGCTCTTTTGGCAAAAGTGTCTCCATCTTCATCTATGATCTTAAGAGTATACTCTACTTTCTCTTCCATATCTAAAACACAAAAGAATCCTTCGCTTAATCATCTTTATTGGATTAAGCAATGGCACACAGGATCAAAAACATTATATGGTTATATGTGAATCAAGGAAAAATGGAACGTACCTTGAAGGTTGTGTTCGAGCCATTTGGATTGCTTTGTACGGATGTGGCTGGCCCACCACCATGAATACGCATTGCTCGCTGCTCTCTGCAACATCTTTTTTGTCAAAGGAAGAAGAAGAAGGCTCAAACATGGCCGTATCACATCAATGTGATGTATGTGTATCAGAACTTTGAGACATCCATGATCAGACAAAGAAGATAGAAGTAGTCTTTTGTCCGTGTGTAATGGACATGTCCGAGTATTTTGGTATATTCTTTGATCAACCTCACTTTTAGGATGTTTCCTTTGACAAATAACGATAAGACCAATATAAATAAAGAAATTTCACATATCTTGCTTATCTACATTTTTCTCTTCTGTTTTCCTCTCATTTCTTATATTAAATTATACTTTTATTTGTTGAAGAGTATAAGAGGAATTTACACTACATGTATGATTGATTATTGATGCATGATCATACCAAAAACTAAATACCCTAATTTTGGCACATCTTTACTTCTTATCTTGGGGTACAAAACAATCCCAAATATGTTCTCTTTTTTTCTGGTTGTGTCCATTAACAAACATTACAAAGCTTGTTTCGAAGATCCAAAAGTACACACTGAAGGATAAAGCCAAAAAAACTACAAGAATTACAAATTCAAGGTTATAAACAATGGTTAAAAGTGAGTTAAACAACAATGTTATTGAAGCTAATTCAGTAGAAATTTCACACCTTTGTTCTTCTCTCTTGATCTCTTCTTCTTGGACGATGTGTGGACTCTTTCCCCAATGGAAGTTTCATCATCTTTTCTCCTTCTAAGCATCCCTCTAGTCTTCACTCCCACAACACTTCGAACCAAACTCTCCTCATCTCCGTCATCCATTCTTGATTTCACACATTTCTTGTCTGATCTCTTACATTCCTTGTCTGATTTCTCAGAACTAGGACAAACTAAATCTCTTAAACTGTCAACAACATCATCCAAGATCTCACTTTTAAAGCAAGGAGACGACAGAAACAGAACATCTTGTAACCGATTCACCGGAATATCATCAAACGAAACGCTAAAATGCTTCTTCTCCTCCACGAATCCTTCTTCATTGTAATCTTTCCAGTGATAAGGAAACCCTAAGAGAAAACGATTGCAAACCTCAGTGGAAAACTCGTTTTGTAAAGTACGAGATCGATTGATGAATCCACTGATACGAACTGTAATCCCATCAGATGTCTCGAGAGTGGTACTGTCATGTCTTATTGAGATTGTTCCTGATGAGAATAGTCTCACTTCGGATCCACCTTTTGATTCGAATCCTGAAACACCCAAACCCTTTTCATTTGTCTTCTTCGTTAGCCACCAATCAGATAAAGAGACGAATTTTAGGTTTCCGACGATGGGAGTGATGGCCTTGAAGGGAAACGGCGTTCGAGGAATGCCGTCGGTTCCCCGAGAGGAATTAGGTTCCGGCACAAATCTGGAACAAGTAGCCGGCGAGGAAATAGGTTCCCGCACAGCTCCGGAGCGAGTACGGGGCGAGGAACGGCGTCCTGAGAGAGACTGGAATTTTGACTTCGTCGCCATCACAACATCTCTCTCACTGAGAAAATTCCGAGTAAAAGAAATGACAAAGGGTTATTTACAAATCAGCTCCTCAAAATTGTCTTTTGTTGTAAATTCGACCTCTACGTTCCTAAAGTATAGCACAACCACCCAACCAACAAATAACTAACAATATAACCCTCAACTCTAATAGATGTTATATTGTACCTATGTCTATAAAGAAAAATAATGTTTGTCATGGTTTAGAAGTTGAAGTCCTGAATACAATTGGTGGTTTTTGTTACTAGAGTAAATTAGTTTTATTCTTTGTGGTTTTGCATATCAAACACAAACGTGAGCTTGACATGTGTTTTATCACGTCAGGATCTTTTGAAAACAAAGGACCACCTTTCACATGACGATATTCTAAACAGATATGGGAGGTTCCAACAAGAGGGAGTTTAAAGAACTCGTTTACAACAAATTGCGAAGACATCATCAACCTTGTCTCATACTCGAACAAGATAGAATGAAAGATTTTTTATTTTCTAAGATATATTTCAGGCAATGGTGTATAGCATCTGGGGGGAGAGAATGTTTGTCGCTGTCTCACCAAAATACTCAGACAGAACTATGAGAAATAGGCTGCTCTATATACGGTCCATTGACGGTAACTGGAATAAAGATGGTTTGGTTTTCTGGTTCTCCACAACAGTACCAAGCTAGTGACAAAGGCTTGAGGAAGTAGATATTATTCTTTGATTTTTTTAATTTGTTATTCATTTAGAAACTAAAGCATTCGATGTACAAATTTTTTTTTTCTTTGTTGAATAAAATTTTACAATAATTTTTTTTTATATAATGAAATCGATTTTATGTGTTACTTAGTAATTTGATGTCATTTAGATAATAGAATAGATTCATCTAGAAATCTGAGATCGATTTTGTTAATTATTTTCGATAACTATATTCTAAATTATACTCTAGCTGACTTGCAGATAATATTTTATAAAATTTACAAATTAATATTTTATCAAAAAAATTATAAATCAAATCAATCGTATATCAAAAAAGAAACAATAACATCAATTTTCATACCTAACATCTAACTTTCATGTGTTACATTTATCAAAATTAAAAATAATTGTATATATTGTACAACTTTTGCATAGACCAAACAACTTCAAAAGCTTAGAACTTTTCAATTTTGGTATTTTCTAAAAAATAAAACATCAAATGAAACACAATGTTGTAAGAGTTTTTTTTTTTTTTTTTTGGAAAAGTCATTTACTTCTCTCGTTTTTGTTAACAAAAAAAGCTGAAAAAAATAAAAGTAATTCGTACGCCGACATGAATTGTTGCTATCTTTTGTATTTTCTTCATCACTATTTATGTGATGCAATTGATAAAGGGAAATGTAATGCGACCGTCCGGAACTTGGTTCCATTCTAAAAAGTCTTATAAATGTATCATATGTGTTTTCATAACAAAAAATATATAAAAAAACATTAATCTAAAAGCTTAAAAAATGAATGTAATAAAAACCTAGAAAAATAACATTAAAAGTTTAATTTTTCTGTTTTTGCCTTAGGAATCATAAATAGTTTTGAGCCGGCCATGTTCTACATGAAATAGTTGTGTAATTGATCGCATTTTTTTTGTCATATTGGAACAAATTCCAACAAGATTTTAACGTTTTTGACACTAACAAAGCGTCACGCTTTATCTTTCAATTCCATAAGAACAACGTTTTGTAGTTCCATATCATCAATATAACAAAGACTGTAATTGCATTTATTTGAGATTGTTCTGCAAATTTTTGAATGTGGAGGATATATATTTACAAAATTGGTTTCTTTAAGGGTATTTTTCAAAACAAACCCATTCCAGAAATTTGAAAAAGTAAATAGAATTTAGAATAATATCACATAAATCCGTGATTGGGCTTGGATCCCAAAAATGGGCCGAGTCATATCGATTGGTCCATTAGATAGTTTATAGATCACGTGGGAAGCATGCGGAGGCATTCAGGATAAGAGTCAAATTTTGGTGAAAATTGTAATTTTGCGGGACCACAGAAAAATTGAAATATCTTCTTCATCATTCCTTTTCGTCTATCCAAAAACTTTTGTTTGTTTTGAGGTTGATGATGATGATGAGGCTACGAATTGCTACAACAGGCGTATTTTAGAGAGACAGAAAGAGAGAGAAGGAGACGTCATCTCATGGCGCACGTTAGCTAGATGCATGTCTTGTCGTTTGTTTTCAGAAGAAAGAACGTAATCAAGAAGAAGAAGAAGAAGAAGCTCACTGTTTCTCTCTGATTTTAACCACTGATATTATCCGATCTTTTCGTTTGCTTCTGATCGCTTTCGATTTCTCGTCTCCCTACGTCGTAGGTAACTTCAGCGAAATGATTTTGTGTTCTGTGGCTACGATTTCGCCAGAAACTAGAAAGATTCGAATGAGTAATGTGAAATCGGATTGTAATCCTGGTTTGTTTAGACAAAGATCGGCTTGATTAGTATCAGTATCGTCTTCTGGGTTGTTTGCGTGAAGTTAGAATTATGATAATCATTTGTAATTATGCAAACTGTTTCATACTTTTGAAAATTTTGGGCGGTTTGAATATAGAGATCGTGATACTGTTCACTGTTCTGCGAAGCTAATTCTTTATTTTGTGCAGGTTGCTCCGCTAATTGATTTGTACATAGGAGCTTAGTTGATCATCATTATCTACACTTTGGATGATGATGCGTACTGTCTCTCTACCACTGTCTCATGATCTGAATCTTCATAAGATCCATGAAGCTTCTGGATACCATAATGTGCGTAGTTGTCATGTTCGAATTTTAGATTTTGTCTTAACTCCTGTGTTTTAATTACTCCTTACAATTTATCTTTTTCCTGCAGAGTGTTGCTTATAAAAATCGTGTGTATCTGACACGGACAGGTCTTTCATCATGTTCCACGGTATCCTCTGTGCTCATAGCATCGTTTAATGGTTTAGTTTCTTGCCTCGTGCATCTGTTAGTGCTTCTATTTGATTTTTCTTCTACCAATGTTGGTGTTGTGAGGAAGTCTCAGTTACTTTAGAACTTCTTTGTCAGTAATTTCCATATTTATGTTTGTGTATCTGCTTCTGTTGTATTTAAGTCTGTGTGTGTATGTGTCTGATAATTATGTATAGCTCAATAAAAAAATATCGAAACAGGTTGTTATTATATGTTTGTTAGCCATGTGTTTGTTATTTATCTTCCCATCTTGAACATTAGACTTGTATCAAAATTTTTTTTAAATAACCTTCTCGTGGTCTTCTATTAATTATGTGTTTCCTTTCCTGTTTTCATAGAGACAAGACGTTTGGAGTCTTCAGCTTCTGGAGAGCTTGAGTCGTTCTGTAACCCCTGTATCATCTGGGTGTAATGCATTTGTTTGCCGAGCAGCCCTCTTTCCAGGGAGTGGAAATGAAGGCCCCATTGTTAAATCAACTGCAGTAGTATTCACAAGGTTATATGCTTGAAACTGTATTCACTTCTACTATAGACTGAGTGGGTGGGTTTAATTGACAAAATTTGCACACAAACATCACATGTTTTTTCTTACAACTGAGACCAGATTTGGAATAGGGGGGAGTAGGATGTAGATTCCATGTTTGGTTTAATTCCAACTTTGATCTGCCATTTTACCTGAAAAGTGTTCGTCATTGTTATCAGGGCATATGATGCTTTACGCGGAAATCCTCATTTAATGAAACTACTTCCAGCAGTTGGGATTCTTGCATTTGCTACATGGGGGCTTATACCCCTTCTGCGCCTTACGCGAGCTACCTTGTTTGAGGTGAGATGTCATTTTCTCATATATATTCCTTCACCTTCGGTTCCTAGAGTTCTTGCTGTAGTTTATCTTAACGCGGATGCAACTTCAATTCCAGAAGGGGAATGATGCAAATTCACACAAGAGCAGCACGCAATACATTGTTGTGTCATATCTTCAGCCTTTACTGCTTTGGAGTGGAGCACTCCTTTTATGCAGGTCGACAATATTCTTGTTTCATAATTATTTAACCATTTTATTTTTTAACTAAAACCAATATGTAACTGTCCCTCAGAACATTGGACCCAATAGTATTGTCTTCAAGTGCCAGCCAGGCTGTTAAAACTCGCCTTCTTAGCTTTGCGCGGTCCATGTCAACAGTGTTGGCATTTGCCTGCTGTTTATCAAGGTGAGCAAGAGTTTCTGTATATTGCTAGTCTGCTTCTATAAGAAAACTGCTACGTTGAGCTTCACTGTTGAAGTACTTGCTGAAGAATAAAAGTCTTTAGGTTCAGCATTAGGTTCTTTCAATCAGTTGGTAATAGAGCAGGCTATTTTGTTATGTCTGTCATAGCTTAGCTTTATTGAATTCTAAATGTAAATTTAGTTACTGAGCATGTTATACAATGTCTTTTCTGCAGCCTACTTCAGCAGGCGCAGAAATTTTTTATGGAGACAAATAATCCTGCCGATACCAGAAATGTATGTCTCCCTATCCTTAAAACGGACATGGAAACTTCTTTTTTTGGTGATGGTTATGATGCCTCCTAGTATACGATAAGATGCCTCAGCTGTAGGGCTGAGTTATCCTTAGGAAAAGTTAAGTATGTTTTGTATCACGTCTAATCTTTTCCATTAGCAAAGGGGATATACTACATATGAACTGTACGTCAGATTGTGACTCTCATGAACAAATAAGCTTTTTATCCCTCCAAACTTGTATTTTTTTTGTGAATTTGCTTTTATTTTATTTAGTTGTTCTGAAAGAATAAACTCCTTCAACATTGATATACAATAACTTAGTTGGTAAATTCACAAGTTGTACTTGAGATTAGATGATGATATTTTTTAGCTAAGGTGGTTTATTCGGAAGTATGTTTATCTGTTTATTGTTATGCCAGATGGGATTCAGTTTTGCTGGAAAAGCTGTTTACACTGCTGCGTGGGTTGCTGCTGCTTCATTGTTTATGGAGCTTTTGGGTTTCTCTACCCAAAAGTGGCTAACAGCTGGAGGTCTGGGGACAGTACTGCTCACGCTCGCTGGTCGTGAGGTGAGATCCATTCTTTTTGAAATACTTTGGCTACTAAATCTTTTTACATTGAGACAATAATACCTTTTGTGGGTGGTGCAGATACTTACTAACTTTCTTTCAAGCATTATGATTCATGCTACACGGCCCTTTGTTCTGAATGAGTGGATCCAGACCAAGATAGGAGGCTATGAAGTTTCTGGCACAGTAGAGGTCCGTTAACTTGTCAATATATTTTGCTATCACAGGCTGCCTTTGTTTGATTTTCTTAATTCATTATCACGTCACGTGCTTCAAAAAGTAGTCTTATTTCTTACATATGAATTTTGTTCCACCGAAATTGAATTTGCTTGTTTTTAGCACGTTGGTTGGTGGTCACCTACAATTATCAGAGGTGATGACCGTGAAGCAGTTCATATTCCTAACCACCAGTTCAGTGTAAATATTGTGAGGAATCTAACTCAAAAGACACATTGGCGGATCAAAACACATCTTGCCATCAGTCATCTTGATGTCAGCAAAATTAATGTGAGAAAATATTCTTGTTTTAAACATGTACATGTATTTATCCCTGCACGTTTTAAGTCTGCTGATGTGACAAGTTGGTGTATTATTTTACAAACTTTACAGAATATTGTGGCTGATATGCGCAAGGTGTTGTCTAAAAATCCTCAAATCGAGCAGCAGAAAATACACAGAAGAGTCTTTTTGGAGGATGTAGATCCAGAGAACCAAGCCCTTAGGGTAAGAAAATGGCCTTCTGTTAACATCTAATATGTCTGTTTCGCTTTAATCAAATTTAACATCTATATCTAATTTTGTTACAGATCCTAATATCCTGTTTTGTAAAGACCTCACGTTTTGAAGAATACCTTTGTGTTAAGGTATGTAAAAGTTAACTAAATAGACACTTTTCTTCACCTTATGTATCTCTTTTGGCTGCTAATTTATATCATTCGAACTGTGCACTACACCTAAGAATTGTATACAATCTGGTTTCATACCACGCATGCGTGTACAACAACACTAA
Source organism: Streptanthus diversifolius (assembly GCA_039880935.1). Taxonomy (NCBI): domain Eukaryota; kingdom Viridiplantae; phylum Streptophyta; class Magnoliopsida; order Brassicales; family Brassicaceae; genus Streptanthus; species Streptanthus diversifolius. The sequence goes on from JAXGFM010000007.1 coordinate 2,648,541, forward strand.
ATTAGTTTGATCAACTCTTTTCACATGTTTTTTTATTTGTTCACTTTTCCGAGACATCGTTTTGTGTAATGTGTCAGTGCTTGTGCGTCTCCGAGCAGCTGAGCGTGTGTCACATGTGTTTGTGTCTGTGTGTGCAAGTCCGCATGTCATGTGGTTATGTACTTTATGTTTCATGATGGAATCTTATGATTACAAGCTCATGGCATTTTAACAGGAAGCAGTGCTCTTGGATCTTCTTACAGTTATCAGGCATCATGGAGCACGTCTAGCAACTCCCATTCGCACAGTTCATAGAATGCGTAATGAGGCTGAAGTGGACAGCGCAGCATTTTCAGACATAGTTTTCAACCAAGCAGCTATAAACCGTCGATTCATGCTGATTGAGCCATCCTACAAAATCAATGGTGATGATAATGCAAAGCCCTCCTCGCCTAACTCAGTGCAAAAAAGTGAAGAAAAAGACCTTGAAGGAGAACCATCGGAACCCAAGGCTGAAACAGAAAACAACGGATCAGCATCGGTTTCAAACACTAAAAAGGAGAAACAGAAAGCAGGTCTTGATTCCAACCCCAGTACAAGCACTAAAGGTACCACAACCTCAACTTCGGAACCGCCAGTAGAACATAAATCAGAAGAGAAGAAGAAAGAGAGCGCGGGAGGGTCAAATAAAGTAGAGAAGGATGACGTTTCTGATAGTGAAGGCACAACAGAGCAGACATTGAAACCAAAAGCAAGACAAGTGACAGAAAAGAGCAGCGGAGATCCGAAAGCTCGAGATGGTGGTGGGTCTGGTACCAGTTCGTCGCTAGAGGAAAATATTGTTCTTGGTGTTGCGTTGGATGGCTCAAAACGTACGCTCCCGATTGATGAAGAACTCGAGGCATCTGATGCATTGATGGAGTCTGAAGAACTTGGTGTTGTATCGGAATGAGTGAAGGAAAAGAGGTATAAAGAAATTTGTGTTCCAATCAATTTAGTACATTTGTAGAAAGTAACAAACGGAAATGAAGAAATTAGCGCGACTCTGTTATTTTTTTTTCAATCGTAGAGGTTTGCGCCATTTCATCTGTGTAGTTAATTACCAGTGACTTAAAAACTCAAAAGGTAGGTTGTTTCGAGTGGCTAGTTTAAAGTTCTTGTCTGTTTGAAAAATGCATTATAGGATCAAATGTATTCATTATCAAACCTCGAAGATCTTACAAAATGAAACAACATGACATGCAGTTTATGAATACAAGCGAAAAGAAACCAATTCAAACACATCTGAGAAAAATTGACAAAAGCATCAACAAGGCGAAACCATGCTCGGCGCCAAGGTGAATCAAAGCAAAGAAACACTATAAATGTCATCCATGTTACACCGTAGGTGACTGCGATGCTCCAGTAAAAAGTCACCATATCTACTGCCGATTCATCATCTCCGCCTTGATAACCTGGTTCGGGAATGTTGTTGTCACAACTTCGATCAAGGGGTGGTCCACAGAGAAGAGGATTAACAATGTAATTGGTCTCACTCAAGGTTAAAAATTTGCCTTGACTTGGAATGGAACCTGACAAGTTATTGTATGAGACATTGAATACAACCAAAGAATCCAACTTGGTTAGATCCTGCGGTATCGGTCCATGCAACATGTTAGACGAAAGATCAATGCTCTCCATATCAGTTAGATTGGAGAAGCTTTCAGGTATTAAACCTGACAAAGAATTGTGAGACAGATTCAGAGCACGCATTCTCTGAAGATCTCCCAGCTCTTTTTGGTATGTTACCACTGAGTTCATTGCTTGACAAATCCAGTCCAAACATGTAGCTGAAACTTGTTTCAGTGTAGGAATCATACCTACTCTTTGATGCAAATTCAACTATGAACTTCAAATCGCTATAGTAGTCTGGATCAAACGCGGGTGGTAAAACCAACGACCCAATACGATCCCATTTTACTATCATAAATAGTGGAAGTTGATATGTATATTCATACATCTGAACCTGCAGGCCTAAGGGCCTTCCAAATGATAGATTGTTCAGACATGAAGGTATAGACCCATTCAATCTGTTGTTGGCAAGATCCAAAATGTTGATGGCCCTTAGACCGCACAGATCCTTAGGAATATGACCTATTACTCTGTTACCCCTCAGTAGTAGATACTGGATGAATATTTTTTCGGTGAAACGTGGAATCATGATCCCGGATAGATTATTATTTCGCAGATCAAGTACCATGCTAGTTTCTATATATTTGTCAGGAATCAGACCACTGAACTCATTAAGGAACAACATAGCCACAGAATTGATATACTGTGGCAAGATCCCTGAAAGCTTGTTCCTAGAGAGGTCCATAAGTGTACTAATAGCAGTGCCGTCAAAGCGAGAAGAGAGTGCTTGGAATTTCACCTTCTAAAAGATTATTAGAAACCAAAAAGATACGTAAAGTCAAATCCACCCAACCAACTTGGAATAGCACCTCGTAAATAGTTATTGGACAAGTCAAGAACTATTAAAGATTCTGAATGAAGCAATCCAACTGAGATCCCAGAAAATTGATTGTCATTGGCTATTAAAATTCTCAACGACGTCAAATTTGCTGGTTCTGAAAAAATCTGACCAGTAAATCTGTTATGTGAAATCTTTAAAGTATTCAATGAGACACAACCTATGAGAAACTCCCTTGGTAGGCTGCCTGAAAAGTTATTACGAGATATGTCCAAGAAGTTGAGCATTTTCATCTCCTTGAACGAGGATGGCAGATTCTTTTGAAACCCATTATTCGAGAGATTCAAGTGTCTTAGATTTGGAAACAAACTTCCAATATTCTCAAGAAGCTGTCCATCAAATTCATTGGCTGATACATCCAAAACTTTCAAACTCTGTTTTAAGGACAACTGAAACCAAGAGGGGAATGCTCCAGTCAATTTGTTGTTGGAGAGATTAATTATACGCTAGTGTTTCTGGTGTTGAAGAAAGCTAGGAACAGTTTCCAAATTGCAATATTGTAATTCGATGACATTCAACTGAAACTTAGGCTGCCAGGAGATTTCTGTCTCGATTTGCAGTGGTGAAAGTTTGAACACCTTCAGCTTCGTGAGGTTGGTAAGTACTCAAGGGAAGTGAGGTTACCGATAAAAGATGGAACTGTTCCATTCAGTTGATTTGAGGAGATATCAAGAACTTGGAGTTTGGTTAAGTTACCAAAGCACAAAGGAAGTCGTCCCACAAATTTGTTTCAATTCACAAATTCCTGCAACAATCACATGCAAAGACACAAGATGACATAGTTTTCTTCTTGTATCTCATAGTTATAAATGTGATCAAATAAAGGCATTTAGATAGTTTCGAATGATCACAGTAAATTCGTTGTCACTTAGATCCAGAGCTTCGAGCTTATAGAAATACGTAAAGTCTAGGATCGACCGATCCAGGATCGATAACTTGTTGCGTGTACTTGCAGGATCGATCATGTGGCCACGATCGACCGATCTCTTATAGTATCGATCGATCGCTAACAGAATATCGCATAATATCTACAAATCTGAGCCAAAGATATTGTTGGATATTGTGCGGATTTCGCGACGGAGATGATCTCCCTTTCGCGTAACCCTCGTTCACTACTCCCTATATAATGAATTTGAAGCGAGCAGTTTTAGCAAAGAAAAACAGATAAAAAATCTGAGATCAACATGTCAAAAACACATCACTTTTATCGATATACACAAAAAACCAAAAAAGGTTTATAACTTTCTTATGTTTTCGTTTTATCTCTTTTAGAAACAAATATCATTTATTGAATATATCCTAGTAACGAGTTCGCAAATTCCGAATTTTAGTGTTGGAAATCGGTCTATAATCGATTGTATTCAGGGTTTTAAAAAGCGTACAAAAATCGTTGCACTATAGACGCTTTATTGAGTTAAGGGAAGAAATCAAATCTCGTCTTCGTTTCTTTTCCTAAATTATTTTCTTAAATCGTATTTTTCCAATCGATTTCACATATCCGATTTTCACAATCATATCGAATTTTATCGAATCATATTTTCTCATCCAAATTTTCAGATCCTATACCTCCAGCATTTCTAACTTTTGTCTAAGTTTAATGTCATTCAAAAGTTTCTTACAGTTCATTAAAAACATAGGTTTTTCCAAGGTTAATATGTTCAATCCATTTACAGATGAATAAAGAATCCAAATAAGAATATTTAGGATATATAACTAATAAGGTGATTCATCCATGTATATATATATAACTAATAAGGTGATTCATCCATGTATATATATGAATATTAACAAAATAACTTTTGAGATAATTTTGTATTGGCCAATCGACAGATGAAACATGATTGGAAGGACCATACATAAAAGATAACCATTCCAACGTGGACGGACGGACATGTACTGTTTCCAAAAGTCTCGCAAGGTTAGAATAAGAGGGTTTCACGAACCACTCAAGTATAAATACTTATAATTTAATTAGTTTTTAATATTATTTAATATATTTTTATAAAAACAATAATTAGTTTGTGATTAGATAAATTTAATTTCAGTCTTTTTGAATTTTAGGTATTTGCAAAATTATAGATATTTTGATTGGAAAAAACTCGATTTTGATATTTTAGAGATTAGATAGCTTTCCATCGCCAGACTTTTTACATTAAATAGAGGACATCCAACCATCTCATCTTATTCCAATTTGGACATAAAATGATCAAAGATGTTAGCTTTCATTTCCAAGTGGTTTGAAAGCAATCCAATGTTTAAATAATTTCAATTGTTTGGAGAAGAAACTATCTCTTAACAAATCAGTTAAGAGAGGAAACTTGACAATTAGACTACAAGAAATTTGCAAGAATTAGAAGTTAGCTAATTTTTAAAATGAAGGCTATGGAGAGATGTTTCATAAGACCTAGAAAATAAGTTTAGTTTTGAGAGAGTTTTTAAACTAATGATAAAAATGTGTTCTTTATAACTTTAAAGTTTCTTTGCTAAATTGATTTGAATTGGTATCAGAACTTAGGTTGAAGACTCGATCATCAAATCCGACTGAAGTAAGTCTACATCTCCAAGTTATGGGGGAGGTAGTTAACGCTCAGCTGCGCACGAGGGAAGTTGGATCTTCATCCATCCAATGTCTGATGCTGACTTCGACATATCATACGGTTTGTTCGGTCAAGATGAAAGTATTACTTTAAGTTAATGAAGTATGGGAAAAGAATGATCCATGTACTAATGATCCAAAGAAGAATGATGTGGCAATAGCACTTCTATTACAATTAATTCCTGAGTCATTAATCTTGAAAGTAGGTGAACAAACCGTATCAAAGGATATTTGAGAGGCCATTAAGTCACAATATCTAGGAGCAAATCATGTAAGGGAGGAAAGACTCCAAACATTGATGTCAGAGTTTGACAAGTTAACGATTAGTCACAAAGATTCAGTCTTTGACTTTGCCAAAAAAATATCATGACTAGCATCCAAATCGCTTTATTGGGGGAAAATATAAAAGAGAACAAGAACTTCCATGGAGAAAATACATTCATATCGTAGCTTCCATTGAACAAGTTCTTGACCTAAACACAGTTGGTTTCAAGGACATAGTTGGGAGATTAAAAGCATATGAAGAGCGTGTTGGGGAAGAAATTCAAGAAGAAGGTCAAGGAAAGCATATGTTTGCCAATAACTATACAATATATATATATATAAGTTTTGAAAAATCAAAGATGGACTGACTTGTTCAAAACTTATTGAAAAAAGAGAGTTAAGTGCACTCATATACCTCTAAGTGGTTGAAGGGGAATTTACAATCAGAAGTTTTTGACTGAAAAAGAGAAGCAAAAACAAACTCTGGCTTCTTATCAAGCAAACTTTGAAAAGAAGCATCAGATGTCATAGTTTCCGATTCAACATCTGCCATGCTAGGACAGCACTTCCGAACATTTTTCTGCAACACCTGAGATTTGGTTTTGGAACAATCTCTTCACTGGAAGATGAAGTCCTAGACACAGCCTAAGTTAGAAGGTTCTCCTCATGATGATCATCACTGTTGATTTGTCCAGCTGTAGGGACAGGTAATGAAGAACCTTGGAGTTTTAGGCAAAAAGATATTGAAGTAAAATCCTTCTTAGACTTATTTCTGGAAACTCTCTTCGAAGAAGTCGAAGATTCTAACAAAGCTAAAGTGGAGGAATGCCATGAAAAGATAACTCGTTTCCTCAAAAGCTTTGAATCAATGGATGAAGGGATTTGAGGAAAAATTTTTACTTTTATTGGAGGTCACTCTTTTCTTTTCCGAAGTTCACTCCATGTCAAATTAAGACTATGCAAGAAGATTTTTTCAAAGTTTCAAAAAAATACTAACTAAATCAGAAGCAAGAATGAAAATGTCATTTACCTCTCACAAAAATGAGAGGAAGTACTTTGATAATTTTAGTGTGGAGTTTGAGGCTCTATCTACACTTCCTCTTTGTCATATAGTCAAACAAAGTCAAAATAATCGTTCGTAGGGAGTGAATTTTTCTCACCTAAACCAAGGATAAATCAAATGTCGCAAGCAAGCATGAATTCGACGAGCAAGCATGATATAATCATATCTTTTATCTTTGTCCATTTTGACAAAAGAAAGATTAGGCCATGGCCTGGAGCTTCATCTCCTCAGAAAAAATAGAAAACGTACATATGAAAAGTCACACATATGAAAAGAACATCGGCTCCCTGAGAAAGTGCTAGAAATCCAAGAAATTGATGGAAAGTGTTAGGGATAATTGCAAAAGACAGAGTTCTGCGAAAGAAAGATATTCAAATAAAATTATCAGAATAAAAAAATCAAAGTCCACATATTTCGAAGTAGTGCGTGTAAACACACCAAAAGCCTGGAGGAACATTTTTTGGTTACTTACCAGTCCTCGGAATCACAATTTCAATTGTATCTGGAATGCCGCATTTGGAACAAAAAGCACCAAGCAATTCTTTTTCAAACGTCGATTGTGCCATATGCAAATAAATTCAGGCGCCAGTGATGAAGAACAAGGAATGGTAAGTAAATCGATTCGACTTATCAAATCCGTTCTCGGAGGGGTTTACTAGTGTAAATCCCAGCCAAGAAATTAAGGCCCAATAATGCGTAAATCCAAGGACTATAAATGGAGTTGGGTATTCGGATAATCGGGTCGGGTACGGTTCGGGTATTTCGGGTTTCGGATATTTCGGATCTGAGGTTAAGGATCCATTCGGGTATTTTTTTACTTCGGATCGGGCTCGGTTTGGATCCGGTTTTTTCGGATATTTGATAAAATATCCAAAATTTATTTGATACTAAGTTGTATGATTTCGGTTCTAGTATTTTAGTACTCGTAAAACCCGAAGTATCTGAAATATTCGACTATTATATTATCCGAATTATCAAAAATATATGAATTTTATCCGAAATACTAACATTTATTTATAAATGGCAACAATCAAACATAATATAAATCAAATTTGAATTATTAAAACTGTGTAATTTTCATCAAACAAGAAGCAAATGTGACAAACAAAAACAAATGTGACAAAATAAAGCAAATATGACATAGTCTACATTCCATAATGTATTTAGAATTCAAAACATAAAAATGAAAAAAATAAGAATGACTGTCTTTAAAGTGTGAATGGTAGATGAACTCTACACTTGCTAATATAAGACATAATACAAGAAAAACAAGTCAAATTAGTACTCATTAACTAATACGTCACTAAGAAACCAAACAATTAAAGTTACAAAACAAATAAATTAGTAATTAACTCTAAAACATAAATATATGTAAAATTGAATTCGGTTCTAAAAAATATTAATTCGGATATCGGTTCGGATCGGGTATTACCCGATACCCGAAGTATTGGAAGACAAAATCCATTCAGAGTTTTTAATACTAAAAAGTATATATTTTTGGATCAGATCCGGTTTGGATATTCTAATCCGGATATTTTGCCCAAACCTAGAGTGAACAGCTTTATCAAACTAAAAAGCACAACAAAGTCAAACAGCGAACTGAGATTCACATGAAATGAATAATATGGTCGAACTTACGCGGTCAAATTCAATGTAAATTCAGAAGTGGATTAAAAACTTATTCAAACTAATAATAAAAAGGTTTAATTAGTAAAAGTTAGATCCATCGAAATAAATATTATTTAATGTTAAATCAAACATATTCTTTCTTTTTATAAACTGAAAACTTATTCCAAAAATTGATCAGAAACTAATATTTATTTTATAATTTTGACTCACTTGAAATAAAAATAATATTAAACAATTCATATTACATTATACTTCACTTTAGAGACTATTATTTATAACCTAAAAATCATAAAATAAAAGAGTTTGTAGAAATTTGGATTGGACTATTTTGACAATATTTTACGTTAATAATGTTTTCTTAAAACTATATTCTCATGCGAAAGCAATTTCAAGGTGTGTTGGGGTCGTCATAATTTAATAGTTTTCTGTGTGATGCATAATGTGGTAAATTTTGAACAGATAATAAGACTAATAATCATGTACTTTTTAAATGTCTTCCGACTATTCTATGAGCATTATCAAACGTCCTAATCACATCCAGATATATTCTCCATAACATCAATTTTCACAAATTTTAATCACTTGTTTACGGAATTATCAGCCGAAGATAAAAATAGGTATTTTCCATAAATAATTTGGTATTTATTGAAGAGAAGAAATAATAAAGTTTTTTAAATATAGATAGATCACCTTAAGACATATTTTTCTCTTAGAAATGGAAGCAAAATCTTCGGATGAAACACAAGTAACAGAGAAAATTAAACAAAAAAGACCATTGATGTCATCAGCAAAGCCTACATTACATGTTAGGTGGAGGTGTCAAGTAGATGGATTATGGAAGGAATATAACTGATTTACAGGACATGGATGGATTTCCCATACGAATGGAATGGATAATATGCTTCTCAGAACTAAAAATATTCATAATAGTCTTTCCTCGTTACATGTAGAGTTGTGATTACTAATTTGGATAATGAAGTGTATGATTGCGACTCAAAGACTGAAAATTGTTTATAAAATAGACTATTCAGAGGTGATCAAGATGGTATTTGCACCATCTTTTTCCACCCATTTAGAAGAGTTCAGCATCTGCAAATCCTGCTTTCACACATTCGAGATAATCTATACACCAACGCAGTGCAAAGAGACTTCCAAAAGAAAAGGTGAATATCAGCTAGGTTTTCCGTTGTTAACCAATATTTGTATTTTGTAGTGTTATTTAAAAGGTTTATTGTTTTTTTTTTGTCAACTAAAAAAAAAAAACTATATTCTCAAGTATGGGGTAGAACATCATCTAGAATGAATGAAAATGTAATCAATTGACTCTCGATTTCCAGTCTCAGCCCTAATGCATACTTCCTATATTTAACTTTTAACCTGTCTATGGTAGGACATGGATTTGGCAGACATGTGGGCGATTTGGCTTTAAACCATAACTGGCACTCTCCTAGAAATTGGATATTAAAGTTATTAGAAGCCAAGATAATGAACATAACATACCTTACATCGGAAAAATACCATCTCTAAAGCTTCCCCGAAGAATCAAAGTTTTAAGTGATGATGCAGCATTCAAAAAGGGTAAGACAATGTGATCGATTTGGTTTTCGCTAATGTCCAGGATCTCGAGTTTTCCAGATCTCCCGAGGCTTTGATAACCTACAAAAAAACAATAATCAACAAAGCTTAGAAATATATATATATATATATATATGTATGTATATTTATATTCTAAACTTGTGTAGATGGAAGTTAGTATATTTGATAACAAAGATGTTCTGAACTTTGTGTATATGGAAGTTAGACAACAAATGATGATAAAAAAAAAAAAAACGGAAGTAAATGACACAAGATACCATGGATATCATCGAACAAGCTGCTAAAACTGTAGAAGCTTAAATTTAAAGTCTGTAATTCTCCGAAAGGATAGAACATAGAAAGATTTAGTCGGGGAGGATGATTAACTGAAAAATCCAAGAGGAGGCCGATTACACGCCCGCTGGTATGATCACACTTGACATTTTCCCATCGGCAACAATCGCTGTTTGTGTCATTAGTCCAATCTAACGGATACTGAGAGTTGACATAGGCCTTGAGCTCCATCAAACCCATCCTCTCGGTCCCAATACAACTTCTATACCCATGCATCTGCAATGATACTATCATTATCGTTGACATGACCCATGTCACGCAGAAGAACTGTGGCATATTGAACATGATAATCGACAGAAAATCAGCAAGAAAAAATAGGGAAGAAAAGGAACGAACATTATGCGACGACTTTTGAACTCCAAGTTTATATTTAGGACATCGTCCAAAGTCAAGAACTTGGAAAGAAGCATATTGATGGCATTTTTCTGGATTAGACCTATTCTACAAGACTAAAGGCAATTTTGGCAGAACACTTAGGAGAATTTTTTATGGGTACAACGGTCTATATGATTATTTTTTATGGGTTGAACGGTATGTATGATTGTTCTGTCAGTTGTTCTTGTTAATACCTAAAGAATAATCATGTAGTCCACGTCTAGACTCATTCAGAAATAGAGTTGGGAACCAAATAACTTAGGTGTGGCATAAGCAAACCAAATAACTTTGTACCAATTCTTTATTTTCTTCTGTAGTGAACATTTCTTTAGATTTATAACTTTTGCTTCTCCAAAGTTGTATGTCGTCTACATCTTGTCTCACCATACACACTCTGTTTTAGATCTCATCCTCGATGTTGTTTAGCGTTTCTGTTTTGTGATTTCTCCTGTGATGGGTTCGGAATAGAATCCCCATATTAATCTATCACTTTTGCTTCTCCTTTGAAGGGTTGAGACTAACTATCGAACCAAAACGACTTGTTGTTTCCGTTCTAACTTTGAGTTTGCGAAAGTTCCTCACGACGTATTTGTATTCCAATACTTTCCTTCACATTCATGAACTCGTACTCATAGTCTCTTTTACTGCCCATAACGAGTTCTGCCTGAAATTGAAATGTCTTGATTCATTTAATCCATAGTGTTGGCTGTGATGAGACAATTTTCCATACCAACTTCAAGCAACTAACCGCATTTGATACTTTCAGTGATTTAAGTCCCAATCTTCCTTCTTGTTTAGGTCTACATACCTCGCTCCATGTTGTTTTTGATTTCATCGGGTTTAGTTCTAGACCAGGCCAGAGGAAAGCGACACAAAATCTTTCTATCTCCTTAATGTAACCATTAGGTAACCGGGAAGCAGAGGTCCAAAAGGTCGTTATGCTTGCAATAACAGAGCTTAGGAATTGTAACTTCCTGTAAACTCTTTGTCTAAGAGTTCACTCTCTACCAGATTCTTTCTATAAGCGGAGTGTAATCTGCAACTGTCATCCTCTTTATTAGTAGAGGAAAACATAGATATTTCACAGCAAGCTGTCTTGTAGCAAGATATCTATCGGTGATTTCTTCCCATTTATGATATGACATTCCTGCGTCGTAAAGTATTGACTTCTTAGAGCATCAGCATTCTTGAAACTCTTCAAGTCTCTTAATCAATTTTTTAATATTAAATTTATTATTAATTTAATATTTGAGACTTAATTAAAAATTCTTTAAAAAAATTTGTGCAACGATGAACCTCACATGAAGTTCTAAAAAAAAAAATTAACAAACATGTTTTGCTTACACAATTGCATTTGCCGCCTATAGTAACATTTACTAAACAACTATACTTTCTATGCATGCTGATTTCACAAGCATATATTCTTTCTGCATTTTGGGATTTCACTTTTATATAATCAAAACATGATAATCGAGATGCAAAACGAAAACGAGCTGAGAGACTGAATGTGCAAAACATGATAACAGAGGTGCAAAACGTATAAAAACAAATATACGTTAAGTGATTCATATAATAATATTTCTAGAATAAACCATAAAATGTATCTTATGTATGAGGAAAAGAGAAATGTGAAGAGAGTTGAAGAAAGTCAATATTTTTTACCAAGTATAGAGAAACTTCACCAAAATTTAGTTTCACAAAAGAAAACAGAAAGATTAGCAAAACCTAATGCACAAAATCCCTTTGCAGCTTTCTAAACTATCTAAATTAATGATATAAAAGGAATTCACCAAATACACACATACATTTGCAAAATTTTCAAATATTTTAGACCAGTTATACGCAGCCTATAATATAATAGCCAAGCAAAGCAGGACTAACTCCTTTTTATTATATTGGAATAGAAGCAACATGAATATATTCATCAAGTGTTAGTTTACAATACTGCTTTAAAAGACTACGCTTGGGTATACAAAGATTCTCATTATCAACAGAATAAGACTATTTAGATTATGAATTGATCATTTGATGGTGGTCGAGGGATCTTATCAGTTTTTCCTTTCTGGATATGAACTCCTCATACTACTCAACATTAACCGAATCGTAATACTCTCTGGGAGGAATCAAGCTTTCTCTTGTCACCACAGAACACACCAAAGAATGTCTCGGCAACAACAGAGGCTGAAACATTGCAATAATAGTCCATGAGAATGTCTGTCTTTAAGACACAACCTCAAATTTGAAGACATAAACTATTCATATCTAAGACTAAAATTCAGTAGAGGAAGGTAAACTAAATCTCTTACCGGCGGAGTAATCTGTACTCTGGCTTCAGAGTCACCTTGACTCCTACCCAAAAACAAGAATCAACGAGTATCAGCTATAAATCAAATAAAGCAATTCGACCAAAACCTAAATTCAAAATCGATATCAGACCAGACTTACATGAAGACAACGAAGAAGAAGAAGGGAACGGAGAACGATGAGTTTCTCACCGGCGGAGGGAAAATACATGGCCGCACCCATCTTGAAAATTTTGACTTTCTCTCTCTCTCTCTGTCGCTTTCGACTTTATCAGAGAGTGAGGACGACGTGTCACCGACAGTGAGTATTCGCGGCCGGAACAAGTCCAAGCTATGGATCGGAAGAAGTTTATGAGGATTGAGTTGGTGATGAATTTGACGGTGTAAACAGATCCGGTGGGAGTACAAAGAACCATCATTCTTTTGATCGTGAGGGAGCGGGAGAGGGAGAGAGAGAGAGATGAGAGGAGAAGAAGATAGAGGAGAGGAGAGGGAGAGAGAAAAGGGGAGAATGGCGCAAATCTTCTTTACAACCTTATAAAACATGATTTTTAAAATATTAAATTGTAATACAAATAAATTATTAAATATATATATATATATGTACATATATATATACAAATTTTAATATTGATATTTATATGCAATAACTTATTTGATTCAAAATAATTATAGCATTTATATAATTAAACAATATAAAATTACATACTTAAATATAACATTTTGACCATGAATAATAAATTCAAGAATGACCAACATAATTATTAGCAAGAACATAAAAATTAACAATATTTAATTTTATTTTTTGACCAAAAGTTATAGTTTCATATTTCACATATTAATCTTTATGATCATGGTTATTATATTCAATATTAACAATACATAATTCCTTGATAAATATTTTAATATTGACAATTTTAATAATAACTAAGATTAACATGACTTAATAACAAATATAAACTATAAAACCTTAAACAAAATTTGTTTTTAGAATCATAAGAACAAAGAACAAAAAACATTTGAAGGCGGGATGATCCATTTTCTTAACTCAATAAAATGACTGCAATGAGACGGTTTATATACATTCTTTGAATCTCATGATACAACCAAACATATAATACTAACATGCTTCATTCATGTTAGAATCTACGAGCTAATATTCTACCATATACTCAAGAACACAAAATCTACTTTTGAAAGAGAAAACTAGAATAGGGAGAAAGTACGAACCTGTTAAACCTTGTGAATTCCTTAGCTACTAGCACATAACACCAACAACCAAGAAGATATTTCAAGAGAGCTTCAACACTTAGAAACTTCTCAAAGAATATATAAAATGTGTCTAATGGTGTTTTCTTGCTTTTAGAATGAATGGATCATTTTTTCCTCCTAGGTAACTTGGTATTTATAGGAGATAAATAGCTTGGTGGTCAAGTAGATTTGATGGCCAAAATTATTTGGTTTTTAATACAAAAATTTGTAAGTTACAAAAATTTTTTTGACCTCCCCTAAGCAAATTCTCATTCACATTTTAACTATATATTATAAGTCCACATGCTTATTAATATATTGTTCCAACAATCTCCCACATGAATAAAATTGACTCTAAAACACTGAGGATGTTTTCAAAAACCTTTTTAGAATAAATTTAAGCTGAAAGAAGACTTTCTTGAGTATATGCAAAAAATAATTGTATATGAAAAAGTTGCATTTTTCAGCATTGAACCAATCACTGTTATAATCTATCGAGTTTACAAGCTCAGTTGGTGAACATGATGTCTTGAACCATCCGAATTTCTAGTGTAAACTGAGACAATAGATATAACACAATTATATTTTCTAGTAGAACTTTCGCTCTCTCGTTGTGTTCATTTTGGCCTTGAACATGCCTGATATTTCTTGAGTGAATTTTGAGAATACAACCTTCCCTTATTCTCTTAGAAACGACCACATTTCACACTCAACAGGTGATTCTCGTATTCTATTTCGAAGTATTCAGCTTTACTTCCTTGAAATAAATATGATGAAATCATTAAAAGCTTACGCTTACACTTAATTTTGCAGACAACACTGTTAATCATTATTAGGAACTGGGTAGAAACATAAGTTTCACAATGTTTTCTTAGACTTAATTTGACTTAGTTGTCCCTTTGAACCTAGAAAGTATATGTAGGGTTACCGCCAAATTTCATCATTAAATAATAGGCTTTAAACTCATTTCTCTTGATGATTTTGATACTTGATCTCGGGTCAGACCTTTCGTAAAAAGATCTGCTAAGTTATCAGCTGATTTGATGTAATTTAGCAAAATTACACCACTTGAGATCAATTGTCTAATGGTCTTATGTCGTCTACATATGTGACGTGACTTGCCATTGTACAAGCTATTTTTAGCACGGGCTATAGCCGATTGGTTGTCGCAGTGTATCCGAATCAATGACACTGGTTTTTCCCACATTGGAATATCTTCCAGAAAATTTCGAAGATGCTCTGCTTCTTTTGCTGCTTTGTCCAACGCAATGAACTCAGATTCCATTGTTAACCTAGCCAGCACTGTTTGTTTCGAAGTCATTATAGCTTCCCGCCACATGTTTTGGGTTACGCATGATTCTTGCATCATTGCATTCATCATTTCTTCAAAAGTTCGGTTTTTGCATTATGCAATTTCATTTGATTCTGGTGAGTAAGGAGTAGTTGTTTGATGAATGATGCCATCTACAAAATGCATCGAGTTGATTTTCAACTTCCAGCTTATATTCTTTGAATTTATTCAAAGCCACATTTTTGCTTTGTAACAAGTAAATATAACAATATTTTGTACTATCAACAATGAGAGTCACAAAAAACTTTTTACCTCCTCTAATAGGTAAATAAATCGCACAAATCAATGTGAATGAAACCCAGAGGTTTATTATTTAGTATTCTCAAGAGAAAACATATGATATCCTGCTTGATCTTCTCATGCCATATAATGAATTGAGCTCCATCAATTTTATCAATCATTATTCCTATGCTTATAGCACTAGGCACTCACATGACACTCTGATATACATCAGAATTTGGAACAGTCATATGTGGCAGACCACTATCAAACTGAATTTGATGTGTCGACTCACTAGACTCGTAACTAATAGCACATCCGTAATAATTAAATTTTAATTTTTAAAATTATTAAATTCAGAAAGTAAAAATTAAATTTAATACAAGGGCAGGATAGAGCTGTCTAAATTTTTCTGATAACATGCATAATCATCCAATTAATTTCCAGAATATTATTAAATCTCTGAAATAGTAAACTCCAGCACAGAAGTCAAAGCGTGACTTTTGCTAACGTTTTAAACAGGTTTTGTCTATGCTCAGAATGAAACATAAATCATTTTAATGAGTGCAGCAATAAATCATATAAAAATAAATTAATTACTTCTGAAATTTTGTTGAAAATAATATCACCAATTACTATTTGAATTACTGTTGAATTGAGCAAATTATATCTATATGATTAAATCGTATAAAATCAAAAGATCATTACCGTGTTTTATCTTGTTTCTGTTTTCATAACAAAAACACTAACATATATTTATTAACGTATATGTTATTATATGCGTTTTAAATCACGATTGCTAATTATTTTTATAGATTTAAGCGTTTGTTTTCAAAAATTAAAACAGAATCGCAAACTCGCTTAAAAATCTGGATAAATTTATTAATAATTAATAATGTTATACCAAAATTAATTGGTTCTTAACATTTTTCCAATTAATTGCAAAAATTAATTGGTTTTAAATAAGGTTTTACCAAAATTGATTGGTATTAAATAACGTCTTATCAAGATTTATTAATTTTTAATGACATTTTACCAATAATATTTCAATATCTTATGTATTGAAATAAATAAATTTTGACCAATAAATTAAATGTTATTAGACCACTTATATTTGGTTTGGAAAAAAAACGTTTGCCAAAAAAATATTTGATCTTTAATTGGTTTTTGTTTTTTTAACATTTTTTTTTCCGGTTAACAGCATCGATCTTACAAGATCGATCGGCTGGCGATCGATCGGTCGCTTGACCCGCAGTACCGGTTTTGGTGTTCAATTTGTTTGATTTCTCTCAATCGACCGATAAGTATTGATCGATCTGAGACCCAGATCGATCGACCCGGTCACAAAATCTTGAAATCGACTTTTTTTTTTCAAAAATCAAAAAATAAACCCGGTTTTTGCAAATTAGATTTTCACACAACAAATCCGTTTAAAAAGCGAATTTTATTGAGTCAAGATTGTAGAACCTTATAAAACCGGATTTTTAAAATATCAATTTGCAATACAATTTATATCTTGAAATTGAAATAAACTATTAAATATATATATATATATATTAATATATATACATATATACAAACATTAATATTAACATTTATGTGCCATAACTTATTTTAGCAAAATAATTATAGCATTTACATAATTCAATAATATTAAATTACATACTTAAGCATAACATTTTGACCATGAATAATAAATTCAAGAATGACCAACATAATTACTAGCAAGAACATAAAAGTTAATAATATTTAATTTTATTCTTTGACCAAGAATTATAGTTTCATACTTCACATATTAATCTTTATGATCATTGTTATTATATTCAATATTAACAATGTATGATTCTTTGACAAATATTCTAATATTGATAATTTTAATAATAACTAAGATTAACATGACTTAATAACAAATATAAACTATAAAACCTTAAACAAAATTTGTTTTTAGAATCATAAGAACAAAGAACAAAAAACATTTGGAGGCGGGATGATCCCTTTCCTTAACTCAATAAAATGCCTGCAATGAAACGGTTTATATGCATTCTTTGAATCTCAGGATACAACCAAACATATAAGGCTAACATGCTTCATTCATGTTATAATCTATGAGCTAATATTCTACTATATACTCAAGAACACAAAATCAACTTTTGAAAGAGAAAATTAGAATAGAGAGAAATTAGGAACCTGTTAAACCTTGTGAATTCCTTAGCTACTAGCACCTAACACCAACAACCAGAAAGATATTTCAAGAGAGCTTCAACATTTAGAAACTTCTCAAAGAATATCTAAAATGTGTCTAATGGTGTTTTCTTTCTTTTAAAATGAAGGGATCATTTTTTTCCTCCTAGGTAGCTTGATATTTATAGGGATGAATAGCTTGGTGGTCAAGTAGATTTAATGGCCAAATTTATTTGGTTTTTAATACCAAAATTTGTAAGTTATGAAAAAATCTTTGACCTCCCCTAAGCAAATTTTCATTCACATTTTAACTATATATTATAAGTCCACATGTTTATTAATATATTATTCCAACAATCCCCCACATAAATAGAATTGACTCTAAAACACTGAGGATGTTTTTCAAAAACCTGTTTAGGATAGATTTAAGCTGAAAGAATATTTTCTTGAGTATATG
Source organism: Streptanthus diversifolius (assembly GCA_039880935.1). Classification (NCBI taxonomy): domain Eukaryota; kingdom Viridiplantae; phylum Streptophyta; class Magnoliopsida; order Brassicales; family Brassicaceae; genus Streptanthus; species Streptanthus diversifolius. Next base: position 2,666,647 of record JAXGFM010000007.1, read on the forward strand.
CGAAAAATAAATGTATATGCAAATGTTGCATTTTTCAGCATTGAACCAATCATTGTTATAATCTATCTAGTTTACAAGCCCAGTTGGTCAACACGATGTCTTGAACCATCCAGACTTCTAGTGTAAACTGAGATAATAGATATAACACAATTATATTTTCTAGTAGAACTTTCGCTCTCTCGTTGTGTTCATTTTGGCCTTGAATATGCCTGATATTTCTTGAATGAATTTGGAGAATACAATCTTCCCTTATTCTCCTAGAAATGGCCACATTTCACACTCAACAGTTGATTCTCGTATTCTATTTTGAAGTATTCTGCTTTACTTCCTTGAAATAAATATGATGAAATCATTAAAAGCTTACACTTCCTCAGTTTTACAGACAACACTGTTTATCATTATTAGGAATTCGGTAGAAACATAAGTTTCGCAGTTTTTTCTTATACTTAATTTGACTTATTTGTCCCTTTGAACCTAGAAAGTATGGGTAGGGTTACCGCCAAATTTCATCGTTAAATCATAGGCTTTAAAATCATTCCTATTGATGATTTCAATACTTGATCTCGGGTCAGACCTTTCGTAAAAGGATCTGCTAAGTTATCAGCTGATTTGATGTAATTTAGCAAAATTACACCACTTGAGATCAATTGTCTAATGGTCTTATGTCGTCTATGTATGTGACGTCACTTGCCATTGTACAAGCTATTTTTAGAACGAGCTATAGCCGATTGGTTGTCGCAGAGTATCCGAATCGATGACACTGGTTTTTCCCACATCGGAATATCTTCCAGAAAATTTCGAAGATGCTCTGCTTCTTCTGCTGCTTTGTCCAACGCAATGAACTCAGATTCCATTATTGACCTAGCCAGCTCTGTTTGTTTCGAAGTCATTAAAGCTTTCCCCCACATGTTTTGGGTTACGCCTGATTTTTTCATCATTGCATTCATCATTTCTTTTAAAGTTCAGTTTTTGCGTTCTGAAATTTCATTTGATTCTGGTGAGTAAGGAGCAGTTGTATGATGAATGATGCCATCTACAAAATGCATCGAACTGTCCTTCATATTCTCCATCTCTATCACTCTGAACTATTTTTATAGTTTTTCCGAGTTGATTTTCAACTTCCAGCTTATATTCTTTGAATTTATTCAAAACTTCATTTTTGCTTTGTAACAAGTAAATATAACAATATTTTGTACTATCATCAATGAGAGTCACAAAAAACTTTTTACCTCCTCTAATAGGTAAATAAATCGCACAAATCAATGTGAATGAAACCCATAGGTTTATTATTTAGTATTCTCAAGAGAAAACATATGATATCCTCCTTGAGTTACGTCTCTAATTTCAGCATGATCAATAAGATATAGATCTTATCATGCCATATAATGAATTGAGCTCCATCAATTTTATCAATCATTAGTCCTATGCTTACAACATTAGGCACTCACATGACAGTCTGATATACATCAGAATTTGGCACAATCATATGTGGCAGACCACTATCAAACTGAATTTGATGTGTCGACTCACTAGACTCGTAACCAATAGCACCTCCGTAATAATTAAATTTTAATTTCTAAAATTATTAAATTCAGAAAGTAAAAAATTTAATTTAATACAATGGCAGGATGAAGCTATTTAAATTATTCAGATAACTTGCATAATCATCCAATTAATTTCCAGAATATTATTAAATCTCTGAAATAGTAAACTCCAGCACAAAAGTCAAAACGTGACTTTTGCTAACGTTTTAAACAGGTTTTGTCTATGCTCATAATGAAACATAAATCATTTTAATGAGTGCAACAATAAATCATAGAAAAATAAATTAATTACTTCTGAAATTTTGTTGAAAAATTCAACAAGTATCAGACCAAGTAAAAAATATTTCTAGATTAACAATGCACAATAACAAAATAATATCACCAATTACTCTTTGAACTACTGTTGAATTGAGCAAATCATATCTATATGATTAAATCGTATAAAATCAAAAGATCATTACCGTGATTTATCTTGTTTCTGTTTTCATAACAAAAACACTAACACATATTTATTAACGTATATGTTATTATATGCGTTTTAAATCACGATCGCTAATTATTTTTAGCGACTTAAGCGTTTGTTTAAAAAAGGTAAAACAGAATCGCAAACTCGCTTAAAAATCTGGATAAATTTATTAATAATTAATAACGTTACACCAAAATTAATCGGTTCTTAACATTTTTCCAATTAATTGCAAAATTAATTGGTTTAAATAAAGTTTTACCAAAATTGATTGGTACTAAATAACGTCTTATCAAGATTTATTAATTTTTAATGACGTTTAACCAATAATATTTCAATATCTTATGTATTGAAATAAATAAAGTTTGACCTATAAATTAAATGGTATTAGACCACTTATATTTGGTTTGGAAAAAAAGTTTGCCAAAAAAAATATTTGATCTTTGATTGGTTTTTGTTTTTTTTTAACGTTTTTTTTTCCGGTTAACAGCATCGATCTTACGAGATCGATCAGCTGGCGATCGATCGGTCGCTTGACCCGCGGTACCGGTTTCGGTGTTCAATTTTTTTGATTTCTCTCAATCGACCGATAAGTATCGATCGATCTGAGACCCGGATCGATCGATCCAGTCACGAAATCTTGAAACCGACTTTAAAAAAAAAAATCAAAAACAAAACTTTGGTTTTTGCAAATTCGATTTTTCACACAACAAATCCGTTTAAAAAGCGAATTTTATTGAGTTAAGATTGTAGAATCTTGTAAAACTGGATTTTTGAAATATCAATTTGTAATACAATTTATGTCTTGAAATTAAAATAAACTATTAAATATATATATATATATATCATTATCTATATATATATATAAAACATTAATATTGATATTTATGTGTCATAACTTATTTTAGAAAAATAATTATAGCATTTACATGATTTAATAACAAATATAAACTATAAAACCTTAAACAAAATTTGTTTTTAGAATCATAAGAACAAAAAACAAAAAACATTTGGAGGCTGGATGATCACTTTCTTTAACTCAATAAAATGCCCACAATAAGACGGTTTATATGCATTCTTTGAATCTCAGGATACAACCAAACATATAAGACTAACATGCTTCATTCATGTTAGAATCTACGAGCTAATATTCTACCATATACTAAAGAACACAAAATCTAATTTTGAAAGAGAAAAGTAGAATAGGGAGAAAGTAGGAACATGTTAAACCTTGTGAATTTTTTAGCTACTAGCACCTAACACCAACAACCAAGAAGATATTTCAAAAGTAGATTTAATGGCCAAATTGATTTGGTTTTTAATACCAAAATTTGTAAGTTACAAAAAAATCTTTGACCTCCCTAAGCAAATTCTCATTCACATTTTAAATATATATTATTATTAATATATTGTTCCAACATCTTTCTCTTGAGACGTCTCATGCGTCGCTCCCCGTAGAGACGTCTCTACGCTTTTCTTAACTTTTTCTTAATTTTTTATTTAATTTGATGAGACGAAACCAATAAAATCTTAGAGCATCCGCGATGGTGTCTAAAACAGCGTCTCGTCTCGTCAAATTAATTAAAAAAAAAAAGATAAAAGAAATTTTTTTGTAAAACCCATGAGACGTATCTACATAGCGATACTTGTGAGACGTCTCGCAAACGTTTCTTATCCTTCTTTTTCTTTTTTTTTTCTTCTTTTTATTCTTTCCTTTTTATGTGATTCTCTTCTATTTTTCTCTTAAAATTCTTCACAACATTATCATCATTCATGGCTTCCTCTAATGTTAATTGAATCCTCTTGAGAATGGAAAACCCACTCCTTGACGTCTCTGCCGTCATCGATCAAGGGTTTCTCAACAAGTAGCTCAGATTCATCTCTTCTGGATTGTTTTGGTTCGGATCTGGATCATATGTGTAAGCTATTCTTCTTGGGTTCTCTAATTTTTATTGTTTTCCTATGTAATTGTGACAGATAGGACATCAATTTGTAGTCTTTGGTTAAGCTGCAGTAAATTACTCTGAAATAGCTTCCGTTTTGAAATATATATGGTGAATAGGAGTTTAGATCAGCGTATCTTCTCTTCAAGTTGTTGTGTAATCATAGTGGGTGTGTAAATGAAATCTGGATTTAAGTCATGTGTCGAATTTGTATTTTGATGAGACAAGTTCTGTATGTATCTTAAACACTATAGAAGATTATAATGCTGTCACAAGTTTGATGATTTTTCTTAGCATTTGAATGATTCAGAAACATAAATGATCTTCTCTTTTAAGATGGGATTTTTTATGACTGTAATTCTATTTTTTTGACCAACTCATCTTTAGATACTTTGTTACTGAAAATTTACACAAAATCATATATTTTATTTTAGGCATGATGAAATGAACCAGAAGTTCAATGATGAATACATTGCTGGAGGTATTAATTCATCTTTTGTGCTATTAGACAATTGGTGGTTATGTGATTTTGATATGGTCTCGTTTCGTTTCCATTTTGAGGTGCTACCCAGAACTCAATCAAAGTGGCTCAGGTAAATGATGGTCACGCCTTATTCTCATACTTGTTTTAAAGTTACTACTTCTTGACTAAGCGAATGATATCTTTGATTACCACAGTGGATGCTTAAAATCCCTGGGGCAACCAGTTATAAGACTTACACGAATTCAAATTATACGAAACTAATTCGTATAATTCTTCTCTCACAAGTTTTGTGTGTAACAAGAAAATATCAGAACAACATTAATTCTTATTACTTAAGTTTTTGGTTCTTATATAAATAGTTTATGCAATCCTAAAGTTACATGATTGAAGTATGAATCAATTTTCAATACTCCCTCTTGAATCATGCTTCATCATCTTCGAAGTCACACCAATCTTCTCACGAAGTTCTTTAAATCTTGATCCGGTTAAGGGCTTGGTTAGTATATCAGCTAGTTGTATTTCTCTTGAACAATGCTCCAATCGAATTAGCCTTTCTTGAACTGCCTCTTTTACAAAGTGCTACTTGATATCGATGTGCTTTGTTCTTTTGTGTTGAACCATATTTTTCCCAATTGCAATTGCTGACATGTTATCACATAGTATGGTCACACCTTCTTCAGTCATGAAACCCATTTCTTTGATCAATCTTTGTAGCCAAATCGCTTGATTTGCTGCAAAACATAATGAGATGTACTCGGCTTCCGCTGTTGATTGTGCAACAATCTTCTGCTGCTTGATTGCCATGAGAACACTGCTGATCCTATGGTGAAGACATATCCTGATGTGCTTTTCATATCTTCTATGGAGCCGGCTCAATCACTGTCCGAATAGCCAACAAGTTGAGGATCTAAAACATTCTTAAAACGTAAACCAAGTTCCTTAGTTCCTTGAATGTATCGCATCACTCTTTTGGCTTCTTTGAAGTGTTTCTTCTTTGGTGATGACATGTATCTTGCTAGATAAGAGCTTGCATAAGTTAGGTCTGGTCTTGAAGCACATAGATACATTAGTCCTCCAACCATGCTTCGATATGTTTTTAAGTCTTCAAAGGGTTCATCATCTTCATCTTCAATGTGTTTTCCATGAGGGATGAGTGGCATCCTTGTACTCTTACAATTGCTCATTCCAAACTTTTCCAAGAGTTTGATGCAATATTTCTCTTGAGATATAAATATTCCTTCATTTTCTTGAGTTATTTCCAATCCTAAGAAGTAGTTTAGACTTCCTAAATCTGTCATTTCAAACTCATTCTTCATGTCATGTTTGAACTCTTCTATCATCTTTATGTTGTTTCCCGTGATGATCAAGTCATCTACATATAGACTCACAAGCAACACATCTTCCATCTTTCTCTTCACATATAGAGCCGCATCATTCATACTTCTTGTGAAGTTGTGCTTTACAAAGTAAGCATCAATTCGTCTATACCAGGCACATGTTGCTTGTTTCAAACCATAAAGTGCTTTGTTTAAGCGAAGCACCTTCTCTTCTTCTCCCTCTTGAATGAAACCTGGTGGTTGTTGAATATAAACCTCTTCTCTCAATTCTCCATTGAGAAATTCGGATTTTACATCCATTTGGTAAATGGTCCATTTATTTTGAGCCGCCAATGCCAATAGCATTCTATTGGTATCATGTCGTGAAACCGGTGCAAAAGTTTCAATATAGTTAATTTCATATTCTTGTGTAAAACATCTTGCTACAAGCCTTGCCTTGTGTTTCACAACCTCTCCATTTGCATTGGTCTTCACCTTGAATATCCATTTAATACTTATGATATTTTTATCTTTAGGTTTGTTTACTAACCTCCAAGTGTTGTTCTTTTCAATCATTAAAATTTCATCCTTCATTGCTTTCTTCCAATCTTTAAGTTTGGAAACCTCTTCAAACGTTGAAGATTCCTCTGCAAACATCATACACATTTCATGGATAAAGGCTTCTTCACGTAAGTTTGCGGTTTGTTGTATCAATGCATTTATTGATCGTACTCCTCTTGGACCAACTTCTTCTTCGTTATTGGTTTGATTATCTTCAACATCACTTGTGATTCTTAGTTTAGACAATGAGCCAATTACATCTTCAATTTGATCATCTAAGTCCAGTTGATGATCCGCTGATGTGTTGGAGATGTCCATGATTACTTTGGAAGCACCTGACATCTTTATTTCATTCTTCTCCCAACACCAAGTTTTGTTTTCATCAAACATTACATCTCTTGATACTTGTACCCTTTCTTCTTCAACCATGTATATCCTATATCCTTTGGATTCAAGAATATAACCAATCAAGATACCACGACTTGCTTTCTCATCAAGTTTCCTTCTCTTTTCAATGGGAATTTTAACATAGCAAAGAAAACCAAACACTCTTAAGTGTTCAATGTTTGGTCTCTTTCCACTCCAAAGTTCAAATGGAGTTACGTCTTCTTTCAAAGCCTTATAAGGTAATATATTTTGAATGTAAACGGAAGTAGCTACGGCTTCTGCCCAAAAAGAATTAGGCATACCTTGATCAAAAAGCATAGATCGAGCCATTTCCATTATAGTTCGGTTTCTTCTTTCGGCAACTCCATTTTGTTGAGGGGAGTAAGGTGTGGTCATTTGCTTGTGAATGTCATCTTCGTGATATAATTTCTTAAACTCCTTGGACAAGTATTCTCCTCCACCATCGGTTCTTAGTTTCATTATGTATTTACCGGTTTGCTTTTCAACAAAAGCTTTGAATATCTTGAATTTTCCAAGAACTTCATTTTTTCTTTTCATGAAGTATACCCAAGACATTCTAGTAAAATCATCAATGAACAGAAGAAAATACTTGTTACCATTTAGAGATGGTGTTTGCATTGGTCCACAAACATCCGAATGTACAAGCTCCAATGCTTCCTTAGTAGTGTTAAGCGATTTCTTAGGAAAACTTTTCCTAGATTGCTTCCCTCTTTCACAAGCGTCACACACTTCTTTCGATATATAAAACTTAGGTAAATTCTCCACTATCTTTAGCCTTTTCATTTCCTTTATTTTGTCAAAGTTGACATGTCCCAATCGTCTATGCCAATTTTTTGATTGATCATCCTCTATTGTGACAAATGCAACTTCCTTGTTCTCATTCCATTTGATTGGAAAACTCTTGTTCTTCATCTTTACTTCCATGATTTCTTTTCTTCGTTGAAATTGAATCATACAATAGTCATTCTCAAATAGAAGACGATATCCATTTGATATCATTTGTGCAACACTAAGCAAGTTTCTTGCAAGAGCCGGTACAAATAACACTTCTCTAATCGTGTGTGTGCCATGTTTTTTTGTAACTTGAATGTCTCCTTTACCTACAGCGATCACATCTTGACCATTTCCCACTTTTACCATGATCTTCTTGCTCTGATCAAGTGAAGTAAAGATACTCAAGTCCCTTGACATATGATTTGAGCAGCCACTATCGATTAACCATGTGTTATCAAAATTTCTTGGTGATGACTCTTCATGAATAGCGCTGAACAACATATGTCTTTTTTCTTCTTCTTGGTCATCATTTTCCTGCTCTAGACTCATATTTGCTCCCTCATGAGCCTTAGTCTTGCAATATTTTGAGAAATTTCCTGATCTTCCACAAGTAAAGCATCTGATTCCTCCTTTTTTAACTTTAGGAATTTCTCCATTGTTCATTTTTCTCCAACACGATTTCTCATCATGGGATTTCTTCTTATATATGTCACACCCCCTTTCAATGCGTTTTGAAGGCTTGGACTTCATTTTTTTGACATTTTTGAAACATACTTTCCCTTCTTCATTCTCGTATAGAAGGCTCCCTCCAAAGTGGATTCATTTCATACTTCCACTCGCTTTTCATGGGCTTTCAATGTACCAATGAGTTCAGTCATTGACAAGGCTGATAGATCATTGGTCTGCTCTAGAACGGTTACAATGCTATCAAAACGTTCTGGTACAGAGATCAAGATCTTTTGTACAAGATGATAATCCGGCTTCACTTCACCATGTAGTCTTAGTTTATTGCTGATTTCCATCAACTTGTTTGTGAAGGTGTTTCTGCTATCATCCTCTTCCATCTTCAGACATTCATATTCTCTTCTTAAGGTTTGCAATTTGATCATCCTTACTTGATTACTGCCTTGAAATTCGGTTTCCAATAGCATCCATGCTTCTTGTGCACTAGAGGCCGGTGCTATCCTTGGAAATATAGCATCGGAGACTGCACATTGTAGAATGTGTAGTGCCATTTTATCTTTCAAAATTGTGGCATCACTTGGCCTTGCGGCCGTGATTGGCTCACCATCATCTCCGACATTACTTGTGGTGATTCCATTCTCAACCACATCCCAGAGTTTCTTTGCTTCAAGTATTGTCTTCAATTTGATTTTACAAAACCCATAAGTTTTTCCCATTAAAAATTGGGATCACATGTTGCATTGCTGCATCCATCGCTCTGATACCATATAAGACTTACACGAATTCAAATTATACGAAACTAATTCGTATAATTCTTCTTTTACAAGTGTGTGTAACAAGAAAAAATAAGAACAACGCCAATTCTTATTACTTAAGTGTTTGGTTCCTAATTAAATAGTTTATACAATCCTAAAGTTACATGATTGAAGTATGAATAAATTTTCAATACCAGTTACGTGGGATCCATTGGAAAGGACAAATATGTTTCTATTTACTGTGTATCATTTCACTGGACTTAATTTCTCTGATTTGCTTTAGTATTTTTTTTTGTTTTTGGTTTGTTAAGTTATAATAAAGGTTTTGATAATTTCTAAGTAACACACATGTTTAATATATTTTTTAGATTTGCTTAAGTTTGTGTTTGCTTTGTGGTGATACTCTGTATTTTCTTATTATATTTTCATGATATGTTGTGGCTTCACAAGATCTCTGGATTTGGCACGCTTTTTTTGGACCTCCAGGTACATGTAATGATATCAATGTTCTTGACCGTTCACCAGTTTTTGATGATATATTACAAGGTAGAGCTCCGAAGGTGAGTTACTTTGTCAATGGACGTCAATACCATATGGCTTACTATCTTACAGATGGTATATATCCGAAATAAACAACTTTCATCCAATCTATTTCTCGTCCAGAAGGCCTAAAAGCATTATTATTTGCTAATTATCAAGAAGCTGCTAGAAAAGATGTCGAACGGGCTTTTGGAGTTTTGCAAGCTCGGTTTGCTATTGTTCGAAACCCAGCTCTTTCTTGGGATAAGACAAAAATAGGGAAAATAATGAGAGCGTGTATCATATTGCACAATATGATAGTAGAAGACGAACAAGATCAATACACTCAATATAATTTATCAGAATTTGAACAAGGAGAAGGAAGCGGAACTTCACAAGTGGAATATACGTATTCTACAGAGACATTGACAAATGTGAACAATATGATGGTCAATCGAGCTCAAATTTGAGAGGAAATAATGCATCAACAATTGAAACAAGATTTGGTTGAGCATATTTGGCAAAAGTTTGGCACAATTGAAGATTAAAGCCAAGTTATTTATGTTTTGAACATGTTTTTATATGTTTTCTTTTAATCTATGGGTTTATGGATTGTAATTTATATTTGAAATTTTATGCAATCTATTGTTTTACTTTCTTATACATAATTTTCAATATTTATATATATATATATATATATATATTAATTTGATTTTCTTTCAGTTTTCAAAATAATTAAAAAATTAATTAAATTATGTTTTACTTTTTTAGAAATTTACTTTAGTTTTACTGTTGCATAAAGAACTCTGGAGAGTTTCTAGCTGAATCTCAAACAATAAATTATTATTATTTTTATTATTAAAAAATACTTATGAAATTCTTATGAGTTTTACTTATGCACATTGTCTTAGCATTGCAGATGGTCTTAGTTTCAGCCCTGACCTCGGTAATAAAAATTTATTTGGAAATAAAGATGGAGTACGTGGAGATGTTCTTATAATGTATCAGGAATCCGCCCACTGAACTCATTGTCATTAAGGAATAAAATAGCTGAATAATCAGAGTTGAAATTCGGTGGCAAATTCCCTGAAAACTTGTTCTTAGAGAGATCCATAAGGTTAATGCTAAACATGTTAAAGAGATTGCTTGGTATTTCACCTTCCGAAAGATTATTAGAAACCAAAAGATACGTGAAGTCAAATCCACTCAACCAACTTGGAACAGCACCTCGTAAATAGTTATTCGACAAGTCAAGAACTGATAAATCTTTTGAGTGAAGCAATCCAACTGAGATCCCGGAGAAATGATTGTAATCCGCCATCAAAAACCACAACGACGTCAAATTTGCTGGTTCTAACAAAATCTAACCATTTAATCTGTTGTGTGAAATCATTAAAATATACAATGAGTAACAACCCATGAGAAAGTCTCTTGGTAGACTACCAGATAAGTTATTACAAGAAATGTCCAAGAACTGAATCATTTTCATGTGCCCGGACGAGGATGGAAAACACCCGTGAATCATGTTATTCGAGAGATTCAGGTGTCTTGGATTTGGAAAAATACTCCCAATCCTCTCAGGAAGCTGTCTATCAAATTTATTGGTTGATACATCCAAAAATTTTGAACTATGAACAAGTCTTGACAGCTGAAAAATGGTGAAATAGTTGTTCTGCAAAGCAAAACCTCAAGTTTTGGATGTTGGTCCAGAAACCAATAGGGAAATACTCCAGTCAATTTGTTGTTGGAGAGATTGATTAGACGCAAGATTTTTTGGTGTTGAATAAAGCAAGGAGCAGTTCTCAAATTAAAGTATTGTAATTCGATGGCATCCAGCTGAAACCTGGGCTGCCAGGTTGTTTCAGTCTCTATATGAAGAAAATTAAATCTTGATGAAAGTTTGAACACCTTGAGCTTAGAGAGGTTGGCGATTAACTTGAAATAGAAGAAACCCTCAAACTGATTATCAGATAGAGATAAGTACTCAAGGGAAGTGAGATTACTGCTAAGAGATGGAATTGTCCCATTAAGTTGATCTGAAGAGATATCAAGAACTTGGAGTTTGTTCAAGCTACCAAAGCACAAAGGAACTCGTCCCAGAAGTTTGTTTCGACTCAGATCAAGCTCCCGCAAAATTTTCAATTGAAAGATTCCTGCAATAGTTACATGCAAACACACAAGAAGATGAGAATGTTTTCGTCTTGTAACTCGTAGTTGTTCAGATTAGTAAGTACACTTGCACGTGTACAAATTATGACGATATGTGCAATTTATACATGATGTATATACGGTGCAAATAAATATTCCATTTTATTAAAATTTAAATATCTTACCTTATGTTTCTATTTTTGGAAAATTCATACATTTGCTGTTATCGAATTAATGGTCCGTTAACTCTGTCTGACGTGGATGATACTTACACAACGATGTCGTTTTTTGAATAAAAATATAATTAAAAGTTTAAGAAAAAATATCGTTTTTGTCATAGTTTAGGAATGTTTTGGTAGTTTTGTTAATGTAAGTAGGTTTTAGCTGTAGGAATCATGTGGTATAATGGTAGTCACCTCTGCATTCATTACACCAGGTCTGGGGTTCGAACCCAGCACCCCGCATGTTATTGGGGATATTAAAGTCATTAGGCTATGTTGACAAAAAAAAAAGTAGGTTTTAGCTGACATACAATACCTAGTTAATGAAAACTGTGAAATATTATTACCACGAAGATTTACAAGAATGAAAAATAAATAGTGTTGTATGAAACCAACATGCAACATCACTGACACAAAGTTAAGAAACATACATGTTATCGATGACTAGGGAGTGATGTGAGTTTTGTTTTAATTGAAACACAACATAAAATCTAATACACAAGATCATTAGCAAAGATGATCAAGACTTGTGTGGCTCAAAGCCAGCACTAGAAGCATGAACTTAGAGAATAAGGAGCATTGTCCTCACACCAAACATTTTAGAGGTCTCCTATTGTCAATATTAAATGTTTAACCTGTTCCAAAAAAAAAATATTCATGACATAATTTATAAGATAAAGACCATTTTCATGCAAACACTCTTTATCTTTCATTCTTGAAAGTTTTAAAGTCGTGGTAATAAGATTCCTGAATTCTTATTGACTGTGCATCGTGGGTCAGCAAAAACCTGTCTAAACTATGACAAAACAACCAAAACATGCATAAACTATGAAAATAGTTAAATTTTTAATTATACGTTGTATACGTGGTATCCACGTCAGACAGAATTAACAGACCGTTATTTCGGTAACGGCAACGGATTAGTTAATAAAGGACTATGGCTAAATTATGTAATCCACGTTTTCTTTTCTTTGGGTGATTTGGGTCAGCAACGGATTTTCAGCTGGCCTCGCAACCTAACGGTCCCATCCTTGATTACCAATGTTCTGGGACCTAGTTCAATTTGCTTTGGGACCGAGTTCAATATGCTTTATAAGGCTAGACGGTCCCATCCTTGATTACGAATGTGCATACGATTTTTGTTCCTAATAAGAGTTCTTAGCGTACATCCAAGTTTTTTCTCTCTTTCTTTTTGGTATGATTGTATATACAAGTTAAGCGACAGATATGAGAAAAAGGAAATAAATTACATACCATAGATATCATCGAACCAGTGCCTACAGTAGATACCTGTTAAATTTACAGTCCATTGTCTTCATTTTCTAAATGATTTCCCTTTTTTAATGGTTGGAAATAATATTCTTATCTTAGCAATGAATAGGATTGGCAAGCCAATGAGACATATCCCGTGCGCAGTTTTTCTTCTTCTCTCGATAAGTGTCTGTCATCTAATTCCCTTTTTTAGTCCTATAATAAACCCAAAAGGCATGATAAGATACTCGTAATGGCCACTGTGAATCTTCAAAGCAGTCTTGGGGATCCATCCGGACCTGATGGTAGCTTGCGTGTAAATCAATCTTGGAGTAGACTTTATACCCACCGAAGTCATCCATTAGATCTTTAACTAAAGGAATAGGGAAGCGATCCTTCACAGTCATTGTGTTAACCCCTCAATAGTCCACACATAATCTCTAACTACCATCTTTCTTCTTCACTAACACAACATGAGATGCGTACGAGCTAGATCTTGGTTGAATGGTTCCTTCTGTTAGAAGTTCTTGAACCATCTTGTCAATTTCGTTTTTTATACAGAGCATAATAATAGAGCCTTTGGTTCACCAGATTGGAGCCTTCCAATAATGGTATCTTATGATTATGATGCTCCCTGAAGGGTGGAAGAGCTGTCGGTTCCTCACAGATATCATGATAAGCCACTAACAAGTCGTTTTATCTGTGGCATTGGTGGAGAAGCCTCTGTAAGGGTGTCTAATGAACACAAGGCAACATTGTTATCTTTAGTCCTGGGCACGGATCGGGTATCTGATCTTTAAGTGATACTTGATACCCGATCCGTTTTTTAACGGGTATATTATTTTAGAATTGTACTTGCTACCCGGTCATACAAGTACCTGGACTTTCAAGTACCCACATAAAAATCAGTTACCCGCAGGTTATTTGGCCTGTAATTGGTACTTGTATTTTCAGTTACCCGTTTGTACGGATACTTGAAATGGCAAGTATCCACTTCAAGTACCCGCAAATATAAAAATTAACCTGTTTTTTTCAAATATGTTCTGAACATAAACCACCATGCATGCAATGCATGAGTGCATGAAATGTGAAACATACAACTTGTCTTACAACTTACAAGTCTCTAATCTTAAAAATCTAACACACATAAACGTTAATTCGTCCTCACAACTTACAAGTTACAACTTACACAATCTCATGTAACAAGTAACAACCGTCAATCGTTAAGAGAGAAACCTACACACATGTGAAACAAAAAATCAACTAATGTCTTAAACAATGATTCAAATAACTAAAGTTAGAATGATTACCTTTCACTCTTCTTCCTCCAAAATTAATCTGACTCATTTCCCCCAAAGCTACATACTCATTTGAAGTGGCAAACTCTAGTAAAACAGATGAAGCCAAGTCGAATTGTTACTCGTTAGCTATTAAAAAGTCAAATCACAAAGACAAAAACCAAATCTCTAGCATACTCATAAGCAACAGAAAACACGGGTATTGCGAGCAAATCTCTAGCAATTAGAGAAAGAATCCTATACTTTGATTCCATCCTCTTCCACCATGACAAAACATCAAAGCTAGGGTCTACTCTAGAAACACAACTGTCAGCCAAGTAACCCTCTAACTCTGATTGATACACCGAGTGTTCTTCGCTTGTTTCATGTTGTTCAATCAAAGAATCGAAGTCATAAATTTCAACATCCCCTCTACAGTCTTGAGCAGTCATTGGATTAGGATAGCGTTTGTTTGAATTACCAAACTTATCATTATAGTAGTCAAACATCCTATCTAGAGCCTTAGTTACTTTCACAATCAAACTTTCAGCTATGCTATCGGGTCCAGAACCATAACTATCTCGGATTAACCAGCTCACATACTTTAGCTTATAACGAGGATCCATAACACAAGCAATAAAGATAACCAAGTTCATATCCACATCTCCCCAATACTTATCAAACTTAGCTTTCATCTTAACAGCCATCTCCTTATGATTTGGATCAGTCCTATTCAAACTCATCTTCCTAGTCATAAGTCCCACTCCAAAAACCTCTTTCAAATATGAATTCCCAGTGACATGTTTTGTCGATGAAACTTTAATAGTCGCATCATAGAAAAACTTCAAAATGGATAAATAAGTTTTCACATACTCCCAATCTGATTTAGTTGGTAAGCCATCTATTCTGCCAAGCTCTACCATGTAATTCTCATCCTCTAAATCAAGCATTTGAAAAGCTTTTCTCTGTTTCAAAGCAAATTCTAAGATTAAGTAGGTGGAATACCATCTAGTATCAACATCTAGACATAAACCGACTGTGTCCCCTTGCTTTAGATGACTAAGACACTCTTTTAGCTTGTTTAACCTAGAAGGAGATGACCTAACATACCTAACAACATTGCGAATGCGGCTAATAGAGGCTTTGTTATCTGCCAACCCATCTTTTACAACCAAATTTAAGATGTTTGCACCACATCTCATATGGAAAAATTCCCCATTGACTACACTAGTTCCCCATGATTGAAGTCTTCTTCTTAAGAACCGAATTCCAACATCATTAGAACTTGCATTGTCCACTGTTATCGTAAAAATCCTACTAATTCCCCAAGCCACCAAACACTTGTCAATCATTTTCCCAATCACCTCACCCTTATGACTAAGAATCTGACAAAAATTTATAATTTTTTTTGTAGATTCCAGTTTTCATCTATGAAATGTGATGTTAGTTAATGTTCTGAACAGATGTCCAAATAGCTGTTGTAATAGAAACACTCCCTTTGTGTTTCTCAAAGAACATTTTAAGCTTTTTCTTTTCCTCTATAAATAAACTGAAACAATCTCTAGTGATTGTTCTGCGTGAAGGGATTTCAACAATCCTAAACGGCAACTCATCTTTAATTATGAACCTTACTAGAGATTTTCGACATTCATCTTTATTAAACTTCAAATATGATGCAACATTATCAGATTTCGTATGGTGATTCATTAAAGTAGCTTGCTTAAATATTTTACCAGCAACAACATCTTCTTCACATTCAGGATGAAGTTTTTTACACCTACTGATATGTTTAAGCACGGTACTAGTTTTCACTCCAGTTCGTGTCCTAATCAAAACTAACGCACCACAATGATACATTTTGCTCTGTTATGATCCTCAGTTCTCTTAAAATGTTCCCACGCAGAGGATCATTGTCGAGAATTTACCTTAGACTCAACAGATTCTATGGTTGGATCCTGAGATTGAGCTTGACCACCCAATTTGACTGTGATGGTCTCTCGGTGTTCTGTGGCTCATCTTATATCTACACATGTAACACAACAAAACAAAGAATTTGTTAGTATATGAAAGCATAACCGATTAACCGTGAGATAGAAAAAACATTAAAAGTTCATATACAAACATTAAACATTAAAACGATCAAAAACCCCAAATTAAAAATCCCAAATTAGATCATATACAATATGAATTGAACACCAATCCATCATATATTCATATACAATCTAAAATCCCAAATTAAAAATTCAAAAATTGAATTTAGGGTTTCAAAAAAAATTGGCAGAAATCAAACATTCCAAGCAAAATCGAACACTAATCGATCATATATTCATATAGAATCAAAAACCCTAAACTAAAAATTTGAAAATTGAATTTAGGGTTTCAAAATTTTTTGGCAGAAATCAAACATTCCAATCAAAATTGAACACCAAATCCTACTTATATTCAATCATAAACAACTTCTAGGCCTAAAAACTTCAAAACCCCCAAATAAAAAAAAAATCAAAATCAAAATTAGAGTTTCATTACTTGCGATTTCGAAAATTGATCGATACGGCGAATTTCGAAACGCGATAGTCAAGCGTCGAGGAAAACGAAAAATGAGAGGAGTCAGACAAATTTAAGAAGGAGGAAAGAGAACGAACGATTGAAGGGAAAATTTTCGACTCAGCGAAAAAATTATCCGAGAGAAAGAGAGTGAAAGATGAAAAAAAAACCGATAAAATGAGTGAATCGCGACTCGCGAGGAACCAAGGCCGAGGGTATTCGGTTATTCGCCTAATCGGCCCAAATTCGAAAACTAAACTGATTTATGTGTCGATTTAATATTGGTTAATACTTAAAAAGTAGGTAACAGATATTTACGGACCGAGTAACAAATTTTTCTGTGATATCTGATATTTGATCCGGACGTGTGGGTCAATCTAAAATAAAGCTTGTTATTTGCTCCGTTAATACCAAGTACCCGCTTAAACGAGTCGGGTACGGGCCGGATAGCGAATACTAGCCGGGTAACGGATACCCATGCCTAGGCTGAGTTATCTGCTTCTAACGGTTGGACACAGATTATGGCCATTTGGATTATTTTAGCGGAAAACTTTGACTTTTCCCTTTTATTTATGGAAGTTTTTACATTATTATTTTACGAAGAGTTGTACACAAAGAGTTATCGTTATTTACAAAAAAAAATACTTTTTGGAGATTACATGCGGATATCTGCTTTCTATATTGATTTTACTAATCAAGCTTCGATGGTATTCAGTTTTATAAAATTTCAAACACAAAATCAGACTTCCGAGAACACCTGTTTTGTGAAATCAACATACGAAGCAAAAAATTTAGTACCACGCCGGAGAAAAATAACTAAAATGAAGATTGGGTCTAATTAAAATAAACAAGATATTAAAGTTTACTTCCTGTTGATTTTTCACCCAAAGTGTCATCACACAAGATGACTTTGACTTCCCATACAAAAGATCCTGTCATCGCACTCATTTCTACTTTTCCTCTTGTTTTCTCGTCTTTTTTTATATTAATTCTTTCAGCTAATTCTACTTCCGGTTATAATTTTAGATTAATTTGTTCTATATATTAGCTTTTAGTCTTTCCATTTTGGTATAATATTTAATGTTTAAACCAAATAATAATAATAATAATAATAATAATAATAATAATAATAATAATAATAATAATAATAATAATAATAATAATAATAATAATAATAATAATAATAATAATAATAATAATAATAATAATTATAATAATAATAATAATAATAATAATAATAATAATAATTATAATAATAATAATCGTTACTTATTATTGCCAACCACTACGAAATAAACATAACAAACATAGTCCAATGCTATATACATTCAGTAATTAGGATTTACAGCCCATTATTTTCATCTTCTAAAAGATTTATGGGATTAGCTTTTAGGCTTTCTTAATGATTCGGAATCAATATTATTATCTTTTTATTCTTCACAAAAATGAATTGGATTGGATTATTGGCAAGTGGATATGACATGTGACAAGGCAATGAGACGTATCCCGTGCGTAAATTTCCTTCTTCTTCTCTGGATAAGCATTGGCCACCTCTAGTTCTCTCTTCTTGAAATAAAATATGGATTTAGTGATGCAAATTCATATTTAAGTTCCTTTTTTCATTCTAGGAAATATAATTTAAACTGTTTCACTATTGATTTAATTTCTGTTTGGTATTATTTCGTAAGATAATATTATTAATTCGAAAGAGGAATCATTTGCACTATTGATGAAGAATATATAATAGACAAACAAATAGCTAAAAGATACTATAATAGTAAGATCAAAGACCTTTGCAAAATAGAAAAAGACTGTTCCACAAAAATGGCGTTAACACTAAGTGAGTCTTACAATCAAAAGCTGATCAAATTTCATCATCTGAGCTTATTTTCGTTAAAGTCATCGTTTTGCTTCCATGTTCAGGTGGAAGAGCTCGTCGGTTAGTCTCTGCAACATCAATATATAACAATTGTTGTCTTCAAAGAGTGAGTCCCACACCTTGATCTTCATATCCTCAAGTTACATAACTTCAAAACCAAGTTTATATTTATATTTAAACTATTCCAAATTTCAATTTACTTACTGAAGCTGCAACAAACTGGATCGGATCAGTTTCAGCTTGGTGAAGCAAAAACAATAAGATTATTACCCAGGTGATAAGATAGAGTTTGGTCTATTTTTTCTTCAAATTTGCGTTTTTATAAAGCTAGAAACTTTTAAACTAAGTACCTTTTAACAATTGGAAAAACGCTTATAAAAACAATGGGAATCAAAGAATAAGACAGAGATTACTCTGTTTTGTCGTATGGTAGGAGGACGAACATGGTTCAAGAATTGGGATGTAGAGAAGAATTTATGCAAGGAAACAGAGAAGTTGAGACAAGTTATGATTTTCTGGGTGAGATGAGACAAAGATTTCTGAGATTCAAGAGACAAAAGTATTTGTAAGCAACGAAACTCATATTCTTGATCCTCTGCCTTTTACTCTGTTCTTCTCTGATTCAATTTAAATTGATGAAAAAAATCCACAAAATCAGACCACAGATAGAAAAGTTTCAAGCTTTGGCCATAGCTCAGTCACCAAAGGTGAGTATCATAAAAATTACTCCGGATATGCGATTAATTGGTAAAGAAATTATCGCAGTTTGAACCAAACTGACAAGGAAAAGAAACAGGTTATAGTGATAGGATGTGCAGATTCAAGGGTGTGTCCTTCTTATGTATTAGGATTTCAACCTGGTGAAGCTTTTACTATCCGAAATGTTGCCAATCTCATCACACCAATTCAGGTGCATTTCAGACTTACTCCGTCTTGTCCTTACAGATCTTTTCATCAAGAAAACCTCTAAAAACTCTTTTGATGTTTTCCTCTATTTTTGAAAGAACGGGACAACAGAAACCAACTCAGCTCTTGAATTTGCAGTCACTACTCTTCAGGTAAGCTTAAGCATGTACAGAGAGAAAATTGCAGCAAGAGAATGTATACTCATACTCATGTTGTTTCTGCAAAGGTTGAGAACATTATAGTAATGGGTCATAGCAATTGTGGAGGAATCGCAGCGCTTATGAACCATCAAAACCATCAAGAACAACATTCTAGGTAGAGATACACATATTATTCAAAAACTCTTCAAATTTCTTCTTGATTGTAGCAACAACTTTCGTGTGTATAGTTTAGTAGAGAGATGGGTCATGAATGGAAAAGCCGCCAAGTTAAGAACACAAGCAGCTACATCACACTTAAGTTTTGATGAACAATGCAGAAACTGTGAGAAGGTAACAAATTCCAAACATCTTCTCTCTGTTACTTCAGGTCTCTTATAACTGGAGCTGATTTGTCTCTGTGTGTGTGTGTTTTGGAGCAGGAATCCATAAAGGATTCTGTTATGAATTTGGTAACCTATCCATGGATAAGAGATAGAGTAAAGAGAGGTGAAGTCAAGATTCATGGATGTTATTACAATTTGTCAGATTGTAGTCTTGAGAAGTGGAGACTCAGTTCGGACAAGAATAGCAATGAATTCTATGTTTCAGACAGAGAGATATGGAGCTGAGTAAATGTCGAGCAATAATCAGTTCTAATATCCAAATGTGTCTTTGTATATGTAAACATAGTGCAATTTATTGTAAATATGAATTAGGTGCATGGGGACATGAAAAATTAATAAGTGTTATTTTAGAAAGAAGAAAAAAAATATTAGAATTATGTGGCATAATAATGGTCACCTCGGAAATTCATGACAAATATCTAGGGTTCGAATACAATATCCTGCAATAGTAAAGAGGATATAGACTAAAGTGACAAAAAAAGTATCGTGATTCATGATTTTGTTATTACTATGAAATTTAATATGCATGAAATACACATGTTGGATAATATTTCAAATTTATTAGGGATGACTACATAAAACTACCCCTATTAATATAACTCTACATATTTCCCCACAAACTACATAACTCTTTTTAAAAAGGGCGTGTAAGATATGAGAATCACAATCATATCACAAGGATCATGGAGATTGATAGGAGAATGATCCTCACATTCCTTTTCTGTTTATATGCATTTACTCTCATTCAATTGTACTTACCTTATTGTATCTCCCTCTCTGTGTATAAAGACAAACTCTGTCATTGTCAATAATATGAAGGAATTCAATACCTCTACATGGTATTAGAGCAATAGAGTTTTTTTTCTCTACGATCCAATTTTCTCTTCCTTTCCTCCTTTTGCTTCTTATTCTTATTTCTCTACCCACCCTATCTCTCTTTCTCTTGTCATCTATGGCTCACCAAGATAACCTTGCAGCTGTAAATGCAACTGTCTACAATCCGGATAACCCCTCAACCACTCTCATTTCAATCAATATGTCTAACATCACCAAACTCACAAATCTAAACTACGTTATGTGGAGCAGGCAGATCAAAGCTCTGCTTGAAGGCCACGAACTCCATGGATTCCTAGACGGAAACCTCATTGCACCGTCTCCAACAATTGTAATTGATGATCAAGCAATCCAAAATCCTGATTATGCACCATGGAGAAGGCAAGATCGACTCCTTTACAGTGCTTTAATAGGTGTGATTTCTTTACCTGTGCAGTCGGTAGTTTCTACGGTAACTACCACGAGTGAGATCTGGTCCATTCTGGAGTCAACCTTTGGCAAACCAACCAGAGGGCACATTCGACAACTACGCCACCAAATAAAGACGTACGTGAAGGAAACAAAATCGATCAGCGAATACCTGAGAATCATCAAAAGTAAAGCTGATGATCTGGCAATGCTGGGCAAACCTTATGATCCAGAAGACTTAACAGAACAAATTCTGGTGGGTCTCAGTGAAGATTACAAACCTGAGATAGATGCTGTCAATGGGAGAGATGCCCCAATATCCTTCTCAGAACTTCATGAAAGGCTCCTAAACCGGGAAGCGATGCTTACCTGCAAAGAAGAAACTACTCCTATTAGTCCAATTACTGCAAATGTTGCGGAGTCTCGTCCAAGATACACTCGAAATAACAAACCAAACTACAGGAACCAGCCTTTTCCAAACAACGCATACAATCAGAACCGCGGTCCTTGACCTTACCTTGGTAGATGTCAGGCGTGAGGTGTCCAAGGTCACAACGCTAAGTTCTGCAATGAATTCTGTATTGTAAGAGGACCATCTTCTCAACAGCATCCTTCATATCCATCGTGGGTGACTCCACCAACGCCTCAGCCGTGGCAGCCAAGAGCTCATGTTGCTCAGGCACCTGTTTCGGATTCATCTACATGGTTACTCGACTCTGGAGCATCACACCACATGACCTCTGATCTACCCAACTTCTCTCTTCATGCACCTTATCAAGGAGGTGAAGAAGTACTTTTGGGCGATGGTTCCGCACAACCCATCACCTACACTGGTTCTTTTTCTCTTTCCTCTCTATCTAAGCTTTTTTTCTTTAATGATGTACTTTGTGTGCCGTCGTTAGATAAGAACCTTATATCTGTTTTTCAACTTTGCACGACTAATGGTGTTGCTGTCACTTTCACTCCCACCTACTTTCAGGTGTGGGATCTCACTACGGGGGGGGCTTCGCTTGGAAGGCAAGCCTAAAGATGGCACTTATGAATGGCCAAGACACAGATTGCTCAAGCCTCCTTCTCTGGCTTACGCGTCTGCTGTCAAGACTTCCATGTCTGATTGGCATTCAAGACTAGGCCATCCCGCTTTTCATATTCTTCAAAAGACTATCTCTGCATTTGATTTACCTTTATCTTCAAATTCCTTACTTGATAAACCATGTAGTTCCTGCTCTATTTATAAAATGCATAAACTCCCATTTTCTACTTCAACACTTGTTTCTTCTAGAGATTTAGAGATTGTTTTCAGTGATGTGTGGATTTCACCCATCATTTCCTTTCATAATTTCAAATACTAAGTGATTTTTGTGGATCATTACACAAGATACACTTGGTTTTATCCGTTGAAAAAGAAATCAGATGTGCAAGATGTTTTTCCGAAGTTTAAAGCCTTAGTTGAAAACTGTTTTCAAAGGAAAATACAAACTCTTTACAGTGACAATGGTGGTGAGTACATAGGTTTATCTAGTTTTCTTTCAAACAATGGGATTTCGCACCTCACTTCACCACCACACACACCAGAACACAATGGCATTTCCGAAAGGAAACACAGACACATTGCAGAAACAGGTCTTGCTCTGTTATCTCATGCGTCTATACCAAAGTCCTATTGGACTTTTGCTTTAGCAACTGCTGTGTTTTTAATTAATAGGATCCCAACGCCACTTTTGTTTATGCTTTCACCCTACCAAAAACTTTTTTTCCGCGTACCAAACTATTTAAAGTTGAAAGTTTTTGGATGTTTGTGTTTTCCTTGGTTGAGACCTCACACTACACATAAGTTGGAAGATCGTTCAAAACCTTGTGTTTTCTTAGGTTATTCAACCACCCAAAGTGCTTATTACTGTCTAGATAGAGATACATCTAGAATATATACTACACGATATGTTCTATTTCATGAATATGTATTCCCTTTTGCTGAAACTAACAAGTTACAAAGTGTTTTTGTCACAAAGTTAGATATTACAGATGCGGAGACTGCATATATGCCGATTGTAAGCAACATAATATCATCATCCGTGCTATCGACGCCAGTTCAACAATCTACATTTCAAATAGCCAATTCTGATTCATCTGCAGCAGAGATCATACCTGCTGCAACAGCTACTCCACTGCCTTCTGCAACGCAGTCCTTACATGAACATCAGGAAGACACAATGAGCTCTCATCCTCAGCAATAATCACTGCCTACACCAGCTTCGACACAATAATTACATTCGGTTACTTTAGAAACTTCGAGACAAGATACCAATCAACCTGCACCTATCAGAAAATCCACATGGCAGACAAAACCAGTTCAACGATTAAATCTCAGTGCCATAGCTCAATCACAGTCAGAAGTAGCACCGCACACAGTTAGAGAGGCACTTACAGATCCACGGTGGAGAGCAGCAATGTGTGTTGAGTTCAAAAATCAGGTGAGAGAGCAAACGTGGGATCTTGTGAAGCCAACAAAACCGGTGAATGTCATAGGGTGCAGATGGGTCTTCACCATCAAACGCAAAGCTGATGGAACCATTGACAAATTTAAAGCCCGTTTAGTAGCTAAAGGGTACAATCAAAGACCCGGAGTCGACTATACCGAGACGTTTAGCCCTGTCATCAAGCCGGCTACAATCCGAGTAGTATTAAACGTCTCTGTCTCTAACAATTGGAGTATACGACAATTTGATGTCAACCATGCATTTCTTCAAGGTCGTCTCCATGATGAAGTGTATAGAGCCAACCGCCTGGTTTTATAGACAAAGACAACCCGCAAGCTCTTTGTAAACTCAAGAAAGCTATCTACGGTTTAAAGCAGGCGCCGTGGATGTGGTACAACGAATTGAGAACGTTTCTCCTTCAATCAGGATTCACAAATTCTTTAGCAGATGCCAGCCTCTTCATTTATAATCGTAATGGAGTCTACCTATACATGCTCGTCTATGTAGACGATATTCTACTCACGGGGAACAATACTTCACTACTCAACAAGTTCATCAACGCTCTATCTCAACGTTTCTCTCTCAAAGACTTGGGGAACCTTTCTTATTTTCTAGGTATGGAAGCTAGTTTCTCCCCAAGAGGTCTACTACTAACGCAACAAAGATATATTGCAGACCTGCTACACAAACACAATATGACAGAGTGCAAACTTGTACCTACACCAATGTGTCCAACAACAACGCTTTCACTCACAACCGGAACACCAATGGTGGATGCAACTCGCTACAGGGCGCTAATTGGAAGTCTCCAATACCTATCGCTTACTCGTCCGGATGTGTCCTTCGCTGTGAACAAACTATTGCAATTCATGCATCAGCCCACAGACCTGCACTGGAATGCTGCAAAGAGGATTCTGCGTTATCTCTCAGGAACAATCACAAATGGTATCTGTTTTTATAAATTAAATACTCCATCTCTTCATACTTATACAGACGCAGACTGGACAGAAAATAAAGATGACTACACCTCTACCACTGAAACAGACAGGAGTTGCTGGATCACATCACTCCTTAAAGAGCTCGAAATTTCTACTACAACACCGCCTATATATTGTGATAACATTGGTACCACTTATCTAGCTGCCAATCCGGTATTCCATTCCAGAATGAAGCACTTGGCACTAGATTACCATTTTGTTCGACAATTAGTGCAATCCGGACAAATTCGAGTATCTCATGTTCTCTCCAAATACCAGCTTGCAGACGCGTTGACCAAGCCACTACCGAAGATGCAATTTCAACGACAATCTGTCAAGATTGGACTCACCAAGGGTGCTCCATCTTGAGAGGGCGTGTAAGATATGAGAATCACAATCATATCACAAGGATCATGGAGATTGATAGGAGAATGATCCTCACATTCCTTCTCTGTCTATATGCATTTACTCTCATTCAATTGTACTTACCTTATTGTATCTCCCTCTCTGTGTATAAAGGCAAACTCTGCCATTGTGAATAATATGAAGGAATTCAATACCTGATTCATGATTGGGACCGAAGTTGGATCTTTGCCGTCCAAGATGTCGTGCCAATACACCCTAAAATGGGTAAGTTTCTCTTTCTTGTGACGCAAGAAATTACGTTCGAGAGTTTCTCCTCTGACCGAAATTAGAAGGAAGGACAGAGTTAGAGAAAAGAGAAGAAAGGAGAGAAAAGTGGGCATAGTTTATTGGGTTTTCGTGGATACTATTTCAATTTTATGGGTTCATAGACATTATTATATGGAGGAAAGGAGGACATTCTAGAAAGCGTGAACGGTCGTGTTGATGTCAATGATGTGTAATGATTTTGGAGTTGGTGTACCTACTCCAACTCATTGTAAAAGATGTCGGTATCTTTATTAGAGAATTGTTAAATTAAATAACCTCACGCTAAGGATATTGAAGGTGAAGGACAAAGAGAATGTTATGCCCTTCGAACTTACGACTTAATCGAGAAAATCCTGAAACTCTATATCACAAGTAATTGGGTTTTCATCACTATTAAGTCTAATAACTTACAGACTAATCAAGTTCATTGGGTATATGACCCAATATGATCCCACAATAATAGTAACAAGCCCAATATATAACACTATAACTCGATCTATAACACCCATCCTACCATATTACTTTACCTATGAAAGGACGAAGAGAAAGGGAAAAAGGGAAATCGGTAAAGGTCAAATCGCTGCGTAAGGGCATTTCTACCGTGGCTTGACGTAAGGATTTTCCCACTACAATAAACGGAAATGCTAAGAAAAACCCCACTCATTTAGCTTACCATACTGAACCATATACTTATAAACAGAAAGAAAAATTGATCCATAAACAAGGTTTCTAATCCAAACTCACACATATTTCTAAAACTATCACTTTCGGTTGATTTATATGTGACTTTTGTATTGGAGAGCCGTCAGGAGAAAAACTCTTTTTTTCCCTCTCGAATGGCGCTAATACTGTTTATTCTGTGCACAGAGCGAGCACACACAAAACAACACAAGGAACCAAGTTTTAAAAAACCTCATACGAGACATCTCTTCATCCTTCAAGTGGACGGACATCAACCTTCAACTCACCATATATTTCATTTCAAAACATAAATCTTTTGTTTTGACGCATAAACGACACGCATGAGACAACTCGACAAAATTATCTGCATCAGTTTTAATTGCAATTAGAAAACTCCAGAGATTTGAGAAATAATTGAGAAAATCTGAGATTGATTCATATTATCCATAGATCTGGAGAAATACTCATCTATTGAAAAAGCTCCAAACACATTTCAAAATTTACTTTTAAAACCGGATCTAAAGATAAATATTAATTTGTTGACAAAAGTAATTGTTTTGTGAGAATTAATTGTTCTTATATGTTCAATTATTTTAGAATAAAAAATGTCGAAAAATCATACATGAAAACTTTAATATAATACAAAATAATTTTACATTAAAATATAAAATTTGTAATATAAAATCACACATAATTTAAAACTGTTATGAAAATAATTAACATTATTACAGAACAGAACTCAACATATTGTTGCATTCAATATCTCAAAATATTGACATTAACATATTTTTTTGTTATATTAACAAAGAGAGAAATATATATATATATATATATATATAAACTATTCTTGTAACTCTACATATTATATACTTATATAGATTTTGTAATATGATATCTATTTTTTATTTCATAATTTATACTTTTTTTACTTACTTACATTTATTTTTTATAACATCTATCTTTATTTATATAGAATCCATAATTACATAAGAAAATACATACGAAATAACACAAATACAACCAAAACCATGATTAAATATTAAGAAAACAAAAAACAAAAGTGTTATTTTCTAACAGAATATACGTTTTGTTTTGATTCTTCACCGATCTAAAATAAATCTACAGAGTCATCTAAAAATAAGTATATTACAAAGAAAAATAATAGACCAATTAAATCTACAAAATCGTTAAATAAATCTACCTAAACAAATAAATTTACATATTTGTTAAAAATATACACCAACCAATATAAATTTACAAAATCGTCAACAGAATAAGTCTACCAAAAGGAAAAGAAAAAACCAAAATAATTCTTCAATCAACAAAATGAATTCAAAGAATCCTCAAATAAATCTACTAAAACCAATAAATCTATACTAACCAAAATAAGTTTACATAGTCGTTTGTAAAGTAAGACTACATAATCATTTACAAAATAAATCTACAGAATTATCTACAAAATAAATTTATATAATCATTTATAAAATAAGTCTATAAGATCTAAATAAATAATAATATATATCATGATCTAATAATATAATTATTGTAACGTGTCAAAAATTATTTTGTATCCGTTCAGTTTTATACAATAAGATCACTATTAGAGGTGTAGAAGAGCCGACAAAGGAAGATACTCGAAGATACGTAGGCGTCGCTGGAAAGCAAAGATAACATCAGAGTATACGACGGAGGAATTCCTTCACCATCACTTTTCTTTGTCACAAGCGATGAAAGTCATATTTTTTTTGTGTGTGTGGTCGTGATAGATAAGGGAAAAAGAGAGAGTCATTATTTACATATTATATTAGGTTTAATAAATATGTTTTTAACGAAATTTTGTTATAATAACAAGATTTAATTATAGATTTATACGTTAAATTTTCTTTTTAGCATATTTTCAGAAGTTTATTCTGCTAAGGTTCTTCTAATAATATATGTACTTTTCAACGTTGTTTTAAGTAATGTTGTTTTCTAGTATTAGTAAATCCTAAAACTCCTCTTTTCCTTTTTGTGACGTTATTTTTTACTAAATTAATGATATAGGGTTTTAAATTTTAACTTTTTTTAAGTCACGTCTGTTTTTAAAACTAAAACTTATGTAACCAACAGTTACAGTTTCAACCATTCAATTCATATGTCGGTGAATCCGTAACTTGTTGTTTAACTAAGTCTACACAATACTTGTAGAATTTGCTATATGATCTCAAACGTGAGTGGAAGGAAAATAAAACAAAGTTCAATGAGGAAAATACTATATATCTTTAATTGAGCTCATTAGATCCCCAAACTTACAACACCACAAATACTTCAAACAAAACAATACATTAATGATCACAAGATGACACAAAAAAATAAATTGACAACAGAGAAAGAAAACAAATAACAAAAACATAAAATAGAATAAGAAGAGACTGTTTGATGAATATTCTCTCTCAGATCTGTCTCCATGTTCTTTAACTTCAACCCCACCATTGATGCACAGCAAGACCTTCATCTCTAAGTTTTCCATATAGAGCCAAACACTCCCAATAAGCCCTACCACTCTTACTCTGCATATTCCTTCCCCTTAGCCCTAAACCCTTTGGCTTGCACTCCAAGAAAAGCTCATCCACCATTCTTATCGACTTGTTCCTCATCATCTCCTCCACCATTTCGGCCTCTGCCTTCATCACCACGTATTCCTCCTCCTTCACATTCTCTTTCAGCCACTCTGTAATCCCTATATTATCAGATGCGACGCTCATCTCATCGTTCACTGTCTCAATCTTGTACATCTCAAACTTTAGATTTCTTGTTGGGTAATTTTTAAGAAACCATTCTGTTCCACTGCTTCCTTTTCCATTACCCACATCGATAAATACCCGCCTTGAGTACCTCCCGAGGTCCAAAGTGTCTCCCATAAGGTCCGGGAGGTACCTTGTCCGTTTCAAGTACGTTCTTGATTTCCTTGAAGCTGCTCTTGGTGGTTCAAGGAGAACATCCTCTAGCTTACTCAAAGCATCTTTTTTGGCCTCTTCTTCCGTGATAGTGAGAAGCTTTCTCCCGGTGGCGCCTATGCCCTGTTTTTTCTCTGTTTCCCCTGTTTTCCTCATCGCCATTACTGTGTACTCGGAGCTTCTCATGTACACAATTTCGTAGTTTAAATTTTTCAAGAAAATTGGAGGAAGATCCTGAAGGTTGAGTTGGACGGTGAGGATACCGCCGACTTTGAGAGTCCGGTCTATAAATTCAGCAGAGTCAACGTGACGAGAATGTGCAAATGCAAAATCAAAGGTCTCGTTTGGGACCGTACTCTGCGTCTCCTCGTCGCTTGCAGTTACAAGAAGCACCTCGGTTTCGAGAACTGTTTGAGAGTATGAAGTAACAGTGACCTCATCATCCCCTCCGCTAAGGAGGAGTGCTTTATCTCCATGCTTAAAAAGACCTTCCTTCTCTAAATCATTCAGAAGCAAAGGCAAAAGCTCATTATGGTCAGATTCGACCGAGTTAGATGCAGCGGTTGCATCAGTTCCATATTTCAGCAGACTCAACCAAGTAAATGATAGAAACAACAAAGCCAAAAGCATTGATCTCAAAAAGAGACTCAAGATTTCAGAACGAGAAGCCTTGAGGAAAGAATCTGCAGAGCCGAAAGAAGAGCTCGAACGGTCTCTTTTTTTCAAGAGGTAGTGAAAATGCGTTTGGCACATGGAATGAAAGTCTTGGACAGTAACAAACACCATTTTGATTTTTGCTACGTCTTCAAGGTGAGACGAAGATAGCGCGCCAAAAGTGCAGTTGAAAGTTAAAGAAGAGGAAAGAGAGAAGAGAAGAGAAAGCTAATAGACAATCAAAAGGAATCAGAAGAAGAGAAAACAGGTAAAATTAAGAGAGCAGGAAAAAGAAAAAAAGAGAGAAGAGCCTAGAGAAAGGCGAATCTAGCGAGTGCAGAACCTAGCGGCAGTATGATTCCCACCAGTTAGAGAAACGCGGCTACTCTTCAAATTAGACCAAAGGGACATCAGCTGCCTCATCCTCTGTATCTCCATTGCGGTTATCACCTATATACCTCTTTCTTGCTCTCAATCTGCTATTTCATCATTCAAACACACACAAATATATTCTTATGTTTGAATATAAGTTTTATGTCTGGTTATCAATGAATCCTCAGATGTTGCTTCCCATTCTTTCCGAAGAAAATATATAAATCACGGAAGCAGCATATGGGATGAAAAAGAGAGAGAGAGAGCAGAAATTGGTTTTCGTTGAATTGATCTTGTGGGTTGATTTCTTGAGGCCTAAGTTTTATGTTTCCCGCAAAGGTGAGAGAGAGTTAGATTGAAAATATAAAGGGCTTTTCTGTTTTTGTTAATGCCTTTGTTTACGCCATGCCTCTATCTATTTTAAGATATTTCCTCTAAATGCATGGTATGGGCTATAACTTGTTTCGCAAGTAACCTCACCACCCTCCTTTATTAGGGTATGGCCACATCAGTGCTAACACATTCCAGTTCTTAGTTGTTTTGATTCTGTTATAGGTATGAAAAAACAATATACTAGTTGGATTTAAATCATTTCCTAAGGAAATAAGATCAATCTTTGACCAACAAACAAAAAATGATTAATTACTTACGATATTTAGTTTGTTGTCATTTTTTATAAAAAATTTCTTCTCATTCTACAAAAATCATGTTATGACACATATAAAATCATGATTTACTCACAGTTTCACATCTATTAAACTAACATATTATGTATTGTTTTTGAATATAGCGTTATATAGAAAATATCATACATGGTACAGACATTAGTTAAAATCACTATTCCTCTGAGCCTTTACTACACGCAAATAGTCATTGCTCATGTTTTTGTGTACTCCAGCGTCATTCCCGGACAAGATATGTTATACTTTTTTTGCTTAGTTTACTGTTTTTCTTTTGGTTGCAAAACTCTTATTTTAGTTTGCAAACCATGCGACTATGGTATTCTCCTGACTATTGAGGTATTTACTAAGATTTTTTAATAAAATGAAAATAAGATAAACAAACGATAGCTTTAACTGAAACAATCCTGTAACCCATCAATAGACCCTAACCAAACCAAAATTAAACAAATTTTGATATAAGTTATGGACTTAGAAAACGTTTTACAAAACCAGAAACCGAGAAATACGAGCTAATGCCCAGGAGTAAAGTCAAATAAAAGAATTCAAGATTCGTTTGACCATTGAATTTAGAAGACCATTTATTCCCCTTTTAGAGAAATAAGTAACGAATCCCAAAACCTAGTCTCCAATCTCTCTGCCACAGGAATGTGAGATCATGATATGATGCTTTGATGTGCCATTGTTTGCAGAATTCGAGTCGTGGTCTTTAATGACCGGTGAAAGTGGCTTCATTGGTGTGTTATAGGCAAATAAATCTCTGTTTGTTTGCTTTACTTTTTTTTCTTTTATGTTTATAGGTACTTGATATTTTCAAATGAATTATAGAAATTAGTTGGTATCATTTTCAGTATCTCTGTTCAAATGTGGTACACAAAGAAATCAGAGTTGTTAGTAGAATTGTTAAGCTGGTCCTTTCTGAAGGACGCAAATAAATCAGAGCTGTTGATCAATTGTTTTCTATGGTGATGAAGTGTC
This sequence comes from Streptanthus diversifolius, assembly GCA_039880935.1. Taxonomy (NCBI): domain Eukaryota; kingdom Viridiplantae; phylum Streptophyta; class Magnoliopsida; order Brassicales; family Brassicaceae; genus Streptanthus; species Streptanthus diversifolius. The sequence continues at coordinate 2,698,537 of JAXGFM010000007.1, forward strand.
ATCTCTAACCGGTTTTGGTTTTTGTCGTTAAAGTTTCTCCTTTACTTTAAACGAATCTAATGTTGGAATCAGATGTGTTAGATTGTTGCCACAAGATATGACATATTCGTAATCAAATTAGTGGCTAATTCAAACTATATATTTGAGACAAAATTGTACTGTATGGTCGAGTGTTGGTCAAATTCGTGGCCATAATCAACTTTTTATATAGCTATTTTTGAAATCATTCGTTACGAATTACTTCGCTACACGATGTGGCACATTTTATAAAAGTTTATATAAACCATCAATACAATTATTAGTTTGTTTTATTTTTCATACAAATCTATTATTTTTTTTATCAATATGCCATAGTTTTTTTTATAGTGATGATCTCTTTCTCGTCCCATTTACCTTATATTATACACGCAAGCTTCATAAAATACGCATGGATAATATAAAAATATTGGGTCAAGTCTATGATATAGATGTTAATTACATAAAGTACACAAACAAGTAGGATTATTTATCATATGAAGTGATTAATGATTAATTAACACAGCGATTCAAATATGAATAAAAGGTTGTGGAAAGATAGGGGCCGCCACAGACTGGTTTGGGAACAAGAGAATTGGATTTAAGTTTCTGAGAAACATGTTGGAGAAAATATAAATTTGAGACTGCATTTGTTTTTTTTCATTTTGTGAACCTATAAAATATAATAATTTATAGAAATATAATAAAATAATATTACTCTTTATTTGTAATTCTCATATTGATCAACTTTGGCCCATGTTGTTGCACTTTAAGTTAGGTAGCAGATCAATTCCAACTCACCAATCATTATATAAATTAAAGAAAATTAATATATAATTGGCCCATATGCTTAAAACATGATCTTCGACAAAAGATCCTCTTTTCCTTTGTGTAGTGTTTATGACGTGTAAACTGTAAACTAGATTAATGTCTTTGTCTGTCTATGTTCTTTTGTATATTATAACATCTTTTTAAAAACTTTTTACAAGTGGCAATTAGAAGAAGTTATTACTTTTTAAAACACGACAATTATATGTATAACATAGGTAATATATACATATGCATTTAAAAAAAAAATATGACTAATTAGTATTACTAGTCAAATAGAAATTATGATCAGAGTTGTTGGTACGTAATTGGAACTTTTGAATCATAAACAAACATATGGGGCAAATATAAAAAATGATAAAAGTATTTTGGATGAATTTTTAAATTCTAAAAGTAAGAAAAACAAAAGGGTCTTAAAGCCTTTGATTTACCTTTTGAGGACTAAATTCCCCAAAATTTTCTCATCCACCCTCCTTCAATCTCCTTCAACGATAAGCCAGAGAGGCGGAAGATTCCTACGACGGAAGATCTCCGGTGAACGGAGCAAGGCGGAGCTAACATTTTCAACTTTCGTTTTCCTTATTCTTGATTCGATTCGGATCTAGTCTCAAGGCTCGATTCTCCCATCTTTCTCCGACTGGTTAGTTTTTCGTGTTTAACAGTTCTTATTTTTAGTTATAAATTGGTAGGAAGGAAGATGAATCTGTATCTGTTTATATACTTTCGGGTTTATTTGCTTTTCTATGGATTCTCGATTTATTTTTATTTTGTATTTTTTTCGTTTAATTGATTGGTCTGTTAACTGATTTTGGCTGCTGGAAAATGCGGGAAGAACAAAAAGATTATTGACTAACTTTAACAATTATGAAGGTTGTTTAGTCGATATGAGATATTATTAGTACCTGTAATCACTTTTATGAGTCTTAAAACAAAGTGTGTATGATTATTTAGCTTAACGAGAAAGCAACTTGAATGCTGTATGAACTAAAACATTATAAATGTAATGCTGTTTCTATAATTATTACATTGATCTCTGCTTGATGTTATCTTTAAAATTTGTCTGCTTTGATTTGTTCTACATCTCCTACTTAAGCCAAGCTTAAAAAGACCTGCTTTGTGGGTTGATGATAGTTTAAATAGTTAGATCCATCTTTCTCCTTATGATCTTTGTTTGTTTGCATTTTAGATGATTTAAGTAGGCTTGTCTGTATGGTGTTTTACGAATACGAGATAAATGTTTACTGTTCTTTTGGCAGGCAAGAGTTGCAATGGCTGGCTCAAAGGGATCAGAGAGTGTTAGAAGTTTGATGTACCCCGGAAAAAATGCATTGCTCCCTCCAAAAATCCCGTTTCCTAGCGTATCAGCATCGTATTCTGAGTACATTCCCTGTGGTTTGATGGGTTCGAGGCACAGTCACAAGCTTAGTGATGAGAAAACGCACCACCAGCGGACTTCCTCCGAGAGCCATTTGGTAGAAGAGCTTCCCTTCTGGCTTGATGATCTTCTCAATGAGCCAGAGAGCCCTGCTCGCAAATGTGGACATAGGCGTTCGTCAAGCGACTCTTACGCTTATCTAGACGTGGCTAATGCTACAAACATAAGTTTGACTCTTCAAAACGATTTCAGTTATAGGAATATGGTTTCTTCCACTCAAAGAGCAATTCAAGAGCTTGATCGTAGTAAAAACACTCATGCTGATGCTAATTTCCTAAAACAGAGGAATCGACAGCGGGATACTTTGGTGGCATCTGGGGCTCGTCCTTGTTGGCTACCTTCGACTAGAGAGGGTGTTGGTGGGAAAAACATGGGAGCATCATATATGTCACAAGAAGCAACAACAGAAACAAAGAACTACTCAGAAACTCTTTCTCATGACCCAAAAAGGTTCTCTTCTGATGAAGACAATTCTAATCCTCAGCCTGTGACGTATGAAACTGAGAATATAAAACGAGCCAAACAGTATGTGATCTCTTTACTCGTTCTTGAATGATTTACCAATTCAAAGCAATCTAGAATGGGAGGCACTGATTTCATTTCCCCCCTATTATAATCGATGTTTAATGACCCTATTGGCTTTTAGATTTATGATATTGTTCTTGGTGTTTATTGACTTGTGGAAAACTCACATCTTTGAATAGCATATCAGGCTATGAGAGATGAGAGACATGGCACTGATGACTGATAGGATGATTATTGATATTTATTTTAGTTTCCAGTATCCTAACATGGTTAGTTGCTGCTTCCTGCAGGCAATTTGCACAACGATCACGGGTCCGTAAGCTCCAGTACATATCTGAGCTGGAAAGGAATGTGCAAACATTGCAGGTAATGCTAAGAAAAAACCTTATAGTTAAAGATAGCGAAAGATGTATTGATTATGATTTTTCTGGTATCGGTAGGCAGAAGGCTCCAAAGTTTCAGCTGAGCTAGATTTTCTCAGCCAGCGGAATCTTATTCTGAGTATGGAAAATAAAGCTCTTAAGCACCGCCTCGAAAGTATAGCTCAGGAGAAGCTGATCAAACAATGTAAGTGTCTCCCACCCATCCAAAAAGTGTTCTTTTGGGTTATTGTAGATCCAAAGTTTAATCTGAAGTATGAATGAAGTAGTAGCTAGTTATTAAGATTGAACATTAAGTAATTATTTGTACTCTCTCAAATCCATTGTAGCTCCTATTTACATTAGGCGGCTGGAGAAACTAACAAACAAGCTTTACAATACTTATTAGCCTAATTGATTTTGTAGCAAAGTAGTACTACGACTCATGAGTTCTCTATTATGCAGTGGAACAAGAGGTGCTGGAAAATGAGATCGGAAGACTACGAGCTCTGTATCAGCAACAGCAACAACAACAAAGTCATAAACCATCAGCAACTTACGGACGTGCTACTAGCAAAGATCTCGAATCTCAGTTCTCAAGTCTTTCCCTGAACACCAAAGATTCCAACTGTAGGCATGACTCTGTTTCTGTGATGGGTCAGTTCCACTTTTAGTCTATGTGTTTGAGTGTCTCTCTACCTTCTGGTTCATTAGCTCTGAAGGGCTTGCCGTTTTCAACAAGATCAGGCCCTACTCTAGTGTCTCGTAATACTCCCTCACCTCACACGCTTTAACTCCCCGGTCGTCACTTTTTCTTACGGTTAATATGTTAACTCACCAGTGCACCTGGTTTCCATTACCTGAAAACCTATATTACTTCCAGCAGATGGCTTGCCTGAGGTGGTTTAGTTCGAAGATCAGACACGTGGACTTCATATTTCTGGTGATTGTTGTGGCGGCTTGTGATATGGTAAAAACATTGTACTATGTTCTCTACTGTTTGTTTATTTGTTTGTATTTTATGTTACTGGTAAACTGGTGCATTTCCCTTCGAGTGAATGGTTCATGTAAAGTTGACGTTCTCTATTGTAAACTTCCCCAAGTGTTAAGATAATTTGTTGGAAATATGCATTTCAGAATAGGTCCCAACAAAGGGACGAGAGAGGTTTGCAAGAAGATACATTTTTACAAAACAACTAGGAAATTTTCTGCTTCATGCATAAGCACATCGATTATATTTAAAAATATATATATAGCAAATATATATATATATATATATATATATATATATATATTTTTTTTTATTTAAAAGTAGAAATTTGGTCTACATTTTGATATTATATTTTTAGATTTTAACTTGTTTAAATTTAATTAAAAGACCATAAAATAATCATTTTTATTTTTTTCGGATTTAGTTTAACAAATCTTCAATTTGATTATATACAGGCTTGATTAATATATTACAATTAAGTCTGTATTTTAAAACATAATTATTTTTATATTATATTGTACTTATTGACTATATTTATTTTAAATATGTATATTTTTAAATGTATATATTCTAATTTTTTTAAAAAAAGTTAAGTACATTAAATTGATAAAAATCAATTTATTTATTGATCTGATAAATTGACTATCAATCATTCAACTAAAGTATTAATCGCGATTAATCCTAAATAAACTCAACAATTCAGAAACTCGATTAGTCGTTTTCTATACATATTTATAAGTTTAAGTATAATTTCAAACATTTTACTATACACAAAGTTTTGACTTTTAAATAAAATTATCTTGGTCTTGAATTTTTTAAGATATACTCATAATTAATATTAATTAATGTTGACAAATAATATAAATATTTAAACAAAAATTTGTTATTTTTTTTATGGGAATCATGTGGCATAAATATGGTCATCTCCAAAATTCATCAAATTGTCTGGTATTCAAACTCATCATCATGCGATATTAAATGAGATATTAAATATGTTGGAATCATGTAGCACAGTGGTGGTCACCTCTGAAATTCATGACACATGTCTGGGGTTCGAACCCAGCACCCCGTAATGTTAAAGTGGATATTAAAGCCACTAGACTATGTTGACAAAAAAATTAATGCAGAAACTTTTTTACATTTTTAATTTATTATTTTTAATTTTTATTACTGGTGATATATATGATTTTTATTAATGGTGATATATATGATTTATTTTAATGGTGATATATATGAGTTGTTAACATTTTAAGAATCTTGCCAAAAATATAAATATATATATAAACAAAATTTTCTGTCACAATTAGTTTGATGTCACTCATAATTTTTCAAAAGTCATGTCATATGTTTTTGTAAGAATGAATGTGGTGATGACACATTATCAAATTTGAAAAAAAAAACTTCTCAAATAATGACTTCTGAACATTATTATTTTGGTTTTGTATTTGTCAACACATATTTATAATGAAATTTAATGAATGATATAAAATTTTATAATATATTAAGCAGTATTATCTTGGTTTTGAATTTGTTAAGATATACTTCTAATTAATGTTGACAAATAGTATTAATATTTATACAAAATTTGCTATGTTTTCTATTTTCAGTTGATGTGGAAAGTTTGTTACATTTGTAATTTTCTTATTTAAATTATTTTTTGCCAAAAATGTAAATATATATATATATATATATATATAAATATATATATATATAAATAAAATTTTCCATGTCACAATTAGTTGATGTCATGTCATAATTTTTCAAAAGCCATATAATCTTTTTGTGAGATTGAATTTAGTGATGACATATTAGCAAATTTGAAAGAAAAAACAAATTTCAAATAATGTTTAGGTAAGTCTTCTCATCGTCTTTGGAGACTCTTCATCATCCGAAGAAGAATCTGAAAACCACCAAAACATAAGAACAACTCAAATGTTTTTAAAAATAGAGTATGATACCCCTTACTATACAACCAAAGAAACATTATGCTCTCATATCACAGATGGTAGGAAGAGCATCAACAATTGTAGCCTGAATATCTGAACTCGTTTCACAGGCTTGAGTCTAAAGCTAGTTGAAGAGGTTTGTGAATTGTTCAGGAAATGGTTTGTTAACCACTGAAACAGAGAATGCTCTGGTTTGGACCAATAAAAGCTTCATTTATTCAGAAAAAAAGAAGAGGATAGTCAACCAGGACTCATCCTTAATCGATAGAACGTGATAGATCCAACGATCAACCTTAGCTCTGGAGGATTAGAGGATTCTTCACCACTCCAAGATGATTGAAACATCACATCTGAAGGGAAGTCCAGGAATGGTGAACGGCTGTGATGATTTCAAGGATTTTTTCACAAGGAGTTAATGGTGGTGAATTTCAACTAAGTAAAAGTTAGTCTATTATATATGGAGCTCGGAGAATTTTGTATTAATAAACTTGGAGTTTAGAGATTACATGAAAAATTAGGTCATACAGAGATGAGCTGGTCGGCATATTAATAATAGCTTGGTATGTTTTGTATTTTATAGATGTGTCTCGCAAAAAAATGCCTACGTACCTTTGGCAAGAGATCAAACCATTCATACTTCTTAATATGAATTGAATAATAGATTAAGTTGATGCAGAAACTTTACTACATTTTTGTATCTGTTAAGACATACGTATAAAGTTGATAAATAATATTAATATTTATAACTTTTTGAGCAGTATTATCTTGGTTTTGAATTTGTTAATACATACTTTTAATTAATGTTGACAAATAATATTAATATTTATACAAAATTTGCTATCTTTTCTATTTTTAGTTGATGTGAAAAGTTTGTTATATTTGTAATTTTTTATTTTATTTTTTTTCAAAAATGTCTATATATATATATATATATAATGAAATTTTCCATGTCACAATTAGTTGATGTCATGTCATAATTTTTAAAAGCCATATCATCTTATTATGAGAATGAATCTAGTGATGACATTAGCAAATTTGAAAAAAAAATCACTTCTGAAATATTGTTTAAGTGAGTATTCTCTTCATATTTGGAGACTTTTCACAGAAAAATTTGAAAACCACCAAAACATATGAAAAACTAAAATGTTTTAAAAAATAGAGTATGATACCCCTATCTATAAAACAGGAAAACAATCCAGATCTCATGAAATATAAGACATCATATTAGATTTGATTTATTTTAGACACTTAATCTCTACATCCACTAATCTAAAGTTAAAGATCTAATTGCACCCAAATTGATTCATTTCGTTCTAATTCCCAATAATCATGGGTTTGCTTGGTTTTAACGCATACCAAATAAAACCAGTTTTGAATCAAAATCAAAGTCAGTTTCTTAAACCAAAATACAATACTACCATCCAAACACTTTTGTTTGACTTTTATTGTTATTTATATATTATTTCATCATAATCTGTGGCGGTGGGTCTCTCTCCTGCCGGAAGCTGAATCTACGGCTTCGCGAGGTTTTGCGACCGGTCTCGAGTTAATACTGTTTTGTCACCATCTTGTTCATCCGTATGGGAGAAGAAGAGGAAGCGAAGCGAGCTTGAAGAACCCTAGTTGAGGTGAGGGAGGAGAAGCTTTTTTCTTTTTTCTCCAGCGATGGTTTTAACAGAGAAGGAGACTCTATTTTCTAAGATTGGATTCACCAACCTTCTTTTACGACGGAATCCATCTTCCCATGTTTGAACGATCTGATGCGCACCTGAAGTTCGTGTCTTGTTGCTTGATGTGATCAGTGCATGAGGAGTTGTTGGCTGTTGATCGGTGGCCAGTTCAAACTTACTCATTTCGGTCGCCTCGCTCCGTTGCAGATTGTAAGAAAATTGGGTGATGTCCAACAACTTTGTCCAGTCTTCCTGGTTTCCACTCACAAAGTGCCGAAGGTAGCACTCTCGCAGGGAATTTGCCTGCTCTGTTTGACCGTATGTTTGGCGATGGAAGCTTGTTGAAAAATTAAGCCCCATTCCAAGAGTTTTGAACAATTATGTCCAAAGTTTTCTGGTAAAACGAGGATCACGATCACTTACAATGTTGTTTGGTAATCCCAAAAATTTGACCAAAATCTTGAAAAATGCCCGAACTGGACCCTCTGCTGTGCAGTCCTTTGGACAAGCTATGAACGTTCCATACTTGGAAAACCGGTCGATGATCACCATATTCGATCCAAACCTATCGGATGTTGGCAGTGCACTGAAGAAGTCCAGGGAAACCGATTCCCAAGACCGAGCTGGTATGGGCAAGGGTTCCAGCAGTCCTGCTGGTTGCCTATTCTCGGTTTTATCTTGTTGGCACATTAGACACGTCTTCACAAAGAACTCTATGATGTCTCGCATCTGTGGCCAAAAATAGGTCACTTCTACAAGGGTCAATGTCCGCTTCTCTCCCGGATGTCCCGCCCAAAGTGTGTCATGATATTCCCGGATAATATCGCGTTGTAGACTCCCATATTTTGGGACGTATACTCATCTACCCTTGGTGTAGAGTATGTCATCTTCTACCCAAAATCGTACAATATTTCTCTTCAAGGCCATCTTCACCAACTTTGGCAGTATGATCTTTGTCAAGTCCATCTAGGATATGTTCCCTGAGGGCACTTTCCACTTGGTTGATTGTCGCAAGTTCGTCCTTCCGACTTAGTGCATCGGCCACTACGTTTCCTTTCCATGATTTATACTCCAAGAAAAAGTCAAATTCGGCTAGAAAGTTTTGCCATCTGGTTTGTTTTGGCGATAACTTCATTTGAGTTTGGAAATAACTCGTTGCCATATTGTCCGTTTTCACGGAGAGAGGCATTCCCAAGAGGTAATGTCGCCAAACCCGCAAGCATGAACAATTGTTGTCATCCCCTTTTCTTGCAGAGTGTACTACCTTTCAGCATCGTTCAGCTTACGACTCTCGAAAGTTATAGGGTGTCATTCCGGCATCATAACTCCTTCAATTGCAAAGTCTGAAGCATCGAACTATACCTCCAAGGGGCCACTGAAGTTGGGAAGGACGAGGATCGGTTCTTGGATAATGGCCGCTTTAAGTGCTTCAAATGTCTCCTTGCATTGATCCGACCATTCCCAAGTTTTGGATTTCTTGAAAAGTTTGGTCAATGGTGCAGCCTTCTTTGAGTACCCATCAATGAATCGCCGATAATAGTTTACCAGACCAAGGAATGACCGTAGTTCAGGTACCTTGGTTGGTGTTTCCCATTCGGTGATTGCAGATATCTTGGCATTGTCCATTTAAAGCTTCCTTCGTCCAATGATATGTCATAGAAACTGGACTTCCTCTGTCACAAATGTGTACTTCTCCCGCTTCACGTATAGCTTGTTCTCAAGTAGAACTTGGAACACTGTCTGAAGGTGTCTCACTTGTTCCTCCAGCGATTGGGAGTATATAACGACGTCATCAAGATAGGCCACCACGAACTGGTCCAAGTAAGGCTGGAAGATCTGGTTCATGAGAGTGCAAAATATGGTCAGCGCGTTGGTGAGTCTAAACGGAATGACCGGCCACTCGTAGGATCCATACCGATTGCCACACGCAGTTTTGGGCTCATCTCCTTCTGCAATATGAACATGGTAGTACCCTTTCTGCAGGTCCATTTTGGTGTAGACCTTGGCACTAACAACCCTATCAAACAGGTCTGCGATCAATGGGATAGGGTAACTATTTTTTATGGTTACGTTATTCAGTGCTCGATAGTCCACACACATCCTCAAAGACCCATCGTGTTTCTTCTGAAATAACACTGAGGCGCCATATGGGCCTATGATGGTCTCAACATTCCCGTTGAAAGTAACTCGTCGAGTTGCTTCCTCAGCTCCGCCAATTCAGAGGGATTCATTTGGTATGGGGCCATCACATGTGGTTTGACCCCAACTTCCAGCTTGATCTCATGATCCACCTCTCTTTTATGTGTAATTCCTTGGGGAACTTAGCTGGCATCATGTCCTTATTCTGCTCAAGGACCTTCTTGATCATGAGAGGGATGACATACACTATTCCAAACTTGTCGTTCATCTTCAACATGGCGAGATATGTTGGCTTACCTTTCTTGATTCTTTTGGACAGTTGCATGGACGAAATTTGCCTAACTTCTGCATCACTTGCAACGTCCACAGTGTGAGTCATGCACATCGAAACCTTCTCAAGGATGCACACCGTGCTAAAGGCAGGCATTGGTATCGCCATTACTTGTCTCTGAAATTCAAGGCCTAGCACTACCTTGAAATCATTCATATGTACAACAGTAAACTTTACCGTACCTGTCCACGCTCCCACTCTCAGCTCAACTCCATGTGCAACACCATGAAATGGCTTAGCGGGTGCTTTCACAGCCTTAATCCAACTGTCCCCCTTGGTTCATCTTAGTCTGAATCTCTTCGCCTCTTCCTCAGAGATGAAGTTATGGGTTGCACCAGTATCAACCATCACCAGTTGATGTTCACATCCACGTACAACAAGCCCTTGCTTGTACTCATGGATGTTTATGTCACCTTTAGAGCATTGAGGTACTGTAATGACCCAAGCACGCTTGTCTCCTCATGGGTACGAGCCTCTTCATGCTCGATGAGGGCAGATAATGACCCCAGTTTGAGGCAATCCTTCGCAGGATGTGGCCCCTTACACACATAACAACCACTCCTTGGAACAAAAAAACTATTTTTCGCTTCATAGTCTTCTTGCACCAAGCTCTTCTTTTGGTTCTGAGTGTAAGTCGGTGGTGGTTGGTCCTTCTTTTCTCCATCTCCCCTTGATTCTACTCTCTTCTTGTAGGGTTCCAGTTGGTTATGGGTGTAGATGTCCGAAAGGGATTCAGCTGTTGCAATGCCCTCATTTACGTACTTACACACGCGGTGCTGCAACTCTTGCTTTGCCCACCTTTGGAGTCCATCAACAAAATGGAACATCAAGTCTTGGTCGGACATGTTGGGAATCTGTAGCGTAAGGGTTGTAAATTCCTTAACATAGTCTCAGATATTACCTCTTTGCCAGAGTTCTCTCAGCTTCCTCCTGGCCTCATAGACCACATTATTTTGGTAGAACTGGCACTTCAGTTCTGTCGTGACTCGTCCCATGTGTCCATCCGACACAGTCCTCGTTCAATGTCTCCATGACGCCTTCACCACTATAACATGGCCCTATCCGTAATGTAGGATGTGGGCGCCTTGATCTTTGCCATCTCATCTCCTAGACTGAGATTATCAAAATATTGCTCCATTTGCGACAGGAAATTCTCAATTTCTTTGGCATCCCGAAAACCATCAAAACGTGAGGGCTTAGGGTAATCCACTCTACCCACACCTGCATTGCTAGTACTTGTGTTGATAACCGTCTTTTTGCGCAACACAAAGTCTTCTTCCATTGCCTCGATGTTCACTCGCAAAGCATGGATTGCTCCCAAAACGTTTTCTTCAAATTGGTGGAATTATGTCTTCACTCCACCAACGTCCTCTTTAATTCCTCCAATCGCAGTGAAACTGTGCTCTCAAGCTCGGTTGTGAAGTACTCAATTCTTTCGAGTCTCTCCCCATTTCCGTCAATGTGGCGCCCAGGGCTCCAAGCTCGTCTCGGACCCTGCTCTTTTCACGCTTCTTCTTTGGAACATCAGGAGCGAATATCTCTCGTCCCCTTTCGTCCATACCATCATTCCCTACAATAACACCTTCTTCATTGTGTCCCGCCATCTCTTGATCACTTCTTCGATTTGTATCGAACTTGTCTCTGATACCACTTGTCACTGGCTTGATTTTATAGGATCAAACCGTGCAGTCCTATAATGATTTGGGTCTAGACAAACAGTCTAGGCATCCTAACTCTCAAACAAAACTTAGAAAAATCAGGAAAAAAGAAGGAAATACTCTCAATATCTCATGTTGATAAGAATGTTGGATGATTACAAATGAGGGAACTCACCCCTATTTATACAAAAACACCTCCAGAATGGATGGTGGAGATTAATCTAATCCAACGGCAATAAAAAATATATTAGTAAGTACGGGCAGATTCTTAGGAATTCCGAGCAGATTTTTAGGAATTTATGACGAATCTTTAAGAATTGAGGGAGGGTTCTTAGGGATCCTGAATTTGGTGAAAAATCTTTCATACAATGAACCTGGACGGTTTATTCTTGTTGCGGGTTGGACTTCATTGTTACGGCCCAAAAACATCTTAAATGTCCAGCCGATGACATCCGGCTATCATTATTCTGTTATCAGTAGTATATCACCTTCCAATCGTTGCCTCTAGTCAGTAAGATTTTCACTAAGTATCCATCCCTAGAACTGTCGGTCTTCTTCTTTCACAGAATCTGACGAACTCATATGAGACTAGAATCTGACGAACTCATATGAGACTTATGAGTGATACGATCAGATTTAAACCCAAATTAAAATATCGCAAGTGCACAGTAGATCACAGTAGCATAAAAGGGTTCGAATCCCCAGAAACCAAAGTTATAAATTGATATACGAGAGTAAAGTAGAGCTAGGATGATGGCTTGGTTTTCTAAAGCTAAGCAAGAAAGTAAATAAACTGGAAAATTCAATGTATAAGAATTACTGGGCATCATGGAATTTGTAGGGATTCAAGCATGCAAAAATAGATAAGTCACAAGGAAAATCATTAAACTTATTTTAGAAATCAAAACACTGATTTGTAACCAATCTACTGTAGTAGTACCAATTACTATGTCTAAAAATATTATATTCTAAACTGCCGTTTAAATTCAAAAAGTTAAAAATGCATTTAATTTCGAGTTTGAAATGTTCACAAGATGCCTTAACATCAGTTTTTGTTGGTTAATGACGTTTATCTCATCGATGTTCTTTCAGACATTTAAACAAACATGTTTGGTGCGTTAAATAACCTAAGATCAGAGATTAGGTCGCAAGTCAATTTCCAGCACTAATACCACAAGTAGATGAAAAATCCAATTAATAAATCCCTAAATTAAACATCTAAATCAATCAAACCTTGAAATATCTTTGACAACCCTAAAACCCAATTGAAAAACTACTCACGCATAGAGATAATCAAAGCAGAGGATGAAAAAAAAAAAGACATAACCAAATAGACAAGTCTTCAATAAAATAAGCATAACTTTTGATTGCACCGTTGGATTGGTCACAAACCAGTTCTACATGAAATCTAACTCATTAATATATCTTGTGATGGTAAATAAGTTTGATCCATTGATGATAATTTCTTGATCCAGTGTCAAACTTCTGACGTCTCTGCACAATCTTGCTTCTTCATATGCTCGTTTTTACCTAAAATGATTATTTCTTCTCCAAAACGTCTTATAATCTGAAAAGACTCTATAATAGATTAACAAACTCTAAAACACATGTAGAAAACATATTTTAACTCGATAAAATACACAAAATATAGGTTAGAAATAGATAAAACACAGTTTATTAACTCTCCCTTACTTAGAATTTTGATTGTTCTGAAACAAAACATAATTCTAAACACAAAGAAAAAGTTTGAAAACATAGGAGCTTACATATCCTTTGGAACTCTGTAGTGACCATCATTCTTGTAATCCACGTCAAATAACACCAGCCTTATATGATACTTCCATGCACTTCTTCTTAAGCTTAACAACCATACCAATTTTAACCCACAAACATAAGAGTTATCCAAAATGACCACAACTGACCTCTTTTATATGTTGAAATGTGCGGTGTTATCAAGGGAGTATCGATCAAAGATCACATGAACTCTTACCCATTCAAGTTACTGATCACACAAACTGTCTTACGTTTCCTCTCTTTTTTCTCACTTTGTCGATTTCTCCCTACTTTGTAAGATATCATTTTATTTTTCCTATTGACTGTTTTTTCCTCAAAGTTTTATAGAATTCTTTTTTAGATAAGAATCCACAAGACACGAGAATTGATGAGACTAATTACCAACTTGCCTGATTCACTTCTTAGAGCAACACTTTTTTGCTTTATCTGAAACAATAATAACAAAAACCAAAACTCAAAAGCAAAAGAAAGTTAACTAAAAATATGTACACTTACCAGTGAGTTGCTTCCCACTAAACATTTTTAAGTTTTTAGCTTGACTTTTGAACACAAGTGCTAGTCATGAGAATTAAAAAGTTGGCCAATGTATGTTGGTCCTTCTCCTATTAGGCAAGAGAAAATATATGCAAAAAGGCACACAATTTTTAAGGGTAATATACAATATTCTCACCAAATAAGTTCATTACAAATGAAGTATATTTCATGAAATACTCCTTGATGGTTATATGCTCATAAAATCAAATACATTTGGTGGAAAGATAAATTCAACTATAGGTTTAAACGAATTTGTCACAAAATAGTCAATTTTGTCTCCATCAATCATGTAAAACACAATTAATTCATTCCTTATCATCACTCTCCTTCTTAGGGTTCTCTATCTCATTCAAGATTTTCTCTAAATCAAACTCATCCCCTAGCTCAGATATTTTAAGAAGAAATCTAAGTTCATCGAACACTGAAGAGTTAAACTTGAGATCATAATCATTAAATGCACAAAAAATAATTTCAAAACATACTTTATGGTAATCTCTATCAAACTTTCTACTCTTAATTTGTCTAATGTTTGAATCTCACATATTAGATCATAACATTCATCGATGAGCGTGGAGGAAGGCAAATCAGAAACAACATCATCAAAACAAGGCTTGTGACAATCCTCAAAATCATAAAATTCAAAAGTTGAGTCACATGTACCTTGTAGTTGTCATGGTGGAACCCAGTATATTACCTTTTTCATTGCTTGAGCTAAAATTTTCTCGGGAAATGTAAGTCTCCTTCTTTCCAGTGTTGCCTGATGTTCCATGAGGTTCAGTTGGATCATAACTGTTAGGTGATTCTTTGTCAACAATGGATTTTACTTGTAAAGCTCATCCAACTCCAAATTGTGTTATCATGTAAATACACCTTCATCAAATGGTGGCTTCACATATGTCTCATCTTGAATGTATTCTTCAAATGCGTCTTCCTCTTCTTGTGGCCAATCATTGTAGTTCATGGCCATCGACTACAAGAACAAAAATAATAAAATGCATTACTAAAAATTAATGTCATAGACTAAAATCTAGTCCTAGACTCGTAGGTAATGCAATTGGTCCACGGAAATGGCACCAAAAAACTTGATACGATCAGGTTTTAACCCTAATTAAGATACTACAAGTGCACATTAAATCACAATAGCATAGAAGGGGTCAAATCCACAGAGACCAAAGTTACACAGCAAATCTGCAAGACAAAAGTAGAGCTAAGACGAAAAGGGTGGTTGTTTGGTTTTCTAAAGCTAAGCAAGAATGTAAATATACAGGAAAATTCAATGTATAAGAAGTATTAGGTATCAGGGAATTCGCAGGGGTTCAAGCTTGAAGAATTAGAAAAATCATACAGGGAATCATTAAGCATGTTCTAGAACTCAAAACACTGATTTATAACCAATCTATTGTCGTAGTTCAATTAGTATGTTGGAAAATCTAAGATTCTAAAGTGTCGTTTGAATTCAGACAGTTAAAATGCATTCATTTTGAGTTTGATATGTTTAAAAAAACTTAAAATTAGTTTTGGTTAGCTAAAGTTTTGCTGATATATGTGCTTTCAGGGATTTAAACAAACACTTTGGAGCATTATGAATACACCAATTGATAAATTCCTAAATTAACATCTAAATCAATCAATTGATTTTTGGCTAAACATTTTTGAATTAGCTATTAAAACAAGTGTTTTATATATATTTAAAAATAATTGATTTTTGGCTAAACATTTTTGCTTTCAGTGTTTTTATAATTTAAGAATACTTGCCAAGAAAATAGATAATTTGAGCTAAAAATCTAGATTTAAACATTTTGGAGATTGTTCAGCTTCCTATCACCAATGGTTTTGCATCAAATATAAGAATCCCCACAATCTGAACTTGCTCAAATTTGGACATAAAATAATTGAAGATGTTAGCTTTTGTCCTCAAATGATTTGAGGTCAATCTAATGGTTAGATATGAAGATAGCTCCAAAATACTGAAAGCTGGTCAGTCTTGTGTTAAAATGGAGTAAGCAGAGAAACATAGTGACCAACCCAAGGTAATGGACTTGACCAGGTCGATCACCTCCTTCACGATTTTTCAGAGAGATCTAATCAACCAGTCATTTGACCCAGACACTAAGTGATCGACTAATCAGGGGCAATGACTTATCAACCAGTATATCCAGATGTTGAGTGATCGATTGATCATGTGTGTTGATCGACTGATCGATTGATTGATCACAAATTCGAGAAAAAAGGAAAGTTTCCAATTTTCTAAAGATTTTTAATATTTAACAATTCGTTCTAACTATCTTCTACACATATAAACCCATAAGAGAAGGCTGAGAAGCCACTAGATTAGAAAACACAAGCTTTACACAGCCTCCAAAAAGCTTTTCATTACTAGCTTTAAATCTATTGCTTTTTTCACTCTATTGCTTTGGAGAAGGTTTCAATTCTTTGTTCATCAAAAAAATTGTAATTATAAACCCGAATCTCACTTTTATTTCAATAAGAATGCTTTTTATTTTTTATTTTATGTTCAATTTCAACATGAGTGAATAATTTTCTTGTTGAGGATAAGGGTTTCTAAGGAGTATTCATTCATAGTTTGGTATATATATTTTGATTTTAAGAGTTATTTATTCTATAGATAGAAGTCATCCTCTGTTTAATGATGTTTGATTTCTAGAGTGGCTCATTTACTTTTGATCTAGGAAAGTCATCTTCATGAACATTTACTTTTGATTTCTAGAGTGAATCATGGTTAATTAGGTTGGATTGAATTTAATAGGCTATGTGAACGCAACTGCAGTTTAAACATATATAGTGAACATATCAAATATGTTTGCATCTTTGTGTTGTTGAATTTACTGCTTGCAAAGTATGATTTGAGAATCTATTTCGTAAGTTGATTTTAGGTCACGAGAGTGGATATATAGAATTTTAGTGTTTCGAGTTCTAGAAAAATATATGTGTTTGTCTCTAGTTTCTAATATCTGAATAATCAAAACAACGAATCTGATGGGGTGTGAGTTATCAACCAACTGGTACTACTTGCAAGCACAAAACAAAAAGGTTAATATAGTGTGGGGTTATTGATCCTCAAAAAGTTTTATGGTTGCGATGCAAATCGTAGAGACTTTGATCGAGGTATAACTTCTACAAAAAGTTGTCATTAGTGAGTTAAATAAAAGTACCAGAGCAATACTGGAAAAACACAAAAAATTCGATTTTATAAAATTTAACTCAAAGAAATTTATCTCTACATGCATATAAAACTATTTCATGAAATCATAGCCCACAACCTCATGTGCGAAGGTAGTTAGCAATGATAGTCTTCTACTTAAAGCATATGTCATTTTGTTAAGTGCCCCTGACTTATGATGAATAATAAAAGGAAATTTTTACATAAATCTTATACATAGAGCATGCATTTTGTTTATGATTGTCTAGTTTTGAAGGAACTTTAAAGCTTGGTGGTTAGTAAACAAAATGAACTCCCTTTGAATCAAAGATGCTAATGTTGCGTTTGAGCTCTAAATACTGCAAAGAACTCTTGATCGTAGGTACCCCATTTCTGCTTACCTTTACTCAATTTCTCACTGAAGAAAACATCTGGCCGTTTCTCCTCAGAGACAGCACATATTTTTCAACTCCACTAGCATCACATTTGAATTGGAAAACATTATAAAAATAAAAATAAATGCTAGAACTGGTGTGATACAAAGCTTTTCCTTATTTAAGGCAAAATAGTAAAAAAATACAGTAATAGGAAAAGTGATAGTAGGGAAATCTCTTACAAAACTCCAAAGAGGTAGAAAGACCATGAAAACTGTGTATCTCAATGACTGATATAGGGGCAGGCTAATCCTTGATAGCACGGGCTTCTCCAACCACAAAGCCTAGAAAAAGTAACTTGTTGGTGCTAAATATTTTAATGTTGATATAAAGTTGTTTCTCTTGTAAAACCTGCAGCACTTGTTTCACGTGCTCCAGATCTTCTTCTTCGGTTTTACTATAAATGATAATATCATCGAAAACCACCACAAAATAACCAAAATAGATGAAGAACTTGATTAGAAGCATTTGGCAGCTGAAAAGGCATCACCATCCACTCATTTTATCTGTTTTTCTCTTGAAAGCTATATTTCATTCATTTCCAAGTCTGATTCGAATCTGATGATATCCACTGCGAAGATCTATCTTTAAAAACACCATAGAACCAATTAACTATTCAAGCATGTCTTCTATGCAGGGATTGGGAATCATACTTGATAGTTATTTTTTTTATGGCTTGACTATCGACACACATTCACCACTGGTTAACTTTCTTGACACAAGGACTGGCACTGTACATAGACTCATGCTCTTACCGATGAAATCTTTCTTCAAACAGATCCTCAATTTGTTCTCTTAAGATCCTATTCTCCTTAGGGCTCATATGGTAATGGGGAAGGTTTGGTAGAGTAATGTTTAACTTCACGCATAGAATACAAGTCATTAATTGGCAATTCATATGCAATCAACTCTTTGAAATGTTCCAGGATCTCTAATACATCTTTTGGGATTGTTGTTTCCTCTTTTAGAATTGTTTATAAGCCTTTTAACCACCGCTGGATAGAAATATTTTGTTAAGGCTGCCTCATCAAGTCACTATGTATCATAACCATGAAACTAGAATTATTTTTCCATTAATTTTGGTCGAAGTGTAAAACGGGAGCCATAGCAGTCTTCTTGCAAAAATAAGCTTATGATCAATTATTAATAGCGTTCTCTAATTAATTTTCAAAATTGTTCTTTTTTTTGTCAACATAGTCTAGTGGCTTTAATATCCCTCATAACATTGAAGGGTGTTGTGTTCGAACCTCAGACCTGTGTCATGAATTTCAGAGGTGGCTAACATTATGCCACATTATTCCAACTTTTCAAAATTGTTCTTTGTTGATGTTTTTACAGTTGGCCAATTTTCTTTTTCAATGAATTTAAAAATTCTAGACCTCTAGACCTTTGATCCTTAATCTCTTCCCTTCTATATTGAATAGTGATCGTAAATACTCTAGAAAACCATAGATACATGAGTATGTGGTTTTTCTTTTAATTTGACACTTTCTTCAGATGCAATCGTCTAACTGAAACTTTTTCTATTTTTAGAATAATTATATATATTTGCAAAAGCGTTGCAGTAAAAATTAACATTTTAGTTTTTTTCTCATAGAGAATTTATTTGATTTCGTACTTTGTATTTTCTAGTATATGCTTACAACCACAAAATACAAACCAATAAGTCATACTTATATGTCGTCATGCATAATCTACAGGCTACAGAAATAATCAATGTTATTCTCATTCTCTCGTTATGAATTTTATAACTACCCATCTTCAATTATTAGTTTGTCATTTTCATTATGCTGTACCACATTATTTCCATCTCAATTTGTCGTTGTCAGAACTCAAAATCTTAAAAAAATATATAAATTCAAATTAAGGAACTTCAATTGTAATTACTCTTATATTTTGTAACAGCCCAAACCCAAGCGTGGTCCAAAAGCCCGATAACCTAGCCTAAACCCAAAATTGTTTGTAAGAGGAAGACAAGTTACCGCGTTGTCTGTGGAGAGTTGAAAAGTCTGAACCGTAGAGTGTGAGGTTGATAGACAAGAAGGCACACCACAATTTTGAACCATAGATTCTAGCTCTTTAGTTATCTTGAAATAAAGGCAATTCTTCCTTGGACGAGCTAAAGAGCTAAAATCTTTCTTCTTCCTAGGCGTCATCAGGAGGTTAGTCATTCTTCTGTTACTGTAATCAATCTGTTTTTTTTTCATAGCAAAGTTCTTTGTTTGCGGTGAATGAGATCTCTATATTTTTGTTTCTCTATCTCTCTCAAGTATTGACAGTAAAACATTATCCTTGAAAATTTCTGGCAGTTTGATTGGATCTTACTGGTTACTCACTACATCATCTAAATTATCCTTGGTGCTAAATTATTTGTTTATTTGTTTAATGTGAGTTTCATCATTAATTAATGCGAGTGTCTCCAATTTTAAGATTTAATGGAAATATGAAAATCCTATATTGTTTTGTTTTACCTGTGATTATAACTGTTGGTCAATATTACGTAACTTGATTCTTATTTTCATACTACATAAACAGGAGCCATTATGGCTGGAGAGCTTGTGTCATTTGGAGTACAAAAGCTTTGGGATCTACTGAGCCATGAACATGAGCAGTTTCAGGCGGTTAAAGATCAAGTTGATGAACTAAAAGCTGATCTAAGCACGTTAGAGTCATTTTTGAAAGATGCATACGTCAAAAAGCATACAAGTGCGAGGGTGAGAAACTGTGTAAAAATGATCAAGGAAATCATTTGTGATGCAGAGGATATAATTGAAACATTTATTCTAAAAGACGAACTCAGAAAAAATGGTTGTATCAAAAAACGTATCATAAGATTTGCTATCATTATTCCAGAATGCAGGGAAATAGCATTAGAAATTGGAAGGTTACGTACAAGGTTGTCCAAGGTCATATGCAACATGAAAGATTATAGAGTACAACAGATTATTGACAATGTGAAGGATCCACAACCTTCTCAACAAAGACTAGAATTTGCTATCAAGAGTGAAAGCAATCTTATGGGGCTGGAAGTAAATGTTCAGAAATTGGTTGAATATCTGGTGGAAAAAGATGATGTTCAAGTGGTTTCCATGACCGGGATGGGTGGTTTTGGGAAAACCACCCTTGCTAGACAAGCTTTTAATCACGACAAGGTTAAAAGGAAGTTTGATAGACACACATGGGTGTGTGTAACACAAGTTTGTGACCGAATGAAAGTGTGGCAAACTATCTTGCAGACTTTCAGACCCAATGAAGAAGAAAAAAAATCTCAGAGATGAAAGATGCTGCACTCCAAGGTGAACTCTTTTGATTGTTTGAAACATCAGACTCACTAATTATCTTTGATGACATATGGAAATAAGAAGATTGGAATCTAATCAAGCCAATATTTTGTTAGACTCTGGATCAATGAAACAGTGTTTGTAATCTGGGTTAGTTTATAATCGACAAAACAAGAAGTGGATTTCTGAGTAATACGATGAGATTTACTGAAAAACAAAGTTTGCAAACCCCGATTACAAACGAAAAGTCTAACAGCTCGATACCATAAATACCAAGGATCTCATATCGATCCTTCCCGCAGACTCATGTCGTCTGGGTATTCACAGCATCTCGCATAAGAAGATAATAAGCCTTCCCTTCTTATTTATATACAAGGCTAAAGAAAAGAAGCTTCTTTCTGCCATGGAACTTCATCTTCAACCGAATCATCAGGTGGAGAAGAGCTCAGTGGAGAGTTCTTAGAAGTCATGATGAAAGAAAAACTGTGTCTATCAAAGTAAGAATCACCTGCAACCACAACAATCCAGAACACTAACCAATCTCTCACAGCAACACAATCACAGCAACAATCAATCGCAATACCAGCCAACACAATCACAGCATATCATTCTTCCAAGCAATAGCAGTCACATATGCATAAGAGAAGGAGAGATTGTTACAAACTTACGACAGATGCTTCTGAAAATGTTGCTGGTGCAAGGAAGAAACGTGAAGCTGAGAAACCCGTAACGAACAGGTAGCACACGAGATGAGCAAAGATAACGACAAACCCAACGGAAAAAAAACCCGAACCTCCGGCGAATCGAGAAAAAACCCACACGATCTGCGTGAAGATCGAACGATATGGAACCCGCGATCAGCCGTCGTCGACAAGGGAACCCAAACTGAAACCCCACACGACTCGATCGGAAGAGAAAGATCAAGGTGGGTCACGATGATCACCCGAACAAAACTCCAAACGCGCGAAGATCGAACCGCTCACCGCACCAATGTTAGACTCTGGATCAATGAAATACTGTTTGTAATCTGGGTTAGTTTGTAATCGACAAAACAAGAAGTGGATTTCTGAGTAATACGATGAGATTTATTGAAATCAAAGTTTGCAAACCCCGATTACAAACGAAAAGTCTAACAGCTCGATACCGTAAATACCAAGGATCTCATATCGATCCTTCCCGCAGACTCATGTTGTCTGGGTATTCACAGCATCTCGCATAAGAAGATAATAAGTCTTCCCTTCTTATTTATATACAAGGCTAAAGAGAACCCTCTGGTTCCTAACATGTCTTTACTTTACTCTCTGTTTTGAACTCACTTCTTCCCGCCATATTCTTCCTCTCTGCTTCCTATCTCTTTGTCCTCACAATCTTTTCTCTTTGCCTGTTCTTCGTCCACATTAACTCCCACAGGTGCCGTGTGAACCCCAGTCTCTCCCATTTGTCCAGTCTTCTTCTTCGTTCTCACATATGTTTGATGGAACTTATCATATTTCCACAGAAATCAGGTGATCACCTCTTAATGGAACTTTATAAAAAGAAAGATCAAATTACATATCAAACTCATGATGCTCTTTACGTTAGTAAATGTTTTTCAGGTTCGAAGGTGCTACTTACTTCACGAAATGAGAGTGTCGCAGGGCGTAGAGATACAACAGTTATCAACTTTAAACCAAAATGCCTATCTGATCAAGACAGTTGGACATTTTTCCAAAGAATAGCGATGCCCAGTAAAGCTGCGTCCGTTAAGTATTCATATGAAGTGAGATATGTTTTGGGATGATCGAAAATAATTATCAGATTATATTAAGCTGTATAGTTGCTTTATAATCCAAACAACATATTATTTATTATTTTTTTGTTGTTGTGCAGATTTGACAGAGGTTGACGAGGAAATGGAAAAGATAGGTAAGAAAGTGATCAAGCATAGTGGGGGATTGCCTTTGGCTATCAGAGTGTTAGGAGGTTTGTTGGCTGAAAAATACACACTTCGTGATTGGGAACGATTATTTGAGAATATTGGATCTCATCTCGTTGGAAGAGCCAATGACGACAACTACAATTCATTTAACAGTGTGTCTCTGAGCTTTGAAGAGTTGCCTAGTTATTTGAAGTATTGCTTCCTCTACTTGGCCCATTTTCCAGAAGATTATGAAATAAATTTAGAAAACTTGTCCTATTACTGGGCTGCAGAAGGAATACTCAGGTATAACAATGGAGAGACCATTGAAGATGTTGGAAATAGCTACATAGAGGAGTTGGTGAGGAGATATATGGTTATTTCTGAAAGAGACAGTAACACTTCGAGATTTGAGACATGTCGCTTGCATGACTTGATGATAGAAATTTGTTTATCTAAAGCCGAAGAAGAGAACTTCATACAAATTGTCGGTATCCGCTCTCCGACCACACACTCTCAGTCTCTTAGTACATCACAGAGATTTGTCTCACATGATCCGACGACATTACATGTTGAGAGAAATAGAAATAATTCAAAAGTTCGATCTCTCATGGGTTATTTGGATCAAGTTTTGGAATCCTTTAGGTTTAAGCTTTACAAGGTTACAACTGCTGAGAGTATTGGATCTCCGTACAGCTGAATTCAAAGGAGGGAAGTTACCTTTTGGCATTGGAAAACTCATCCACTTAAGATATCTCAACTTAAAAAAGTGTGGGTATCTCATCTACCCTCTTCTCTACGAAATCTAAAGTTGCTGATCTACCTAAATTTAGATGTATATGGGTATTTTTACGTACCCAATGTCTTGATGGGGATGAAAGAACTGAGATACCTTGCATTACCAAGTTTTATGAATATGAAGACATAGTTGGAATTGATTCATCTAGTAAACTTGGAGACATTGAAGAATTTCACAACAGATAATAGCAGTTTAGAGGATCTTCATGGTATGACCAGATTGAGGACTCTTAAAATCGGTATATATGGTGAGAGCAGCTTAGACACTCTATCTGCATTGATAAGTGGAATGAGACACCTGGAAAATCTTTGTATAACAGTTAGCTGGGGTAAGAAGATGAAAGAATGGAGAACAGCTGAGCTTTCTCCTGGATTTCAGTAATCTCAAACAGCTGAGTTTGACCACATATTTTCCATTGTTATATGATGAACTACAGTTCCTTCTTCGCATTACAAGCCTGTCTCTAGTGGAGAGTCGTTTGGAGGAGGATCCAATGCCCATTCTAGAGAAGTTGGGTCATTTGAAAGAGGTTCAATTATGGTGGAATTCCTTTTCTGGGAGGAGAATGGTTTGCTCGAGCGGTGGATTTCCTTTGCAGAAACTTGTATTATGGAGTCTTGATGAGTGGGAAGAGTGGATAGTAGAAGAAGGCTCGATGCCACTTCTTCATACTCTCAGGATTAGTTATTGTGAGATGTTAATGGAACTTCCTGATGGACTCCGATTCATCACTTCCTTAAAAGAACTGTGGATGGACGAACAATGGAAGGAGAGATTGTCGGAAGGGGGAGAAGAATATTACAAAGTCCAATACATTCCATCTGTCATTATCAATTGAAAATAATAACACACAAACTACACACCAGGTAATACATTTTTGTGTTCTTTCTAATATAAATATCAAGTACACATAATCATCCATAGAAATGGGCAGATAAGTTCTCTGTTTGTTTTTAAAATGGATACTATAAAGGTGTTTGTGACATCTCTAGAGAGAAGTCAAATTTTTCTGAATTCAATTGACTTGTTTGTTTGTTCTTATGTTTATGTAGAAGAATATGATCTCAAGTGAATCTCTTATCAACTTGGGCATTATCGAATCAGACTTACGATTAATCAGACTGCATTCTTGCGTTTTTCTGTATAATTATTCAGACTTACGATATTTTGTTCCAATATTACGACGAAGAACAAAATACTTTGTGTTTTTGTATCAAAACTGGTTTTTTTATGTTTACTGGTTTGAGTGATGATACTTATCTTAATTTGGTTATTTCTAATTAATATTGTATCCGAATGGTAGAGATAACTTATTCATTTGTTCTATTTAATTATCTTTGTTTCTCCTTCTTGAAACGTTTTTGTTTGTTTTGTCCATATCGCATTTTGGTGATCAAAATGAAAACTTCAAGATTGATTTCATTTTTCTAAAGGAGTGTTTATGAATTTTGCACCTGCAATTCACCTATATTTTCTGTAGCTAACTCAATTGGTTTGAACATCTTTTTTCCTTCACATTATCACTAAATCTAATATTATCTGCCATATGTACTACCCTTATATCTTCTGTTTGCCTACAAACATATTTGAAGTAATTGTGTAGAATGCCTCAAAACGAAAAACTATGTGAAAGAAGTACCCCAAACGGGGGAATTGTTAGTCCAAAAATTTAAAAATACCAACGTTACCTTTCTAGTGGTAAATCAAAGCAGATTAACGGCAAACCTAAGGTAGACAGGTTAAGAGAATTTATGCTGTCATCTTCAATATCATAATTTTTTCTTCTATTTTATTTGTTAGTTAAATACTTAGTTTAAACAAAGTAATGGTACAATAATGATAGTCTTGAGATCATGATAGCCAAATTACATGGTAACTGTTCAAATGCATAGTGATAGCAAACTTAAAAATTAGCAAATATATGGTAATGTAGATGGTCAAAACGCAAATTTCAAAAATAACAAGGACTTCATGAAAACAGTAAATGCGACAATCAAAAGCAATCAATCTGATCATGAAGATGTTTTATGACCTCCACCTCCTAAATTAATATCTGCATAATGATCATTCGGTTGCAGAACCCATGAATATAAGAACATGAAAAACCATGTGGTTCATGATGTACACTTTGAACTCTGTTGATGACACTTTTTCCCAAAGATAATGTGGCATTTGAGTTCGTGATGGTCAATTTCTAGGAGAATTTTCCCATCCTTGGGACTTTGGACGTAATAAAAATAGAGTACTATATATCTCGGTTTGACACTCCACCACAAGAAAGTCTTCACCTTCTTTATTTTGTTCCTTGAGAATTAATCTCTGATCTCAAAGAAAGAAAATAGTCCTTGTTATTCCACATTCAACCATATGCAGGTCATCAGAGTTAACTGTGCTAGCATGGGAATATAGTTCATGGTAAGAGCCAGTGAAGTCACAGCTGATAAAAGGGCCAGGACAACGGGTATATTCGCACTGCTCTAAATGAGTTGAAATGTCCCCGGAAACAAAAGTGGTGGAGCAACTGAACTCTTCATTTGGACATGGAATCTGAATGCAACAAGAAAAAATGGCTGGGATCTATAAGTTTTTTGTGATTACCTAATAAATGGGTGAATAAATGGTCTCTAAAAGATTGACATATCACAAGGACAATGTTCTCTACAGTAAAACAATTAGAAGCTAAAGAGTCACATATATAGATCTAATAATAAAACGGTGAGAAAGAAAACCTCAAGGCCAGAGACGAGATTCCTGATTTTTTAGTAGCTATGCGGTTTGGATCCATCTCTGTCCATGTCGAATCGCACGAATCCGTTAATGGAATCTCATAATCTGATGAAGAATGAATGAATTATTGAGCAAAGCAGTTTTCAAAACCTTGAAATCTGGTGAATGAGCTATACAGAATCCTAATCACTAACATTTTCTTTTGTACTAACGGACTCGCAGGATCTATTGGGCCCATCAGGGAAAAGAGCTCATTGGGCCTATTGGTTTTCGGGGTGGCAGGTTCTGCGGTTTCATTTAGGGTTTGTGGCAGTTATTTTGGATTTAGAGTTTAAGATTTAGAATTTAGGGTTTAGAGTAATGATTTATATATCGTATTTATTACTTTCCTTATGTTACAACACCTTACATACTTTATGACTTATGTTTTCACAACACATTTCATAAATTTAAGTTTGGCTGTAATAACTTGTTAGTTTTCTCTAATCGATCTTATTGTAATAACCTTCTCTTGGTATTGTATTCCCTCAGCTGTAATTCATGAAATTTTTTTCATTCAAATTTTTTTATGCTTGAAAACTTGGAATCACTAAAATATAAGAGGAATGGGGTGTTTTTAAGTCTTCAGAAAATCTAAAATCATTTTCTCGTCTTTAAAAGCCGTTTAGGATTTGATGAAATTGGAAAATAAAACGCAGATCTTCGCAGATTTTTTTTTGTCAACATATTCAAAGCGGAAAATTAAAAAACATCTGTTAGCCAGGGAGGAGGAATTGTGTCGATGTGCACCATCTCTGATGACAGTTTTTGTGCTTCCCGTGCAAGTTTGTCCGCCCTTGTGTTTGAATTCCGCGGGATATATATTACTCGTATACTGTGAAGCCTGCTTTTGCTTCTGTTGAATTCTTCTAGATGCACCCCAAAAGCTGGTCACTCGTCCGGTGAAGACACCATCTTTATCAATTCTTGACAATCTGTGGCGAAAATCACTTCTAATCTCTGGAGTGAATACATGCAATCTATTGCCCAAATAATCACCTCTATTTCCGCATGTAGAGGCAATAGACTACATCTAATATTCCTGACGCCTACCATCATATTATCACCTCCGTTTTGGGTAGATACCCATCCTTGACCCGAGAAATGTTCTGATTCCTTCCAAGAGCCATCAACTTGACACATCCATGTATCTTGATGCAAAGGTTCCAAAATCAGAACAAACTCCGGAATAGATACCACTTGTAAATCCTGGACAGCTTCCCATATTTGTCCTTCCGTTTCCGCAAGTGTTAAAATATCCAACGGGCTTCTGTCTAAATTCATGTATACTTTGTCATTTCTTCTTTTCCACAGATACCAAATAATCCATGGAAAGTATCCTTTAAGATTATTCTTGGGTATGTTGTGGAATAAAAATTATAAATTAGAGAAAATCGATGACGTTGGCAAAATATCTGGATGTGAAGGTATTTTTAATAATGCCCAAGTTTGGATAGTCGGTGGGCATTCAAAAAGGACATGGTTAATCGTTTCGCTATCTACTCCACAACTTCCACATAAAGGATCACAACTAATACCCCTAGCCTTTATATTTTCCGCTACCAGGACGCAGCCTGAAAGTGCTTGCCAGATGAAATGTTTAATTTTTGGTGGACACCTCAGCTTCCACACATAAGCCTGCAAAGTCGTAATTGTGGGTCCATATGGTACTGGTTTTACCCCTTTATCGGAATATGATGTTTCATTCTGATAACCCGATTTGACCTTATAATTTCCATTTTTCGTAAAATGCCAACCATTAGTATCAGGTCGTTGAAAACGACTAATTGCCAATGACCGTATAATACTAACATCCTCATGTATAATAGTGGCTTCCAGTAAAGGCATATTCCAAGTATTTGTCTCACTATCTATCAAGTCATTAACCTTAAAAGATTGTGGGTAAACTGAAAATTTGCAAGTTGCTGGTCTCCGGCGGTGGAGTGGAATCCAAGGATCATTCCATACGGAGATACTTGAACCTGTTCCAACCCGTTTGATTAGTCCAATATTAACCAGAGATCTAGCTGATATAATACTCCTTCATTTGTATGATGGTGAGTATGATCTTATAGGGACCAACGGATCTGAATTCCGGTAATACCTACTTTTAAACACTTTTGCGAATAATGAATCTGGTGAATCCATTAATCTCCATAGCTGTTTCGCTAACATTGCTTTATTAAAATCCTGTATATTCTTAAATCCAAGTCCGCCCTCATTTTTGTGTCTACATAGTTTCTTCCATGCCATCCAGTGCATTCCTCGACTAGATCCATTCGAGCCCTACCAAAAATTTGCTATCTCACTCGATAGTTTCTTTGTTAATGTTTTTGGAAATCTATAAGAAGACATGACATAAGTCGGTAATGCCATCAAAACCGATTTAATCACTATCTCTTTACCACCTCTGGATAAAAATTTCATTGTCCAACCATTTACTCTGTTCTGAAGATGCTCATTAATGAAACTAAAAACTTGATTTTTCGAACCTCCTAGACTTTCAGGAATACCTAAATATGTGCCCATACCTCCATTGGTATTTATACCCAAATTTTGTTTCAATCCTCTCTAACACTCTCAGTAACCATATGACCAAATTGTACTGATGATTTATCAAAATTAATTTGTTGTCCTGATGCTGCCTCATATGTTTTTAGTATTCTAAGTACTACTTAAAACTTTTCTTCTGTTGCACGGCAGAAAAATAAACTCTCATCCGCGAACAAAAGATGGGATATAGCCGGACTTGTCCTCGCAAATTTTACCCCCGTTAATTCCTTTTCCCGTTCTTCTTTCCTTATATTTGCAATCAATGCTTCCGTACATAATATAAATAAATATGGTGATAAGGGATCTCCTTGTCGAAGGCCCCTTTCCAGAATAATATACCCTTTTGGTTGCCCATTTAATAACACCCTATAAGGCTATAACGAACCGATGTAATGCACTTCATAATCCATGAAATCCAGAGTTGTGGGAACCCCATTTTTTGGAGTAATTGTTGAATGAAATTCTATTCAACTCTATCATAAGCATTACTCATGTCAGTCTTTATAACCATAAATTTAGGTCTACAACTTTTCTTTGTTCTTAACCCATGAAATATTTCCTGGGCAATTAAAATAATATCCGAGATCAATCTCCCTGAAACAAATGCAGATTGTGTTTCAGAAATCAGATCCGGTAAAAACTTTTTTAGTCTCTGACAAAGAACCTTAAAAATAATTTTATATCCCACATTGCAAAGACTAATAGGTCGCAAATCCGTCATTCTAGATGGTCGTCCCCTCTTGGGGATCAGACATATATTTGTCCAATTTAATCTCTGGTCAAAACTACATGTCCTCAGAAAATCATTAACGAAATCCAAAACATCTCCCTTAATTAATGGTCAGGCTGTGTGATAAAACAAAGCAGTCATACTATCTGGTCCATGAGCTTTCTCCGTATGAATCATGAATAAGGCCTTTCTGACCTCTTCTTCCGTTGCCAATGTTGTGATTTGTCCATTTATCTGATCTGCTATCACGGTTGGTACCTCCCTTAAAAACTCATCAAAATCTTTTGGATATGAAGAGGTAAACATCTATGAGAACTAATTTACCGCCACATCCTCAACCTCTTTATACGTAGTGACCCATTCGTCAGCCGAGTTATACAATCCTACAATCCTATTTTGAGCCCTACGTTGTTTTGTTAGTGCATGATAAAATTTCGTATTTCGGTCTCCCATTTGGTGCCATCTATTTCTACTCTTCTGCTGCCAGTAAAAATCTTCATCTCAATAGGCTTCTTTTAGCTTTTCTACCACTTCTCTGACCTCTGTTTCGTTCCGCATATTATCACCCTGAACCTCCTCTAATGCTTTCTGTAAATCATTTATTTTTTCTTTTCCATAAGGCAGGTTATGTTTTCTCCATACAGATATTTCATGCCTACACATTCTAATCCGATCCACCACATTTCCCCCCTATCTGACGTGACATTGTCCCATCCCTTTTTGATAGATTCCATTAGTCCTTCTTTCCCAATCCATCTCTTGTCGAACTGGAATTGATACCTTTTCTTTCCTTTTTGTTTCTCGATCGAAGCCACAATTGGTCTATGATCAGAACCCACCATGCCTAAATACTCTACAAAAGAGAATGGAAACTCATTGTGCCATTCTTCAATTGATATTGCCCTGTCAAGATGACATCATATAATTTGCTTATTTCGGATACGCCTCCATGAAAATGTATTCTCTACTGACGTAAAATCAATCAACCCACAATTGGTTATCATATTGTTGAATGATGTAAATGATGATGCATGTCGTAACGGACCTCCCTGTTTCTCATGGTTACCCTTGATTTCATTCAAATCTCCTATTATAAACCATGGATCCTTCCTAATTAAACTAAACCTTGTTAACCGTTCCCACACCCGGTCCCGTAGATTATGGACTGGGTCTCCATATACAAAAGATAAAAAGACTTTATGTCCTTCAATCGTCGTCTCAATATCAATAATTCGATTACTTGAGAAGATAATATCCACATTTGGTGTGTTATTATAGAAAAACGCAAGACCCCCACTAGTGCCGATTGGTTCCACTGTATGTAAATTTTGATATCCAAAATGGGATTAGTATTGTTGCACAAAGGAGGATGTTTGTTTTGTTTCAGAAAGAAACATAAATTCGGGTTTATTCTTAAACCAAATCTCCCGTAAGTAACTAATAGTCCACTTACTTCCTATACCTTGACAATTCCAACTCAAGATCCGCATAAAGTTATAATTATTTGATTACGCTGCTCTTTAGGTTTTGGCCTTTTCTGTTTCGGAATTTATCCTAATATCACCATATAACTGAGACAAACTTTGCTCCACCTTATGCTTTGCTATGTGAAATCACTTGTCTCAAATGACAGCCATTTATAACAAAGGCAATATCTAATACCGATGAATAATTGATTTCCTGTTCTATCCTTGGGTTTGAGGAGTATTTGTTGGGATAATTGAGTGCAGTTGACACCATAATTGGTTCCTCTTCCATTCTTCCTATATTCAAATACGAACTCTGCCTCCCCTTCGTCTACATTCTCATTATTACATCCAAAACCCTGATATATAAAAATACCTTCTACAAACTTATATAATTCTCTTGTAGCCCAAATCTCACCCTCATATCCGACCATATTAACCTCCTTACGAGCATTTAGGATTCCTTTATAAGTGATTATAAACAACGTGAAATCCGTAAAGAAAACTCCCAAAGGTAAAATAAAATCACGACCTTTCCACTGGACCGATGCAATAATACCAATAAAAATATCTTTTAAATTTTGGTATTTTCGTACAACTTGGCACCATATAATTATATACAGTGTGGATGTTAATTCATCCAAAAAAATGACTTTACCACTTTACCAATATGAATAATGAGCAACAATAGGTATTCGTGTAGATGTATATGTTCTAATTGGTCTTATATTGCTCCACAACACCCCAGACACAAGGCCTCCCTCACATAAACAATGTCGTCCTCTATCCTCTCTTGTACACAACATATCCATTGTGCCCCCCACTACTCTACTCCATACGCCCAAACACCCATGTATACACAGATTCTCATCCATCCCTTTGACTGTGATACTATACAGCCCACCCCTATATGTTCTCCATTGAACGCCTGCACATTGATTTTGTAATGTAAATAAAGATTTACTCAAGAAACCCAAAACCATCTCTAACCAAAATGCCACCTGATAGTGATGAAATATATAGAAAAAGAAGAGAATTTTCACTTATCTTCTTTCCTTGTTTCCTTAATTCATGAATGAACCTTATAACCCAAATACCAAATCTTGTTGCCTTCCTACCAACCGTACACATTCCCACATCCTGCATCATCATATTCGCCAGTGATTTGATAGTAACATGTGGAAATCTTAAACTCAAAACATAGTAAAAAAATGTTTGACGTGTCTTGTTCCTTCCACCAGGGTAAAGCGTAGACAAACACACAAAGAACCACATAATACTGTAGATCCCCTTTACCGGGGAGTCTACTACTGCCCTGCAACAGACTATATAATTCTGACCAAAATACATCACTATGATAAAAACAAAGACCATATATATTTTATTACTTATAGCCACAGCGTATATATACGCCAACAAAAAAACACCCCAAGAGATCACAAAAACAAAAGCATAAATCTTTATTGCAAAAACCATTACGCAGCTCATTTGCTTATTCATTAAATAGAGATACTGAAATATTGAAAACTCCCCTAATACCAATTTAACATCTCAGTTCCTGTGGAGGACTTGATCACCTCCCTGAGCTTCTGACATCCCTGTATCCTTCTCACCATCCATCCCCTTACGATCCTTAGCCTTACCCTTACCCATGCCCCCTTTACGAGGAGAAACAATAGCTTGCACCATCCTCTGCTTTGCAATCGGTCCCACGTAAATAATCGGTGGTTGGAAAAGTCTTTTATTTACGCCCGGCTTCCTCACTTCCTTTTCATCATCTGATTCCAGTTTTCCATCTTCTAACCCTTTCCCCAACTCTGTTACCTCGTCGGTTACGTTGGATACATTCATCTCCAATTTTCCACTACCTCCACACTGTCCCCTATCTCTTGAAATTCAAACATTGTCGAATTCACAAATTCCTCATTTTTACAAATCCAGATCCTCTAACACCTCTTCTAGACTAATGTTAGAGTGTTCCTTATCGATAAGATTGCACTCACCTGATCGCAATATTTGGTTCCCGGTATGTTCCCTTACCTTTTTTGGATCATTACATTCCTCCAATCCATTTAAGTCCTTCCCGTGGAAAGCCTGCAGCATCAATCTAGTCGGGTCTGGTAGGGATCTTTCAATAGAAGTAGTCTCCAACTTATTCATTACTTGAGGCATCGCAGCGAAGCTCTTCGAAGAAATTGTTGGGGATCCATTTACCTTCTGACCCATACTAGCCTCAAAATCCTTTGTGTTGCCACTGCTTTTATCTCCCCGACTCTCTACCTGGTGTCTTGCTTTGTAGTAAACTTTGTTGCCTCCTCTCCCCTGACCTTTCCCCGAAAAACCTCTTTTTACCTCATCCTCCCGATTTCTTCCTAAACCCTCCTCCTTTCTCCCCAACGAGACTGCCCTTTTGTAACTCTTTATCTCTAAACCCAGCTTCCTATGATCCTCCTCCCTTCTTGCTTCCATTCTCTCTTGGTTCCCTCTAACGGATGGACACATATCCATATCATGAAATAAACTATGACACCTCCTACAAAAACCGTAGAGTTTTTCATATCGCAAAGATACCACTACCTGATCCCTGGTGAAAAATTCAACATTTGTCTCAAATATTAGAGGTCTGAAACCATCAATCCACACCCTGATTCTCCCATTATCCATATCGATCCCATCCTCTGCCACTTCACCTAACCCTTGTCCAATACTCTTAAACGTTGGCTCAGCCAAACCACTCAAGTGGAATATCTGCAATTCTAACCCAAAACAGGATCTTCGATGGTTGATTTTGATCCATCTTCGGCTCCCATCTTACCAATGACAACATCCAGTAGTCAAAATGGACAGGTTCCATCTGGAGCACTTCTTTGATGTCTTCTTCGGAATCGAAGTCAAATTGGAACTTTCTCATCCCAAGGTCAGCCCCTGCCACTCGGTCTTCCATCTTCCATATCTGTGGTAGCATAAACAACATGGATTTCATATCTTGCATCCTGGGATTCATACATCTACCAATAAGAGTTTTTGAATATCCCTTAATGAGCTCTGAATTATCGAAACGTGGGACAGACACCTTCAGCCGAGGAGGATCCAGAACTCCACCCTTCCCCTTGTTATCCGACACCATGAGATTGCTCTGAGACATATTAGCAAAATTCTCGCAAACCAAAAAAACCTGACTGAACTTTTGTCTCTGCTCTCCCGTAAACCAAACTCTGTTCAGAATGAGGAGGATTGTGTTAACGATAGGACCACAACCACCCCCTTCCTTATATACCTGTGGACCCAAATGAAACTTTCCATCAATCATGTTTTCACCACAATCTACCTTCCATAATCCTACCCATTGTCCAAAACACTCAATCACTATTCGATCGACCATATAATCACTCATATTCCTCAAATACTCCCATATCCTATTGATTGCTCCATTCTGTAAACTACAGAAATCCAAATCTCCATAATTTCTCCAATGTTCAAAATCATGACTAGACAATATCCTCAAATATTTTTGCAAAATCATGACCAATTTCATTTTCCTAATTCGTACCTTTCCACAATCCCCGAATCCTAGGCATGAAATGGAAGATTCAGAATCCAAAAGCATAGCCAAAGTAGAAACTTTTTCCCTCCCTTAAATCCCAAAACTTATGCTCGCCTCGTAAAATTCTTCGAAATCGAGCCTTGCAATCCAGATCTCGTTGTGACCAAGATATACACCATAACCATTCTAAAAAATCAAAAAAAAACATATCCATAGATTCCATGGCTTCAAGACAATCCTATCCTTGAACCCCACCACCACCTAGAAGTCACGCATGGCAGCTGCGGAGTCACCTCGTCGAGATCGCCTTCAAAATCGCCATTTGCGCATCATTCTTCTTACGAAATTGTGAACCATTAAAGATTTTCTTTTGGAATTTTTTCTAGATGATCTTCACAGATTTGTATATAAAAATGAAAATAATAACAACGGACCCAAAAAGACTGCACCGGCATGGGAAAAATAAATAACATTGTTTTTGTTTTTTGGACTCGCACGATGTATTGGGCCTATCAGGCAAAGCTCATTGGGCCTATTGGTTTCCAGGTTGGCAAATTCTACGATTTCATTTAGGATTTATGGTAGACCATTTTTTATTTAGGGTTTAAGGTTCAGGATAATGATTTATATATCGTATTTGTTACTTTCCTTATGTTACAAAAGGTTATATACATGTTTTCACAACACATTTCATAAAATAAAATATGGTAGACCATATTGCAATAAGCATTCTCTTGGTATTGTATTCTCTATTGAGTTGTAACTCATGAATTTTTTTTTTATTCGATTTTTTTCATGCGAAAAAGCTTGGAATCATTAAGATATAAGAGGAATGGGGTGTTGTTACGTCTTTATAAAATCTAAACTCATTTTCTCATCTTTAAAATCTGTTTAGAGTTTGGTGAAGTTGACAATAAAAAGCATATATTTGCAGATTTGTATATAAAATCAAAATAATAAAATGGACTCCATAAAAAATGGTGCCGGCAGGTCGAGGAATACAATTCCCATCATGGGCTAATCCTTGGCAATACGCATACCCCCCACGGACTCAAGGATTTGGACAACAGAATTATGCACAAGCGACTCCGGGAAATGGTTTGCTAGGAGCAAGACCTGCAATGGACCAGTCGCACAACTCAGCACATACAAGATACGAAGCCAACATAGCACAATTGACAGCTGAGAATCCACAAGCGTTTAACACCCTCACATTGATCGATCCTACTGATAATAATTGGTATTTGGACTCCGGTGCCACGACACATCTTGCAGCCAACGCAGGTAAACTCAATTTTATCTCCGATTTGTGCTTTAAAACATTGGTCACTGTAGGTAATGGCCACAAAATCCCAATTATTGCTTCCGGCTCACAATCTCTCCCAAACACTAAACGTCCTCTCACTCTTCAAAATATTCTTGTCACTCCCTCTATTCTCAAAAATCTGATTTTGGTTAGATGTTTTACTCGAGATAATGATTGTTCTATAGAATTTGATCCACATGGTATTTTTGTGAAGGATCTTCAAACCAAGACGCATATTCTCTGCAGTGACAGCACGGGAGATCTCTATCCTCTTCACCAACTCCTCACACCCGCATCTTCAAATAATCAAGCTTTCTTAGTTTCTTCCGATATGTGGCATAATCGCTTGGCTCATCGAAGTCACAATGTCTTAAATACTCTTTATTCCTCTAGCTTTTGTTGTACTAAAGTACCTCAATCAATTTGTGTTACTTGCCAAATTTCAAAACCAATAAAATTTCCTTTTCATAAATCTAAATCGGTTTTGAAAGAGCATTTTAATATCATTCACTCTGATTTTTGGAAATCGTCCATTCCATGTATAAGTGGTCTAAGATACTATGTTTTATTTATGGATCACTATTCTTAATTTCTTTGGGTTTGTCCACGGAAACATAAAAATGATGTTTTCTCCAAATTTTTCAAAACCCAATTGGGGAAAAAATATAAAATCACTTCAAGGTGACAACGAGGGAGAATATAACAATTATAGTTTTCATGGGTTCTTCGGTTCGAATGGAATAACAGTTCAATTTTCATGCCCTCACAAGTTACAACAAAATGGGTCGGAAAGAATGATATGAACCATTAACAATGCTATTCAGCATGCTCTTTCATGCCAACCTTCCCCTTTCGTTATGGGTTGAGGCGTTGCACGCCGCCACACATGTCCTAAACCTACTTCCAAGCCAAGCGATAAACAATGATATACCATTTTTCAAACAATTTTAAAACCAGCTCGGTACGAACACCTAAAAGTATTTGGATGTTTTTGCTATCCAAACACTAATCACTCTAACGTAAACAAACTTATCCCTCGGGAGAAACCTTTTCTCTTTCTTGGTTATCCCAAAGATCATCATGGATGTGTTTTGATATGTCATCTCGGAGGATCATAATTTCCCAGCATGTCACTTTTGATGAAACACATTTTCCATGTAAAGAAACTCCTCAGCAAAACGATTATGAGTTTTTTTCGATGGACGATCAAGTTTCTCCTCTCTTTCGCGATATTCTTACCAATCCCACAAAAAACTAGCAATCTCTCCTGTCCCAGAAATTAATCAAATTTAACCAACCATTCATTCCACCTCATCTAACCCACTAGTTTTGCGTCCCATGACTACACGCTCAAAAGTGGGATTTCAAAACAAAGCAAATCATCTCTCTCTCGGCTGAAACTATCTCCCCCTTACCTGTCTCACACTTACAAGCTTTAAATGATCTAACTGGACTCCAGCAATGTCAGATGAATATGGCAGACAAATTGCGAATAAGACTTATTTCTTAGTGTCATGGCCCCCAAGTACTAATATTGTGCATCCTATGTGGTTGTTTAAGCATAAATTTCATGCAGATAGGACCCTAAACAGGTACAAAGCACGGCTGGTAGCCGATGACAAATCTCAGGAAAACGGTGTTGATTTTTCAGAGACATTTAGTCCAATGGTTAAACCGGCTAAGATTCGTGTGGTATTTCATGAAGGACTTGCGAACAGATGGCCCATTCATCATCTAGATGTCAAAATGCTTTTCTTCACAGAAAACTTGACAAAACGATTTACATGTTTCAACCTCCAGGTTTCAAAGACCCCAATCACCCTGACTATGTTTGCAAATTGGATAAATCCATATATGGGCTCAAACAGACAACTCGGGCTTGGAACGCACGGTTCGTAAGCTACATCATCACACAAAGATTTACATAATGTAAGACAAACACATGCCTCTTTGTATACAGAAAAGGACACCTAATTGTGTATATAGTGTTATACGTTGACAACATCATCTTGACAGCGTTAACAATGAATCTCCTTCAAACCATCATCAATGTCCTCAAAAGTGAATTTTCTATAACTGATGATGGAACCCTTCACCATTTCCTTGGAGTACCCGCGAAGTTTGACAAAAATGGCTTGCTCCTGTCCCAAATTACGTATGCATCTGACATACTCCGTCGAGTAGGCATGTGAGAGTCCAAACCATGTAATACACCTTGTGAATTGGGGACCAAATTTTCACACAGACGGTGAATTGCTCCCGAATCCGATGAAATACAGAATCTAAGCTGGTGCACTACAGTACTTGACATGTATGTGACCAGATATTGCTTATGTCGTGCGGCAATTGTGCCTCTTTATGCATTAACCTTGTGACATACACATGCAAGCGCTTTGATGAGTCCTTTGGTCCGTTCAAGGTACCAGAATTCACAGTTTATATATATGCTCAGATCACAACTAACAGAGATACATATATACTCCGATGCTAATTGGGCAGGATGCCCAGATACTCGGCGTTTAACTTCAGGGTATTGCTTGTACTTAGGTAACAATCTGATATCTTGGTCATCGAAGCGGCAACTGAAAATCTCACGGTCTAGCGCCAAGGTAGAATACAAGGGCGTGGCTAATGCGGTGGCAGAGACGTGTTGGCTACGCAGCTTGCTACTTGAAATGCATAAACTGGTAACAAAGGCGATTATTGTTTATTGTGATAACATTAGTGTTGTCTAGCTCTCAACAAATCCATTTCAAAATTAACAAAAAAAACATCTTGAAATAGACATCCAATTTGTTCGAGAAAAGGTCGTCTAAGGTCAATTCCGAGTCCTCCATGTTCCATCACATTAACAGTTTGCAGACATATTCGTAAAGGGTCTCACTGATCCACTCTTCACCGAGTTTGAGTCCAGTCTAGGAGTTCGAGATCCTCTACGACTGCGGGAGGGTAATAACGGATACACCAAATATTCTCTCAAATATTTGCTCTCGTATATCTCGGCTACAATATTGTATACTTACCTTATATCTTGATTGAATAACTCAATTTTACTTGGAGACCAATCCTAGAATTTATACTCATGATCGCCTATTTAAAGGCTGGTAAATGATGTAAAGAGGCACAGGGGAATTTCACTTAATTACATTGTGACTGTGAGCCACTGGATGTGACATATCTGATCCATAATCCTCTTTTATCTTCTTCTCGTGGATTCTTGAGTGCATATTTGTTGTGTTGTGATCTTCTCCTTCTCTTTTCTTCTAGATATGGATCTCTTTCGTCAGGATAAGCAAAGGTGAGGACTGGTTGTGGACTTCTTTTTCCATCAAAATATTTAGGGTGTTAATCCTTTGTTAGTATCACCTTAGATTCTATGGATTTAGATTTGGTTGTTGACTTATGTTGATGTGAAAAGAGTACCTAGAGATTTATGTTGATTAAACTGATAATGGTTGAATAATGCTTTATTAATAATTGTGAATATTAATATGGTGAATGGGGGTTGTCCATATGTAGAGATTATAGAGAGTATGATATGATCCCGAAAAGAAATGTTTCTCTGTTTGGACATATGTCAAGCCGTTGAATAGGCGGCATGTTTATCTTCAAGGGATGTGGATGGACCATGTGTTGGTTTTGGCGGACAGTGGCGAGGCCACTTAGGGCCACTGGATGTATGTGTGGTTGGCTTTCTGGGCACCAGTGGGAAGATTAAAGAGTTTAGAAAGTCTTGTTTAATACATGAGTGTCTTTTCTGAGATGAAGTTTACAAGGTGATAGTAGCTTATGACTTGTGTTTGCTGTATTGTGTGGTTTGAGATGAGTCTGTGGGTCACTAAAACCTGGAAATCTAAAATTACTTACACATCCTTCTTGCAGGTACATTTGAGGAGTTTTGGAAATAGAAGTTCTAGTGTGGACTCGCTTCTTGGAAAAAGAAGAGTCTTCTTTTATGTCTTTGTTTAAGATTTGAGTTGAGTTTGATTGGTTTATTTGTTGTTCAAGACGGTTTTTGTAAGTTTTTTATATACGAAAGTTTCAAAAAATATATTGGACTTAGAACTGGATGTTGATAAGATTGGTAAGAGAAACTACAGGTCCGAGTGTGATAATTTGTTATCAAAGTAGGGGTTAAGGAATGATGGTGCACCTAGTCGATGCTAATGATGGATTTGTTGTTAGCACAATTTAAGGAATTGACCAACAATTTGTTTCCATTTTTTTATTTTTGATGTATTGGAAACATATGTATATTTCATCTCTAAGTGATTTTTAATGTCATTCAAACAGTTATACTCAAAATACTAAAATTTGTCTGTTTGACATCAAAATGAAGCAAGCATATGAACATGTAGTGATGGACTCATGTTATTAGTTGGGTCAAATACCTAATCGATCACTATTATAGAAAGACTCTAGGAATGACTGATCGACCCCTTGTTCAACTAGTATACAAACTGTTTGATCAAACAGGGACAATGATCGATCAAACAGCTGGCATGTTCGATCAATCATCTCCAACAAAAAATAAAGTTTTCAACTTTTCAAATATTTTTTCAAATAAATAAGTTTTTGTAACTATCTCTACACTCTATAAAAATATCAAGGGAACATGGACTGAAAAGACACAAGCCATAAATAGCCATCAAAAAGTTCATGTTTTTAGTTCTAATTTCATTGTTTTGTTCCTCATTGATTTTGGGAAAATATTTTTGAATCATCTGTTCATCACAAGAGTTATATTTCTAAACCATATTTTATTATGTTATTCATAAGATATTGTCAATTGCTTTTGTTTCTCTTATCACAATTGAATATATTTTTTTGGGAATAAGTGTTTTTAAAAAGGATATATTTATAGTTTGATAGATAGGTTTTGTTTTTAGGATAGCATATTCAATAGGTAGAAGTAATCTTCAAATTAATTATATTTTTAATGCATGTTGCTGAAATGATCACTTACCACTGATTTAGAAAAAATTTTGTTTTTACATTATTTGGTTCAAATTGGATTAGATAAGTGATATCTTTAAAATGTAATTACTTAATTTATTATAACATGAATGAATTTTTTTGCTTTAATTACC
This sequence comes from Streptanthus diversifolius, assembly GCA_039880935.1. Taxonomy (NCBI): domain Eukaryota; kingdom Viridiplantae; phylum Streptophyta; class Magnoliopsida; order Brassicales; family Brassicaceae; genus Streptanthus; species Streptanthus diversifolius. The sequence goes on from JAXGFM010000007.1 coordinate 2,739,788, forward strand.
TATAAATGTATTAAAATTCTTTTTTTCTATAAAATGAATGAAAACTTTTCTTTAATTACAACATTGAGTGTAGGAGGAGTTTAGTTTCCTTATCATTTTTTAACAAAATTAGTTATAATAGAAATTTTATAAATTAATATTTTATAAATTAAGAATTATTATGTTTTAAACTGGTTCGTTTCGAAATATAACACAATTTTTAAACATTTATATATAAGATTATAAATATAAAAATATTAAAATATATTTACTGGTTTGTATGTTTTAAAATATACGACAAGTAACTCCCTACAATGGTCAGAGGTAGAAATGAACATGGGGGCAAATGTAAAATGTGATAAAAGTATTTCGATGATTATTAAATACGAAAAAATTGAAAAAAACAAAAAACAAAAACAAAAGGGCCTAAGACAAAAAGGGCCTAAGTCAAAAGAGAAGCCTTTGATTTCCTTTTTCAGAACTAAATTCCCCTAAATTTATCTCATTACCTTCCTCGGGGTCAATTGATTCTTCTCCTTCAATCTTGTTTCAACGATAAGACAGAGAGGCAATAGAGTTTTACAGATTCGCATGAAGGAAAGATCTCCGGTGGATAAAACAAAGCGGAATCATCATTTTCAACTTCTTTTTTCCTATTTTATTTCTTCGATTTGGATCCAGTCTCAAGCCTCGAATTCTCCGACTGGTTAGTTTTTTTTTTTCTTTTTGTTTTAAATTTTTCTTATTTATGTTTGATGTATAATCAATTATCGGGAAATGGTAACAAGGAAGATTGAATCTGCATCATTTATTTTATCATCTTGATTTCGGGTTTACTTGTTTTTTTATAGATTCTCGATGTTTTTTGCGTTTGATTGATTGGTTTGTTCACTGTTTGGCTGCTAGAAAATGCGGGAAGATGAATAAGAATATTGATTAACTTAGATGATTAAGAAGGTTGTTTTGTTGGAGATGAGATAAATTAAGAAGCTTGTAATCAATTTTAGAGTCTAAAACAAAGTGTATATGTTAATCTAGCTTAATGAGAAAGCACCTCGATGAGCCAGTCTGGTCTGGTCTGAATGGGTCTGCTGTAGCGATGTGCTTCAGTGTCAGCTTTTTATTTCCAAAATAAATTTTAGAAACATTTTGTGGAGAACACATTAGACATGTTGCCGTTTTAAGAATTGCTGCAGTGATCTATGCTTGATGTATCCACATGAATGTTTTGATTAATTTTGTTAGCTTTTTTTTATTTTGCTCTTATTGTTCTAGTTTTTGCTACTAGGTTGTTAGGGCAAGCTTAAAAAGACGTGCTTTGTGGGTTGATGCAATGGTTTAATTAGTCATATCCTTCTTCTTTCTTTTGATCTTTGTTTGTTTGCATTTCGAATGATTTTTATTGGCTTAGAAAGAAGGATTTAAGATGGCTTGTGTTTATGGTGTTTTACAGAGTGTTAGGCAGGAATGGCAATGGCTAACTCCAAGGGTTCACAGAGTGTTAAAGAGTTGACGTACCCAGGAAAAAATGCTTTGCTTCCTCCAAAGATTCCGTTTCCTAGCGTATCAGCACCATATTCCGAGTATATTCCCAGTGGCTCAATTGGTTCAAGGCACGGTCAGAAGCTTAGTGATGAGAAAACTCACCACCAACGGACTTCCTCCGAGAGCGATTTGGTTGAAGAGCCTCCCTTTTGGCTTGATGATCTTCTCAATGAGCCTGAGAGCCCTGTTCGCAAATGTGGTCATCGGCGTTCATCAAGTGACTCTTACGCTTATCTTGACGTGGCTAATGCTAAAAACATAAGCTTGACTCTCCAAAATGATTTCAGTTATAGGAATACGGGTTCTTCCTCTCAAAGAGGAGTTCATGAGCTTGATTGGAACAAAAATGCTCAGGACGCTGCCTTCTACTCTGATTCTAATTTTCTAAGACAGACCAGTCGACAGCGGGATGCTTTGGTAGCACCTGGGGCTCGTCCTTCTTGGCTACCTTTCACTCGAGAGAGTGTTGGTGGAAAACACATGGGAGCATCATATATGCCTCAAGAAGCGACAGTAATACCAGAGACAAAGAACTACGCCAAAAATCTTCCTCATGAGCCCAAAAAGTTTTCTTCGGAAGAAAAAAAATCCAGTCCTCAGCCTGTGACTTATGATGCTGACAGTACAAGACGAGCCAAACAGTATGTGTTCCTTTTACTCGTTCTTAATTGATTTACCTATCTAAAGCTATTCGGATATTCATGCCATTTCACCTTATTATTATCAATGTTGATTGCTGAATGAACCCATTGTCGTATTGACTTAAGGAGAATTTAAATCTTTGAATTGTATCAGTGTATGTCCAGTAGTAAGGTGATATTGTCTTCATTTTCCATTATCATAACATGGTTTTGTTGCTTCCTGCAGGCAATTTGCACAACGATCACGGGTCCGTAAGCTCCAGTACATATCTGAGCTAGAAAGGAATGTACAAGCATTGCAGGTAAGGCTAAAAATAATTTCGAGAAAAATGTAATAGAGTACAATTCCGAGAGCACTAAAAATATGGTTTCCTTGGTAACTATAGGCAGAAGGCTCCAAAGTTTCAGCTGAGCTTGATTTTCTCAATCAGCGGAATCTTATTTTGAGTATGGAAAATAAAGCTCTTAAGCAGCGCCTAGAAAGTATAGCTCAGGAGAAGCTGATCAAACAATGTAAGTGTCTCCCACCCATCCAAAGAAATATTCTTTTAGCTTTTCTAGATACAAACTCTAATCTGAATAATGAATTTGTAAGCATTGGTTCTTGTCTCGATTTTGTTAAAGTTACTACTCATATTAATGTGCTAGAAGAGAATTCAGTTTTATATCAAAGTAGAATTGCAATTCATGAGTCCTCTATTATCCAGTGGAACAAGAGGTGTTGGAAAAGGAGATTGGAAGACTACGAGCTCTGTATCAGCAACAGCAACAACAACAACAACAAACTCATCAACCATCAGCAAGTCACAAACGTGCCACTAGCAAAGATCTCGACTCTCAGTTCTCGAGTCTTTCCCTGAACACGAAGGACTCCAACTGTAGGCGTGACTCTGTATCTGTGAACAGTCAATTCCACTTTTAGTAAATGAATCTCTCCACCCACCCGTTCATTAGATCTTAAGGGCCTGGCGTTTCAACAAGATCAGGGCCCTCACCGCACACGTTTTAACTCCCCGGTCTATCACTTCTTCCATTTCTTGAAAACCTATATTATTTCCAGCAGATGGCTTGCCTGAGGTGGTTTAGTTCGGAGATCAGACACCTGGACTTCATTTATTGGTGATTGTTGTAGCGACTTGTGATATGGGACGAATGTATCGAACCCAGACAAATTAGAAACACTGATCTGTGGAGTTCTACTGTGATCTCTACTGTTTGTTTGTTTGTTTGTATTTTTATGTTACTGGTAAAATGATGCATCCCCTTCTGGGTGAATGCTTCATGTAAAGTTGATGACATTCTCTGTTCTAAGTTCTTTCAAGTGTCGAGATATTTGATTGCTTCAGAATCTACGCGTTCTTGTATGCACATCTACCCTTGTTTCTATTAAAAAATGTGGGAAAGATTCAAAGTGTATCGTAGAGAGTGTTCTCATCATAGGTACTCTGCTGAACAGATATTGAATATCTTCTATGATGGATTCAAGTGAAATTATAGAAATGTTCTTTATGCTGCCAGCAATGAAGATTTTATGATTAACAACAAGAGGAGTATATGGCTAACAAAGAACTTGGCTGTGAGTTCTAGTAATCGATCTCCAGAGTACTACAGAGTTCGGAAACTTATTAGTGTGGAATCACGTAAAATTGCTGAACTGACTGCTATGAAAATTTTCTGTTGAAAGGAAGTCAAAAGAGTGTGCTGCTTGTTGAGGAAACAGGAAACACAGTCTTTCCCCAAAGATTCACTGAAGAAGATAGTACAAAGCAGCAGAAAGTGAATTATGTAAATGGGCAAGCTTACCAGCAGATTTGTGGGCTCAATCAGAATTATATGAATCATCCGAGTTTGTCTTACATGAGCACAAATGTCAAAAATATTCAAAACCAAATATACATACAACATATAGGAGGACAAAACCAACAGTCTAAGGGTTACTAGCCAGACAGAGATGCAGAATTTAGGATTCCAGAAATGTCATCCCCAAAGTTTTCAAGGGAAGCAGTTTTTATCCAATCAAGAACAGAACTTATTGCAAGGAGGAACCCAGTAGAAGCCAAATTTGTTCCTTCGTGAGTGATTTTATTTGTTCTTTTGTCAACTTTTTTTGATGTCTTAAACTGTCATATTCAAGGGATTATTCGGTTTATCAAGTATTCTTTATCACACTTGTGTGGCCATTCGACGACCTAGAATCCTAGAAACGTTAAACAGGGTTTAGGGGTCTTGGAGCATTGTCGCCCAAGGTATCTCACCACATGTTTCTATCATTCAAAGTTATCACCACCTTTCTTCTTAGAGACGTTAAGCAATGATTAGGTCTTGGAGCATTGCCGGCCAAAGAATCTCTTCAGGCGTTTTTCAATAAGTTAAAGATTATCCATCGACCATCTTTTGAGTGCAGTTTTTAAGACGTTTTCCATATCAGTGGGGGACCTGGAAAGCGTGTGGCGCACCGTGGGAGACCTGAAAGGCGTGTTGTGCATCGTGATTGTAGCTTTAAAGTATAGTGTGTAGAGTTATATTTATAAGTTGTGTGTTTGCTTTAACCGTAAACTATATGGTAGTTATGTTAATATCACATGTGTGACTTCGTGAAATTCTTTTTATCGCTAAGTAATCTCGATTACTCAATTCTCATTATTGTTTTTAATTATCTAATTTATTTTTAAATTGATGAATTTTATAGGTACGTATTTTTTGGAACCTGCTAAATAAACACATTATACCTTAATATCGCCGACCTCTTCAGTTTTACAGGTCAGAGTATCACAATTATAACTTTTGAATCGAGCTTCATTATGAGACACTTCTCTAAAAATATTTGTAAAACATACTTTTTTTTTAATATAAATCAAATTCGTCGATATCACCTTTTGGTGACCTTGACTTATAGAAAATATAAGCCTCGATTCTCTCTTCTCAAAACGCATATACTTCGTGCATATACTTCGTGCATATACTTCGTGCATATACTTCGTGCATATACTTCGTGTAAATATAAGCATATGTTTACAATAATGTCATTTACCAAATTTATTATTAAAAAAAAAACAAAGCATATACTCTAAATCTTATAAAACAAAAAAAGAAATTAAAGAAAAAGGTGAAATGAAGATACGGAGGTGGATTGGGATGAGCTGTCCCCACCTGCACAAATACGCACGCTTCACTGTCTTAAAAAGATGCTTATCTGATTGTCTGTTTGACATTTGTATGTCTCTCTCTTTCCGCATCTACTTAACTACTTCCTAAAAGTTATACATAGGTTTGGTCATTCGGGTTATCGATCGGGTTCGATTTGGATCTTTAGATTTTCGGTATTAAATATACTAAATCCGAGTATTTAATTTATCCTGTCCGAATCAGATAATTTGTATCTGGAATACCTATATTATCGGTTCGAATCTGGGATTTATAACAAAAAAAAAACAAAAATAGACATGGGCATTTAGGTTAGGGATCAAATTTGGTTCGGGTTTTGTGGTAATTATTGAATACTTCTTCCGTTTTTAATTAAGTATCGTTTTACATTTATTTTTTTTTGTTTTTAATTATCTATCGTTTTCATATTTTAATGTAATTATGGTAAAAAAATTTTAAAGATAACTTCAATTAAATTCATACAATTTATAAAAATAAAATAATTACAATTAATAATATTCAAATTAATTATATTGAAAGAGTTAAAACAGTTAAATAATAAAATTCAGTCAAATAACAAAATTTATTAATCTAAATTTTTTTTTGTAAAACAACTATTAATAGAAAAGAAAGAGAGTAAATTGCAACCAGCATACATAGGTTAACAAAAAGAATAGAATATATGTATATGAGTAATGGATATGTGTATATATGATCGGGTTCATTCCGGTGTAATTTCAGATTTTGGTATAACATTGAAGTGAACTGATCCAATACCTGTTCTACCGGATGCCAAGCCCCATTCGGTTTTTGGCTTACCCAATTCATATCCGCTAGTTTGGTTTAGGATGGTTCAGATATCGGATTCAGTAACTTATGCTCAGACCTAGTTATACATATGATCATTCAAACACATTTTTATTATTTTAACCTAATTAGAATGCATTTAGTGTACGGAGTATTCAAAAATACTATTGGATTTAAATATCTTTGAATTTTTTTTCTTTTGACCAAATATATTTTAAATATTTAATTCGTGTTTGTAAAAAAGTTATGGAAAAAATATTCATTCGATTAGTAAAATGACATTTAGGTTCGTAGGAGATATTAAAATTAATTATTGTTATCAAGGTAATAATATTCACCGATCAAAATTTAAATTTTTAAAAATTCTCAAATTGTCTATAGTCATTTACATGCCAATACAAATGCATTCTATTAAGAATATAAAATTATTTGCATTAAAATAACAAGTTTTCTGAATTTTTTTTCTAATATTATTAAAATATAATATACTATTAAATCTACTGTTCTTGTATTTTTAGCAATTTTAAAATATTTTAGTGAAATATTTTCATTAAGACTACAAAAATTCAATTATATATGTAGTTTTAAATGCAATTAAAAGATTCTAACTCATTTAAAAAGATCTAGAAACTCAGTTAAATTCAAATTATTTCAAATAGTTGTTTGAATACAATTTATATGTGTTTTTTTTTGTTTTTTCTAAAGAATAGATATATATATATATAAGTCATATTTTAAGAATAACATACAATGAAAATTTACAGCCAAATTTATAAAATAATGAATATTTAGATTAAATATCATCTTTAAGGTTTGAAGGAATTTCTTAGCCTCATATGTACTATAGATTCTTCAAATATTAAAATATGATTAGTTTGAGAGGTTCTAAAAATATATAAACATAAATACAAATTCTAATTATACAAATTTCACACAAATTTATACAAATATTGGTTCTTAAAAATTTAAAACCTATGTTTATTGGATTGATCATTTATACAAATTTTTCTAAATCTTCCTTTATTGAAAAATAAATATATCATCAGAAAATCTATCAAATACTGTAGGATTTAAAAGATTTGACAAATAATTTATAGTTAAAATTAATGAATAGAAACACCACATCTTATGATGGTATTTAAAGATTTTTTTAAAGTTAACTCTTTTAGTTTTAATTTTTTTTAAACAATCAAAGTTTTGAAATAAAAAAAGGAAAAAAATTTATATGGAACTAAAATTATTAAAAAATATGGTTGGTTTTTTTATGCTCATTGTTAGTTTAGGAATTGATTTCTATTTTTTTAAAAAAATATTTACCAAATAACTAATAAATTTGTTATCAGTATTACCAAAATCACCAATTTAAATCCTAAAAAATTATTAAAATCCATTTAAATTCCACCAAATAATAAAATCCTCAAATCCTACCAAATTATCAATCTTATAAACCCCTTTAAAAAATTTATTTGACCAAAAAATTAGAAAGATTTAAATTTTAATGAATAAAATAAATTATAAAAAGCTATCTCCAAAAATAACACAATAGATGGGATCATGGGAGATTTCAATCATACATCCCTTTAGATGATCCAGCTCTGTTTCATAATCAAATTCAGTAAAAGTGAAAGTTACAAATACATATCTAATTTTTTTTTTCTAATTCAAAATTGTGATGTTAGTTTTTGATCTCTTATTTTGTAGTATCCATTCTATTATAAAAAAATATGCTTAGTTTATAAAACTAATAAAAATTTCAGATGATTAATTTTTTTTATAAAAATATGATTTTTATTACATAATTTTGAATCTTTGTACAAATTCATATAGTATGGATTTTTGTAAATAATAAACTCTATCAAAACATTTTGAAGCCATAAAAACATCTCTGAAAATATAAGATATAGGATATTTGTAATAAAAATGAATTTAAAATACATTTTCAAATTCAAAATTCAATAACATCGTATTTTTAAAAAAAATATAAAATTATATGAATAATAAATCATTTATAATTTTAATATACCTCATAAAAATTTTGAGAACAAGTGGAGTTTAAATATTTTTTTATAACAATATTAAACTATTTCTAGAAATATATAGCTAACTAAATTGTCCATCTTTATATTATTTTTGATTAAATAAATGAAATTCTGATAATAGTGAACAAAATATATTGCTAAAACTCCTGTATATATACAATAAATTACGAATATTATATGAAATACCATATATGCACTTTATTATCTAAATCAAGATTTTTAACTCAGATCAAAAAGGAAAAGATTTGCATCTAAAGTTCCAAAATTTCAATCAACAAATGTACCACTTCCTTCTTATTACTAACCGACCCTTAACATTAAAATATTCTCTTTAGTCACCCATTCCTTTCCTAATTAATTTGGTTTATATGATAAACAAACCAATTAATAAATGAATATTATTTTAAAAAAGCTTTTATGCATAAAAAAAGCTTTTATAATTTAATAACTCCGCTCGCTGGAAAAGTCATCCACCTGCTTTTACACCATCAAACCCTTCTTCTCATCTCTCTCCGATGTTGGGAAGAAGACAAGAGTCAAACACAGGAAGCGATATGAAGGAGACAATCGGAGCATCCATGTCCGTTTCTCTCTCTTTCTCCTAACCCTAGTTTCGATCTCCTTCTTTTCTCCCTTTTTCACATCGCAAATGGATCTCTCCGACGGCGCCGCCGCCAGAGGAGGTTCTCGGCAACTAGTTGATGCTTCTCTTTCAATCGTCCCCAGATCTAATCCTCTTGAAGACGCTGCCCTCACCACAACCTCATCCGCCGCGGCGGCGGCGACTACTTCTGGAGTTGTAACGAAGCGGTCGACGAAAGACCGTCACACGAAAGTCGACGGAAGAGGAAGGCGAATAAGGATGCCGGCTCTTTGCGCCGCTAGGGTTTTCCAGTTAACGAAAGAGCTTGGCCATAAGTCCGATGGAGAAACTATCGAGTGGCTTCTCCAGCAAGCGGAACCGGCGATTGTCGCCGCTACAGGAACCGGAACCATCCCGGCGAACTTCTCCTCTCTAAGCGTCTCCCTCCGAAGCAGCGGATCGACTCTCTCTGCGCCCCCTTCGAAATCGGTGCCTCTCTACGGTGCTCTAGGACTGAGCCACCATCAGTACGAGGAACAAGGAGGCGCGTTTGGTGCTCACACACCGCCGCTTTTAGGGTTTCATCATCATCTTCAACAGCAACAGCAACATCAACAACACCACCATCAGAATCAGAATCAGAACCAGCGGTTAGATCAAGCTCCGGCGGAAACGATTCCAGACGGTGAGAATTTCTCGAGAAAACGGTATAGATCGGTTGATTTGTCAAAGGAAAGCGATGATGGGAAACAAAACGAGAACAAATCTTTGAAGGAAAGTGAATCGACGGCTGCTGGTACAGCGGCACCCATGTGGGCGGTTGCTCCGACGAATAGGTCCACCGGTGGAAACACCTTTTGGATGCTTCCAGTACCAACTACCGCCGGGAATCAACCAGCAGCTATGGAGAGCAGTAGCAATATCAACCGTGCCCATATGTGGCCATTCGGGTCCGGCGCCGGAGCCGGAGCTGCGACTCATTTTATGGCGGGATCGGGGTTTAGTTTTCCGATGGATCAGTACAGAGGAAGTCCACTTCAATTAGGTTCGTTCTTAGCTCAGCCGCAGCAACCGAATCAGAATCTAGGTTTAAGTATGCCGGACTCGAATCTTGGAGTGCTAGCCGCTTTGAACGCGGCTTATTCTAGAGGTGAAAATGTAAACGCAAACTCAAACGCAAACGCAGAACAAGTGAACAATGCGGTAGAACATCAAGAGAAGCAGCAGCCACAACAGAGCGATCAGGATGATGATAGTAGAGAGGAGAATTCAAATAGCGATGAGTGATTGATGTAAACTAATCTTATGAAGAATTGAAATTGGTAAGAATTTAATTTTTAAACGTTTGGAGCGGTTTGATTATTTGTTGTGAGTTTTGTGTGTTTGTAATAGTAAGTAGTGTTAGAAAAAAATTGTGTGAGGGAATTGTTAAATTTGGGTCCAAATGGACTCGTGGGAAGAGAATGTTTTCATTGTATAGGAGAAAATGATAGGACCCGTGATTTATTTCATATCTTCAATATTCGTTCTTGAGTTTCAAAAGATTTCTGCAATAATCGCAATTTTTTTTTCTCTATGGTGCAACTCCTGAAAGTAATTATAAAAAAAACAATAAAAACACATTTGATATGTTTTTGGGGATGTTTTTTAGATATCTTTGTGGTTGGAGACATCGGTATTATCGGCGCATGTGAACTATAAAGTTATTTTAACATCCAACTCAGCAGTAAGCATCGATTATTTTATTTATTTATGAATTAAGATTAACAAAGATTGAAGGGTAATATGCGCATAAAATATAATAAATTTATCGGAAGAATCATGTATTATATATAATATAATGATGAAAATTTCTAAAATTTATTATATGGATTAGGTTTAGAACCAAATATTAAATTATTAGGTACAATTGGGTAAAATATTTGAACCCAAAAAATCCAATTGAATCCAAACCGAAAAAGTAATACTAAACCGAATTCAAAATTTACAAAATACCAAATATATCTTTAAACTTTTATAATTAAATAACCGAATTTAAACCAAAATCAAATCAAAAACCAAATAGATATCTCAAATAGAACTACAATTATATTTTTAAATATAATAATTATATTTATGTTTATAATAATTCAAATATCCAAATTTATAATTATACACTTATCAGTTATTTTAAGACTAAAATAATCAAAATACTAAAAACTAAATATTTGAAGATTGAGTTATACATTAGGACTGCGCAAAAAAATCAGAAAAAAAATCAAATAACCGAAGTTAGAATCAAACTCGAACCGAATCTGAATGGTATTTAGACACAAAATAAGACTCAAAGTATGCTCTCAGAATTGAACCGAATCCAATGTGAACCGAATCGAGACCAAATTAAATAAATACCTGAATAGTATCTAGATCTCTCATTTCAAAAATCCAAATATTTGAAAAACTCGAACTGAACCTAAACAAGATCTCGAATATCCACCCCTACTACTAGACTAAATTGACCCAAAAGAATATCAGTTGTTAACAAATAATAATAATAAGAGCGAATCAAATTATAAAACCATATAAGTAATCTTCCATAAATATAATTCGAGATGATATTATATAGTAAGTTGTTATTGAATGGAGAACACATCGGATTCGATTGTTTCAGGCGTTTTATAATGACTAACATATATATATATATATATTATGATTTTATTACAATAGTATATAAATTATATATATATAAATAATGATTAACAGATATATTATGATTTTATTACCATAGTATTAAATTTAATATATATATATATATAATTCTTCTTTTGAACTCAAATATATTTTTTTTCTTCATTCGTCTAACTTTAACATGTTTTTAAAATGTCTAAAGGCCATGCTATTAGAAATCATGTTATTAGAAAATTTACTCTAGAGGTGGATTTTGTTTTAACTTATGAATATTCAATTATGTTTTAATTTTTTTATGTTTAGAATCAATATACTTTGTGCTTTTTTATAATTTTTATTGATGTTTTATGATTTTTTTAATATTTCTAATCATTTGTAGGAGAAGCACTAACTTACATATTTTGTTTACTTTGTTTTATAAATGATATGTATTTATATGTTTACTTTAGTTATCAATCTTCTTTATATTTTTTATAAATTTTTGTTTTGCTGATTTTTTAATCATCATTCTAATTTTGCATAGGTTATTTTACAAATATTTATTTACTATTTTGTTTTATTTATCCAAATTTCAGTATTACAATGATTTTTAACCTTATTAATACACTATTTTGAGTTTTATTAACTTTCAACATATAATTTAGAATTCTATTTACTTTTAATATTTCGAAATTTTGTATATAATTTTTTATTCTTTTTAGTTTTAATTATTTTAATTATATTTTTGTATTTTTTTCTTTGATATTATATGTTTGTGATGCTTTTGAAATAAATTTTGATTTTGATTTTATTTTATATGATTTTAAATAGTTAAATTAAATCAAATTTTTTTAAATTAAATAGTTAATTATTGGCATATGTTAAATTTATATTAATTCAATAATGATAAGGTGAAAAAAGGAAGAAATTATCGACCAATAAAAAAAGGCTGATGTGTTGACGTAGAAAAAATCCCCTGTCAACCTTTATAGTATAGATGCCTAACTACAAGTTTAAGTTTTATAAAATTAGAAAAATGTATATTTGGAAAAGCATGAATGATAAAAGTCTACAGTATTATTGACAGGGATCCTAGAAAAATATTTTTAGCTGATACCGAATCATACTATGGGGAAAAGCACAAGTAGTGGACAACACCACCCATTTCATGAAAAAAATAGAAATGAAAATGCATATGGTTATAAATTTGACCCAAAACGGTATAATGCTATATTAATGGCTCTTGGAAATAATTTTATGATGGATAAAAAATCAGGATGGAAAAGATCTTTGAAAGGGAGCTAGGAATATACGTGGTAACATCTCACCCTTGCATGTAGAGTTAGAAATTTTGATTTGGACAATAGTATGATCATGTTCCAACATACTAAAGTAGTGTTTGCAACAAATTGTTCATAATTGGTGAAGATGATGTCTAGACCACTGGATTGGTCTGCATTTGCAACACACTTTGAGGAGTTCTAACAGTGCAAGGAGCTTTTTCCACAAAAATTGGGAAATTTTATGTGCAGTTTAGGCCAAATATGAAACATTAAATTGAAAAATAGATTTTAACAGAAGATTTTGAGAATAAGAAGATTTAAAATGAAGTCACCTATTTAATTTTTTTTTTCTGATGGTGAAACAAAAAACTAACCTAACATGAAGTCTTACAATTTAGTTTAAGCTATCGAGTGTAATCCGACCTATCAGATTATTATATAAGAGTTAAAATAAAATAGTTCATCTAATTAACCTGTTTTACAATAGTTTTATTTTTTTGATGTTTTTGATTAATAGTTATGTGATATAAGTTTAATTTATTGCATTAGTTTAATATATCTAATATATTTTTTATGAAACAACATATTTTCATATCAAAAAGTATATTGTGTTTTTACTTTTCTTTAATTTAAGTTTAAATTTTACATTAAATATAATTATATGAGAATTAAAATATAATAATCAGTTTAGTTAACCCATTTTCCATTGACTTTATTTTTATAATGTTTTCTAATTGAGATGGGTTGATCTATGGTTTTAACCCGTTTTACATTGATAAAAGTTTATTTTTCTTTTTTTTATAGTTGAAACGAGTTTATATTTTATTTTTACTAATTTACAAACGTAAAAACATCAAATATAACCTGACTTATCAAATAAAAAGTAATATAATTTTTTAAATTTTAATAATTTTTACAAGTTATAATATATTGATATAATTTTTGATATTTATCTTTATAAAATTTTATTTTATCAATTGAATAATATTCACTTTTAAAATTATGTTAAAAATACATGGATTTTTTTGTTTAAATAATGATTAAATTTTATTTATCAATTTAAAAATATCCAAAAGTGAACATAAAGGTCATTTAAAAAAATTGTAATGATGTGAATATCATAATATGAGAGTCAAAGTAGAATCATTTGTCTATTTAATCCATCTTGCATTGATTTTAATTTTTTTAATTGAAAATAATTTGATGTAAGTTAATCTATATTGTGTAGATTATAATATTTTATACCTATTTTGAAACAACATATGCTTTTATCATAAATTTATTTGAGTTTTTAATATTTTATATCTAAAATTTAAAATTTTAGTTAAATATAATTATATGAAAGTCAAAATAGACTAATTCATCTATTTAACTTATTTCGGATTGCATTTTTATGCTTTTTAATTGAAATGTGTTAATCAATATTTTTAACATGTTTTGCATTGATCAATCCATTTTTTTACTAATTTGCAAACGTAAAAATTTCAACCATAACCCGATCCAGCATATAGTTATATGAGAGTCAAAATAGAATAATCTGTCTATTGATCTAGTCTTGCAATAATTTTAATTCTTTTTTGGTATTTTCTAATTAAAAATATGTGATTTAAGTTTAATCTCTGTTGTATTGATTTAAAATATTTTATTTTTATGAAATAATCGTATTGATTTTAATTTTTATGATATTTTTTTTATTAAAATGATTTAATCTATATTTTTCACCCATTTCATATTGGTCAAATTTTGTGTTTATGTTTTATAACTGAAATAGGTAAATATGTTATTTTTTAATTTGCAAAAGTAAAAACATCAACCATAACATGATTCACATAATTAAATAATATAATTTTTAATATTTTAATATTTTATTTTTATGTCAAGTTAAATATATATATTTATCTATATTTGATAGTTCATCTTTAATAATATTTATTTTATTAATTAAAAATCAATTTTTATAAATTAAATTATTTTATTTTATAAAATTTAATTTTAAAAGTATGTTAAAATATATGGATTGATATTTTTGGGTATATAATAATAAAATTTAATTTTATCAATTTAAAATATCCAAAAGTAAAATTTATAAACTTTTAATATTAATTACGAATCTGATTAAGTATTTTAAAAGTAAAGATTGAAAATATTTTTTATAAGATTTTGTTATAACGAAAAAGAATATCCAAAATTGAATAAAAACATTTAAATGGTAATATAATCTCATGTGTCATGGTGCATTTTATTACAATGTTTTAAATCATTTCTAATGTATTAATAATGACTAAATATCTTGTAGAATTCATGTGGCACAATGGTGAGTATTCCTCAAAATTCATCACACATGTTTATTATTCAATCCAAAATCTCACAATGTTAATAATGATATTAAAGTCAATAGGATAAAGTTGGCAATAAAAAGACTACATCTCTTTAATAAGAATTAAATTTTTTTAGTGGCATAAATCATAAATAACACATACAAACAAGTTTAGTTCCTATGGTTCTAAATTAATAAAATAGAATTTTACGTCAATATTTAGTTTTTTAATTGAAGACAACGGACTCAGATGATGGGTCCAATATACCTCAAAATTCGATTAGGCAAAAATAGGATATTACTAGGCATTGTGTCATTCAAAATGAAGATGACAGAAGAAGATTGGTTCTTGCTTGTGGGTTCTGCAAAAAACACAAATAGGTTATTTGTACTGAGTACAAACTATGATTGATGTCCAGGTTATTTGCTCCATCTCTTTACAGATTGCAATACACTTCCCAAGAAACTAACATTTAGTTATGATGTTAACGAATGAAGATCAGATGATAATCAGGGAACTGGAGAAAACTCAAGATAAAATTAAGGTCAAGAAATATTCATTCCACCTTTCTATGTTTCCAGTATCTTTCTTAAACTGAAGAGATGTTTGAATAATCTTCAACAGGGAGAAAATTTGAACCTTTTTTGCATTTGATTTTTGCTGTGTCTGAACTTCCACCAGGTTTCTGTGGTGAGTTGCGACGGCAGAGAAAAGCTTTACATTTTGTTTGCAGTTGAGAGACCCGATCATGTAACTCAATCTGCCTCTTGCTACAATCGCCTTCATCATTGAGCTGCCGCCGTATGTCTTCTTCCTTGTTACAGTTAGGTTTGGTTATAATTACAAGAGAATGTTTTGTTTCAAAATTTTCTATTCATTACGACTTATATATGTCCATCTTCTTTTCTTCTTGGACATGATCTGCAAAGAGAAGAATAGAAGATTTAAAAGCAAACCATTCATAATAGGATCAGTTTAAGAATATATGTAAAGTCTGAGTAGTTCGATGCAATTTGACCAATTTTCTCTGCTTCAAAATTTCACAGGTTAAAAATGGCAGTTGCAAATTATTATTTTTGGCGTTTCACAGGTATTGAAACTTAATTATCATAATAATATAATCTAATTAGTTTGTGAAGAATTATCATGTCTTATTTTGAACTAATATTTGATTTTTTGAGCTGGAATTTCGTTTCAAATTGCTACCTAACAGATATTTTATAATTTAACAAATACTAATTGAATAATATATTTTTACATGACATTTCGATAATAAGTACAAAAGTGGAATTAAAATTGTTTTGTCTACATAATTTATAACTATCATATAATTTAGAAAGTACTTATAAATATGATAGAAATGTTTTTTTTTCAACATATTCTAGTAATTTTAATATCTCTTTTAATATTGCTGGGTGATAAGTTCTAACTCAGACACGTATGATGAATTTCGGAGGTGACCACCATTGTACTACATGATTCCCACAAATATAATAGAAATGTTTATAAACATTAAATAAATGTTTTGAGATGTAAGAAGACGTTTCTCAAAATTTAAGAATGATTAAGAGTAGAGTAAACTTTTAAAAGTAGTCTTGACTTACATATAAATGCGTAAGAGACGATTGTAAATATGTTGTAATAGTTTCTTAGAAATTTAATTCATACTTTCATACAAAAGTTTATAAAATTTAATAGGAGTTTAGTAAACATTTAAAAGTAGTTTTGACTTACGTATAAATGCTTAAGAGATGAATGTAAATATGTTGTAATAGTTTCTAAGAAATTTAATTCATATTTCTAAATGTAAGAATATGTTTCTAAATATTTAGGTAAAGATTTTATTAATTTTTAGGAATACTTTGCAAAATTTCTAAAATTTTATAAAAGTTTATGAAACATTTAGAATTGGTTTCAGCATAATTGGTTTAAAGACTTAAAATGACTGTAGATATGTTGGAAAGATTTACTAAATTTTAAATGTATGTTTTGAAATGATTTTTTTTTTAAAAAAAAAAACCTAAAAAAGGTTTGCTTCTTCTTAGAAACAATTAACAAACTTTCATAAAGGATTTTAAGATTTTTGTAAACATTTAAAAATGATTTCAGCATACATGATATGGTCTTAAATAATTAGAAAGATGATTTTAAAAATATTAGAATAATTACATAAAGAAAATGATGAGGTCATCTAACCAAGCTAAAACCAGCACCTTGTACCCGAGTTAAGGTAGCTCCAATGACACGATCTTAAGCTTGAAGATTAAGAGAAGGGTTTTCTATAGCCGTACAAGCCATTATGAACACATTGGGGCCCAAAAAGTGAATTCAAACCATGAGAGACACAATCATACTCCAAACTATCTCTACTCGATAATCGAAGAATTTCACTTGTTTACTCTTTTAAGCCTCTAAAAAGCTTTCTCTTATAATAAAAATTAAGGTATGATTGTTTACTTGATAGGAAAAAGATCTCTAGACACCAATAATACCTCATAAACATCAATGGAATCTTAAGATACTGCTTTAATTAGACCATTAACATTAACATCGTTAAGATGCTCAAAGTCTTTATCTCATATAAAGAAAATTAAAAAAAATTAAAAAAATTTGAAAAGTAACTGAATTCATCATGAATCGTTTCAGTACCCCACTATTTCTGAGATGTCTCTGTTTTTTTTCTTATATTCTTCTTTTATCTCTTTTCTCTCTTCACTTATATAATATTATAATAATAAAATAAATTATAAAATATTAATGATGAAACTCTAACTGATTCAGCAATAATGATGCTTAGCCAGTAGAGACTAGATGGAGCAAAAAGACGTTTTGGGAGCTAAGGGTGTGGAAGAACTTCAAGACATCACAAACAACAGCTTAGAGGGACTTGAAGACAAAGACTACAATGAAGACTCGAGGATCACTCAAGACATGGATTAAAGCAAACTCATTTCTGACCTATGTCACGCGAAAATATAGTAATTTCAATTTTCATATTCTTACAGGTGAAATGGACCAGCCCATTGGTTATTCGAGACTCAAGATACCAAATATCGAGCTTCATCAAAATCTATAAATATTTGAAGTAATTTTCGTCTTTGTTTTATTTGTTTTTCCTTTTGATTTGAACGATTTTATGTGTTTTTGCATTTTGCTTTGTATTATGTTTTGTATTTTTCTTTTGTGTTTGAGCAGACCTGTCTAGACCTAGCTGACAAACCTACTAATACGGTTCCATTGCAGCCGTTGTAAACCAACTTTTTTGTTAGTATCAATAAAATAACACAGTTCTTTCTCAAGTTTTTGTTTTGTTAAGATTATCTTTGCTTTTGTTTTAAGTGAATTCACTTAAAAACCAGAGCAAGCCCTTGCAACATTAGAGATCCTCTCATCATATATTTGCTGTCCTTGATCCATCAGCTTTACCATCTCTAGATCCAACAAGAGAGAACGTTAAAGTCAGCTTATTTGATCCCATATGTCCCATAAGTCTTATTCGTTTAAGCCTTGTGTCCATCATTCAACCTTCCACTGAACACACAAGAAAAAGTGTGAAGGCCAAGTTGTTGCTCCCATTCCCCATGCATACAAGTCTCACCCCAAGTCGTATATCATTTATAATTATAACACATAGGGATAGTAAAAAACTTTTACTCTTTTATTAGAAATCACTTGAACAATTTTACAAGACCTTATTTAATCATATTTATCTGATATCGCAAATGTCATTTTTCACTGACAAATCTCTAAAGCTACCTAAAATTTACCGTATAACAACATTTGCGTTTCTCTCTTTGTTCACTTACCAAAAACCTTATATTATTCTCTTTTAGTTTTTTTTTTGTGATACTTAATTACAATGCTTGAACGGCTAACCCTAATCTTTGATCAAACCCTCAAATGTAAACTCGGATATCTTACTTGCATATCACGCTTAATCTCTGTACATCACTTGATCAACTCCACTTTACTTCATTCCTTCACGTTGATGTATCCACATATATATATATTTTTCCATGTTTCACACATAGACAAATATGTATAACACAGTTATATAGTTGGCGAAACCCTAAAATTTTGAGCTTACAAAATGAACCACGAAATTGATTTTGTATAAAGATTATACTTAATGTAGACTAAATAATTTAGTTTCACACTTTCACTTCCACTTAATGAACTGAATTTAGAATAACCTCTCTTCGTATATACGCATGTAATGCTTTGTCGGGTTCTAATACCTGAGTAATGGTCTGCCGTCGAAAAGATCTGATAAATGATTTTGAGATTGGGCTTCCGAAAATGCTATTATACGGGTCCAACCGCAAGGGTTAACCGTGTACTAATCTTCTCCGAGATGCTGAGAATTTTGTAGAATTCCAAAATGGCGGCTTTGTTAGCTAACAACTACTACATATATTTTTTTTTGTTATTTTTTAGAGTAATTTTAGTTTATACCAACGATTTTGAAATTAATTAAATGATAAGAAGAGTGGGGAAATTGTAATTGTTAATAAGATAATTTGCACAATTACAAATTATCATAGTAATAAACAGAAATAACACGAGATAAACATATCATATATATATATAGATACCATTGGTTACGTATTACTGCACTTTATCTAAATAACATATCGAAAAACATGTTTTGATATAAATAAATAGATCATAAAATGTGTAGATAATGTAAAGTATATTATTTTATTGTGTAGAATGGTTATACATAGTAATAAGCAAAATTAACAATAGATTTAAACATAAAATGTATATATACAAATATTTGTCATTGTTACGTAATATTACAATTTGTCTAAATAACATATTGAAGAAAAACATGCTTCAATATCAACAAAGAAACATGCTTATTATAAGATATATAAAAAATGTGTAAAATGTTATTTATCATAATAACTAATAATGGTTTATAAAATAAATATTTTGTTTGTAACATGTAATAATTATAATCGACCAATAATTATCAGTGTTTGTCTTATATATTAAAAAATCCAAAAGCATTTGCGTCCAAATATTTTTTTTTATATCTTTTTCTTATTCTGCAAAATTACAAAAATCTAACCATTTTCTTAACTACTTTCATAGTTTTTGTTATATAGTAACCCTACTTTATAATTAATTCTTTCTCTATGTTATTATTTTTTTTAATTTAATCTAATAATTTTAATACAAAAAAACTAATAATTTTAATATTGATGTTAAATTAGAATGAATTTTAGAAATAACCACAAATGATTCATACTAAATTTTATTTAAATAATGATTGATAGTCACGACAAACAAAAATGAAAAGTGGCATGTAGAAAGCCTTCAAGTCTTATAATATATACATGTAAGTGGCATCAAGAATCTGTAATCAGTATCTGTTCTCCGCTGCGACCTTTCTTCTTCCGGTCAATAAAAACCCTTTCACTCTCACCAAGAGCCACCACCACAACAATGTCTATCCTTCTACCTACCAATTTACAACAATGCCCTTCTCCTTCCCTCTCGCCTTCAACCCCACTCCTCTCCCCGACTCCTTCCACCACCTTTTCCTTCCTCGGAACTCGCCGGAGATGCCTCAGATTGGTCACTTCTTGTGTCGCCTCCGTTCAAAGCTCCGTCGCGAACGGTTCCGCTCCCGCCGCCGTTGTCGTCGAGCGAGACCAGATTCGTCTTGGTCTTCCTAGTAAAGGACGCATGGCCGCCGACTCGATCGATCTTCTTAAGGTGAGAACTTAATTGAAATGAAAGGTTGCATTTTGATTATTATCCTGTCAATGTGATAACGTTGAAAATGAAATTACTTTGATAGATTAAGTATTTAGCTTCATACTTCAGATCATTTATCTTCAAATCCTCCTTTGATTAGAGATTCATTATAGTTTCTTTATTGATTCCGACAGACTTTTTTTTTATATGTAGCTTTCTGTTTCTGTGTTCGTCATGTGTTTTGTATAATCTCTTATGTTTCTTGTGCTATCGAAAGTTCTATGGTATCTTTAAAAGATCGAATCTTGGCTATTTCGTTTATTGAAGCTAAACATTGTTAATCGTTTGCTTTTGTAAATTGCAATATTCCTAGGTGATTTGGTGAGGTATTGTGTGCGTTTCATCATCTCTTTCTATACACGAAAAGTTTCCTCTTTTTTTTTTTCTCTTTCAACTGTTATTTTTCCTCTCACTTTGAGTGAAGTAGACATTTGTAATCTCGTAGCTCGTTCTGACTCTTCGTATTTCTTCTGTGAAGGACTGTCAACTATTTGTCAAACAAGTCAATCCTAGGCAATACGTTGCACAAATTCCCCAGGTATGCATTCGAACGGAACTCAAAACGAAAGTGAGTTTTTCTGCTTTTTGTGTATGGTGGCTTATATTTTAGTAATATTTTCATGTCCTCCAGTTACCGAACACTGAAGTCTGGTTTCAACGGCCAAAAGACATTGTCAGGAAGTTACTCTCAGGAGATCTGGATCTAGGTATCGTTGGTCTTGACACACTTAGTGAATATGGTCAGGTAAGTGACGACCATAATAGTTTTCTCTTGGAGAGCTTTGATATCATGTTCAGAGTGTTTGATGTTTATTCTCTTATTCGATTCTTTTGACATTGGTAAGCCACATTCTTGAGTTAGACTACAGGTTTTACAATATAGAGTTTTTCGTGTGATTCTCTGACTATGGAAGGCCTCGTTTGCATCATAATATAGATGTTTGAATTTTCATTTTAGGGAAATGAAGATCTTATCATTGTCCATGAAGCTCTCAACTTTGGAGACTGCCATTTGTCGATTGCGGTATGCTCTAATCTATTGTGTTTGGGGTCATGTATCATTACCGCAAATGGTTATCTTATTGCGTCTCAAATGATCTCAGATACCCAACTATGGTATTTTTGAGAACATAAATTCTCTGAAGGAGCTAGCACAAATGCCACAGTGGAGTGAAGAGAGACCATTACGCGTTGCTACTGGCTTCACTTATGTATGATGAGTTACAGATTCTCCTTTTGGTGCGCCGTTGTCATTAAATTCCTCTCAGGATGTATTTTGCTTCAGTATAATATATGGGAGTGATTCAACTGGTTTTTGTAGCTCGGCCCCAAATTTATGGAAGAAAACGGTATAAAGCATGTGACGTTTTCAACTGCAGACGGAGCCCTGGAGGCAGCTCCGGCGGTGAGATTACACTATTTTACATGTAACCCATAGTCTTTCTTCGACACTAGGCTAATAACGATTCTTCCATAGGGATAGAAAAGACGTCAACCTTTCAATGAAAATATAGTCTGCTCATTCACGATTACATCTTGTGTAGTAAAGTGTTAGATCAATTTACATGGTTCCTATCTGTATAATTTGTTGTTTGTTTAGAGGTTATTACTCTAGTCTGAACTTAGGATTGCCTATAGTGGAAAGAGTTTTCTGGATTTGGCTGTATTGTTTGTCAAACAAAACTCTTTACCCCAAAATTAGTGAATTGACATTTGGTATTTAGTTTCTCGTATCTTTTTTCTGAAAAAAAGAAGTGGTAAGCCAATGTGCTTTTCTGGAGGATAATCTCGTTAGCATGTAATGTACTGATTTCATATCTTACTGTTAGGCTGTGACGTGAAAGTTTTTTTTTAGCCGTGCAAGCAGCCTGAGACAAAGGATTCTTATGTGCAGTATTTATTGACACATATTTTCATGTTAAATAGATGGGGATAGCTGATGCCATTTTGGACCTTGTGAGTAGTGGGACAACACTCAAAGAGAACAACTTGAAGGAGATTGAAGGAGGGGTTGTGCTGGAAAGCCAGGTGATGTGAAGTTGTTAAGAGTCTGCATAGAATCTTCTGGTGACCATTAATACTGAACATTTCTTTTAACTTTCAGGCGGCACTAGTGGCAAGCAGAAGAGCTTTGACCGAGAGAAAAGGAGCGTTAAACACAGTACACGAGATTCTCGAGAGATTGGAGGCCCATTTGAAGGCGGACGGCCAATTCACTGTCTGCACTTCTTGTGATGATGTTTAGTTATTCATGCTTTCACTTTCTTTTCTCTAATGTTTTCATTTCAGGTTGTTGCAAACATGAGAGGAAATAGTGCTCAAGAAGTGGCTGAGAGTGTGTTAAGCCAACCATCATTGTCAGGATTGCAGGTAATGTTTCATAACGGTCGGAGTTCTTAAGCCTTAGCTTTTTAGTTCTCGCTGATTGTTTATGGATTGTCTTATTGATGAGCAGGGACCAACTATAAGCCCAGTTTACTGTACACAAGATGGAAAAGTATCGATTGACTACTATGCCATCGTGATTTGTGTACCGAAGAAGGCCCTATACGAGTCTGTGAAGCAACTAAGAGCGGTTAGTAATCCCTGCAGTTTCTTGCTTACTATCTCACTTTCAGCCCGACCTTTAATTGTTTGACGTGCTTGTTGATTCTCTTTCCATTTTTGCACTGAATACATTCCAAATGATCTGCGTTTATGGTTCCCTCTCTTGGTTCTTTAATCACGTTGACCAATGTTATTGCAGGTCGGAGGCAGTGGGGTGTTAGTTTCACCTCTTACCTACATTTTTGATGAGGATACTCCAAGATGGGGCCAGCTCTTGAGAAACCTCAGGCTTTAAATGATTTGGTAAAGAAGGATGCATACGATGAACAAGATTTGAGAAGACCCTTTGGTGTATGTCTCTGGGTTGGTACCTTTGTGTCAACTTTGTAGTTCTGTCTCTTTTTTTTTATGTTTTTTTTCCGTATTGATGTTGTAATTTCTACCTCGCTGTTCTGTGTGGATTCTACATATTTTTGTTAAATCTGTTGGAACAATAATAAGAGGATAAAAGATGCTGTTTATTTTAAGCCGTTTTGCGTCATCTTTGCATCAAGGAAGACATTTATGAAGAGTTGATCACTCGCCTTGTCACTTGAGGTGTTTTAGTTCCAGAAACAGGTTCCTTCTGTTCACACAGACACGATGTAAGAACTTATCAGTCTCTAGAAAGGTACGCGAAGCTGTTCTATTTCAGACTGACTTCATAATTTTAAAAGTTTCGTTTCTCTGCAACGTAGGTAATCTGGGATCGTAGTTCTTTGATGACCTGGTTCTCTGTCTACACTATTTACTTTTCTCTAATCGGTAATGTCATTAATTACAACTATATTCTTATAATCTCTTATTTGATTATGATTGAGAGGTAATATTAGTTAAAGGATGAAAGAGGGAACACACGTTGCTGCTTTGCATACAAAATCCAAACAAAGAATCAAAGAGACAAACAAATAAAGAACACACACACATACACAGATATCACAGATACTGATATGCATACATACATATATACACCTGTAGTGTACATGATTTTTTCTGGATTCTGGCTGTTTTCGCTAAAAGCGCAGAGTGGAAGAGGTGGTGTAAAGAGGTCCAGATATTTCAGTTGAAGACTCTTTCTTCTTGAAGAAGAAGAAATCACCCAAAAGAGGAACTATAGGTTTCTTCTTCTTCTTCGTAGTCTTCGCAAAGTACCCATTTCTGTCTTCTTTGTTACTGTCAAGTATCTGAGCCAATGAAGGATACTCCTTTGCCATCTTCCTCATAAGCTCTTTCCTCCTCTCTTCCTCTCCATTTTCTTTTTCTTTTGTTTCCTTGAAGCTCAGCGATTTGGCCATTGCTGCTGCGCTCTTCCCTGCAGCATCAGCCTCGGCTTTAGCCATCTTTGACATGTTCTTATGTAGCTCTGCGTTCAAAGTAGCCAAAGCCACCTCCGTCTCAGACTCTCTCTCCTTCAACATCCTCACCTCTGTCTTTGTTTCCGTTATCTCGGCTTCTAGCTTCTTCAAAACATCCATGAACTCTTCTTTTGGACGTTGAGGAGAAGAAGGCACCGAGGCACGTTGCTTCCATGGCGAAGATGGCAAAGAAGCGGTGTGGCTGATTCTAGGACTAGCAGCAATAGGACTTACGGATTTATGGTTTACGGTGTGTGTTTGTCCCGGTAGCATAATCCGTTGGCCAAATATGGCAACGGCTTCCTTTACCGAGCTAAAAGGACGAGAAGTGTCGACATGATGTTGCTCGACATGATTAGTTTCTTCCATCTCTTCCATTTCCATGGAGGAACAATAGATAGAGCAGAAGCTATTGTATTGGAAATGTTGGTTTGTTGGTGGAATCAGTTTGGTTTCTTTGCTTTTACAGCAATTTATGGGGAGAGGTTTGATAACCGTTGTGTAAAGGTGAAGAAAAGACCATACTAAGTCCCTTGGAAAGTTGACTTGCCAACTACTTCTTGTATTTACTTAAATCTAGTCTTGTCCAAATGTCTTTACGATGTGAGTATTAGTCTACTAGCATGACCAATTATCATTTTAAACCTGAAGTGTCAATATTGTGAATGAAGACGGAGACATATATTGATAACCACTGATTTAAAGGATTTGACAAACTATCTGAATCCGAAGATTTAAACCAAATCCGAACTGAAAAAATAGTACCAAAACAAATCCAAAATTGACAAAATACCCGAACATATCCTAAACTTTTATAATCAAAGAATCAAATCCGAGCCAACCCTGAACCGAGAACCGAATAAGTATCCAAAATATTTGAACTACAATTATATTTCCAAATATAATAATTATATTTAGATTTATAATAAGTTAATTACTTAGTTTATTTTTTAGTTAGAAAATTAATTTAATTAGTTTAATTAATGTAGATTTTTAATGTTAAATATTAGTTTACTTTTGATTACTTAGTTAGATGTTAGATTAGTTTAATTAGTTAATCAGTTTAATTATATATTACCATACATTAATTAGTTTAATTTTGTAAAACAAAATGACATATATTGTAATTAATAAAAATTTAAAAACTTCTCATATATTGTAGTTATATTTTTTAAATATTAAATCTTAAATATTATATAATTCTGAAACCAACTCTAGATATATTTTATAGGGATTATAATGCGTTTCAACGTACTTCCAGAGATTGTTCTAACCGCTCGAACCGTATGGCTCAGTCTGACATCCCTTTTGGGGATGTGACGTAACCACCGTCTTCTGTTCATACTCAGCTCCAAGGGTTATGACCGATGACTTCGTTTTCCAGCCTTGACGACAGCAATTGCAAGTACTCGATCCAACTTTTCTACCAAGAGCGACATGGTAAGTGTTATTTTGAATTTTATTACAGTTATTAGATGTATAATTTTGTAGTAATAACTTTGCAATCTACGATTTTTTTCTTTTCAAAGTTTCAGTTTCCTCACAATAAAATTTCAAAAGCTATCAACGTAATGTTTAATTTGTTGGTAGTACGTTCTTTTCCAACATTTTCAACGATGTTGGAAGAGGAAAAAAACATTTTGGTTTTGGCAATTCCCAGTTAGTTTATTCAAATTAATTTAATTTTCAAAACTTAAAAATGAAAGCTTATTCATAGTATTTCGTTTTTTACATCAAGAGTTTACTTGGGATCCGACCATCACACTTCTTGTGTGAAATGCCTTCTACGCTGAAGATGCTAAAATGTACTCCAAGAAGATAGGTGAATGGAATGATAAATTGAAGAAGGATAAAGTGCCAAACGAGATGATCGGAAAGGACATCTTATGGCGCCAACTCAGTGAATTGGATGTCGCCACCAGCTCAGGCGATATCAACTATCAACTCAAGTAACCGCAGGAGTGACCGTAAGGGAAAAGGACATGCAATACATAATCTCGGAGCAACGAGCAAGGCTTCCCGGACATTGCAACTTGTTAGTGTTTATGTAATTAAAAGTTTTTTCAATAATTATTTTACTAACTTTATAATTGTTTGTTTTTTTATTAATAGCTTCAGTTGGACGGGGAACCTCCTTCATTGTTTCGGTCCCTCGTATATGTTCACACCAATAGGTACAGTGGCCTAATTTATGATCCGATTACTCGAGATATTTCTGAGACTATTATGATACACATGGTGTTAGAATGAAGAAGAATGATGAAGACAAAGAAAAGAAATAAAGAAAGTGTGCCTTAGACTCTAAGTAGGCGCCATATGTCCAAAGGGAGTGACTTAGGCTTGTTTGTGATTAATGATATGTTATTTTTGTAGCCAAACATGTATTAGACTATCTTAGTATTCAAACAAGCCTAGACTAGTTTATTATAAATAGTTATCTCTCTCTTCATTTGTAAGCAATAAATTCATTTTTCTAAAATCTTAATAATAACCATTCTCACTTTTCTCTCTAATCTCTCTCTCTGTCAATCTACAAATCTCTAAATCTCATAATCTTATAATCTTTCATGGTATCAGAGTCAGGTTTCATCAATTTGGGATAACAATTCTGCAAAATCTCTTCTCTTTTCTCACTAACTATGTTGATTTGATTAAACACATTCTTAGGGAGGACAAGCTTCCTAGTTTAGAGGATGTATGTGCTAAGATTCAGAAGGAGTAATGATCTCTCCAGCTGTTTGAAAACAAGGAAGAACCAGTGGTTGCCCACAAGAGCTTCTTCAAGGTGCCAGCTGAATCTAAGAAGAAGAGAACCATATGTGATCACTGTAAAAAAGAACCGATCACACCAAGAAGGAGTGCTGGGTGCTTCATCCTGAGTTGAAGCCAAGCTGGTTCATTGATAGGTCCAAAGATTCATCAACAAGCGGCCCTAGCTCCTCCAACCTGGTACACACAACCGCATCTACTTTGGCCAACAATCCGGTCCATGCCTCTTCATCTGAGTTTGTAAAGAAATCAGACTTGGAAGCTCTCTTCAAAGCCTTTAGGTCTGGTAATGTGTTGGGTAAATCACTTCATGCTTCTTTTCAAACATCTATAGCTTCTAAACCTTTGATTGTTGATTCTGGAGTTTCTCATGACATGATAAGTGATCTAGGTTTGCTAGAAAACTTAGAACCTGCCTTATGTAGTGTGGTAATAGCTAATGGAATCAATGTGCCAATTAAAAGAATTGTGAAACTTAAATTGTTTGGTAAAGAATCTAAATCCTTTTATTTGCCATCTTTCACATCTAACTTGTTGTCTATTAAGAGAGCTACTACAGATCTTAATTGTCAAGCTATATTTGGTCCTAATGATTTATACTTTCAGGATATTGAAATAAGTAGGAAATTTGGACAAGGAACAACAAATAATGACTTGTATATGCTTGAAGATTTGTCCATGCATCCCTTACAAAAATCGTGTGCTAATAGTGTAAATGTTAATGTTACAACTGAGCTTTGACATGCTAGATTATGCCATCCTCATCCTAGAGCTTTAGAATTGATAATCCCTGAAACTAAATTACAAAATGACTTGTGTGAATCATGCATTCTTGGGAAACATTGTAAGTGAGAAATCAATTCATTCATATAATAATTGTTTTGATTTAGTGCATTCTGATGTTTGGACATCTTCCTTTTCTTCTAGAGAAAACCAAAAATATTTTGTGACCTTTATTGATAAAAAATCTAAATATACTTGGGCTACATTGCTTAGTTCTAAGGATAGGGTGTTTGATGCATTTCTTAATTTTCAGACATTTTTTACTAACCAATACAATGCCAAGATTAAATGTTTTAGAACAGATAATGAAGGGGAATATACTAGCACCAAGTTTCAGCAACACTTGTCCAAGCATGACATTGAACATCGAACAAGCTGTCCCTACACTCCATAACAAAATGGAGTAGCTGAGAGGAAAAACAGACATTTGATGGAAGTTGTGAGAACAATGATGTTCCACAAGAAGGTCCCCAAACGGTTTTTGGGAGATGCTCTAGTAGCAGCTACTTAATCAATAGAACTCCAACAAAAGTTCTAGATGATTTGTCTCCCTTTGAGGTATTAAACAAAACTATGCCTAATATTGAACACTTAAGAGTATTTGAGTGTGTTTGTTTTGTTTTAGTACCTAGAGAACTTAGGAACAAGCTCGAACCAAAGAGCACCAAAGCCATATTCATTTGGATATTCTCTTACATAAAAGGGATACAAATGCTACAATCCAGAGACTAGAAGAGTCATAGTATCCAGAGATGTTAAATTCCAAGAATCCAAGGGATTCTATGAAGAAGGAACTTGGGAGGAATTCAAAGACATCTCAACAACAAGACATGAACAAGCTGAGAATCTAAGAAGGATATTGGAAAGTATTGGTATAGTCCCTCCTAAGGCACCAGCACCTGGCCCAGGACCAGCTCACCAATCGCCAGGACCAGCTCCAGAACAATCAGATTCTGTATTGGCACAGCCCAAACCAAGACCAGCCCGGCCCGAGCCATGTTCACCCAGGCACAACCCATGTCCAATCCAGGTGCGACCCAGGCATGACCCAGGTCCAACCCAGGCGCGACCCAGGCACGTCCCAGCCTGCTCCAGATCTTGGACCATCTGACCCAGGCACGTCCATGGCCCCATCTGACCCAGGCACGTCCATGACCCAGAAATCATCCTCCCGGCCTCGAACAAGGTGACAGGCGCGACATCAGCCCCGGGACGTGCTGGCATCACCCCAGCGCGACCTTCTTTTTAACCAGGCCAATTACCTCCCCTTGGTCATGAGGGGGCCAGAAACCTAGACATGATCAAGAGGAGGATTCAGAAGGAAATATTTTAGTCTCAGCTTCTAAAAAGCCAAGGGACATTCAACCTAATCTTGTGGATGCTCTAGAAGGAGAAGAAAAAAAGGAACCAGCTGTTGTTCTTGGAAGAATTACAAGGCAGAGATTCCCACCCAATTTTTACAACAACAACAACGCAGTAGTTCATCATGACCAGAGAG
Source organism: Streptanthus diversifolius (assembly GCA_039880935.1). NCBI lineage: Eukaryota > Viridiplantae > Streptophyta > Magnoliopsida > Brassicales > Brassicaceae > Streptanthus > Streptanthus diversifolius. Next base: position 2,769,533 of record JAXGFM010000007.1, read on the forward strand.
TGTGTAATCTAGCTCATATACATGATTTTCATGTTGCATTTACTGTTAACCTTGATAAAGAGCAGATTCCAAAGACCTATGAGGAAGCTATAGAGATAAAGGAGTGGAGAGAAGCAATAAAAGCTGAAAGACAAGCTATGGAGAAAAATCAAACCTATGCGCCAGCCACTTTTCCAAAAGGGAAAAATGTTGTAAGTTCTAAATGGATCTTCACCATTAAATATAAAAACAATGGTGAGATAGATATGTATAAAGTTAGGTTGGTGACTATAAGATTCACACAAACTTATGGTGAAGATTATATGGATACCTTTGCTCCTGTGGCTAAATTACATTCAATTAATGTTTTTTTGTTTCTTGCTGCTAACCTTGATTGGGAGTTATGGCAAATGGATGTTAAGAATGCATTCTTACAAGGTGAGCTAGAAGAGGAAGTGTACATGACACCTCCACCAGGTCTAGAAAATCAAGTAGGTGGCGACAATACACTGAGATTAAGAAAAGCTATCTATGGCTTAAAACAATCTCCAAGAGCTTGGTATCATAAGCTGAATGTGACCTTAAGGGACATAGGCTTCAAAAGGTCAGAAGTTGATGACATAATCATATCAGGGAGTGATAAAATAAGCATTGATTCTACTAAAACTTATTTAAAAAGTGTCTTTGATATTAAGGATCTAGGTGAACTTAAATACTTCTTAGGAATTGAAGTGTGTAGGTTCAAGGAAGGTCTCTTCTTATCTTAGAGAAAATATTTTATGGACTTACTAACCTTTACATGTATGATGGAAGCTAAACCAGCTAAGACACCATTAGAAGAAGGTTACAAGATAGAAACTGAGGGAGAGCTAGGAAATGACGAGTTCCATGATACAAAACTGTATAGAAAAGTGGTTGGTAAGCTCATATACTTAACCATCACTAGACCTGACTTATGTTTTGCTGTGAATCAGGTTTCTCAACATATGCAAGACCAAAGTTAAGGCGTTGGGACATGATCATGCGCATATTGAGATACTTGAAAGGCACTAAAGAACAAAGTATATGAATGTGTTGTAATGGAAACACAGAAGTTGTAGGTTATTGTGATGCAGATTTGGCATGAGACAGAGAAGATAGGAGAAGCACAACCGGATAATGCACATTCATAGGAGGTAATCTTGTGACTTGAAAGACTAAGAAGCAGAAGGTTGTATCTTGCTCTAGTGCAGAAGCTGAATACAAGGCTATGAGGAAGCTTACCACAGAATGCATCTGGCTGAAACAACTTCTCCTTGAAATTCTTGGCGTGAGTTTGAAGTCTCCTATCACTGTCCATTGTGACAATCAAGCAGCCATACATATTGCCTCCAACTCAGTTTTCCATGAAAGAACCAAGCATATTGAGGTGGATTCCCGTAAGGTGAGAGAAGCTATTGGAAATTGAATCATATTACCTTGCTACACAAAGAGTGAGGATCAACTAGCAGATGTGTTCACCAAGGCTACCACACTGAAGACTGGCGGCTCTATCTACCCAAGGATTGGCCTCATGTCCATTCCACAACACTGTTCATGATCATGGAGTGTTATACTCTTTTTCCCTAAGAAAGGTTTTGTCCCAATTGAGTTTTCCTTCTTTAGGTTTTTAATGAGGTAATACTTCATGGTTGCAAGCTTTGCCATTCTTCATGACTTAAGCTTGATGAGGAGTGTTGGAATAAAGAAGAATGATGAAGACAAATAGAAGAAATGAAGAAAGTGTGCCTTAGAATCCAAGTAGGCGCCATGTGTCCAAAGGAAGTGACTTTGGCTTGTTTGTGATTAATGATATGTTATCCTTGTAGCCAAACATGTATTAGGCTATCCTAGTATCCAACAAGCCTAGACTAGTTTAGTATAAATAGTTATCTTTCTCTTCCTTTGTAAGCAATAAATTCATTTTTCTAAAATTTTAATAATAATCATTCTCACTTTTCTCTCTAGTCTCTCTCTCTCTCTCTCAATCTAAAAATCTCTAAATCTCTTAATCTCATAATCTTTCACAAGGAATAGTTTTTCCAATCCCAAAAACAGTTGAGGGACCTATGTGCACTGAAGTTCTGGTGGAGAAGATTAATAAAATCATATATGAGGTTAGTTAAGTTTTCAAATATCTTTAAATATTTACATTTAATATAATTATGTTTGTGAAAATCATGTGGTACAATGGTTGTCACCTTTGAAATTCATCACATCTGTTTAGGATTCAAACCCAGCACCCCGCAATGTTAAAATGGATATTAAAGCCATTAAGCTAGGTTGACAAAAAATATAATTATGTTTTACTCTAACTTGAAGGTAATGCCAAAAGCCAAGGATTGTCTTTACAGTATACCTAAAGACTGTTATACTTCATTGGGTTCATCATCTTCATACTACGGTGATAGTCTGTGATAGCAGCACTAAATGAAAAGGTTGTGATTCTAGAAAAACAGCACGAAGAAGATCAGGAAACTCTTCGTCAAATGAGAGAGATGATGTCAGAGTTTTTCTGTAATTTTCCATTCCCGTTAATTTTTTCTATTTATGTTGAACAGTTTTTAAATTTGAAATTTATATTTATTTTTCTATTTTTAATTTTAATTTGAATTACTTTAAAAAATAAAATAAAATTATTTTTTCGGGCTGTCCTTGGAAAGCCGTCGGTTTCAGCGGCCATCGGTTCGGATGATTGTCGGTTTACTGTTGATTCCCGCGATTGTCGGTTCGCCATGTCATCAGTTCACCATCAGTCCTGGAGGTCGTCGGTTCTAGCATTTGTCGGTTTGCAGTATTATCGGTTCACCGTCTATACGTCTAGTCGTGGATTCACCATCGGTTTTTTTCGATCACCGTGGATTGTCGCAAAACCATCGGAAAATACCGACAATGAACCCGACAGTCGAAGACTTTTCAACACTGTAGAACTGACAGTTGAAAACGTTGGCTTGCCTCTGGAATCGGCTGTTTCCGGCAGCCTACCAATAGTTTCCTGCAGTCGGTACTGGCGTGTTTTTTAGTGAATATATTTTAGCAAAAAATTCTAGAAAATTATGATTAGCGTTTCTGCTGCAAGCGCATAGCTCATAAAACGCTATCTGATCCTTGTACTGGAGTGGCCAGAGTATTGCTCTCTAAAATCCATCACATCACAAAGCGTTATCCTTGGGCATGGAATTGGATTCCGCTGCTTCAGGAGAAAATCCCTAAACGTTTTGCCAGCTGCGAGCATCCTTGATGGCCTTCCACAACGTATCTTCCTCGGAAAAAGATCAATCTTCAAAGAAACCTAGTTGTTCAAAGGTTCCAGAGGATCGATGGGAACATACTACATAGTTGTTGATGCAAGCCTTAAAGGAGGAAGATTTACCATTTTGCAGCTCCTTGCACCGTAGCTGTATGGTAGAGAGTATCTTGTCAATATAAAACGTATAATGTATAGCGAGAGAGAGAGAGAGAAACCTTGTGAACATATTGTTGGAATAAGACCGTTGAAGTAGGTCCTTACGATCGAGTCCTATAGCCGTTATTAGTTGAGTCAATAAAGGCGATCTTTTAGGAACAGATCGAGTTCTTTGAATTTGTCTTTAAAGTTCCGTAATTCTCTCATTTTCAGTTTGTTGTATGGCTATATAAAGCCACTCAGTTTGTCAATTCATGCATTGAAAACGTGTGACTTTACACACATTCTAAGTTTCAATCTATATACTCTGTTTTCCAGTTCTTGCTCTGTTTTTGAGTTCACGTTTGGTATCAGAGCAATTTCAGTGAGTGAAACACGAGTGATCGTGAAACATAAGAGAGTTTCAGTGAGCTAAACACGAGTGATATTGAAACATAAAAGAGTCTCAGAGAGATGGCACTGAATCAAACAATTTCAGTATGCCTTATGTCCCGAAGTTTGATGGAGACTACGATCATTGGAGTCTCCTCATGGAAAACTTATTTGTTTAAAAGAGTATTTGAGCGTGATCAATCCAGGGTATAATGAGCCCGGAGCCGGAGAAGTGTTGTCTGCAGCACAACAAAAGGAGCTAGAAGAAGCAAGACTCAAAGATCTGAAGGCCAAGAACTATCTATTCCAATCAATCGACAAGACTATCCTGAAGAAAATCACTCAAAAGGTTACGGCAAAACAGCTTTGGGAATCAATGCAGATCAAATACCAAGGAAATGGGAGAGTGAAGCGAGCTCAACTGCAGAGGCTGAGGAGAGTATTTGAAACTCTGGAAATGAAAGCTGGAGAAACTGTGACCGATTATTTTGGGAGAGTCATGGCCACAACCAACGACATGCGCAACTGTGGGGAAGAAATGCAGGATGTGAAGATCGTAGAGAAGATTCTCCAGACATTGACGGAAAACTTCAATTACGTGGTATGTTCAATAGAAGAATCCAAAGACATTGATCAAATAACTATTGATGAGCTACACAGCTCACTTCTAGTACATGATCAGAAAATTCGGCGCAAGAAGAGTGAAGAACAAGTTCTAAAAGTGGAATACAAACCTTATTCCAGACGTGGTCGAGGAAGAAGTGGATATGGTCGGTGGCATCTCGGGGGGAAGAGGAGGACAAACATGACTCAATAAAAACAACATTGAGTGCTTTCGATGCCATAAGCTTGGGCATTTTCAGTACGAATGTCCATCTGCAGAGAAGGGAATGAACTATGCAGAACTCAAAGACGAAGAACCACTGCTTCTAATGGCAAAAACAGAGACACACGAAACCAAGAATACAGGATTATGGTTCTTAGATTCCGGGTGCTCGAATCATATGACCGACAACAAGGATTGGTTTCTGAAGTTAGATGAAGACTTCAGGCATGCAGTGAGGCTTGGAAACAGTTCTAAGCTCGAATTAATGGGAAAAGGAGATGTAAACTTCGAGATTCAAGGAGTCAATCAAATCATGAACAATGTTTATTTTGTTCCAGAGTTGACGAACAACCTGTTAAGCATTGGACAGTTGCAAGAGAAAGATGTGGATGTAATCATAAAGAAAGGAGAATGCAAGCTGTTTCATCCACAAAGAGGTCTACTAGTTCGTACCAAGATGACGACAAACTGCATGTTCGTGGTGACAGCAATCATGAAAACGGGTGCAAACAAGTGTTTGAAGGTGGATGAAGAAGAAATGGGGGATGTGTGGCACAAACGCTATGGACATTTGAGCTCAACAACGATACAAACCATGCACGACAAACAAATAGTGAAAGGGTTGTCACCAATAAGGGAGGGTTCCAAAGTATGTGAAGTGTGTAATATTGGGAAACAACACCGTGAAGCTATTCCAAAGAAAAGTCAATGGAGAGCAACAGAGACGTTAAAGTTCATTCATGCTGATAGATGATTTCAGTAGAAAAAGATGGGTATATTTACTAGCTGAGAGAGGAGAGGCATTCAAATTTTTTAAGACATTTAAAAGCCGAGTAGAGAAGGAAACGAACGCAAGTATATGTTGTCTCAAAACTGACCGAGGAGGGGAGTTCACATCAGGCACTTTCAATGGTTTCTGTGAGGAGCATGGGATAAAGAGACAACTTACCGCAGCTTACACTCCACAGCAGAATGGAGTTGCAGAGAGAAGGAACCGGACGATGATGAACATGGTGAGATGCCTACTTGCAGAAAAGAATATGCCAAAGAAGTTCCGGCCTGAAGCAGTGATGTGATCATGGAAAGTACCCAGACATGTGTTCAGTTTTCAAGGTGTATCTTTTCAACCACGATGATTTAATTCATGAAATCACTTGGAGAATGTGCGCAGCTCAATTATCTAACTCCTCAAAGAAGAATCAACTCAAACCAAGTTCGGATGAAGGAGTTATGAATTTTACAAATCCGGTGATTTTCAAATTACGCGATGCTGACATGTACGCATTTAAAGAGGAATTTCGGCCAGATCAGGATGAATGAAGCTATAAACCAAGTTGTTCTATAATTCTGGTCCATGATAGAAGTCTAGAAAAGTGGAACCAAGGCCCAAGCCTGTCTAAGCATGCAGCCTTGTTTCTTCTTAATTAGGCTTTTGCATGCTCTTGCATGTTATTGGAAGTTGTTCCAAGCATGCAAGATTAGTCTCCTTTCACCAATATAAATACTTGGCTAGCTCATTTGTAATCTTCATCGAATTTTTAATGAGAGTTTTTACTTCTAAATTTTCGATCACCTGTTAGTGTGTCATATCTAACAGAAATGCTTGGGTTCTTTAGTGTGTCATATCTAAAGAATCCAGGAGATCCGTCTTGGTGCGTCATATCCAAGGGATCACCCTTTTTGTCGTCTAGGTGTGTCATATCCTAGGACATTGAGGTTGGAATATCAAGGGCCTTCCGCATCCCTTGTGTGACCATTCGATCCATCGCCTTGTTTCTTTTGTTTAACTACTCTTTAGAAGTTAAGGATTATCTCTACCAACTTAGAATGCCGAATCCTTGGGAGGATCACATCAAGCAGTCAATTTGACAAACCATGTCCTGAACAGGAGTCTAACAAGTGCGGTGAAAGACGTTGTACCTGAAGAATGTTGGAGTGGAGTTAAACCAACTGTGAGGTATTTCTGGATCTTTGGCTGTATTGGTTATGTCCATGTTCTTGAGCAGCAGAAAATTAAATTGGATAATCGGAGCCGCAAGTGTGTCTTACTTGGAGTGAGTGAGGAATCAAAAGCTTATAGGCTATATGATCCTCTCTCTAAGAAAGTTGTCATCAGCGGGGATGTGATATTTAAGGAAAATGAGCAGTGGAATTGGAACATGGATTCGGATGATTCTAGTGGTATACTTGATTGGGGAGAACAAGACTCAGAGGAAAGAGAAACTGCAGAGGAAAGTGAAGATGCAAACGAAGAAGAAGATACTGCAGAGGAAGTGAATGAAGAAAGAAATGTAGAAGAAGAACATTCTTCACAAAGCGGTTTGAGACCAAGAAGAGAAAGAAGAGCACCAATATGGATGCAAGATTATGAAAGTGGAGAACAAATTGCAAGACAAGATACTGAAGTGGGATTTGCTCTACTTCTATCATCAGAAGATCCCATACGGTTTGCAGACCCAAATGGGGAAAGAAGATGGATGAATGCAATGAGAAGTGAGATACAATATATTGAAAGGAATAGAACATGGGAACTAGTTAAGTTGGCGAGAAGAAAATTGGAGTCAAATGGGTTTATTAAACCAAACTGAACGAAGAAGGCAATGTCGACAAGTATAAAGCTCGTTTGGTTGTGAAAGGATATTCACAAGAAGAAGGGATAGACTTCACCAAAGTCTTCGCACCGGTTGCTCGATGGGACACCATCAGAATCCTACTTGCGGTTGCAGCACAACGAGGATGGAAGGTACATCAATTAGATGTAAAGAGTGCGTTTCTTTATGGTGAGCTGAAGGAAGAAGTGTATGTAGAACAACCAGAAGGCTTTGTCAAACAAGGTGAAGAAGACAAGGTTTATCGATTAAAAAAGGCTCTCTACGGACTGAAAAAATCTCCCAGAGCTTGGTTTAGTCGAATTGAAAGACACTTCAAGCAAGCAGGCTTCATGAGGAGTTGCTATGATCACACACTCTTCATCAAAAGAGAAGGAGAAAAATGCATCATCGTGAGTATCTATGTCGATGATCTGATTTTTGCAGGAAACGACAAGCAATTGCTCGAGGATTTCAAATTAACAATAAAGCAAGAATTCAAAATGACTGATCTCGGGTTGATGAGATTTTTTTTGGGGGTTGAAGTTCGCCAAAGTGAAGAAGGAATTTATCTCTGTCAAAAGAAGTATGCTCAAGAAGTTTTGGAGAGATTCAAGATGGCAGACTGCAATATGGTTAAAAATCCTATTGTTCCTGGAGCTAAGCTAACTAAATAAGGAGATGGAGAGGAGGTTGATGGAACTCTTTATAAACAGATTGTTGGCTCTCTTATGTATCTCACGGTGACAAGGCCAGATATGATGTACTCGGTATGTCTAATATCGTGGTTTATGGCTAAGCCTAGAGAAGAGCATATGTTAGCCGCGAAAAGAGTGTTGAGATATCTAAAGGGAACCATGTACTTGGCGTGTTCTAGAGAAGAGAAGCTGAGTTGGAGATAACTGCATTCACGGATAGTGATTATGCAGGAGACATCACTGATCGAAAGAGTATCTCAGGGTATGTATTTTGTATTAATGGAACTGCGGTGTGTTGGAGTTCGAAGAAGCAATAAGTAGTAACACTGTCCTCAACTAAGGCAGAAAAAGTTGCTGCAACTTCATGTGCATGCCATTGTGTGTGGATCAAAGGTGTTATGGAGCAAGTGTTTCAGGAGCAAAGCAAATGCATGGAAATTCAGTGTGATAACACGTCATCTATCAAACTTTCAAAAAACCTGATAATGCATAGGAGGACGAAGCATATAGATGTTCGTTATCACTACCTACGTGATCTTTGTAACAAGGAAGCAGTGAAACTGGTGTATTGTGAGACTGGACAACAAGAAGCGGATATAATGACGAAGTCGGTGAAGCTCGAGACATTCATCAAGCTACGAAGCCTACTTGGAGTACGAACGCAAGAAGATAAACTGGACGTGGATGACTGTCCAGTTTAAGGGAGGGAAATATTGGAATAAGACCGTTGGAGTAGGTCCTTACGACCGAGTCCTATAGTCGTTATTAGTTGAGTCAATAAAGGCGATCTTTTAGGAACAGATCGAGTTCTTTGAATTTGTCTTTAAAATTCTGTAATTCTCTCATTTTCAGTTTGTTGTATGGCTATATAAAGTCACTCAGTTTGTCAATTCATGCATTGAAAACGTGTGAGTTTACATACATTCTAAGTTTCAATTTATATACTCTGTTTTTTAGTTCTTGCTCTGTTTTTGAGTTCACACATATTCTAACTGGACAACACCCTCTCGAACAGAAATCAAGGCAATGGTCTGCAAATTTCATGTAATTATATATACTCGAATAGTTAAATGTACGATAATGCATAAATATATATATATATATATATATATATATATGGAAGTATGTATATATCTTGATGTAAACAAATAAATATACCTTCATGCCAGATTGAAATTGAGCTTCCCATGTCCTAGGGTAGTAGCACCAATTACAAAAATTTTAGTTAGTTTGTTGTTAATATAATGGTTTTACATATATTAATCTATATGTGTAATTTGTAAATTTCAGATGAATGGATACTTTTATTTTCTAGAATGCATGTGTATATATGTAAAGGCCATATAAATAATGTTTATGTAAACGGAGTTCATCTTCAGTTTCGATCCCCACATCTATGCATCGTCTTCTGTAGAAAATGTTTAAGCTTTGGAGAAGCTTTTCCATGCCAGATATTCCGATTCCAATTAAAGTCATATCGTAGCCTCTCTAACCATATTGTATCTTAATTTTTTATTGAATAACATTCTTATTTTTAAGGTAGTCCTACAAAAGAGTCCATTATCGGTGTCGAGTTTATGATGGTTTTCCTAATACCCTCATATTGATGGTTTGTGTATTAATTCCGCTCTTGATTATTTTAGATTTAATTTGAACTGCAAGAAAATCCATTTGATTTGATCAACCAAACCTTGAGTTAGTATGGTTTTTGTATTAATTCCACTCTCGATCTTTGCATAAATATTCAAAATCCTGATGAAACAAGTGCTATTGTTTCTCAAAAAACAAAGAACAAGTGATGCTATTTTTCCCAAAGATACCAGTAGTTGATTAAATTAATTTTTTCTTTAAAATACAACAACATATACCGGAAATACATTGACCGTACAGAATAAAGAATTTTTGTGAACAAAACTCTCTGCATTTTTGGACGCCTCCCTCTACACATGGATCTGGCGTATAGCATTTTACTTGCTCTTTCTTCATTCCAAAACCTATAAAAAATGTCCATAATTAAGAAATTCAGAAAATAATAGAAAGAAACTAAAAATCACTGAAACAAACTAGTACCACGAGTGCTATGTGAGCAATGAACAGAAGATACAACAAAAAGAATAGTGAAAATAAATGCGATTAGCATCTTTTTGGTAATAGCCATTTGTATGATATATATTCTCTTATTTTTTTATGGGTTTTGTTTGGTTCAGGATGGTTATATAGTAACACAAATATACAAAAATATATTTTTTTTCAGGTCAAGGATAAAAAAGTATCATGCCATTTATTATATAGATTTATAGTCAAAATAAAAATAAAGAGAATATTTTTTACCTACTATTTTTAATGATTTATATGTTGTTTATTTAGTGCTATTTTCAGCAATTGCCTACATGCTATAGTTACATTTTATTGTAGGGCCAACCCAATTATTTTTTTGGAACTCGTTTTAACAAGTGGCTCATGTTAATTTTCTGGTCAAGTTTTAAACCAATTAAGTTGACGGAACGACCAAATTATTAACGCAATGGATTTTTTTTTGCCTTGAGAACTCTATTGTAATATATTCATATATATGTTAAAATCAGAGTTGATTAAATAAGAAATGGCGTTCAAAAGTGGATGACTTTAAAACCTCTAAAATTTTAAAATTTTGGCTCAATATCAAAATTAGCCAATGTTCCATATTAGAAACTTGAGTGAAATATCTTAAATACACTATGGTGTACAAGAGGTAAGATATACTGGCCGAGTCGGGCTCAAACTCACGACGTGGTCAATTAAACTCAAGGCCCATTAAGTAATCATTCCCCAAACGATATCGATCATATGATCTGAGCAAAATATAACAATATCTTTCTTCTTCCCTCTGGTTTTGTGTATGCTAGTACAATACAATTTCTAGGTTTGTTAGCTTATATTATATGTGCTGCTGCTGCGAAACAGTCGATCGTGCAGTTGTATATGATATTTTGATTGCATCAAACTTATCACACTATCAATAGTTAAAAATTAGAAAGTTAAGAAAAGAATGGCTCGGCTCTAAACAAACATTCTTTGTTTATTTGATTTTATACTGTTTGTGGTTTTTATTTTGTTTTGTATGAATATATTTTTCAGTTATTTAGTTTTGCCATTTCGTATAACTGATGATTTTATATTATAGTCATTTTCTTCTTTTGTCAAATATTACAAATACAATAAACATCTATAAATTAATATTTGATAAATTAATAAATACAATAAAATATTAAATTTTATTGGTTTCAAGTTATTCAAGTATGGAGGATTTGGATAATTTTCAGATTATAGATGGATCTGCACTAAGAATGGGATGGAAGAGCTATTGATTTGAGCTAGGAACATCCATTGTAGTTAATATCCATTGCATGCTGAGTTAGATACCCTTATTTGGGCAATGGAGTGTATGAATGCGTTTCAAATATTAGAAGTTGTCTTCACAACTAATTGTTCTAATGTGGTTAAGATGATGTCTTCACCCAAAGGTTGGTCAGCGTTTTCAACTTATTTAGATGAATTCAAAGCTTATTTAGATAATATTATTATATTATTTATTGTACGAGCAACAAACATGAAGACATATAACTTAGTGTTTAGTGTGCGGAGTCTCTTGTCAGCCATGATGTATATCAATTCGTCTCCATCGGTTTGGTTAACTAGATTTTTTAAGTATTTTTCAATTCACATTGTTAACAAAAAAAGTTACACAAGTATAAAAATTAACAAAATTTGATAAAATAATAAAATATTTTTTTTTTATAAATTTTTGTGAAAATGTATGATCCTAATAATATCATAAATTAATAATTAGATGAATTTATGAATATATTAATTAAGATAATATACTAAAATATGACTCTAATGTTGTTTTGTAACTTGCTAAAATTGTATTAACGTATATTTAAGATAATATACTAAAATATGACTCTAATGCTTTGAACACTTCGAATGATATTCTTAAATGTGACCAATAATATATGAGTGTGCACGCAATAGATGTTTTCATTGCATTCAATAGGTATGAAGATAAATGTTGTGAACTTCTCAAAATATTATTGGTCAGAACTGTGGGATTTGACGTATTATAAGAAAATTTATGTAGTCCCAGATAGGTGGAATGTCTCAAATTATATAAAAAACTGCAGATCTTACCTGCCGATCTCATAAAAAATAAGGGAATAAAGAAAGTTAAAAAATATCCATTGGCTGGAGATCGGCATCCAAAGACGAAAAATAATAGACAACCAAGACAAAGACTCTAGTGGTTGTTATTTAGAAATTTTAATAGGATTTAATTTGATTTTAAAACTATGAGTTTGATTTGGTTTGGATAACTAAGTAAAACTGTTTTTTATGTAATACTAGTATTTTTTGTATAACTAATCTTAATTGCATCAAGTTCTATTTTTTTGTATAACTAACATTAGTTTTGGGTAGTTCTACTTTTTTTGTATAACTAACATTTGTTTTATCTAGTTAATTTTTTTTTTGTATAACTACCCTAATTTGTACCCAATTCTATTTTTTGTATAACTACCCTTAGTTGTATACAATTCTATTTTTTGTATAACTACCCTTAATTGTACACAATTCTATTTTTGTATATATAGCCTTAGTTTTACCCATTTCTATTTTTTGTATAACTGGTAAAATTGGTATTACTAAGGTTTTTTTTGTATAACTAACATTAGTTTTGGGTAGTTCTACTTTTTTTGTATAACTAACATTTGTTTTATCTAGTTAAATTTTTTTTTTGTATAACTACCCTAATTTGTACCCAATTCTATTTTTTGTATAACTACCCTTAGTTGTATACAATTTTTTTTGTATAACTACCCTTAGTTGTACATAATTCTATTTTTGTATATATAGCCTTAGTTTTACCCATTTCTATTTTTTGAATAACTGGTAAAATTGGTATTACTAAGGAAATAACTGATATAACTAGTATAACTGGTATAATTTGTTGGAATAAAGAATAAATGACGAAGGAAGAAAGCCTTTAGCTCTTGTATTAAAGGTGTGTGTAGTCTAAGTCTAAGGAGAGTATCTAAGGCTTATTTTTTCTAATATTATGTTATCCTTGTAGTCATTCATGTATAAGACAATTCTTGTATCCAATCAAGCCTAGACTAGATTAATATAAATAGCTATCTCTCTCCTCATTTGTAACTTAGAAACTATTATTCTTATATTAATACAATCATTCTTCTCTAATCTCTCATTCTCTCATTATCTAATTCTACAAATCTTTTAATCTCATATTCTTTCATGGTATCAGAGCCAAGTTACAACAATCTGGGTAAAATTCATCATTAAATCTTTGAATCAAGAAGAAATCATATTCATCACAATCTGTTTTCATTCCTATTTTGTCCATCAACTTTGATCGCAAATTCCAGCCAAGCCATGCAAATTGGATTTGCATCATTTCACCACGGGAATCAAAAGTTACGATTTTTCTTGCATCGGACCTTCGCGATTGCCTCCGCCGCGAACCTCTGTGTTTCTCTGATCATTCCGTCATCAAATCTTAACCAAATCGTGATTTTCCAAATCCTAAAATCAAGCCCAGAGTCTAGTTTCTGTTTAAATAAATCAGAACTCAATTCATCTACGTTTGAAGGAAGTTCTTGAAGTTTTTCTACAAGATGTCAGAAATCGCCTCTCACAAGAATCTGGTGATAAAATTCTTATAATTTCTCAGTTTTATTCAAATATTTAAATCTGAAAAGTTATATAAGTATCTTTTGAGGGTCTCCACGAAGTTTTTTTTTCAATCAGAAGGGTTTAAGTCTTCAAGATTTATTTTTTTGATTCTTTTATCAAATTTTGAAATTCTAAAAAGGAGGGAAACTTGATTTTCTTGGAGTGGTATATTGGTAAATTTAGAAATTTGTGCTGGATCATTATTGGTGGTGAAGATAAAGACTGTTAGTAGTTGATCTTGTTGGTTGGAGTTGGTTGAATTCTGTTGCAGGAGTTGTAGAAGTTGGTTGGTTGAAGTCGGTTACAAGTGCATCACGCGCCTGCAAGTACATCACGCGGCCTTTGGGTTTCACGACTTTGGGTCACTCGGTCACGCTCCTGCCTTTATCACGCTATTACCTGATCTCACCCTCCTGCCTGGTATCACGCTCCTGCCTGGTGTCACGCTCTTGCCTGTTGCCAAGTGCCTTCACGCGTCCGTGTGTGATCCGAAGTTCTCGACCAGTTGTCCCGCATCCCGACCAGCTCATCCTGACCATCTTTGTCCTGACCAGCTACACAAGCCAGCTCCTGTCAGCCTCTAAAGCATGGAGATTCAAGCTACATTCAGAGCTCCAGTTATTCTACATGGAACAAATTATCTCTTATGGACTAGGACCATGAAAACCACATTGGATGGTAAAGGTCTTTGGAATCATATTTCAACAAATGACCTTGAAGAAAATGAAGTTGCTGAAGTTAATGAGACTGTGGCTGCTCAAGCTAAATGGTACCAAGAAGACCAGTTGGTACTCTCTATACTTCAAAACTCTCTTGCTAGTGATCTCTTAGAGGCTTATTCATTTTATGAAAATGCTAAGGAGCTTTGGGACACTTTGCAAAAGGTGTATGGAAACACCACTAACCTCTTAAGAATTTTCGAGGTGAAAAAGTCTTTGAATGAATTGAAGCAGGAGGATGCAGAATTCACAAAGCATTATGGCTCATTCAGAGCATTGTGTGCTGAGCTAGAGATGCTAAATCCAATCAAAATTGACCCAATTGTTCTCCTAGAAAGGAAAGAACAAGATAAGGTGTTTGAGTTACTATTAAATCTTAACACAACTTACTCAGATCTTATTAAGCATATTCTCAGGTCTGATAAGCTTTCTAGCTTGGAAGATGTTTGTGCTCAAATCCAAAAGGAGCAAGGATCCCATGGACTCTTTGGGAACAAGGCTGAATTGGTGGCTGCACACAAGAGTTTCTTCAAATCAACAACAACAAATGAACCTAGGAAGAAGAGACCAACTTGTGACCATTGCAAAAGGAGTGGCCATACAAAGAAGGAGTGTTGGTTAAGCCAAGCTGGGCTCTTGAGAGACAACATCCCACAGCCGGCCACACTCAGCTACAAGCAGCTGACCATGGCATATACAAGCTCCCGGCTTCTTCTTCAAAAGCGTGTACCAGCTCCCATTGTCACTCAGCCCTAATCAGTTCCATGTCTTCAGCATCTGAATTTGTGACAAAATCAGATCTAGAAGCTCTTCTCAAAGCAATTAAGGATAGTTATGTGTTGGGTAAAACTTTTAATGCTTCTTTTCAAACTTCTTTTACTCCTATGCCTCTAAATCATTGGTTGTTGATTATGGTGCTTCTCATCATATGATTAGTGATTTAGGATTTCTAGAGAATATAGAACCTGCCTTAGGTAAGGTTGTTAATGCTAATAAAATTAAAGTATCAATTAAAGGGATAGTAAAGCTTAAGTTGTTTGATAAAAAATCTAAAGCTTTTACATGCCATCTTTTACTTCTACTTTGCTTTCAGTTAAAAGAGCTAATACTGATTTAAATTGTCAAGCTATCTTTGGTCCTAATGGTTTATACTTTCAGGATATTGAGACTAGTGAAAGATTTGGACAAGGAACAACAAGAAATGACTTATATGTGCTTGAACATATGACCAATGGAAGGGGGTTAGAACCGGTTGCTAGTACTAGTTCTTTTAGTGATGATTCTGATCTTTGACATGCTAGATTAGGACATCCTCATCCTAGAGCACTATAACTAATTGTTCCAGGTTTAAAAATGCCAAAAGATATGTGTGATTCTTGTATACTTGGAAAACATTGCAAAACACTTTTTGAGAAATCTTTGCATACTTATGATAATTGTTTTGAGTTGGTGCATTCTGATGATTGGAAATCTTCATTCTCATCTAGAGAAAACCACAAATATTTTGTGACATTTATTGATGAAAAGTCCAAATATACTTGGGTCACTTTGCTTAGTTCTAAAGATAGAGTATTTGATGCATTTCTAAATTTTCAAGCATATGTTACTAACCAATACAATGCAAGTATTAAATGCTTTAGAACAGATAATGGAGGAGAATACACTAGCACCAGACTTCAACAACACTTGGCCAAGCATGACATTTAACATCAAACCAGCTGCCCTTACACTCCACAGCATAATGGAGTAGCTGAAAGGAAGAGTATGAATTTGAAGGAAGTTGCAAGAATAATGATGTTCCACATCAAAGTTCCCAAAAGATTTTTGGGGGATGCTCTTGTAGCTGCATGCTACTTGATTAATAGGACTCCTACAAAATTTCTAGATGA
The DNA here is from genome assembly GCA_039880935.1 of Streptanthus diversifolius. Taxonomy (NCBI): domain Eukaryota; kingdom Viridiplantae; phylum Streptophyta; class Magnoliopsida; order Brassicales; family Brassicaceae; genus Streptanthus; species Streptanthus diversifolius. Next base: position 2,785,755 of record JAXGFM010000007.1, read on the forward strand.
CTTGTCTCCATTTGAGGTACTAAACAAAATTAGACCTAACATTGACCACTTAAGAGTTTTTGGTTGTGTTTGTTTTGTATTAGTTCCAAAAGAGCAAAGAATTAAGCTGGAACCAAAGAGTACCAAAGCTATGTTCATTGGGTATTCCTCCACCCAGAAAGGATACAAATTTTATGATCCAGGGACGAGAAGAGTCTTAGTATCCAGAGATGTCAAATTCCAAGAATCAAAAGATTTCTATGAAGAATGGACTTGGGATCAATTCAAATACATATCCACAACAAGATTAGACCAAGCTGAGAACTTGAGGAGGCTCTTGGAGAGAATTGGAATAGTTTTGCCTCCTTCTCAGCCCAAGGTCACTGCTCCTCAGCCTGTACCAGCGGCACCCAGACATAGCCCAGCCCCTGCTCCGGTACGGCCAGCCGGGCTGCGGCCATCAACCCCGGCCAGTCCTTCCAATCCGCGGCCTGGTCTTCCCTTCAGCTCTCCTGGCCTTCCTCCTCCTGAACATGGGGGGGGGGGTATCTACTAATGTCCAATAAGACTCAGCAGGAGATGAACCAATTCTAGTCTCAGCTTCCCAAAGATCAAAAGATGTGCCACTCTTATTGAAGTTTTAGGTGAAGAAGAGGAGCCTATTCAAAAAGCTTCACCTACAGTGTTAAGAAGGACCACAAGACAAATGAATCCACCAGTCTTCTACAATGAGAATGTTGTGTTTCATCATGATCAGGGAGTTTGTAACATTGTTCACTTACCTACTAACCATGTTGCTTTCATTTCAAGTCTTGATAAGGAACATATTCCAAAGACATATGAGGAAGCTAAGACTAAGAAGGAATGGAGAGAAGCTATCCTAGCTGAGAAACAAGCCATGGAAAGGAATGGTACCTATGCTCCAACCACTTTACCTGAAGGAAAAATGGTTGTAAGTTCTAAATGGATTTTTACCATTAAATACAAAAGCAATGGTGAAATTGATAGATATAAAGCAAGGTTGGTGGCTAGAGTATTTACTCAGACTTATCATGAAGATTATAGGGATATCTTTTCACCTGTAGCTAAGCTTCATTCTGTTAATGTTTTTCTTTCACTTGATACTAACCTTGATTGGGAATTATGGCAAATGGATGTTAGGAATGCATTTTTACAAGGTGAATTAGAAGAATAGGTATACATTTCACCTCCACCAGGTCTAGAGGAAGAGGTAGGGGCCGGCAACATACTCAGGCTGAGGAAGGCCATTTATGGACATAAACAATCTCCAAGAGCTTGGTACCACAAGCTAAGTGTAACCTTGATGGATAGAGACTTCAAAAGATCTGAAGTTGAACATACTCGTTTTACACTAAAGAGTAAGGAAGGTATTGTTGTAATTCTCATTTATGTAGATGATATAATCATATCTACATAAATGAGAAGACTGTGCAAGTATGTTTTTTACTACTTGTATTCATATTCAGTTTGTTTGTTTTTTACGTTTGATTTCATTTTGCTTTTTTCATTTTAAGTGAAAATGATTTTCAACAAGATTTGTTCCACTCTCTTGCAATATCACCGATTGCAGCTAGAATTAGAAGTTATCCGTCTATAAATGATATAATTGAAGATGAAATTTTTTATATATTATATTATTGTATGGTTATATTATTGTTGGTCTTTTATATTATGATTCAGTGGTTTTTTCATTTGCAGCAAAATTTTAGGTCTTTTCTAGTACCATAGTGGAACACGCGATGTTGTTATATTTATCCAATTTGTTGAAATTATATTGTCGGAGTCATAATCAAAGGATGATGAAAAGAGAGAGAGCCAAAATGATTATGAAAAGTATAAGTTGTCATTTACATTTTGCAATGTACAACAATGTGAGATGAGACCAATAACAACCAGACCTAACACTCTTCCGCTCTATTGATGATCACTGTGAAAGAAAAACCAAAAAGTCTAACGCAAAAAGTCAATAATTTGTTCATTTGACTTGAACAAGCCCCACTGTCAAACCGCAACCAAGGAGGGTTCCCAACCCGGTCCATGGAGGCCGACCCTATGGCTCTAACTATTGGAGAAAAGGGATTTATTCCAATGAGAACCCTGTGTACTCACCAGAGCATCCACGTTTCAAACGGTGGACGATGACTCAGGTCCGCGGTACCAGCAACAATCAGCCCAAAGGAGGCAGCACTCTCAAGTTGAGTATGACGAGGCTGCACTTGTCCGAGCACCTTCAATTTATTTATTTATGTCAACTTAGCCTAGTGATTTTAATATTCTTTTTAATATTGCATGGTGCTGAGTTCAAACATCATACAAGTGTGATGAATTTCAGAGGTTATCACCATTGTGTTATATGATTTTCACTCTCTAATTAATTTTTCTACTGTTTTTATTTTTTTTCTCTCTAGTTTAGGAAATAAATTGTTTTCTCTTATTAAAAAAAAATTATTGCATTTTCCGATATTTTTAGTTGGTTTTATTTTGCTGCATATTTTTTATTCTCTTTCAAAATGACATAAATGTTATTAGAGATTTCTCTTGGTTGACTTTTATCCAAGTTTAGGGTAGAGGAACCGGAACACACTATCATTTTTAGGTATACTTAAATCTATTAAGTTATCATCTAAATAATATTAATGCATTTGGTTAACTCACAGTTATTAATGTAAGAATCTACATGTAGGGATGGTGTGAATGAGTCTCAGTTCAATCAAGTTCTTAACATTGACATTGGATCAGCTTATGCATAGGGATTATGGTTTTGGAGCTTTAGTGACCCACGTTTTATTTAGTATATGTTGGACATTTACGGACCTGATTTTCTTTTTTTTTTAGTTACATTATTAGGCATGCAAGTTTCTTGATCCAAATTGGAAGCCTGAGTTCACAGTGATCATTGCCCAGAAGAACCACCACACCAAGTTCTTCCAAGCAAAATGCCCTGATAATGTTGCTCCAGGTAAAATCCATTTGACCAGAGCATGATTTTCTTTTGGGCATTGGTTAAAATGACTTGAAACTTGTCACCAATAATTGACTTTCAGGAACAATAATTGACAGCAAGATCTGTCACCCACGCAACAATGACTTCTATCTATGTCTCCATGCGGGAATGATTGTAAGTAATAGCTTCTTCAAAAGCTCTGCTTAATTTAAGGCAACAGTAGTGAAAGTCTTCTGCTCGAATCCATTATAAATCGACCGAAAACTTGACATTTTTCTATTGGTTTCGATGTTGTAGGGAAATACAGTGTCAGCGCATTACCATGTGCTCTATGATGAGATTAGATTTTCCTAAATGACCTCCAAGAACTTAGTACATTCTCTATCCTATGTGTAAGTATTAGCTCACTTTTATTAGGTCTTTATCTGAACCATATGTTTATGGTGCTAATAATGTAATAAGTTTGAGGACATGTCTTCGTCTAAGACATCATTGACCATGGCAGGATCACGACACCTGGAGCAGTCCCTGTGTAAATCTACTTCAAATTAGCTAAATCTGCAACTTCAAATTAGCCAAAGTTCGTGGTTTTTCTCAAAAACAATCTACAAATCAAATCAACTTCCAATTAGCTACAGTTTGTAACCTGTTTTCAATTTTGTCTCAAAAATGAACCGAATGTACAAAATGTGATAGTTTCATGGAAAAGAAGTAAGTGCTGTAAAGTTTTTTCACATAAATATTTTTTTCTACAGCACCAAATCTCTTACAATCATGCTCTTCACCGATTTTGTTTAAAGGTACATATTTTATTTCCTTTTTCTTCTTTTTTGACTACAGAAAGCAAAATTTAGAGCACTAATATTCTGGCTTTGGAAGATTTATGAGTAAAATATTAAATTTTCTTAAACCTACCGCATTAAAATTTAAAATCACTGTAAAAAAAAACTTATAGCCTAAATTTTACAACAAAAAACATACAGTACAGCCTTGACAAATTAAACTTGATGAAGGTGACGCCATGGTCGGAGACGACAGTGGTCGTTGACGGGAGCAACGATGGTCGCAGCAATATTGAATAGAGACTTTAAAATGCTGTGGCGGTTGTGTGTTTCATTATTTTCAACAAGTTTCGTTTTGGATTAGATTTACATGGCCTTTTACTTGGCCCATTAGAAGCCCAGTAGTTAAAACGACGACGTGAGAAAATCTACAGAGAAAGGCCATGATCGGTAAAACGCGATTCAGCAACTACTTTACCAATCAAAAAACCTTGCGGAATAGAAAAAAAACGCAAAAACGCAAATCTGTATTTTTGCTGAAAAAAATACAAAGAAATTTTCATTAAGTGGAAAACTGTGTATGAAATAGATTTTTCGCGAAATCAAAGTTTTATAATTATTTAATTATATAATAATAACACTTTGTACTTCTAAATAAATATTAATAAATTTTTTAATTATAAATATAATTATTCACAATACAATTTATTATAAACAGTTAATTAAAAACATTCAAATCAATAACAAAAAATACTGAAAGTATTAATAGTCGTACTATATTAAATATATACAAATTTGTATAAAATTTAAGAAAATCAAATAAAGTAGAACAAAAAAAATTAAAACATCTTATATAATATAATAAAAATAGTAATAAATAAAATTACGATATTTTTTTTTATGTCATAAGATATAAATATATTTATTATAAATATACTAAAATTAAATTAACTAATTACAATAAGAAAATTATGATTTTTTAAATTAATATTTAATACATTTATTTTTATGATAATTAGCTCAATTATAATTTTTAATAATATTTAATAGATTCCGTCATTCCGCAAAATCTATCCAATCACACAAAATTTTTATTTTACAATTCTCATTCTACATATTTTAAATTATTTCGCAGCTTTTTTAGTTTTCCGCAATTCCTCGATTAGGCAAGTGTTACCAATTAAAATTTTATTAACTTTAAAAAGCTCCGATCTCGTCTCGGGTCTAAAAAGCCACGTTCGAGAACGGTATCGTGTCTAATAACTTTGTATGGTAAAAATCTCGTTTCCCTCCAACTTTTTGAATCTCTCTCACTGTCTTCTTCCTCTCCTTATTCTTGCCGGAGGATTTCGTTCTCTGCTTCGCCTTCTGGTCTATATTAGATTTAGGGTTTCCTTTTCTGGTAGATTCTCTGTACTTATCGAGTATTGTTTGTGTTTGTCTGCAACTTGGAACAATCTAGTGGGGTTTGATTGATTCTCAGCTTCTAGTTTGAAAGATCTGACATTAACTCTTTAATCTTTGGTTTCTGGTGCTCCTTGAGGATGAGATTTGAAAGATTTGTTTAGCCTTTGGGACTTACAGGATTGTCTTGTAGCTGTTCTTAGACGATGAAGCGTAAAAGAGGACATAAGAAAGGGAAGAAGTCTAAAAAGTTCAAGTCTTCCAGTGAACAAGAGAACTTGAATGAGTCGGTCGAAAACAATGAGAACCAAACCTCTGAGCAAAGTTCTGGAGGTCCGGCTGAGTGTGAGAACAGTGAACATGAATCTAAATCGGAGGTTGATGCACCTTCTTCTACCGCGAGTGGCAGTTCACGTATTGCTAGTGTAGATCCTGTTGCATCAGACACGACGGCCAAGTCAGTCGGGCATGTTAAGGTTAAACTGAAGACCTTCAAAGCAACAGAACCTGATGTTCCATTACGTAATGATATCGATAAGGCTACGAATAGTGCTCATGCTGAGTCAGAGAAATCTTCTGTGGCTGTTGAGAAGGAGGGACCGGTTCCTCGTTTGCCTGAGAGAAAACCAGCTCTGAATGCTTATAGGAAGACGAAAAATATAAAGATTAAGTCTTCAAAGGCGGTTGATGGATCTAGCTCAGTTACTGAGAAGAGTGGTGGTGATGCTGTCAAGGCCCAGGATGCAATAGTATTCAACAAGGATACGAAAACGTCTGATGAGAATTCTCAAGTTAAGAAGCTAGAATCAGAAAGTGAACCAGTTTCTTCTTAGAACGAGGAGAAGAAGACTGATCAAAGTTTGCGATACAATAAGCAAGAAATGGAAGATTCTCTTACGGTATGCTCCGTTTAAAAGCTACCTTAATTAAAAATATGAACATCCAACGTGAGTAACATACCTAATGCACCTGCTGTGTTTTGGTGTCATATTGGTCTTAGGTGATCAAGAAGATTATGAAGATGGAAGCTGCTGATCCGTTTAATGTTCCTGTGAACCCAGAAGCTCTTGGAATTCCTGTAAGTGTGGATATTAGCTTCATCTTTATTCAATAAATTCACCCTTTTGGGAGGTGTTATTACGTATTATCATTGGCTTGTGAAAGCTAAACCATTCATCTATACATTTCTTACGTTTCGCATATCTCCATTACATCCTTGTTGAACTTCATAGGTAAATAGTTCTATGTATTTTAGCGGCCTAAATACTTTTCTTGTGAACAGACGAAAATCATTCTGACCTCAATTGACAGGACATATAATTGCTTCAGTATATGTACTAGTCCTATTATTTAGCTTAGGGTAAGGGTTCATCTTTCTCTTTCAATATGTGAACAAGGAAAGGATAGAGTTTTTGACTGGACTATTTGGCTGTATTAGTATACAAAGATTATTCTCTGTCCTTGAGGGATTAACTTGGCTTTTGGTTATTGCAAAATTTTAATCCTCAGCTTTGATGGATTTTACATGTTTGTACAGATATGAAAGTAGAAGAACAACAACGGCTTATTACCTTTTTTGGAATTCCTTCACTTTTCATCTTCTTATAAATTTTGTCTAACATAGACTCGCAACAAAGATGGATATCATTTGACTACTGAGCAATCTACAGGTATTGTTAAAAAAATTATTTTCCCTATCATTTGACTATTTTTCTCACGCATTGTTAAATTGGTAGGTATAGTTTTTTCCGTACATAGTTACGTTTCTGGTTCCTTTAGGCGTATAAAGTAGACATTTTGAACATATTTTGAAGCTTCTGCTTCTGAATTATCTTGTGCTTCTGACAAGGATCATTGCTTATTCCAGCTAATGAAAGCCACTGTTGAAATGCATGTAGCCCATTTTAGTAATAAAATAAGAAGAAACCTTTAAAACTGCTTTTCTGATTTTTCCATCCAGAGCTCTTAGATGGATGAGTTAATCATGAACGCAGTTGCATCGTAAGCATTTAGTTACTGCCTTACGTCTAGTCTGCATTGTTTTTCATTTTAAATTCTTTTATGAATGTCCAGATGAAGAAATTGATTAAACTATCAAAAAGAATGTCAATATGAAGTGTTAACAATATGCGGTACTTACATTGTTTCTGGTAGCTTGCACTGTGGTCTGAGTAATTGTGCTTGGGATTTAACTTATCTGGTTTCTTCGGTTATGAGCAGAGAATGTTCAACTAGAGAACGGTGGAAAGGCATCCACCAAAGGTAGTCAATCAAAGCAGAAGAGCCAGAAACGCCATGGGTATGCCGTTGAAACTTTTCTTCCTAAGTTTGGTTTCAACGTTTCATCAATTTACTAGGTTTATAGACAAGAGGTTATCTTATACAAAGCTACTGTAACAAGATCTGCTTAACCATAGCCAATCTTAGTCAACATTATAGCCAAATCTGGTAGCCCAGTTCATACATCTTGCAATTGTTTTTAATAGATAGTTAATACGGAGCTTGTGATGCCCTTTAAAACTGGGATTGGGATCGGAATCAGTTTTCATTTGATAGTCATCGTTTTGGTTTGCAGAAGGCACCACAAGAGTGATTGCATGTGTGCGATATGTGTTTTGAAGCGACGTAAAAGAGAACGTGCACATGAGGCACACGTGCAAGTGTTTATCCAAAGAGAACCCACACACAACCTAGGTGCTTGGCTTCAGTTGGCTGCAATGTAAAGCGAGTTACTAAACTTTTTAACTAAATATATTTATCTCTTGAAGGAATCTTCACCTGTGGGAAGTCCGTCTGTGAATAATCCTTACTACTTCATCAAGGCTTCTTCTTCTTCTTCTTCTTCACAAAGTCAGGGACTGTAAATCTGCAAAAGCACCTTGGAATCTGAAAACAACACAAGGCATGGTTAGGTAAAGATCTTTTGAGTTGAAAGTAGATTTTGGTAAGCTAACAAGGAAAAGCTTTTCATTGGATGTCAAGACTCGATAGAATTCAATATATTTGATGTTGACAACACCTCATAAGTTCAAGATAGCATTGATAAGATGGAAGAAGAAGACAAAGTATAGAACGAGTCAACGACTATTTCTCAGAGTCTGAGAATAGAGCAAAATCAAGGATTGGACCTCCACATGGAATATGGTTAAAAAGTTATATGTGTTTCTTGTCATACTCTACAACTCCACATTGGTGATATCAGCTTTTTCATCTTTGAATGCGCACAAATGTTATGCTGAAATAGTCACTATAGCGACAAATCTGATATCACTCAAGCATAGCTATGATTCGAATTGAATACAAATACCACATAAATATTTAAGAAATTTGACAAATATTATGATGGTTTGAAGAATATGAACAAGTTCTTAATTGTTGCAACCGTGTTTGACCCCAAGAAGAAGATGGAACTTGCGAAGATGTGCTTTGAAGAGCTATATAGGAAAGAAATTGCTGAGTATAAAAAGATCTGAATCGGTGGTTAATGTTTTGAGAAGTTTGTTTCAAGAGTGCACTGCAAGATTTTGTATGTAATGTTTTCTCTTAAAAAATATTATATTTATTTAACATTTTTAAAAACTTTTCTATCATTTTATTATTTGAATTTTAGATGTAATACATATTTTTGATCTAAAATATTGATATTACATGATAAGATGTGAATTAATTTGATATCACACATGAAAAAATATTCATAAAATAATTTGTGTTTATCTCTTCCGTAATTCATTTGGAATTTTCAATAAACACAGAGTTATAAACTATTTCAAATAGAAAAGGAAGTTTTTTTACTCTTAATTTTTTTTTAAAAAAAACAATATTAGTGGTATTAAAAATTATGACCAGTCAATTGATAGTAATTATAATATATTAGTTTCTTGTTTCTAGAAACAATTTACGAGAGGCTCCTATATATCTTCCATAGATTTTCTATTTTTGTATTTTCTCTCTTTATTTTTTGTCCTCAATTTAATAAATTTTAGATTATAGCTTTTCTAAAAAAATATAATATAATATTTAAAGTTTCTTCTGGAGATAAGCTTTGAAGGGCTACCATGTGTCCTCCATAAATTTTATACTTTTATTTTTCAAAATGTAATAAAAGAGGACATATCACACAAATGTCTCAAATTATTTTTTGAAATTTAAATTCTTAACTAAAATACTTTAAAAAGATTTGATGTCCAAATAGTAATCAAATACATAAAAATAAAAAAAAACATTAATTAAGTATAAAAAGATGATGTTCAATTGGTATATATAATCTAAAATAACCAAATAAAATTAATATATTTAATTTTCAGTTATAAATTTCATCATTAATATATTACAAATTAGTTACATTACAACACAAATTATATTTATTATAAAAGAAAATTGATCAGATTCTTAAAACAATTTTTAATGGACAAAAAATATTTTTATTTTATAAAACATAGTTGACTTATTTATTTCTCTATTAACTCAATTTAATTTATATTTTTAAATAGTAGAATTAATAGTACCATATAATATTCTGTTATCTGTAAACTATTTTTATTAATGGTAAAAGTGTAAACAATTTTCATTAATGATAAAAATGTAAATATTTTATTTTATTAATGATAAAAGTATATATTTATATTTTAAAAATAAAAATAACAACAACTTTGATTACTTAAACTAAAAATAAGATATTCAAGAAAAAAATAAAAATAAAAATAAAAATCCACGTGGACTATTTCTAGTTTGCAAGAGTGAGTCTTCTGTGTGATTCTTAAGCTCAGTTCTTAATTTCAAAGACAAAAAGGTATGCAACTCTGCATTAATATGTTTCAATTCTTCTCCAAAATCCAAAAATATAAAGCAAATGAACTGGACAAAATTGAGTCAAGGGACATACCACACTCTTTTGCAGATCCTCTAACAATGCCACTGCCTTTTGTAGTTCCTCATTACTACATAAACCAGCCAGTATATTGCGGAAAGTAATGGTATGAGGACACAAACCACTAGAGATCATCTCCAGGAAAATTTTGCAGAGCCTATGTTCAATATAAAGAAAAAAACATTATCCGTTTCACAAGCGTCTAATGTAAAACTCAGCTTAAGAATATGTGAATATGATAACTTAATTAACCCATTGCTAATCTTAGTTACTAAATACTAGTAAATATGTATTTATGAATAGAAGGTTGTGTCTCAATAAGCCAAACAAATCAAAAATATTCTCATACGATCCATTTTCTGACATTATCATCTCCAAAATCTGTCTCCAACAGACAACAACACCCGAACAACAAAAACACAACAGCTTAGTCTGGAATATAATGTTCCTGCTTTCAGATTTTATATATGGATATTAATTTACTAAAACTAACCCATGTACAATGTGGCAAGAAAAAAACATTATCCTCTAAAGTAACTAACCACTCAAAATCAAAATGGATAATTACATATCACTCTCTAGAGACGGTACTAAAGAATCGAGATTAGTAAATCAGAAGACATGTGTCCAGTCTCTAGATTACTAAAACAAATCGATCTGAATTCATACCGAAACTTAATTAGAATCTTTTAATATCATGACATATTTAGTTAGAAACTTAATCCAAGATGTACAAAATACAAACATAGTATTATGTTTGGTTTATATTTTGATTACTTTAAACCCAAAAAGAAATATAAAAATTCAAACTCCAATCAAAGTAAAATCCAATTTGAACATTACTAATTAAAATAGCTTAGCTAAAGACTAACCAAGGCGACAACCGATTCTATAACCTTAATCTAGTCAGAATCATACTTATCTCAGGTAATGACAGCATGCATGCTTTAACAAAATAAAATAAAAGAAATGATGGCATATTGGCATGCATGCACATTATCTATTCAAATATTAAAATCCAAACTCAATTCAGATACATAATTAGCAGTTATTCATGATACCTAACTTACGTAAGTAATATAAAAATGCTATTATATAGTAATTGAATGAACAAACTAAATGGTGGTGTTTTGGTTAAAAGAATTCAATGGTTCTCTTTGTTGTTTCTTTCTCATGACACGAAGGACCCATCTTCAATAATTATTATTCTCAATAGTAATGGTCTTTCGTTTTGTTGCATTTTATTCTATTTTGTTTGCTTCTCGGTAAATGGACACAAAAACGACAAAGATATACCCACTAATTAAAGGGCATGAACATCAAAGCCGTTTTCCGAAAAATAAAACAAAAAGATATGGCAAAATTACAAATTTTTCAAAATTTATGGCAATATTTTATTTAAAGGAGAGTATAACAAGTTGTAAAGGGAGAGAGTATAATATAGCTTTGTCTTTACATTTTGTCATGTTCCCCCAAATTTTTACCGACGCATCTTCACGATACCTTAGGCCAAGACTAAAAAAATAAATTATAGGCGAATGGTTCGTCTTTTCAACATACTTATGTTATAGGCCTAGGCGTCACCATTTTGGGTATAACGCAATGGTTCGTCTTTCAACATATTTATTATAACAAAAATTATACTGGTTAAAATTTGTAATAAAAATAATTTGAGGAGCGGTCAAGATTTTCTGACAATATAGAAAAATACAATAGGTTTTAAGACAAATATGTAAAAATTTGAAGCAAGAACTGAAAGAAGACTGACAGCAAAAGGTGTTTATTATTGAAGATCTTGTAACTTTTTTGCAAGTATTGAGATAAAAGAACAAAAAGAATTTAGTAAAAAATGAGTTTAGTGTGTATAGAGAATTTTTTTCTTTATCTTTTATTTTTCGTTCTGTTTTTATAGTTAAAAATCATGTTTAACGTTTTTATTTACTCTGTTTGGTTTTGAATTTATTGGCATTTACCTCGATGGATTTAGAGGTTAGGAGTCAAAGCGTTTTATTAATTTTTTAAATAAGTCTTTTGTTCACTTTGACATTAACATCTAGTTTAACTGTATAGATTCGAACATATCATTTACTTCATGTGAATATGAGTTTACTGCTTGATTTTGTCTAGTTCTTTTTCATTCTGGTAATGAATTTCACCTTGTTGTGGGCCTTTGATCGTACATTAATCGATCTAAATTTCTATGCCGGGATTTATACCTCAATAGTAAACTCTCAATTTCTTAAAGTCCAAGTGAATTTCATTTTAAGGTTTTTCAAGAGTTGGTATCTCTATTGAAATTGATTATGTTATCTTCGTTTCAATTTGCACTGATCACTTTGCTTTCTGATTTTTCTTTCCTTATTGTAAAGAAAACAGAGAACAAAAAAACAGAGTATGAAGAGAAACTTTTTTGTTTTCTATTATTTTTCACTGCCGATTTACAGTGACGATCATGTCGTCTTTATACACAGAAAATGGAAGTTTCTAGACTTGTTGTGACTCAGCCTGGACACGTCAATATGAGAGGATAAGGTATCGTAACAGATTCTTGACCAAGATATGCTTTTGGAAAGCATTCGTATATTGCAGGTATCTTTTCCTCACTTTGTCGTTTGCAGGTGAAGAACGCGAGTGGTGTTGGGCCGTTGTCAAGTGATTTCTCGGCTGAGGTGAGGTGGGCTTCGTCTTCTGGATATGGGCTTGGTTTAACATCCCCCTGCAAACTCAAGGAGGGTAATGTGTCGACGCAGAGTTTGAGACGTAGATTGTGAAATGATCGCTTGGGAAGAGGTTTTGTAAAAATGTCTGCAATTTGAGCTGTTGCAGGGACATGTATGGTTTCAAGAAGGCCGAGTGCTACTTGTTCACGAACATAGTGGTAGTCAAGTTCCATGTGTTTGGAGCGATTGTGTAGAACGGGGTTAACCGTGAGATGTACAGCTGATAGATTGTCGCACTTCAGTTGGGGAGGTTGAGTTTGTGAGATTCCAAGGTCACAAAGTATGAATGATATCCAAGCAAGTTCTGCCGCAGTGGAGGCCATGGCTCGGTATTCCGCTTCTGTTGACGATCTAGAGACAGTGGGCTGTCTCTTTGCACACCAAGAGATAATGTTGTTGCCGAGGTAGGTGCAGAAACTTGTGGTGGATCGTCTCGTTTCTTTGCAACCAGCCCAGTCGGCGTCGCTGAAAGCATGGAGAGTTAAGGAACTCTGTTTGTGGATGAAGATACCAAGGTGTCTGGTGCCTTTGACATATCGGAGAAGCCTTTTTAGATGTGCATAATCGGAGACCATTGGAGCATGCATTCGTTGGCAGATGTAGTTAACCGCATACTGAAGATCAGGGCGTGTGATAGTGAGATATTGTAGCTTGCCTGCTAATTTGCGAAAGTAAGTAGGTTCTGAGAAAGGATGATCCTCAGTAGTTGAAGCAGGAATATAAGACGCGAGTGGTGTTGGCATTGGATTGCAATGTTGCATAGAGGAGTCAAGAAGTATTTCTTCCGCGTATTTGGTTTGATGGAGAAAGAGACCATTATCCCGGAACTCGGCTTGAATCCCTAGGAAGTAGTGAAGAGGGCCAAGATCTTTCATCCGGAAGTTCTTATGTAATGTGGAGACAAAGTGTGTGATTAAGTCTTCACTGCTCCCGGTCAGAATGATGTCGTCTACATATAAAAGTAAGACTAAGGAGTGTCCGGAATGATGAAAAGTGAAAAGAGATGCATCTGTTATGCAACAGCGAAAGCCATACTCAAGCAAATGTTTACTGAACTTGTCGAACCAGGCGCGCGGTGCCTGTTTGAGGCCGTAGATGGCCTTTTTTAATCTGCAAACATGAGAGGGTTTTGTGGTGTCAACAAAACCTGGAGGCTGCATCATGTAAACTGGTTCAGAGAGATCACCATGAAGGAAGGCGTTCTTGACATCTAGCTGTTTGATTGCCCAACCTTTTGCTACTGCAACATTTAGCACAATGCGGATTGTGGCTGTGCGGACGACCGGAGAATAGGTTTCAAGGAAATCAATGCCCTATGTTTGTTGAAACCCTTTTGCTACTAGGCGAGCTCGGAGTTTATCTAAGTTGCCAGCAGCATCAAGCTTAATTTTGAAGACCCACTTGCATCCCAGAACATGCATACCTTCAGTGTAGGGAACCAGATCAAATGTTTCTGTGACATCCAAAGAGTCTAGTTCTTCATGACATGCCGTTTTCCACCCTTCATGTTGTAGTGCTTCATCAATGGTGTTGGGAACGGATGGGATAGTGATGGTAAGAGCGTATTTTGGGTTTGGTTTTCTGATGCCATCTTTTGCTCTAGTCCTCATAGGATGTAGATTTTCAGTGGCAGGAAGAGAGGGTGCCGTATAGGGAGGTGTAAGTGTGGTCTCGCTGAAGGAGTCCGAAGTAGGAGTGAGCGTAGAGTTGGATTGTGAAGAAGACAGCTGAGACCATGTATCTTCATTCATGGTGTGTGATACAGCTGGACGAGTAAAGATTATCGGTTCTGAAGGTGATAAGACGATCGGAGTGGGAATGCTTTGTTGCCAGGATTGTAGCATTTTGGTAGTGTATCGTGGGACAAATGTTTTGTATCGGTCCTTGAACGGGAAGAGGGACTCATCGAAAATAACGCTTCTGGTGATGAAGACTCTGCCTGTGGGTGGGTAGAGACAGCGATACCCTTTGTATTTGTGATTGTAACCAAGGAAGACACATTGAAGAGACCGAGGATCAAGTTTGTTTGTAGTATAAGAAGTGAGGCAAGGGTAAGCCGCACAGCCGAAGATTCGAAGAGATGTATAGTCTGGTTGTTGTTGAAATAGAAGCTCATGAGGAGATGACATGTTTAGAGTCTGAGCAGGTAGTTTGTTGATGATGTATGTAGCCGAGAAGAAGGCTTCCACCCAGTAGTGTAAGGGAACGTGACTATGGTATAGCATTGAACGTCCAAGTTCAACAAGATGTCGATGTTTCCTTTCTGAGACACCGTTCTGTTGAGGTGTGTGAGGACAAGAGAGTTGATGTTTGATCCCGCAGTTGGCCAGATGGGTAAGGAACTTAGTGTTGACAAATTCTCCCCCACCATCTGATCGAAACGTTTTGATCCGTTTAGAGAACTGGTTCTCTACTTGCTTTTGAAATTGAAGAAAGATAGCGAGGAAGTCTGATTTTAACTTGAGAGGATAAAACCAGGTGAACTTTGAGTAATCATCAACAAACACAGCATAATATTTGAATCCTTGAAAAGATACATGAGGTGAAGGCCCCCAAAGGTCACAACGAACTAGAGACAGAGGTTCTACACTGCTGGAAGTAGAAGGGAGAAACGGTAGACTGCTACTCTGCCATTTGACAAGCCTCGCAGACCATGGAAGATCCTTCTTTATTAGACACAGTGATAGAACGTTTATTGATGAGATGATGAACCACTTGCGAATTAGCATGACCAAGACGCAAATGCCAGAGCGTAGGAGATGTGGAGGACTGCCGATTTGAAAACAGAGCTGGAATGTTGTTATTTTGCAATATGTAGAGGCCATCACGTTTGTTTCCCCTTGTCAACACTCGGAATGACTCCTTTTCCAGAATGAGAACCTTAGTATTGTCAAAGTACACACCACAAGGAAAGTCTTCACATAGCTTAGAGATAGACAAGAGTGAGTGTTTAATAGCAGGAGACACCATAACATCATTCAAAGGAATGTTACCTGAGGTAGAGGCTATGTTGGTGGAACCTACATGGGTAATGGGTAAGGTGTTTCCATCAGCAACCATAATAGACTCTGGACCATTGAAAACCGTGACATTATCCAGTCCAGTGAGAGTGTTAGTGATGTGAGCAGAGGCCCCGGAGTCAGGAATCCATTCTGTCCCAGAGTGATCAGAAACATGGACCGCAGCTAGTGCTTGTGGAAGATCAGAACTCTGATAGTGATGATCGAAACGGTTATAGCATTTTAAGGCTATATGACCTACCCTTCCACAAATCTGACAAACAGGACGATTTGAAGGAGGAGAAAAAGGAGTGTTGGATCCTACTTGTTGAGAGAAACCTCGTCCGCGGGAGCTGAAGTTTGAACGACCTCGGTTTTGATTGCCGCGGTAGAACGGACGGGAACGAGTATCTCGAGTTTTGTAGGTTTCAAATGCGAGATGAGGAGAGATCTCGGGTGTATCTTCATAAGTTTGAAGCTTTGCATCGAAACCACTGACTTCGGAAACAACTTCGTTGAATGAGGGAAGGGGAAAACGTGATAAAGAGTTTTGAATAACCGTACTCACTGGATCAAACTCACGACCCAGACCGTTGAGGAACATAAAAATCTTCATTGTCTCCTCAACAGGTTCGCCTATAGAGCTCAGTTGGTCGCAGGTGGTTCTAAAAATGCGGCAATAGTCTGCGAAGGTTTTTCCTTTCTTGGAAAGCGTTTGAAGGAGACGCCGTAGTTCGAACACTCGACCCACCGACCGTCTGTTGTAGTTTTCTGATAGATAAGACCATATTTCCCGGGAAGTAGAGAAGCCAACAACACATCCGAGAACTTCTTCAGAGAGGGTGCAGTAGAGCCAAGACTTGACTAGTTGATCTGTGCAGACCCAAGCATCGAGACGAGGATTAGGAACTTGATTAATAACATCACCATTGGCGACAGCAATGGTTGGCGGAGGCGGAGGTTCTTCGCCGGTGACAAACTTGAGTAATTTGTGACTGATAAGGAGAGACTCAAGCTGAGGCTTCCAAAGGAGGAAGTTACTGTCGTTTAGCTTGACGGTGACGGAGCTAGAGACAGGGACACCACATGGTAAGGGATACTGCTCAAGGTTGAGATCCATTTTTTCACCTGTTAAGGTATGAATGGCTCTGATACCATAAAGAAAACAGAGAACAAAAAAACAGAGTATGAAGAGAAACTTTTTTGTTTTCTATTATTTTTCACTGCCGATTTACAGTGACGATCATGTCGTCTTTATACACAGAAAATGGAAGTTTCTAGACTTGTTGTGACTCAGCCTGGACACGTCAATATGAGAAGATAAGGTATCGTAACAGATTTTTGACCAAGATATGCTTTTGGAAAGCATTCGTATATTGCAGGTATCTTTTCCTCACTTTGTCGTTTGCAGGTGAAGAACGCGAGTGGTGTTGGGCCGTTGTCAAGTGATTTCTCGGCTGAGGTGAGGTGGGCTTCGTCTTCTGGATATGGGCTTGGTTTAACATTGAACCAAATCTTACTCCATGATTTAGCTTCTTTCCTTTGACTAATCTTTCTTGTTTTTTTTTCCTATAAATTTGAGAACTGAAAGTATCCGAACAGAGATAAGAATCACCTAAATGTATCTGGAAACCTACCAATTAATTTGCTTTGGAAAGTTAATTTTTGTTTGCTCGTTTTTTTGTGTTAAAACATTTAATAGTGTTGAATTGGTAGTTTCTAAAACCGACCTGATTAAAAAGGTGCATATATGTTTTCTGTTCAGTTTTTACTTTTTACAATGGTCATATCTAGGTACTGTTAGTTTCAATTTTTCAAATAATAGATAATTAATTGGTGCACCTCGTGATCATTGAAATAAGACATTGATTATTAAACGACTTTTAAATTTACTAGGTCCTATTCTGCTCAATTTAGTTCTCAGGAGGGTTCTTGGCAATTCACACATACCGCATCAATATTTCTTGGCTAACAAGCGATCCTTAGTTCCACAACTAATTTGTTCAAGACTCGAATAATTCACTCTTTTTGAAGTATGATAGAGGTTTTCGTAATTTTCTAAAAGAGAAATTAAACAAAATATTGTGCAATTTCCTTAGACTTTGTAGGGGAATTAAAGAAAGAAAGTAAAAGGACAAGGGTAAATTGAACTTATATAAAAGAAAATCATAAAGTGTGACCAAGATTATGTCTCCTCCTAATCCGTAGATACTATTATTACACAAACTCTTGTTAATAACTTAATATATATATATATATATATAAATATACATTTTTCTCTATCCTTTTATTACTTTTTGTCGTATATTTTTCCTTTATATATTGACATGACAAGCGTATGTACACACATGAAACTTGTCTTTTCTGTATTTCTTTTCTATTCTGTTTTTTCTGTTCTACTTTCTTGAGAGAGAAAAAAAAAAAAGAACAGAAGACGAACTAGAATATTAAGTTAAAGTACCTACTTAAACTTTGAGTTTCTCATTCAATCTTGATCCAAACGATTTCTGTTTCTTCTTACATAAGAGCGAAAGCTGAGAGTTGGAGATGAACGAGTCAAGGTCGGATCCGGAAAGATCGATAAGAACATGGAACATATACACAACTAAGGACGGTTCAGGGTCATCCATGAATGCCATCTCGTTTGGGTTTGTGGCGACTGCAATTTTGATATCAATGTTCCTCATAATGGCAATCTTCGAGCATCTTTTCAGGCCCGATCATTCTTCCTCTCACGATGTGTCTGCTCAGTTTAACAAACTTGTTGAACAAGCTTCTATGGTAAAAACTAGACCACTATTATTTGTTTATTTTATACGATAAAACATCAATATTATTCTTTGTGCCTTATTCTTTTCTCTTGCTCATTTTCGTAATTAAAAAGCTTTTCCTCAACTCTTTTTATAAAGCAGAAACCCAATTGACATCAAAAAAATAATAATAAATAGACAGAAACCCATGAAGTTGCAGGACACCAAAAAGCTTTAATGTGTTTTGTCGACTATAATTTGTAGTATACTATTTACAAAACCACAACCTTTTGAAGTTTCACCAAAAGTAAGAAAAGACATGGAAGTTAAATATGTGTACACATAACCCATACGTAAAAAAATAAACATAAAACAGTAAATCTCAAAATTAATTAGTTACACAAAGAAATAACCTTTAAATTTGTGATTCCTCAGCTTGGAAAACTCTTTTTCCAAAATTCATTAGTTCTTATTTTTAATGCTTTTCCAAACATTTTTCTGTTTGTTATTTTTCTTTAGTACTTTTTTGACGTAAAATACCACTTTCTCAAGTCTTTGACATAACCTAACGTGACGTGGCAGGTTCCGGTTACTACGTTAGATGTGTCGGTGGTGATGCCTGGAGAAAAGCTGCCTTCGCACGTAGCTTTTCCGACGCCGTTTCCTTGCCGTAGAGAAGGCATTCGCTGACCTCCCAACCTCTAATACATTATTGTATGTTAGCTTAGTCGTTGTATCATATATTATCCTGATTAATTTCTTACGAAGTAGCGAAGATTGGTTTTTTCCCTTCTATTTAATTGGTAATGATTGTTGGCACTTAACAAAAATTATAAAAATTGTTTATTATTTTTTATCGTTTTAATTTTTAAAAATGAAAAGCTGTTTGCTTCAAACATTTACAATTGTGGTTGGATAATATCCTTAATATTTACAAAAGAAAAATCATATCCATTAAAATTATGATTTTCATCTAAAATAATATAAATTAAAAAATAATGTAAATATTATGCACATATTTTCTTTTAGGATTTATTACATTCAATAGTAACTTATTGTTTTTCCCATTTTCTAAGTGTAAGGTGTATATTTCATATTTTCTCATATATCATTCTTTTAAATTTTTATTGATTTTTTTAAATATATTTATGAATAATTATTTATTAAACTATTTATGGTTTATCCATGTTTAATCATGTTTTTTTGACAACTCATATTTAATCATGTTAAATTAGTGATATCTTAATTTTCTAAGAATATTATTACTTTCTAATGTTTTCTATGATTGTCCATAGTTTTTTGAGTTAATTTATGTTTAATCATTATTCCATAGATACACTTGTTTTCATATACTATATAAATTGTGTAAATCGCTTAACAACCCTTGAAACTGTAACGGTTCGTTTTTGCAAACTTTCGTATCCGCATCCATAACTACTACGCTTAAGCTATTTTCTTCTCTTTTGTACCTTCATCTTATTCCCAAGTTGTACTATGTATTCATATCGTCATTTAATTGCCGTCAAAATCCTGTTATTTGAGTCAACATGGACTCTAAATCTAGGAGGTGGCCCATACATTAGACCGAAATATTACAATGAAAATTACAGTACAATGATAAACGAACTAGAATAACATTGTACCGTACATAGATTTGGAAAAAAAATAAAGGTGAGTAGAATCAACAGTCGAGTTTGAGGTCTCTTTAATTCATTAAGTTTATGTTGTATGGTAGTTTGATCGTACGCCCATCTACGAAAAGCAAGACAAATAACATCTAGTCTGATCCCGAGCTTGAGCCTGGCATGGCACATGCATATGCGTGTAGTTGGTCTCTCCTCTCTCTAGTATACCATAATATATCAACGACTATTGCACTTCGTTATGAGTTCTCCAGTATATATATTAGAGGAGCCTCATGTTTTCAATGTATAGCATTGGTTAGTATTGACATTTGACCATTTTAGACTTACATTTCATTCAAATTAACTCTGATTTTCACATGTGAATACACTCTAATTGTTGAATAGCTCTGTTAAGTGTTTTTTTTAGATAAAACTACTCATGTCGATAAAATTGCGTTATAGTGCTCATGAGAAAGAATCTGTCGCACTCATAATCAGATAATTCCATCAAATGAATTGGCCAGATAGATGATCAGAATATTTGCCAGAACAATTTGTCAAAAACGAAATCGAACACTTTCATAGGGCCTTAAATACTTAAACGGGCTTACATTTGAACTAGATTTTGAGACCAAGATTCGACACCAATAATCTACTAGGTTCCTCTTCTTGATTTTGAGATGCTTTGGAATTGATTCTTGTTTGGATCGGTTCGATCTTGCTTTTCAAGTTTTGGTTTCGTGAAGTACCGGAAATTAAATTTTGTTTTGGAGAAATTGGGATCGATTGGGCTTTCTTCAGTTAATGGGCTTCAAGTGAGACAAAGGGGGGGGATATAATGGTTTCATGCGCAATGAATCAAATTAAATTGCAGTGATTCGTAGATAAAAATGAATTGTTTAGGTGTAACAAAGATTGTTTGTATTGCTGCGAAGACTATGTATTACTTCGGATAACTTGTATTACTAACCAAAACTAGTATTACTTAGACAGCTATTATTACTAAAACAAATTAATATTACTGAAACAACTAGTATTACTAAGCTAAATTGGTTTTACTAAAATAACTAATATTACTAAGCTTTCAGAATCATTTGACACAATGGTGATTATTTTTGAAATTCATAACATATATCTAGGGTTTGAATTCAACACTTCATAATGTTAAAGGAGAAATTAAAACCAATATAATAAGTTGATAAAAAATACTAATATTACTAAACCAAATTAGTTTTACTGAGACAACTAGTATCATTAAGATAAGCTGTCTCACTAAAACAACTGATATTAGACATTATATACTAATGATATTTGTTCATTCTTTTTAGGGGATAATAAAAGAAATTCTTTGCACAATCATATATTTTAATTATAGAGGATATTATTCATAGGACGGTAATGACATAAGATGGATAATAGAAGAAGATGAAATTCACACTTTAATGATGAAGACATATGTGGAGAATGTTACTTATTACGGGGTGGTTAGCAAATTTGTAGGAAGATCGATCATGATAGATGAAGCCATATCAAAGTTAGTTATTTTTTAATTGGTAGTGGGTTTGTATAAACCATCATATATTTGGAATGACAAAAATGATTTTTGGTATCTGCTATAACTAAATAAAGACCAATGTTAAAATGTTTTGCAAGTGAACCTCATCAATGATGTTGATGAAATTAAGGATGCGTTCGATTTTTAAGAGAGGAATATAAAAGTGATGTTGATATAGGTCTTAGTAATGATGAGTTGTTTTCAAATGATAGAGCTGTTATGATGGTATGATTACTCTTTTACACAGGTGAACCATTAGAAGACCATTGAGATGCATGATAATGTTACAGATGTTGTAGACAGAGATGAGCATGTATATGAACATGGGCATGTCATGAATGGAGAAATGGTATTGATATAACGTTAGGCTAAGAATTTGGAAATTAAAAGGCGGTGCAAAATTTAATTTAGAAAGCTTCATATCTGAATTTTTTTGAGTTTCATATAATTAACTTGAATATTAAGCGATAAGTGATATAATATCATGGAGCAAAAGATGGTTTTAAGTGGTTTTTAAAGGCTACAAAGCTGGAGAATAGAGATTGTTCATGATTTTTTTAAAACTATCTTATACTTTTATGGTTAATATATAAATAGTAATCTAATTGTTATATAAAATAAACAAATTAAGTATTTTACGAAAAATTATTTGATAAAAGAGTAATAAATATACTTTGAATCTAATTTCATAAATAAATTATAAAAAATTTAATTTAAATTCAGTATAACTAAATAAACGTGAGAACTGTTAAGATATAAATATGTGCATGTATGTACTATTACAAGATCCAATATAACTATGTAAAATATTTATATATTTTTTGTATGATGGTGTTATATATTAAATTATATAATTTTATAATATTAGTTTTTAAACATATGTTTTTTTGTGTCGGATCCAGAATTATTTTATAAGAAATTTTTATAAATTCATAACTTCTTATTTGTTGTTTGTGGTGTTCAATACACCAGCGAAGAAGTAGTGCAGAGAGTAGTGGTGTTCAAGCGTGTTGGTGCATTGGTGTTGATGTGTGTATTGGAGTCATGATATTGTTGAGGGTGTGTTGGTGTTGACGTACGTGTGTGACGGTGTTCCGGAGATTCAGGAGGAGTTTAGTTGAGGGTTAATTTATCTTGAAGAGTTCATGTTATAGAATAGAACGGTAATTTAAAAGGGTTATGCTTGATTTATGCGTTCGCAAATTAATTGTATTTGTTTTCTTATTCTAGTGAATTCGATTTTTATACGAATCTTGGGGAGTAGTGAAAACCAATACTTCCGTTAAAAAATTGTTTTTATTATTATTTACTGCACTTTATTATTGCGTCATCTCCATCTACATCATATACTATTTCAAACATTGCCACAACATATTTTATCTTGAATCACACCAAAAAACAAAAAAACTTCGTAACTCTAAATCAACTCATGGCTCAACAATGCAACTATTTTTCATCTAAGCTGAGTTCACACTTCTGGTTAGTGTATACATCATCACATACCTCAAGTCACAGACCAACACCATGTGATGTAGAACAGAGTAACGATAATTCAAAACGGGTAACGGCTTTTCCGGTTTTGAGGTTCATTTTAAATCAAAGCAATAGTCGGTTTAGCATTACTTGTATTGTACCAGATCTTGCTAGTTAAAACGAGTGTCTGTACCGTCGTTTTAGCTCATCTCTTAAGATTATTAAAGAGGCGAAGAACAGAGACTCTGTATGCGAGATCAAGCTTTTGTGATTAAGCTAAAGGAGAGGGTCTTTCTTCGTCTTCTTGTTTTGTAACCAAGTGCTTGAATTTGAGCAAAGATAAGAGAAGCTTAGTCTCGGCTAAGCCCCGGTGAATAACCACCTTACTGAATTTAGAAGGGAAGTGAACACCGTGTAAACAATCCAAAGTGTTATTTACTTTTATGTGTGAGAGAGAGAACGTGAGTTCAAAAAAAGCATATCAAATTCAATCTCAAGATCAATCTCGAAAGATCGGAATCAAATTTCTTTAACATGTGAGAACCATAGAAGAGCCTAATCACATCTAAAAAAGAATCTCTTAATTTTAAGAAGCTCCTACTATCTTTCACTACCCATTTGTTGATTTTTTTTTTTCTTCGGGAGTTATTGTTGACATTTGCATTCTTGTAAAGTTTATTTTGTTGTAACTCTGCTTAATCAAAGCCGTGATCGACCTAGAACAAAATGTTTGTAGCAGCTTGTTTTCAGTCGAGATCATCACTTTAAGCCTTACTTATTAGACTATCTGATAAATAAACTATTTGATAGTTATATTTACCTTGGAAAAATTAATTAGTCGTATTTTCGACGCTACATTTGCATTCAAATAAAATATCAAAAGATGTATAAGATACAAAATCAGATATGTCCAAAGCTCATAGCTTTCAGGTTATAGCGTAGAAACTTCGTTTATGTCCAAAACTGAAGTCGTTTCCAAGATACGAATTGTATTTGTCAAAGGGATCGCATAATATCTTATACATATTAGAGATATTTGTTTATATGTATCGCCACGACTATGGACCTAGTCATTGTTTAACGCGCACGTCTCATAAAATCAAAGATAAACAATTGGAAAATATTATCTTTATATCCACAAGAGAAAGAAATTTACATATTATAAAAACTTGAAAGAATAAGACCAGAAAAAAGAAAAATCATGGAGATGTAAGTTCACTGTCCAAGAAATCTTCCAATATTTTAGGTAAAGCCCAAAAATTTATCTAATAAACACTCATAATTAAATGTAATGTTTCTTAATCAACAGAAGAATCAGAACAAGTTCAGAATCCAGAATCAGACATGATCTTGAGCCAAAGAAGATTGTTGGTGGTTAATCAAAGAAAATGGTGGATCTATGTTTGGTTATGTCTGTAGAATCTTGTAAAATCGGATTTTAAAAATATCAATTTGCAATACAATTTATTTCTTGAAATTGAAATTGAAATGAACTATTAAACTCACATATTTATATGTATATTTTTAATATAGACATATATATGCATACACATTAATATTGTCATTTATGTGGGCATAACTTATTTCGACAAATAATAATATTATTTACATAACTAAACAATATTAAATTATATATTTAAGTATAACATTTTTGACCATGAATAATAAATTCGATATTGACCATGCAATTACTCAGATTATCAATTCTAGGATTGACCATAATAATTTTTAGTAAGATAATAAAAGCTAACAATATTTAAATTATTATATGACCAAGAATTATAGTTTCATATTTCACATATTAATCTTTATGAACATAATTATTATATTCAATATTAACAATGTATGATTCATTGACAATTATTTTAATATTGAAAACTTAATAATAAATAAGATTAACATAACTTAATAACAAATATGAACTATAAAACCTTAAATAGAATTTTGTTTTTAGAATCATAAGAACAAAAAACAAAAACATTTGAAAGCGGGATGATCATTTTCCTGAATTCAATAAAATGTCCGCAATGAGACGGTTTTCATGCATTTTTTGAATCCCAGGATACAACCAAACATATAAGACTAACATGTTTCATTCATGTTAGAATCTACGAGCTAATATTCTACCATACACTCAAGAACACAAGATCTACTTTGGAAAGAGAAAAGTAGAATATGTAGAAAGTTAGAACATGTTTAACTTGTGAATCTTTTAGCTACCAACACCAAAAACCAACAAGATATTTCAAGAGAGCTTCAACACTTAGAAACTTCTCAAAAATATCTAAATTAAGTCTAATGGTGTTTTCTTTTGCAAAATGAAGAATGTAATGAATTTTTTCTTCTATGTAGCTTGGTATTTATAGGAAAGGAATGAAACTTGGTGGTCAAAAGTCATAATGATCAAATATAATTTTATTTTTAATTACAAAATATTTGTAAATTATGAAAAATTTTGAATTTAATTTAATCCATAATGGACAAATTTAATTTGATTTTAACTCTAAAATATTTGTAAGTTATGAAAAATCTTTGAATTTAAATTTGGTCTCCTTTATACCATTTATTTCTTAGTGACTTTGTTCCATAATATATATTATTGGAAAAAGTTCATTCTAAGCAAATTCTTATTCATAATTTAACTATATATTATAAGTCCAAAGTTACTTATTAATATATTATTCCAACAATCCCCACGTGAATAGAATTGACTCTAAAACACTAAGGATGTTTTGAAAAACCTTTTTAGGATATATATAAGCTGAAATGAGACTTTCTTGAGTATAAGCGAAAAATAATTGTATATGAAAAGGTTGCATTTTTCAGCGTTGAACCAATCACTGTTATAATCTATCGAGTTTACAAGCCCAGTTGGTGAACACGATGTCTTGAACCATCGGGATTTCTAGTGCAAACTGAAACAATAAATATAACACAGTTATATTTTCTAGTAGAACTTTCGCTCTCTCGTTGTGTTCATTTTGACCTTGAACATGCTTGGTATTTCTTGAGCGAATTTGGAGATACAACATTCCCTTATTCTCCTAGAAACGGCCCCATTTCACACTCAACAGGTGATTCTCGTATTCTATTTCGAAGTATTCTGTTTTACTTCCTTGAAATAAATATGATGAAATCATTAAAAGCTTACGCTTAGCCTCAATTTTGCAGACAACATTGTTTATCATTATTAGGAACTAGGTAGAAACATAAGTTTCGCAGTGTTTTCTTAGACTTAATTTGACTTAGTTGTCCCTTTTGAACCTAGAAAGTATAGGTGGGGTTACCGCCAAATTTTATCGTTAAATCATATGCTTGAAACCCATTCCTATTGATGATTTCAATACTTGATCTCGGGTCAGACATTTTGTAAAAGGATCTGCAAAGTTATCAGCTGATTTGATGTAATCTAGCGAAATTACATCACTTGAGATCAATTGTCTAATGTTCTTATGTCGTCTACGTATGTGACGTGACTTACCATTGTACAAGCTATTGTTAGCACGAGCTATAGCCGATTGGTTATCACAGTGTATCCGAATCGATGACACTGTTTTTCCCACATCGGAATATCTTCCAGAAAATTTTGAAGATGTTCTGCTTCTTTTGCTGCTTTGTCCAACGCAATGAACTCAGATTCCATTGTTGACCTAGCCAGCATTGTTTGTTTCGAAGATTTCCAGGATACTGCAGCACCCCCAAGTGTAAACACATAACCACTTGTGGACTTCGAGTTTTTGGAATCTGATATCCAATTAGCATCAGTATATCCTTCCAACACAGCAGGTTCTGAACCGTAATGTAATCTATAATTTTTGGTAAGGCGTAAGTAATTTAATAATCTCGTTATCGCTTTCCAATGGGTGTGCCCTGGATTGCTTGTGTACCTACTTAGTACATTTACCGAGTGAGCTAAATCTGGTCTAGTACAATTAGTCAAGTACATTAGACTTTCGATTACTCGAGCATACTCACTTTGTGATACCGTTGCACCTGAATTTTCGTCAGGTGAAGTGTGGTATCCACATGTGTTGTGGAGGTTCCAGTTGAATAATTCTTGAATCTATCAAGTACCTTTTCAGCGTAATGCTGCTGGGATAATATATATCCTCTAGGATGTCTAGTGATTGTAATACCGAGAATTACATCAGCTAGTCCCATATCCTTAATTTCAAACTGTCCATGTAACATGGTTTTAGTCTGATTTATAATGTTGTTGTCACTTCCAATGATAAACATATCATCTATGTATAAGCATAACATAATGTATGCATATTTTGTAGTTTTGAAGTACAAACATTTATCGTATTCATATATGCGGAACCCATTTGACATCATTACTTTGTCAAATTCTCATGCCACTGCTTTGGAACTTGTTTAAGTTCGTACATCAATTTTATAAGTCTACAGACCTTATCTTCTTGTTTAGGAATAACAAAACCTTCAGGTTGTTTCATGTATATTTCTTCTTCAAGATCTCCATTAAGAAAAGCAGTTTTTACATCCATCTGGTGAATTTCCAGATTTTTCTCATATGATAGTTCTTATAAAAGTTATTCTCATCACGGGAGAATACGTGTCAAAGAAGTCTAGACCTTCTTTCTGAACAAATCCTTGGACCATAAGTCTGACTTTATACTTGTCAATAGTCCCATCGGTTTTTAGTTTGGTCTTAAAGATCCATTTACAACCAAGAGCTTTGAACTCTTCTGATAAATTTGTTATGTAAAACGTATGGTTTTGCATAATTGAATCAAATTCATTGTTGACTGTTTCCTTACAATAAGGAGCATCAGGTGTAGATATTGCTTCCGCAAAGGTATTTGGTTCATTTTCTGTGAGTAAAATCATTAGAAAATCATCACCAAATTTTTTTTCTTTTCGAGCTCTTTTGCTACGTCTGAGTTCAATTTCAACGTTTTCTCCATTGTCTAGACCAATGGCAGAATTGCTTGTTTCACCTACTTCTCATGCTTCCCTAGTCCGTTTAGGGTGTATTTTATCCTTACACGGAAAAATATCTTCAAAGAATGATGCATTTCACAATTTTATAATTGTATTTACATGAATATCTGGAATATCTGATTTGTGAACCAGAAATTGATAAGCACT
Source organism: Streptanthus diversifolius (assembly GCA_039880935.1). Lineage (NCBI taxonomy): Eukaryota > Viridiplantae > Streptophyta > Magnoliopsida > Brassicales > Brassicaceae > Streptanthus > Streptanthus diversifolius. The sequence continues at coordinate 2,813,986 of JAXGFM010000007.1, forward strand.
ACTATGGTGCGCATACCCGATAAAAATACAATTAACTGTTTTCGGTCTAATTGTGACCTTTTTCGGAACAGGTACTGCCACTTTTGCTAGGCACCCCCACACTTTCATGTATTTGTATGAATGGACTATACCTTTCCACAGTTCATATGGCGTTTTTCCCATTACTTTGTGTGAGATTATATTTAGAATATAATCTGAAATCATTAAAGCTTCCCCCACATGTTTTGGGTTACGCCAGATTCTTGCATCATTGCATTCATCATTTCTTTCAGAGTTTGGTTTTTGCGTTCTGCAATTCCATTTGATTCTGGTGAGTAAGGAGCAGTTGTTTGATGAATTATGTCATTTTCTCTACAAAATACATCGAACTGTCTTTCATATTCTCCACCTCTATCACTCCGAACTATTTTATTTTTGTCTAGTTGATTTTCAAATTCCAGCTTATATTCCTTGAATTGATCCAAAGCCTCATTTGTTTTGTAACAAGTAAATTTAACAATATTTTGTACTATCATCAATAAAAGTCATAAAATACTTTTTACCTCCTCTAGTGGGTAAGTATTTTAAATCGCACAAATCAGTGTGGACAAAACCTAGAGGTTCGGTTGTTCTCTCAACTTTTGGAGATGGTCGTTTTGTGAGTTTTGCTTGTACGCATACTTCACATTTATCTTTACTTAATTTGCATTTCAGAATTAAGTTTAAATCCATTAACCGAGTTAATGATTTATAGTTTACATTTCCTAATATTTCATGCCAAATAGTAGAAGACTCGATCAAATAAATAACTGGATTATTCTTATTAATTTCAGAGTTGGTTACAGCTTTGGGAGTGACTGTCATTACATTCATTTTGATCAGTTCATTCTTAACAAATCCCTTGCCCAGATATATCCCATTTTTCTTAAGTACCAACTTATCAGCGTGAAAATTGATGCATATTCTCTCCTTTTTAAATTACCATGTTTCTATAAATTAATTTAATTTTTCATATTTTCTTATCGATTAAAATATAAAAAAGTAATTTAATAAGATGGTTTTGAATATAATAAAATGAGTTGAGACAGAAGTTAAACATTCTTTTGTCAATTTAATTTAATGATTTTAATATTAATTATAGAATACTAAAATCTTAAATATGTGATAAATTTTAGAAATATTTATTATTGTGTTATATGATTTTCATAAAATTATATTTATTTTAACCAAAAAAATATATTTAACCAAAAAAGTAGTCGTTCAAAATTATTTATGATATTTTTTATTAACTTAGTCTAATGACTTTAATATCTCATTTACTATTGCGGGATGATGAGTTTGAACCCCAAAACATCTATCATTAATTTCAGAGATGACTGTACCATATGATTTTAACTATATTTGTTATTAATTCAACTATAATTTTTTTTATGTCAAGAATAGAAATGAAAAACTTAACGATCCATCTTTATCTATGTTGGAGTCAACGGACTGATATGCTCTATTACTGATTGAAGTCTCAAGACTCCTCAAGTAAACTGATCCACTGTAGTATTTTGTGATCTTGGAATGGCTATAACTCTTACTTCAACTAGAAATTAGACATCGAAATTTAACATGGTTAAATTGGGATGAGTTGTAGATAAGAATATTGATTTCGAAAACGGTAAACAAATAGACAAAATAAAACATCAGAGAAATAAAGGGGGGAAAATAAACAAAAAGGCAAAAGAAAACGAGTAAAAAAAATCTAGTGATCAGCTTTTTCCACTAGTGATCATCAAAATCAATCACCAGAAAAAAAAGACGAAAAAGACGAAGAAGACAATCATCACAATCAAATGCGTGATTTCACCTTCCCTTTTTCAGTTCAGCTCAAGGTATATCGATCATCTTCGGTTAGCACTTCGAATCAATTTCGACCTCTTTTTCGAGAAATTTAGGGTTCTTGTATGTAGTAACTGATTTTTCTGGGGTTGTTTTGTTATTATTGAAACTAAATTAAGAACAAGACGTTATCGGCTTTACTTGTAAGTAGATCTGGTTGTGTCTTGTGTAGTAGTATCAGTGTATCACCACTACTTTAAAGATCAGTGGTGCTTGTAAAAAAGCTGACTTTTAATACGAATTTTGAATTTTCGTATTCTATTGTGATCATAATAATAACTTCATAATAAATTATTGTAAGCTTGGGAATGAAGTCTTTTTTTTCCTTTCATTGCTCACATAGAAATGGTTCATAAGTTCTGCTGATATGTCTCTTCTTTCATTTTTTTTGTTGGTAGTAATTAATCAAGGGAACACAAGCAACTAGAGATCATTGGAGTATCTTTTATTTTTCTGAAAAGTGAGTTTGCATGTTCCTTTTCTCTTGTTTTCTGCTTAAGAGTTCTGAAGATAATACACTGGTAATTACTTAGACGTTTTCTTATCAAAATGGCTTTAAAATTCTATTAGGAAGACCGGTGCTCTTATGGGATGGGACACCAACTTGCTAAGGCTTATGGTGCTATCAAATACTAGTACTTGTTATCTTCAGAACAATCACCATGGAGCCTCACCTAGGAAATGGAGTAGGCAGTTCGAGATCTGCCAAAGTTTCAAAGAACACTTCAAGTTCAGTTGATTGGTTAAACAGAGATATGCTTGAGATGAGGATTAGGGACAAGACAGGTGCTGATGAGGAGAGAGTAAGTCTTGATCTGCTTTTCTGTCTTCCTTTTTAGGTCTTTTTTTCTCCTTGAACTGTTCTAGATTATCTTCCTTCTCATGCAGTTATCTGTTTGATGAAATTTTTATGTTGCAGGACAGTGAACCAGATATCATCGATGGAGCTGGCGCAGAACCTGGCCATGTGATCAGAACCACACTCCGTGGACGAAATGGTCAATCAAGACAGGTTAGATGGTTATAGTAAAATTCTGTCTAAAATGTTAGTGAGACTTAGTTATCTTACTGACTCCTGTACAATTTAAATTGACAGACAGTCAGTTACATAGCAGAACACGTAGTCGGAACTGGTTCCTTTGGAATGGTTTTCCAAGTAAGTTAGATTATCTTTCTTGTTGTCTTACTATGGGGTAAGATTGCCCAAGCATTTAATGTTTCCTTGTTGTAGGCTAAATGCAGAGAAACTGGGGAGGTTGTTGCCATCAAAAAGGTTCTACAAGACAAGCGCTACAAGAACAGAGAGTTACAAATTATGCAGATGCTAGATCATCCGAATGTTGTTGCTTTAAAGCATAGCTTCTATTCAAGAACAGAAAACGAAGAGGTTTATCTGAACCTTGTCCTTGAATTTGTTCCCGAGACTGTTAATCGTACTGCCAGAAGCTACAGTAGAATGAACCAGCTGATGCCATTGATATATGTCAAACTCTACACTTATCAGGTGATTTTTTTTTGTTTCTCTTGGTCTTGCTAGATAGAATGTAAACTGGAAGATAAAGTTCAACTGTTTCTGGTACTATTGTAGTATTGAACTTTGCAATTAGAATTGGAACTGTTGAACATAATTTTCACCCTGACATAGGAAGGACCCATTTATGCAAAGGAACATCCCAAATTAACTAACTGTGAATTGGACCTGATAATTTGTTGGACATTCTCCAATGATTTTTGAGAATTTTGTGTTAATGGGTACAGATTTGCAGGGCACTTGCTTACCTTCATAATTGCTGTGGTCTTTGTCACCGTGATATTAAGCCTCAAAACCTGCTAGTAAGTTCCAATTTTCTCACCGAAAGAAGATGATGACAGAGTTCACTTCTTTTCTGTAAGCTAATTTTTGTTTGATTTCTTTGCCACCACATGTAAGGATATAAGACACTGTTCTTTACTTGTACAAATTTGATCGTTATGTAGTAGGTTGGATGCTGACATGATAAATATTTCGTTATAACATGCCTGGAGGGTTTAAGAAGTGAGGCTAATAATGAGTTTCGATCCTCACAGTGATATAAGGCTTCTGTTCTCTAGTTGATATCAATAAAAATGCTGTAAGTTCAAGCAGGATGCTGAAACCTAGCTTTGGGAAATAGTTATGTTTCTTAGCTGGCCAGTTCTTTGGTTCAAATATTTGGAACTGTCTTTTCTTGTGATTTCATATATAATGAACTTGTTCAATAATGTTCAAAATGTCTAAGCTCACAAAACCTGCAATTTATTAGAATTTGTCTTAAATAGTGTTTTTATTAAACTGAACTTATATTTGGCTTTACACCTATTGATGTGCAGGTGAATCCACACACACACCAGCTAAAAATTTGTGATTTTGGCAGTGCAAAAGTGTTGGTAAAGTTTATCAGCTGTATAGCTCTTAGGGGTTTAGTTTTCCTAGTCCATGCCTGGAATTCAACGTGTTCATGCTCCACAGGTGAAAGGAGAACCCAATATTTCGTACATTTGTTCAAGATACTATCGTGCACCAGAGCTCATTTTTGGAGCCACTGAGTACACAACTGCAATAGACATATGGTCCACAGGTTGTGTGATGGCTGAACTGCTTATTGGACAGGTTGAAGCACTATTTTTGCTTAAACTATATGATTTATGCATGTTATTCTATTTCTTCACCCTCTAAGTTATTTATACAGCCTTTGTTTCCTGGTGAAAGTGGAGTCGATCAGCTTGTTGAAATCATTAAGGTACCATTTTTCCTATCATTGCTTATAGGGTTAATATTAATTACAAAGAAAATCACATGTGTTGGGCTTGGAAGTGGCTGATAGTTGCTTTAAATCTTTCTTTTAAAGGTCTTTGTCGGTCTTTTCATATCAGTCTACAGCTGCAACTATTGCCTCATTGCTTATTATTGTCACCGTAGGAGTCCACTTTCATTTAGGAGAGCAATGAACTTTGAACTATCTAGTTTGACGGGAGAATGTACCACAATTTGTTTTTCAGGATCTCCTATGTTCTTTCTTCATGAGCTTTTAATTGTCATGCAGGTTTTGGGTACACCAACAAGGGAGGAGATCAAGTGCATGAATCCAAACTACACTGAATTTAAATTTCCCCAGATCAAACCGCACCCTTGGCACAAGGTATGCCACTAGTGGTGTAAATATTTGTCCAAGCGTTGTCTCCGCTTAGTGAGGTTGAATGGAGTATATTTGATGAACTAACTTCATATTTAGTTCCTCTGGCAGATAAAGCAATGTGTCAGGGCTTAATTGAGAGACACATTGCTTTATAAGCCAGAATTTTTGTATTATTTGTGTGGTCTTAATTACTGGAATGTTTGTTTATAGGATTCTTATGCAAACAACTAAAGAAACTTCTAATACTGACAAAAAGAGAATTACTTGTGTCACAGACTCATGGGAATGAACTTTGAATTTATATCTGGAAGTAGCTGTGCTCAGAATTTCATACAACTTTGTGGCTCGCACTATATTAATCTTCTCTTTTAGGGCACGTGATTATATCCATGGTTTTGTTTCTCTTTGGCCCCGTTCTTACAGCACAAGAATCATGTGTTTGTGCTTGTCAGGTATTTCAAAAACGTTTGCCACCGGAAGCAGTAGATCTTGTTTGTAGGTTCTTCCAGTATTCTCCTAATTTAAGATGTACAGCTGTAAGTTATTCATGGTTTTGTCTGAAATTGTATTATACTTCCACATTTTGTTTGGAATCTGCATCGGATGCTCCAAACACATCATAATATATCTCATGGTGTTCTGCTAGGTGGAAGCTTGTATCCACCCGTTCTTTGATGAGCTAAGAGATCCAAACACTCGCCTGCCAAACGGTCGACCACTTCCACCACTTTTCAATTTTAAACCACAAGGTACAGTTCCTTTATTTGCTTCTTCTAGTTTTTGTGTTGGAATCATTTCAAGGGTCTGCTTAATTACCTGGCTTTCGAAACACTCTGCTACTTATATCTAATAAATAGACACTTTTAAACCATAATCAACAATGTTAGATGCTCATTTAGTGATGGAACATAACTAATAAAAAGATGTTGTGTGTCTAAAATATAAAGAACAATGTGGGATTCTTCTCTTGAGCCTTGTAATGTGTTTTTCATGTCATCATGTGGTTGAGATGAAAATTGTGCGTGTCTTGTAGTATCCACCTTTAGTTCTTTATATAAATATGGGATCCTTTATCGAGTGTTTTGATGTATTGATTGATACCTTGTGTCCTACAGAGCTCTCTGGCATCCCTCCTGAAACCAGGGACCGGCTTGTCCCGGAACATGCCCGTAAGCAAAACCTCTTCATGGCGTTGCACTCGTAAGAACACTTGTTTTCTTCACGACCTATCGGTGTTCTCTTCTCTATAATCTCTCTGGATCTCAGTCTTTTGGTTTTTGTTTTGGTGAGCACTCTCTCTCTCCCTCCCCCTCTCTGGTTTGTCTACAATCAGAAATCACTGTCTTTTTGTCTTGCCCATCTTTGATGCATGAATATAACGATATAGAGGAACATATATACTTGCTTACATTTTACCAAAAATATTGTTAAAATAAATATGGTTATTTGCCCATACTTGCGAACTAGCTTTGAACCAAGCTCCACCAACTGAATTAGGCTAATAAGAATGTAGTACACAAATTATAAAAGGTATATCCTTTCAAATCAACAAGAACCGAGTCCAAAAAGAAGTGATTCATAACAAAACAAGCTACAATGTATAATCACAAGCTCAGATTGTTCGAACACATATCTCCCTCAAATTGATACGAGGAGCCTGACCGAAACATAACAAGAACACACAGCAAGTTTGATTTTGTTTGATCTTATTAATGAATTGAGACTTAAGAGACTGGTAGTAGAAAACCCAAAAAAAAACAAGAAAACTTATAATAATGATAATAATAATAATAAGATTAAAATTGTAAATTCTTCATTTAAAGTATATTAGGATGGTGTCGGAATCACGTGACACAGTGCTGGTCACCTCTGAAATTCATGACACAAGTATGAGGTTTGAACCCAACACTCCTCAATATATTTTTTATATTCTTTTATTTAAGTTGGTTTTAATGCTAGATTTGATTTAGCTAATCAAAATCTTGATGCTTCGGATTTTATGCACACAAAATGTTCCATAAAATGTTTCAAAGAATTTAAATGGGCTTTAAATGGTCAATTCCGACTTTGATGTGACATGGTAAATTAGACAAATTTTAAAATGACCAAGAAAATGAAAAGGACAGTTCAGTTATGACTTAATTTCTCTGTTCTTATCCAATTTCTTTAGCTACCTAGACAATAAAAATCGTTCTCTTTCGATTTCTCTCTCTACTGACACTTCTTTGCTGTCAAATCCCCAGATCCAAGCAAAAACGATGTTAATAAACCAACTAAATGGGTGATGAGCAGCCTCAAGAATCCAAAGGTCAACCATTCGATCATATTAGCACACAAAGCCAACATTTAAATCTCTCATAAAAATAAGAGGAAATTAAAACTCCTAGACCAGTTTGCTTTGAATCTTCTTTATAAAACAGAGTTTGCTCCAGTAGAGCTCTTCTCCATCTCATCAAGTTCTAATAAAATAAAATAAAAATCAAAGAATCACTTAAGTTTCTGCCATTAAATCACAACGCAGATATCAAAACCCAAAAGCAAGAGGATTCGATCAAATGCATGTCTCATTAATTTATCCAAAATATATGAAAGCCAGAACTGCTATAGCTTTTCTGACTTTGACAAGCGAAGGTGAACGTAAGATCATGTTTTATCGAAATCCTATTACCGGTATGCTATTAGAAGAATTCGAGCTTGATTTGAATTTGATTAAAAAGGTAACTATGAACAGTTTTTTCAAACTGAACAGAACTAGTTGTGGACGTAAAGCCTTCTAAAGAGATTGGGAGGGCTCGAACCGAACTCGTTGTGGACGAGAAGCTTAGGGGCGCTGGCAACAGTTTTCCAAGTCGGGTGGCTGAATCAATGCTTATATGTCCATCAGGTTCTTGGCTGATTTATGTTAAAATTATATAATCAGCTATAAACGGCTAATTTACGGAATCACAGGTACGGTTGGTCAATGTATGTAAAATCCTCATTTTTATGAGTTAAAGTATGAAATTTATTGGAATCATGTGTCATAATGGTGGTCACCTTTAAAATTTAGGATACATGTTTAAAATTCGAATTCAATACTCCACAAGATTAAAGGAAGATTAAGAGGATGTTAGGACAAAAAAAAATATGAAATTCAAATTAATATTGAGTTTATATATCTTTTTGCACATGTATATCCAAATAGGAACAGCGCAGCAGTGTTGAAATTGGAATTGACCATTTTCTCATGATTTACCAAGCCACGTCAAATCCATGTCATCAGTTATAAACAGCTCATTTACGGAATCATGGTCAATGTTGGTCAATGTATTTGAAATCTATATATTATAAGATTTGGTATAAAACTCAAATTAATATTTTTCCACATATAATGTGTTAGAATTTGAAGAGTAAAAAAGAGTATTTGTGGAATTAAAAAAAAGTTAAGAGATATCAATAAGAGTTTGAGACAGAGATTGTTTGTTGTGTATTAAATACACTAAAAATAAAAACTTGAATAAAAGAGTAAGAATAAGAGTTTATTGAAGAAAGAATTCATTTTCACTTGAGTTTTATGAATATATTACAACATATATATATATGCTACAAACTTTCTAACTAGAAAGGAGAGGAGTGACACCTCTTTCTGGAAGTTGAAATAAGGTAGAAGGCTTTTTTTGTTATTTTTTTGCTCAGCCAACAGTTCTTTCTATTTTTGAAAAAGTATCCAACGATTCTTTCTATTTTTGGAAAGGTATCCAACAGCTCTTTATATTTTTTGAAATATATTCAAATTTTCTTGTTCATCTCAGATCTCAGTCGTCCTAGATGTGTTCAGAGTTTCCTCCTTGTTGAGTTCTCTTTGTTATCTAGGACTTTAGGCATCCTAGATGTGTTCATGTTTTCTTCCTGGTTGAGTACTCTTCGTCATCTTGGACCTTAGTTGTCCTAGATGCCTTCTGAGGTTGCTTTCTAGTTTGTTTACTCTTCGTCATTTATGACCTCAGTCGTCCTAGATGAGTTCAAAGGTTGCTCCATGCTCAATACTTCCCCTTAAGCTTAGCATGTAATGTTGAGCTTAGAAGTGGCATGCCTTGTCTTCTAGACTTTGGCCTTGGCTCTCCTTTTTTTTCTTCTCTAATACTCCTCAAACATGACCATAGGGGATCCCGAGGTCAAGTTTGGAACCTTGAAGAACTCCCTCATTAAAAACTTTAGCATGGAAAATCTAATGGGACAAAACCAAGCTAAGAAAAAAGAGTGAAGCCTTCTCAGTCTATGGATTGGCCAGTGAGTCTATGAGCCTTAGAACAATTTTGTTGAACTTCATAGACCCTGGATCATGGCCACCTTGGATAGAAATCCCTCATTGCTTCACCATCTTCATATGTTTAGGTAGCTTGAAGCTTCTTTTCATAGTTGTTTCTTGTCTTCCCCTTCTTTTGAACTCTTGTCATTTTCAAGGGTTGATCCAATATCAGCCTTAGCTCATGAGTTCCAAATTGGATCTTGCATTAACTTGGAATGGTGTTGAGGAGTGTTTACTTAATCACTTTAGCTTATCCACTTGAAATCCTCACTCCATTTATCTTTCCATCAGCCTTGCAACCTCCACTTAATTCTCCAGCTTAGTTGGCTCTTTCCACCACTGTTTCCATTTCTTTAGTCTTTCATGACTTAATTTCTCTTCTTATGAACTCATCTCTTGCAATCTTATACTTTTTGAGGCTTTCATGGTCTCCTTTACCCTTAAACAAGTGATAAAGAATAAATATTTTTAAGTATATACCATGAGGAATATCAAAGGTTTAGATGTTCAAGTAATATTTCATATGAGATTATAAGAAATTGAATTAAGGTAATGAAACAAATTAAATGGGATAAAGTCTAGAGGTTAGCCTTTTGATTGGAGAGGAGGACTATGGAAGATGTTTAGTCTTTCTTGACTTCTCCATGGCTTTGGCCATGACTTGAGTTTTGAAATGATGACCATCTTATGGCCATCTCCTTCAGCCGTGATGTTGGGAGCTTAACTTTTCAGAATGTAGCTCCATAACTCATGGCTACACAACACTATCTTGGTGGTTTTAACCCATAGGTAGTTGACCCCTTTCAGTGTTAATGACACTAAAACACATGCTTTGAGCTGATTCATCACCTTTAACCAGCTTGCCCCTCCACTTGTGGGTTCTGACAGCTTGCCCCTCCACTTAAATTGTGTGTTCTGACAGCTTTTCCCTCCACTTGAATTGTGGGTTCTAACAGCTTGATGGTCAAGTTTTTAATCTCAAGCATTGTGTTATGCCTTCTTATTGTCTTTCTCTTGCAGTCATCAACATTGGTTAAGCCATTTGTCTCCCCTCCGCAATCTTCACTCTGAGAATAAGAGTATAGTGCCAAACTTGAAAAAATGACACTAACAATGGTCACCAATTCTTTGGACCCTTTGTCTTCTTGTTGATTAAGATTTTTTTATACATTCAGGAATATCCACTCTTTGATGGAGGCTCTGATAAGTGGGCCGCTTCTTTCTCCACCTTCAGGAATATACACTTTCTGGTGTAGGCTTTGATAGGTGATCTTTTTTTTTTCTACACTCAGGAATATACTCTACTAGAGTAGACTCTGATGTGTAACTCACTTAGAAATATACTCTTGTAGAGTAGGCTTTGATATGTAACTCACTCAGGAATATACTTCTTGCAGAGTAAGCTCTGATGAGTCTTCTTATTGCTTCTTTTAAAGTTTTTAGTGTTGAATCCAGCCACGAACTGACCTACAGTCTGCATGACTGTTTCATGCACTCCACACTTCCCATGTCTCCTTGAGACAACAAGTGAACTCTAGACCATTTTCAAAGATTGAACCTGTTTGAGATTTTGGACAAATTCTAAACAAGAAATGGTGAGAGCATAAAGAATAGTATAAATAAGTAACCAGAGAATAAGTAAATAAAGAATAAGAGAATGATGGAGAATAAGTATAGTGAGAGAATAAGTAAACAGAGAATGGGAGATTAAGCGGAAGTAAATGAGAATGTAAAGTATAGTGAGTTTTTCTCAAGAGTTCCTATGGACACAGGTTTACTCTGTTTTCTTGAGTTTTGCAGAAACTTTAACAGTTAAGAGTATCCAAAAATCAACAAGAGTTTGATGCTTTAGTGTCTGAAACAACCATTTACCAAGAGCATCCAAGCAAAATGGTAAAGCGTTTTTAAATTATTTCCCTCCATCAAGCTTATTCAAGACACCAACCAGTTTGAGATCAAGCTTGCACAAGATTGAAATGGAGAGATTAAAATCAATTCACATAGAGAAATTAATTAGATTTCAATGGACTTAGATGTTTCAAATTCCACAAGAAAGGAAACATGATCCAAAGTTTTAAAACAAAACAGACCACAAGTCTAAACAACAAACTACAATGAATTCAAGTGTCTCTCATTTCACAAGAAAAGAGACAAGCCCAAGGTCTTTTTAAAAATTGTGGTTTGTTATCCAAGAGGATCTAAGTTTACTATAGCTTGAAGTGTCTCACATTCACAAAAAAAGTGCACAAATTCTCAATAGTTCAAGCTATAGTCCAATGAATAATAAAGAAAACATTTTGAAATTCATGATATACCAAATTCGAATTTGAAAGTAATTTTTGATTAGATAAGAAGAAAGGAAGAAACCTATCCATTCTCTAAGTGTCTTATATCCAAAATGATGCACTTTAGAGATCTATAGGTACACCTTCCTTTCTTTTCATTATTATTTTAGATTTGAAGCTTTTGAATTCAACAAAGTCATAAATGCAATGCATAGTCCACCAAGGTTCTCTTTCTCAAATCTTTATAAGACCACAATAGCTTTTAAGTATTTTCTAGTAAGATTTTTGATGTGGAGGATCCATTAATGGCAACCACAAAGCATACTTTTCATACTTGCTTACACATTTTAGCCATGGTTCTCTATAGTACATCTTAATCAAAAATTTCATTCTTTTTTCAAAAATCATAAACAAAGACTTGTAATACACAACAAGAATATGACTTAGAGTTTTGAATGAGGCTTAAGGAAAATATGAGAATATGGTAGAAAGCCACTCCCATTTTTAAAAAGTTTTTGAGACTCAATCTTTTTAGATTTATCCGATATATTATTTAAAATCTTAAGGGGGTCTCAAAAAATAATATAATCTACCCAGTTCGACATGGTGGCAGCACGCGTGTGTGTGGTTTTACATAATGACATTTTTATTTTTTTTCCACAATATCCTACAAAACTATTGAACCTTGTTGTAGATATGTCACTACATACATTTGAGATTTTTCCAAATTAGACAAAATAACCAGCTCTCATTTACTCTTTAGCCAAAATTCTTGAAGATTTTGTAAGAATCCAATTTACGGAAGTTATGTCCTTTCAAACAAATGAGAACCGAGTCCAAAGAAAAGTGACTCGTAACAAAACAAATAACAATTCAAAATCACAAGCTCAGATTACATCTCCCTCATCAAATTGATAGAGGAGCCTGACGGAAACATATATTAAAAAAAAATTGGAACTTAAAGAATGCTAGTTAACCCAAAACAAGAAAACGACAATGTAATAATATTATTTATAAATTTGTAAATTATTTTTGTTCTCTTCATATAAAGTCTCTCAACGAGTGGGAATCAAACTTGGAACATTAACATTGCAACGTTGTAACACATTAATCTATTAAACCTAATTTTTAGCAATATGGAAACATTACCTAGTTCAAGTTTTTCTGTTAAATCATTTGACTATTTTGCTATTCCATTATTTAATGAACATACTGATCATCCCCTGTAATGTAAAATTGTAAGCTCAGGTTATTCAAAAACATATCTTGGTTTTATTTGATCTATATATTAATGCTAGGGTGCATAGAACAAATAATTAAGAATATAGAGCGTTTTCTGTCAATAAGAAAAGAGTTAAGCCTCTCCTTGTCACTCAGTCTCACAAGTCACAACCCAAGATTGAAGGATATACACAAGAAGCTCAAATATTTAAGGCCCATAAAATAAAAAGCCTTTAAACTAGATTAATCTCTCGCTTTCTTCTTCCCAAAACGTTTCTAGGGTTTCATCCACCACCAGATACTAGTGAGAGAGAGAAGATGCCGGCGGGTCACGGAGTGAGGGCGAGAACTAGGGATCTCTTCGCGAGGGGATTCAGGAAGAAGGGTGTTATCCCACTCTCCACCTACCTCAGGACCTTCAAGGTCGGCGATTATGTCGATGTGAAGGTTAATGGAGCTATTCACAAGGGTATGCCTCACAAGTTCTACCATGGTCGTACTGGTCGCGTCTGGAACGTCACCAAGCGTGCCGTTGGTGTCGAAGTCAACAAACAGGTCTGCATATGTTATAATTTTCAAGTTTGATCTGTGAGTTTGTATTAGGATTCATAACTTTTTGAAAGTGTTGGTCGTTGAATTAGGGTTAGAACAGATTGTGATTCATGACTTTTTAAGAGGTTATTGATTACTGAATTAGAGTAAGACCTGGTTGTGGTTTATTGCTATGTGTATATGGTTTTGGTTAAGCTATTTAGTTGAAATGTTGAAATGTTGAAATGGTCGATTTTGTATTGGTTCGTAGGTGTGAGATTATAGTGGATTCTAGCTTATTGCTTGCCTTTTGCGGCGATTTGATTTTTGCTCTTTTTTATGAGTTTCAATCAATCCACGATGATTCTAGTGATGTTTTGATTCCGACTTGAGATTTTTTTGCATTATATTTGGATCCGTCTTTTGAACTTCTAGTCTCAATCTTAAAGCTAACTTTGTGCTTTGGTGGTGGTGTTTAGATTGGGAACAGAATCATAAGAAAGAGGCTCCATGTGCGTGTGGAGCACGTGCAGCAGTCAAGGTGTGCTGAAGAGTTCAAACTCAGGAAGAAGAAGAACGATGAGCTCAAGGCTGCAGCCAAAGCCAGAGGTGAGACAATCAGCACCAAGAGACAACCTAAAGGTCCCAAACCAGGTTTCATGGTCGAAGGTATGACATTGGAGACTGTCACTCCAATCCCTTACGATGTTGTCAACGATCTCAAGGGTGGCTACTAAGTTTCCATTTTCCATGTCTCTGCTCGGATCTTTTGCACTTCGTTTTTTTCCTTGTATTTGAACGAAGACTGATTTTTAAATGGTTTGAGGATGCAGTTGAGATGTTTATTAGCAGAGATGGTTTATCTTAATCATTTGCTTATTGCAATGCATTTTAAAGGAAACACGATTTTCAAAAAAGTAAAAGATAAAACCGAAAAACAGTAAAATTGAGACTTGAGAGAATCCAGACACCTAAGACAGAAATTAGGAGAACCAGTTTAGTCGACTTCCTAAATCTTGGGGCCAGCACCGCCCGAAGGAGGAGCTTCATCGTCATCCATTCTGGCGGCAGTGCCACCTGCTTGACAACCAGCGCTTTGATACATCTTAGCAATGATTGGATTGCATACACTCTCCAACTCTTTTATCTTGTCTTCAAATTCGTCTGGTCAATTGATTACCATCAAACCATTGGATTGCCTCCCCAACTGAATCTTCAATCTTTTCTTGTCTGCAGCAAGAAGCTTCTCACCGATCTTGTCATCACGGATTGTTTCTGATGTTGTAAGCATAGTTCTCAAGAGCGTTCTTGGTTTCGACCTTCTTCTTATGCTCTTCATCTTCATACTTGTACTTCCCAGCTTCTTGCACCATCTTCTTAATCTCGTCTTTAGACAAACGACCCTTGTCCTTGGTGATCGTGATCTTGTTCTTTTGGCCTGCGGTCTTGTCCTCGGTTGAGACATTAAGGATGCCGTTTGCATCAATGTCGAAACACACTGTGATCTTATTGGACTGAAGACTAAAAAAAGTGAAGAAAATGCAATAATTAAGAATTGAATATCAAACCTTATATCAGGTTGGATATGTAATTCTAAAGTTGTGAGATTAAAGATCAGAATCAAATATCAAACTTCATATAAGAGTAGGAAGTTGGATATGCTATTCTGAAATTGTGGGATCATTCTAGAAGAATAGAGCCGTTGGTTTTGTGACCGTTATGGCCTGTCATTTTCGTCACTTTCTTTTCTTGGTATCTCATTGTATCTCTATATATAGCTTGTAGTTTGCAAACATGTATTTTAAGGAAATATAATCATCTTTCCATACTCTTTGTCTCACCACATCTCTCTCTCTCTCTCTCTCTCTCTCTCTCTCTCTCTCTCTCTCTCTCTCTCTCTCTCTCTCTTGTTCTTCAAACAAATCCAGATTCATACAAACTCAGAAGTACTCTCTTATAATACTCTCTTATAAGCCGCAAATTCTAACATGGTACAAGAGCTTGGCATCGACTCAAGCATAATCAAGCTCTAACTCTCACTAAACCGCTTATTGTAGATTCAGGAGCTTTTCACCATCTGATAAGTGATAAGACTCTAATCAATTATCTGGAACCGGCGTTAGAAGATGTAGTAATAGTTAATAGAGATAAGATACCAATAAGAGGAATTGAGAACCTTAAATTTTTTAATAAAATCAAAAGCCTTTTATATGCCCACATTCATTTTAAACTTACTAATTGTTAAGAAAACAACATATGATCTTAATTGCTATGCTATGTTTGGTCCTAGTGATGTTTACTTTAAAGATATAAGACTAATAAGGTGCTTGATAAGGAAGTGTCCAAAATGATTTATGTGCTTGAAGAGATACAACCGGATTCCTCTTTATCTATTTCTTTCAACTCTATTTTGAATAAGACTAATAGTTCTATTTGGCATTCTATGTTAGGAAATCCTCATTCTAGGTCTTTAGAACTATTGTTGCCAAGTATGTCTTTTAAAATGATGAATGTGAAGCTTGTATACTTGGTAAACATTGTAAATCCGTGTTTCCCAAGTCTTTAACTATTTATGAAAATGCTTTGATTTTATTCACTTTGATGTTTGGATTTCACCATGTACATCTAGAGATAATCATAAGTACTTTGTCACATTCATAGACTAAAAATCAAAATTTACTTGGGTAACACTATTGCCAACTAAAGATAGAGTCCTAAAAGTCTTTACTAAATTTCAAATGTATGTGACTAACCATTATAATGTCAAGATCAAAAAATTTAGATCAGATAATGGAGAGAAATATATAAGCTTAGCATTCAAACATCACTTAGCCAAACATGGAATCATCCATCAAACGAGTTACTCTTACATACCTCGATAAACTAGAGTAGCTTAACGGAAGAACCGACATCTCATGGAAGTGGCTCGATCTATCATATTCCAAAGCAATGTCCCAAAGAAGTTTTGGGGAGATGCACTTGTTACCTCTTGCTACCTCATCAATCGACTTCCCACAAAAATCTTGGAGGATTTAACTCCATTTGAGGTACTTAATTAGAATAAACCATTTATCTCACACTTATGTGTCTTTGGGTGTGTTTGTTATGTCCTTATTCCAGGAGAACAAAGAAATAAGTTGGAAACAAGGAGTGTTAAAGTCATGTTCATAGGCTATTATACTTCTCAAAAGGGTTACAAGTGCTACAATCTAGAGACTAGGAAGGTGCTAGTATCAAGAGATGTGATGTTTGTAGAATCAAAGAGATTATATGAAGATAAGAATTGGGATAATCTTAAAGACCTCTCTCAATCCCCATCAGACCGCGTTACCAATCTTAGGCGCCTTATGGAGAACCAAGGAATCTCCATTCCAAGTGCACCAGCCACTCCTCTATCACCGCCATCAACTCCAACACCACCTCCTTATGATGTTGCCCTGGCTATTCCTCTTGATCATGAGGCAGGCACAGATGTTTAAGCACAAGAAACTACATCTGAATCACAAGACCAAGATGATAGCTCTAGTGTCCATGATCAAGAACAATATACAAAAGAAGTTCCACAAGAGGTTCAGACTGAGGAAGAAGAACATCAAAAAGAACAAGTGGTTCTTAGGAGGAGCTAAAGGGAGAAGAGATCAGCTTCAAAGTGTTGCAACATCAGAGTCTACTACAATGCACAAGCATTTACCCATCCAAATCAAATGGTTTCCTCTCTAGCTCATGATCTTTTAGAACACCAAGCCTTTGAAACAGCTCTAGATCAAGAAAATATACCAAGGAATTATGAAGAAGCCAAGGAGCATAAGGTGTGGAGAGAAGCGGTTAAGGCTGAACGAAATGCAATGGAAATCAATCACACCTGGGACGAGGCTGATCTTCCTAAGAACAAAAGGATAGTGAGCTCTAGATCGATCTTTACTATCAAGTATAAAAGTAATTGAGATATAGAAAGGTACAAGGCAAGACTTGTGGCAAAAAGATTCACTCAAACCTATGGAGAAGACTATCGTGATACCTTTGCACCAGTGGCCAAAATACAAATTTTAAGAGTTCTTCTTTCTTTAGCTACTAACCTTGATTAGGAGTTGTGGCAGATAGTTGTCAAGAATGCCTTCCTACAAGGAGAGCTGGAGGATGAAGTCTATATGACACCTCTACCTGGTTTTGAAGACAAAATAGCTCTTGGGAATGTTCTAAAGCTAAGAAAAGCAATCTATGGTCTCAAACAATCACCAAGAGCTTGGTACCACAAGTTAAGTATCACAATTAGAGACCGAGGCTTTAGGAATTCTGAAGCTGATCACACTCTCTTCACACTTTAAAGTCAATCAAGTATTGTAGTCATTCTCATGTATGTTGACGATATAATCATCTCAGGGAATGAAAAGGTAGGAATTCAATCCACCAAAGAATATTTTAAATCAGTTTTTGATATTAAAGATTTAGGTGAACTAAAGTATTTCCTAGGAATAGAAATGTGCCGAACTAAAAAAGGCCTCTTCTTATCACAAAGAAACTACACTCTTGATCTTCTAACTGATGCAGGAAAGTTATATGCTAAACCAGCCAACACTCTCTTGGAAGAAGGATACAAAGTGGAATGAGAGGGGGAGCTTGAAGATGAACCATTTGGAGACACCAAACTTTCTAGAAAGATGGTTGGTAAGCTAATCTATCTAACCATTAATATACATGACTTGTGTTTTGCTGTGAATCATGTTAGCCAACACATGCAAGCTCCAAAATTGTACCACTGGAACATAGTAAGTCGGATATTGAGATACCTCAAAAGAACACAAGAACAAGACATGTGGATGGGATGCAATGAGAGCTCTGAAATTGTAGGATTTTATGATGCGGATTGGACTAGAGACTGAAATGATAGAAGATAAACTACAGGCTATTGCACATTCATTAGAGGCAACCTAGTTACTTGGAAGACTAATAAGCAAAAGGTGGTATCTTGCTCAAGTGCTGAAGGTGAATATTGCGCCATGAGAAAGCTTACTACCGAGCTTACTTGGATCAAAAGACACCTTGAAGATCTAAGCATAGAAGTCCCAACACCAATCCCCATGCATTATGATAACCAAAAAGCCATACACATCGCCTCTAACAATGTGTTCCATGAGAGGACCATTCACATTGAAGTGGATTGTCACAAAGTTAGACAAGTAGTGGAAGAAGGAACGATCTTACCATGCTACACAAGAAGCACAATTAACTTACGGACATCTTCACAAAGACCGCAAGTCTCAAAGTTTGTGAGTCCATTCTATCAAGACTTGAACTCATTAATCTTCTTATCCAATGATTTCTCCAAACTATGGAGTCCACACTCTTTTTTCCTTAGAATGGTTTTGTCCCAAAAAAATTTCTATTCTAAAATTTTTAATAAGGTGGATCTTCAAGGGTCCAAGCTTAACCATTCACTCATGGTTAATCTTGAGGGGGAGTATTGGACCGAAGATCCAAAAGAAGTGAAATAAATGTCAAGAATTAAAAATCAAATATCAAACCTCATATCATACCAAGAGGTTGGATATGCAATTCTGAAATTGTGAGATTAAAGATCAGATTCGAATATCAAACTTCTTATCAGAGTAAAAAGTTATTAGATCATTTTAGAAGAATAGAGCCTTGGTTTTTATTTACCGTTATGGCCTGTCATTTTCACAACTTTCTTCTTTTGGTATCTCATTGTATCTCTATATATAGTTTGTAGTTTGCAAACATTTAATCTAAAAAAATATAATCATCTATCCATACTCTTTGTCTCATCATATCTCTCTTAATCTCTCTTTTTCTTCATATAAACCTAGAAATCATACAAATTTAGAGATACTCTCTTACTATACTCTTTTATAATCCACAAATTCTAACTGAGGGACACCACGCGGAGCCAGAGGGATACCAGAGAACTCGAATTTTCCGAGGAGGTTGTTGTCTTTGGTTCTAGCTCTCTCACCTTCGTACACTTGGATCAAAACAACTGGCTGGTTGTCTGCATAAGTGGAGAAGATCTGTTGCTTCTTGGTCGGAATTGTTGTGTTTCGCTGGATCAAGGTGGTCATGACTCCACCGGCGGTTTCAAGACCGAGAGAAAGAGGAGTCACGTCCAACAGAAGAAGGTCTTGCACCTTTTCGTTCCCTTCACCGCTTAGAATAGCAGCCTGAACCGCTGCACCATAAGCCACAGCTTCGTCAGGGTTAATGGACTTGCAGAGCTCTATACCATTGAAGAAATCTTGGAGAAGCTGTTAAACTTTTGGGATACGTGTAGAACCACCAACAAGGACAACATCGTGGACTGTTCTCTTTTCCATTTTAGCATCACGGAGACACTTCTCAACAGGCTCCATTCACTTCCTGAAAAGATCCATGTTGAGTTATTCAAATCAAGAAAATCAATCGCCTCAAACAGAGTCAATCTCAATGGTGGTTTGCACAGTGGAAGAAAGAGTCCCCTTTGCTCTCTCGCAGGCCGTTCTCGACCTCCTCAGAGCTCTCGGGTTACCGCTAGTGTTTTTCTTGTTCTTCCTCTTAAACTCTAGAACAAAATGGTTAACCATTCTGTTGTCAAAATCTTCACCACCAAGATGAGTGTCTCCAGCAGTAGCTTTCACCTCAAAGATACCTTCTTGAATGGTGCGAAGAGAGACATCAAAAGTAACACCACCAAGATCAAAAATCAAAATGTTCTTCTCTCCAACACTTGTTGCCTTCTTGTCAAGACCATAAGGAATAGCTGCGGCGGTTGACTCATTGATGATACGCATTACATTTAGACCAGCGATCACACCAGCGTCCTTTGTTGCTTACGCTGAGAGTCGTTGAAGTAAGCTGGAACAGTAACTACAACGTTCTTGATTGAAGAGCCAAGGTAAGCTTCAGCGATCTCATGCATCTTAGTGAGAACCATGGAAGAGAATTCCTCCGCGGCGAATTGTTTCTCTTCTCCTTTGTAGTTAACTACGAGCATTGGTTTGTCGGCAGGTCCAGGGATGATCTTGAATGGCTATAGTTTCATGTCGCTTTGGACAGATGTGTCACTGAATCTCCGACCAATCAATCTCTTTGCATCTGTCATAATTAAGAAATTGAAAAACAGAGTTTAGTCACACAGTCCAAGAAATTCAGAAAAGCAAAATCAACAAAGGTAAATCAATAAGATCCGATACAAACAACACAAATCTAGTTAAGTAAAAGAATATACATGAAAATCGAACTCAGAACTAAGCTCTATAAACCCTATACTCAAAACCCCAAAAATCACAGCTTTGCAGCCAAACATCATTTGTATTAAACTAGACCAGAGAATCAAGATGAGATTTACATTCCGAAGATAGTGTTTATCGGGTTCATGGCGACCTGGTTCTTCGCGGTATCACCAATCAACCTCTCGGAGTCGGTGAAGGCGACATAAGACGGCGTCATTCTGTTACCTTGATCATTAGCGATGATCTCCAACGCAAGAGTAGGACGTGCCGAGATCGATTCCTATCGCTGGACCTTCTCCTTTACGCAAGAGAAGGGTTTAGGGCACAAACAATGTCATGACACAAAGGAAGATCTCCATAGAGTGATACACAATAAGCCGTTGATTGTAGGGAATTTCAACGAAACTTTGGATGTAGAGGAACATTCGGATTATACCAACTCGCCGTTTAGTAACATCGGGAATGAGGGAGTTTCAGACTGTAGTCCAGTATCGCTCGCTTATGGATTTAGCTTCTCATGGCCCTCTGTTTACTTGGTGTAATAGGAGAGAAGGTCTGATTTCGAAGAAGCTGAGTAGAGTCTTGATAAATGACCATTGGCTTCATTATTTCCCTCAATCATATAACGTGTTCAAGGGAGGAGGATGTTCAGATCATCTCAGGTGCAGAATTCAGCAAAAATCAGAAGTTGTCGAACTGGAGGGATCCATGCCAATGATGGATCAATTTTTGAGTGAAACTGAACCTATCTTTCTATCCACGTCTTCAATGTTTTGTTTCTCAACGAAACTGAAGGCTCTAAAGCCTGAGATTAGCACCTTAGCAAAAGATAAAATGGACAGTCTTACAATGAAAGCAAATCAAGCTTATGAATGCTTGTGCGAGAAGCAAGAAGCAAGCTTGGCACACCTGACGCAGGCAAGGAAATTAAAACAGAGGTAGAGAGTTTTTTTCCGTGATTTCCTGCAGCATATACCAACTGATTTCAAACGTCAATAAATCTTGCCGTATAGATGCTCTGAACTGGAGAATGCTCAGCTAACCAAAGAGGTCTTGGAGGAGGAGATAAAGGGGGTTATATTCTCTATGCCAAATGAAAAATCACCTGGGCCAGATGGCTACACCACATAGTTTTTCAAGACTTCTGGTCAATTATAGGTAAAGAGTTTATTATCGATTTGTGAAAGCTTTCTTGCCGAAAGACATAAATGCAACGATATTGGCTCTTATACCGAAGAAAGCAGGTGCTATAGAAATGAAAGATTAAAGAACGATGTCATCTTGCAATGTGATATACAAGGTAATGTTCGTTTGGTGCGCTAACTTCAGTACCTGGAAGCAGATGAGGGTTACTGTTCGTTTAATAATAATTATGAACATGAACTAAAAACTATTTATCTAGATACAAATTTGGAACTCATCCAAAAAATCCAGAAATTTCAGATGAGTTTAAAATGAGAGATTGGATGCAGCAAACTCATCCAAAAAATGTGAAAGTCTAAACAATCTCATCTAAATTCAATAATTACAAAATACTACATAAATAAACCTCATATTGTTTGGATATAACTTTTTGCTTACTCTCTTGTGCTTTTGAATCAGCTAATTTGATTTTTGTTTCAGAAAAGTTGAGTTATATGCCGGTTCGATCATGTTCTTGAAGATGCTTGTGGCAGTGCTCCTTAGTTTGATTTCTTAGACTAAAGCATCCCTAGACACTCCACTTCAGTGAGATTTTGATTTAACTCGTAGAATTTGATTCAATGAGCAACGAACCAGCCAATCTGGTACTGTCTTACTTGTAATTTTGAGTTTTGTTGCTTTCTCATGTCTTGCCTGCAGCATTTTAACCATATTAGACAATTTAACCATGAACTGATGTAGTCACCTAATATCTATGTGATGAAACAGATGGCATGTTGTGGCTGGTCTTTCATATATTTTTTTAAAAAATGGTTTATGTATTGAGATTTAAATTAAAAAATGTGAAATCATTTACAAGACTGTTTTGTTCTTTTACTGTGTTTGAATGCATTTGATATATGCATGATATATCTGAAAAGACAAGAATTTGTAATTGATTTAGTCTTAGATCACATATATATTTTTTATTTCCGTCTAAAATCTTCATTTCTTGCATACCAGGCTTGATTCTTTGAAATCAAAAAGCCTTACATTCTTATATATGGTAGAATAAAGAATCGGTATGTTTATTGAAATGGCTTCTGGTCTCATTCTTTTCCTGCATTATGAAATTATCTTTTGCAAGTACTCTTATATTGCTGATGGTGATGGGGATTAGTTTCTTTAGAATAATTCTTTGCTTAAGTTAATTATTATAAATGTTGTTTAGACCATTATGTTACAGTTGTGTCTATACGGATGGTTTGTTTTGGTTA
Organism: Streptanthus diversifolius; assembly: GCA_039880935.1. Lineage (NCBI taxonomy): Eukaryota > Viridiplantae > Streptophyta > Magnoliopsida > Brassicales > Brassicaceae > Streptanthus > Streptanthus diversifolius. The sequence goes on from JAXGFM010000007.1 coordinate 2,836,954, forward strand.
TAGTTTTCTAATAGTTATTTTTTTTGTTTTTTTTCTTTTAAAAGCTACAAAATAACACAATGACATCTATGGCAGTGATGTAAGTATCTTTCACTTTTATTTATATTATAATGAGTGCTTTTAATTCAAATAGTATAGTTTGTTAATGTTATTTGGAACAACAGATTCTAATATGGATTAAAAGCATTCATGTGTTAGTATCTGAGTTGATATTTATATTTTAAGTATTTATATTAATTTGTATTCTAAGTTGTTTTTGTTTATTTTCGTCAGCTGTTGCAAGAAAATTGATATTTCTTGAAGAGCATGATTTGATGATCAAAAGATTGATGCTTGTTTGAAGATTTTTATATTGATGATTTAAAAAATTTTGCAGCTTCATATAAAAGTTGATCATGTTTTATTTAAATATATGATTGTGTATTGGTTAAAGATCCTATACACTATTAAAAAAAGTCACTTAATTGAATTATGATTAGGTGTTATTCATAGATGAAGTTTTATACTTATTCTCTTAATTTGATTGGTTGTTAGTACTTTATTATTTATTATTTTAATTATATTTAGACTTTAATTAAATAAATAAAATATAAAATACCACCAATCAAAGAGAGGTAAATATTGGAATATTGAATATCAGTAAATATATTTTAATTAACTAATTTTTCAAAATCATTATTTACTAATTAATAAACAACGTTTAACTATCTAGAGGTTGGTATTTTATTGTTTATTTATTTAATTAATGTTTAAATATTGATTTTCTTTTGCAAATTCTTAATTATTGTAAAAGTGTTAAAAAAATTCCAAATTTTTTAAAATCAATATAATTATCGGAAATTATATTAAAGAAACTTAGAATATAAAAATAAATGCTGGTTTTGGTTTCTAAATATAAAAGTTTGTAAAATTTTAACCTCTAAATCTAAACTTATGCAAGAAATCAACATATTAATTCCTCTATATATATATTTTGCTAACGTTTTTCATAAACCAGATATTTATCATATGATATTATTAGGATTCAATTTTGAGAATTATGTATTTATTTAACTAAATTCGATTTTAAGAATTATACATTTAAAACTAATTTCAATTTAACAAATTTAAGTTTTGTAAGATGTGATTTTGATTTGCATGTAATAATGTAAGGAAACATTAATTGTAATTTAAATATTTTCTTTTTTTTGTTTTTTTTGTCATCGATACATTACGAGTAAATTAAAACAGACTAATTAACCAAACTGGAGGAATTGAGTTGATGTATACTATATCTGTTGGTAGGCTTCGTATGCTTTTTGCTAAATTGTCTGCTCTGGCGTTTGTTACTCTTGGGGCATAAATGATCTTTGTCTTGGTGAAACTACTGGAACACCTATAAATATTTTCTTATTAGATGCATAAAATACTGATTTAATTGGTTTGCATTTATTATTTCCATGAACGTTTATAAAATATTCATCGTATAAATGGTATATACATGATTTCAATTTCAAATTTGAAGCTTTCCACTTGTAACTAATTTGATATTAATTTTCTATAAAAAATACTCGTTTTGAAATAAAAGCAAGATCTAATTTATTTGATACAATATTTTTCAAATTTTTATATTCTTTTTGATAAACATTAAGAAACTTCTAGAATACTGCTCATTCCTGTATTTAAACAAAATTATTTTCACTATCCATTCACAATGTTTACAAATATATTCTATTTTACTTTTTTATTTTTATATTCACAATGTTTCCATTATAGATTTATTTTTTTATAAACACTTAAATGGGAGTATTTTTCTTCTAGATTGTGGTGTTATGAATTTTGAAAATGCACAATGTTACGATATAGCATTACACAAAATATAAAAAATTATATACGAATATCATGTTTTTCTCTTATATTATTCAATTTTATGTGATTGATTTTCTGCTTTCCATAAAATAATAATTGTATAGTTAATCCCAAAGTGGTATTAAGAATATTGGTCATTACTCGAAAAATATATAGAGATTGGACGGATGTTTGGAGATGGTCAAATTGGAATAAGTTTGACTCTATATTTTTATTAAATGATCAATTATAAGAGAATTTCCATCAGAGGTTGTTTTTTCAAAAAACAATTAACGATAAAAAATAAAAAATATGAGAGAGAATGTTAAAAAAAGTAAGAATCAAATCTTAAACAAGAATTGCAAAAATAGATTGAAAAACTCCCAAAATATGTATTATTCAAATATTAGTGTTTTACAAAATAATAATAATTAAATAATAATATATTAAAATATTAATATTGTTATCACTTAAAGAAACTTTCCAATGGAGATAAGAGCATCGCTGAGATTTAGAGAGTCATCCCATAAAAAGAAAAAAAAATAGAAAAATAAGTTATTTGGGCATGAAAAGTCTCAATCCACTCATACTTTTGAATTTTTCATTCATTTAACTCAGTTTTCTCTCATATGTTCTCTATTTAATCTTTCAATATAATAATAATAAAATAAATAATAAAATAAATAATAAAATATTAACTAAGAAACTGGTGACAATTTCAGCCATGATGGTATTCTGTGTCGTTTCTCCAACAAGGAAAGATAGTCCTATCTTAATTTTAATGTTTTTTTTTTATCCTCAACGATGTGGCTGAAGGGAAAGTGCTGACGTTGACGTGAACGCCCTCTAATCCCCCAAATTGTCTCTTTTATTAGTAAAGATTTAAAATAAAACGATGAATATGTTTTCTACGTTATTGACTTGTTGCTATAATTTCTTTCGCGCTTGCCTGTTTTTAAACAACATTAGTAAATATGATATAGTTGACTGTTTAGAATATGGTTAATGTAAGTTATCATCTCCCTCTTTCATTTAATTTGTGGAATTATTCTAATGGGTCACCTGATCGTGCCCGAAAAATATATATACATGTAAAACGATCAATCGAGAAGCCACTTTTCACCACTTCCTTCTTGAATCGCCTTTCTTCTCATTGGATCCAACACCTCCAGATACCAGTGAAATCTACTCAATTTGGATAAAAAGAAAGGCCTTATTTAACTTTCGAACCAGAATCGTGTACGTAGATCTGTGATGGCCGTTCTATCTCGCCCCGCCCATGACATGTTCATCAACTTCCGAGGAGAGGATCTTCGTTATGGCTTCGTCAGCCACCTTATAGATGCTTTGGAAAGACACAGCATCAAGTTCTTCATAGATAAGCATGAACAAAAGGGCAGAGACCTGGAACACCTCTTTAAAAGGATCGAAGAGGCCACAGTCGCGCTGGTTATCTTATCCACAAGGCATTGCTCACAATTCAACTTTTTATGAAAAATGTTCTTTCATGTATGAAGACATTACTATTGTCAATAGGTATGGGGAATCAAAATGGTGTTTAGAAGAGCTGAGGACAATCATGGAACAAGCGGAAAGAGGGAGACTGGTTGTCATCCCAATCTTCTACAAGGTAAGACCAGAAGAAGTGAGGAAACAGGAGGGAGAGTTCGGCTCTAGGTTCTGGAGTCGGACTGAAGAATCCAGTCGTGAAGAGATGGAGAAATGGCAAGTGGCTTTGAAGGCTGTGTCAAACAAGATTGGCTTTACGCTGGAGCACAATAGGTATATATATATAAACTCTTTTCTTTTATTCATTTGAAAGCCCTAAATTATCTAGAGTTCCACCGAGACAATATCCCAAAAGTGTTTGTAATTATTTGTACAGGAACTCTCATAAAAGGATTTTCATGTCACATTCTTCAGATTTGTCTTTTTCGTTTTTTTTTTTTGTTACCACCCCTTTACCGAATAAAGTCAACGGGTTTAGTTGTTACGATTATACTTCTAGAAACAGAATCAAAAAAATTATAGACCCAAAACGTTGCCAAAAAAAAGATCTGGATGGTTTCCAGAATGTTCTTTAATAGACAAAAAGAAAGGTGGGAGAACGCTCGACGAGAACAAGCAACGCCAAATCAGTTTTAGGTTAAACATTACGTCGTAATTTTTATCATATTTATTTTTGCAACGTTTGTAAAACTTTCCGTAGTTATATATATAGTTGCATCCATACAATACATCTATTGATTAATCTTTATTTGCTTTAGCTGCATTGCATGGGTGAATTACCTTTTTCCCTAAAAAAAGTAATGCAACAAATTTTACAAAGATATGGTATATTTGTTTTTCTTAGAGAAAAAACGTATTTGTCAATTTGTCATAACATGATATTATTATGACAAATTTGCATGTGTCTTCTACTTTTCTCGCCGCCGATTTTCTACAGCCTCGCCATTGGTGGTCGACCTTGGATCTTGTCTCTTAATCTTTAATTTTAATCTTGTGGATGAATACATTACCAAACTCGAAGAATTTCTCTGATATGCCTCTCTTAATTCCATAGATCCGAGGCCAAGTTCATCAAGAAGGTCGTTAAGGAGGTTGGGAAAGTTTTAACCGCCATTCATTCTGATGAAGGAAGAGAAGAAGATTCTGTGAAGAAGGTGACAACACATAACGCCCCACTGGCTCTACCATGGGCATGGTTTGGCTCAGCGGTTGGGCTGATAGTTGCAGTACTGTTATGGTTCGGCTTACTCGCCAATATGGCGCACAAGTGTGCCTCACCAGCCATGGTTGCTCTTGTTGTTCAGGCTGGCTCTGTCATGGCGAGTTCGAGCTGTCGTTGGGCTGATAGGTCTGTCTGAACTTGGCGACTGCGGAGAGAGATTTTGTTTCCATTGGCTCGAGTTGTTTAGTGTAGTTTAATGGAAAAACACAAGCAGGAATAAACATTAGTAGCACTGGTTTCTAAGTGAGTGGTGTCAGGTGTGGGAAAAAGGTGAGAGAACATGAACGTTAGTAAATCTTCAGGTGATTTTTTTTTATCCGTGTGTGTGTGTGTGTGTGTCATCTCTTTATTTCCAAAGGTTAATACCATCGCATTGAAAATTGGTAACAAGCTTTCTCTCTGATCCCATTGCATTGAAAGTTTTATTATTTACTTCCCGGTTTAAATTCCATGGCCCTGAGAAGTCTAAGTGAGGACTGTGACCGCAGAACGCAGCGGTAATCTGTTGATTGCACCACAGAACGAGGAGAGCTTGAGCTTTAAGAGGCCGGAGGGAATGAGATGTGGTGAGAGAAGGGTGTAGAGATAAAGAAAGAGATCTAAGAACATATTCTGCATTCAAGGTTGATTTTTTTTAAAAACATTGGTTGATAATAACCGGAGAAAAATAATCAAGATATTGAATATGATCAAGCTTGTAATTAGAAACTTAGCTAAAAACTAATACACTTCTCAATTTCTTTTAAACCTTTTTTTTTGGTTCTAAAGATAAATAATATTAAAATCAAATGTTACTTTTACAGCGGAATAAGTGAAAAAAACCTAAAGAATGAGAAAATTACATGAAGAACTTAAGTGAAAATAAGAAAAGGTGAGAGTGGATGCTTCGTTAAAATCCCTATTTAAAAAACACCTCGAAAGGAAAAGCCAAATAGGATAAAAGAGTACAGCCGTGAAAGAGAGATGAAATGGGATAATGTGAAATGTCACCGAAGGAAGCCATAGGATGGGGTGCGAGATTGGAGTCTAAACCAAGATTCCAATAGGGTAGGAGAATCATCATGAGCGGAGGGTAGAAGAACGGGGAGCTTTGCCTTGATATTGACTTGGATATCCCAGGCAATCTGCTCGAATGGTCGTGAAGAGTCGGTGTGGAGTCTAGCATTGCGCTCACGCCATATATGGTAGATCGTCACTTGTATGAGAAGATGGGCTATAAGCTTGAGATGCTTATTCGTTGAGAATCTCGGGAGCCACTGCAAAAGATTATGAAGGTCACTATGATTAGGAATCATGTAAACAACAAGAAGCAAGAGTGAGTATGAGTAAGGACAACTGAAAAAGAGGTGATCCCTGGTCTCATCATGAGATTGACATAATAAGCATGACGCAGGAGTGGCTGGCGAGAAGCGGCGAAGACGGGCTCTTGTGGCTAATCTGTCATGGACTGCAAGCCAAGTGACAAAAGCATGTCTGGGTATTTGTCCTGAAAACCAAACTTGCTTGTGACATGATACTTCTAGAGGCGGGGGAAAAATGGTGGCAAAAGTCCAAGAAGCGCAAAACCGAGAGGAGGCCTGGGGGAGTGTGGGTCATCCCCGGGGTAAAGCCAGAGATAAATGTATGTGCAGGATGGGCAGATAAGTGAGGGAGGACTGGGTAGTATATCACGCAGAAGATAGAGGACAGGATTCCGAGAGCGGGAGGAGATTCACCAATGTCCATTAGATATTGCGTCGTGTACCATTGCATCCGCTCGAATGCCTGTGAGAGATATCGCCGCAGGACCTAGGAGGAGAAATAAAGAGCCCAATCCTGTTCAATTATCATGCCAAAAGGAGCAAAGGGTACCAGATCTGGTGCAATCTCGATCAGCCTTACTTTTAAGATCAACCAAGAATCAAGCAACTTGTTCCATAAACGAAACTCATCAAGGAGTAAGGGAAAATAATAATTTGTCAAAAATAGTTCCTCATGAAGAAGTTATTCAACTCTCAATTCAGCAGACTTCCAATGAATCCAAAGGGGACCAGCGGTTATCTATTGAAGACTTTCTATCAAACCAGAATGAACCAACTTGTAAAAAACCTGGTTTTGGAAAGCTAATCCATCAGATGTGCGCAGAAAAGTGGTTTCATTATAATTTTTTTTATGGTTTAAAATTTATACAACTTCTAAACCAGGAGATGCTCGATTTGCCTTATTTAGAAGCTCACAGATTCAACCACTTCCAAAAAAGACTTTGGCAACCAGGAGAGGTGTATTCATATTCAAGAGAAATATTTAGTCATTCAGGAGGGTCATCTATCATCTTAGAGGGCTCGGATTTGAGGACAAATCCTTTTAAAGGAGAAGGGGATGGTGCGATCTCGATCAGCCTTAATTTTAAGATCAACCATGAATCAAACAACCAAGACCATTTTTTTAAACTAGCTAGATATGATGGAGATTCTGGTCGTGCCAAAACTCAATTGGTTCATGCTGAATCAAGAGATGGTCGAATTTCCCTTATGTCGGACCGTAGTGAGCTAGTTCAACCACCCGAGCAACTTCAAGAGGCTATACTTATTTTTGATGATTAAAGGCACGTCTTAGCTCATCCAAATACAAGGGATAAGGCTCAAAAGACCCAGGAAGACACCAAGGAAGAGTTGGGCTTACTCAAGGATGAGCTCAACAAGATGAAAGTTAAGCAGGGCCCATATTGGCCCATGAAGCTGAAGGATCGACCACCATGGGCTCTTATGGATGGATATGGACATGGCCTAAGTAGAAAATAAGATTAAGAATAAACCATTCTGTTAGTTTAATGTGTTACTGGTTTGTAATTAATCATTAAAATTAAATCAAGGAGTTAGTTAGGATAGATTAGGTAAGAAGTATCATTTTGGTATATTATTTATGATTATATTAAGTTAGTTAGAATATTCTTTTTTAAGCATAATCTTGTTAGGGTTTTCTGCCTTTAAAAAGGCATCCAACCTCCATTTGTAGACAAACACGAATTTTAATATTAAAACCTAGAGAACTTTTTTTTTCCTTTTTGTCTTCTCTGTTCAGCAGATAAACATTGATCCTTTTTCACACCAAGGGTAGAGTGATCTACTATGATCGTCTGTGGCTCTATATCGGGGTAAACATGTGCCATAGGATTTGCTAAACATCTTTGGAGCAGCCCATAACTCTTAAGAGAAGTCAATCGCCATCTTCATCATCTATTCCCCCCATTCTCTTCCTTCAAGTTATCCTAGGAGAGACAGCAATTCCAAGGCTGCACCATTTGATGATTTGTAGTATATCACGCAGAAGAGAGAGGACAGGATTCCGAGAGCGGGAGGAAATGCACCAATGTCCATTTGATATTGCGTCGTGTACCGTTGCATCGACTCGAATGCCTGTGAGAGATATCGCCGCAGGACCTAGGAGGAGAACTAAAGAGCCCAATCCTGTCCAATTATCATGCTAAAAGGAGCAAAGGGTACCAGATCCGACTCTGCAGTGGATGAAAGATCGGGCGAGTCAACAGAGCCTGAGAAACTTCCTCCACATCCACCTCCCGACAAGGCTAGAAGGATGAGAATCCCAGAAGACTGCGGTAGGTAATAAGTGGTTGCGGACCCAAGAAACCTATAGAGAACCCGAGTTGGAGAAAAAACATCCAGATAAGCTTGAGGCTTATAACTGAGTTTCACTTAGCAAGTCTTCGGAACCCTAGCCCACCTGAGCTACGGGGAGAGCATCTAGTATCCCAGCTGATCTTAGCCCCTTTCCCAGACTGTGTATTCCCTGACCATAGGAAGGCATACAGAGCTGTTTAATCCTGGTGAGGCACTGTTTTGGGAAAAGGAAGATAGAACCCCAGAAGTTGATGACAGAGTTGATCACTGACTGGAGAAGCTGAAGGTGTCCCGCAAAGGAGAGATGCCGAGTGGTCCAAGCTGTAAACATAGCCTGAATGCGCTCATGTAGAGGAAGAAAGTCGGAGGCTTTCATCTTGTGTGGGGTGAGCGGGACGCCCTAGTACTTGACTGGTAGAATGCTTGAGTTAGACCGTGGGCTGAAGCTAGAGAGCCAAGGACTGTGGCGTCGTTCCCAACTAGGAAGAGCGTGGATTTGATAAGATTGATACCGAGTCCTGACATCGTGTAAAAATCATCCAAAACTGAGAGAATAGCGTGAAGGGAAGCATCCGATCCATCAAAAAAAATAAAAACATCATCAGCAAGAGAGAGGTGAGAGATAATCGGGTTCGTGCAGCTGTGATGTAGGCGAATGCGGCCATCCGCTAATGTGGAATTGAGGAGCTTGGACAATGTATCCATAGCGATGACAAAGAGAGAAGACGAGATTAGGTCCCCCTGGCAGAGTCCTTTGGCACCCTGGAAAAAGCATGTAAGTTCGCCATTAAGGTTGATGGAAAAGGAGGGTATGGAGATGCACTCGGTTATCCATGCCATGAAAGGGGCGGGGAGCTCGAGAGCTCAAAGAGACTGTAGGATGAAGTCCCAATGAAGATTGTCGAAGGCCTTTGTGAGATCTATCTTTAGACATCCTCTAGTAACTGGGCCAGCTTTGTTGAAGGTGGTGGTGAGTTCTGTGGCAAAGAGGATGTTCTCGCAGAGCTAGCGCCCGTGGAAGAAACCAACCTGATTCCGCTGGACTATGGACAGGAGAAATATCCGAAGACGACCAGCAAGAATGGATGAAATGATCTTGTAGAAGTGGTTGCAACAAGAAATGGAGCGGAAGTCAAATAGGGAGTCAATTCCTTCCCTTTTTAGGATGAGAGTAATTGTCGTGGTGTTGAGCCCTTTCAATAACCTATCAGGCTTGAAAAATTAAAGAACCGCATTAATAACATCATCGCCAATAATAGACCAACATGATCTATAGAAGTCGATTGAGAATCCATCAGGTCATGGCGCCTTGTTCCTTGGTATGTGTTGGATCGTGACAAGGATGCTAGCTAGTGTGGAGAAGTATCCGAAGACGACCAGAAAGAATGGATGAAATGATTTTGTAGACGTGGTTGCAACAAGAAATGGAGCGGAAGTCATATAGGGAGTCAACTCCTTTCTTTTTTGGGATGAGAGTAATTGTTGTGGCGTTGAACTCCTTAAATAACCTACCAGACCTGAAAAATTCAAGAATCGCATTAATAAAATCATCGCCAATAATAGACCAACATGATCTATAGAAGTCGATTGGGAATCCATCAGGTCATGGAGCCTTGTTTCTTGGCATGCGTTGGATCGTGACAAGGATGCTAGCTGGTGTGGGTATTGATGAGAGTATATGGTTTTGGGCGACAGAGGTCCTGAAGCTGTGTAAGATCTGGAGAGAGTTAATGGAAGGAGGTGTGACTGATTGATTATGGAGCCTTAAAAGATTCATGTAAAAATCGACAACCATCAATTGCAAAGTGTGCATATCGTATATAAGATTTCTATTTTCATCCCGAATGAATGAAATGGAGTCCGTAGAGATGTTATTTGTAACACAATGATGGAAAAAAATGGTGTTGGTATCGCCTGCTCGAAGCCATTGGACCCTAGATTTCTGACGATAGAAAGACTCCAGAGCAGAATCCAAAAATTGCCAATGAAGACGGGCAAGAAGGACCGCTTGATTTCTGACGATAGCTCGGGCTAGGATTGGTAAGAAGGATGGATTGTGCATGTTCGAGAGCTATCAGGGTCTCCTTGCTACGCTGCTGGAATGCTTAAAGCCTTCTCGGTTAAGAGATCTGCAACAGGCCTTAGCTGCTTTAAGCTTGCTAGCGAGCTTGAACATGAAGGTGCCTGGGAGATCGAGGTTGGTCCACGATATCGATATCCTGTGCAAGAATTAGGGGTGAGTGGAAATGAAATTGAGATATCGAAATTGGGGGTCAAGAGAAATTGATTAAAGTCCCTGTAAAGGAGATAGATGCGTGGTTGGCGAGGGAGGAGATGTCCCGCCATAAATCATGACGTGTTGCAAGGAGATTGCTGGCGTACACGAAGATGACAGTGGCAGATAAATGGGTGGAGTGGTCAAGAACCCGAACAGCAACAAGTTGATCCGTCTTGGCTAGAACAGAACATTGAAGGCAGGAGTTCCACATTACCCAAACTTCTGCCTAATAGGGAGAATTCATAATTAGTGGTGACTTTCCAGGAAGGAGAGATGACATTGGCGATTCTCGTGACTTTGGACTCAGTGCGGACCCTTGTCTCAAGAATGGTGTCTAATAGTGGTTTGTGGATGCGAATCCAATTCTTTACTAGGCGTTTCCGAGTAGAACTGCAAATGCCCCTCACATTCCACGAGAAAATGTTGTTAGCATCAAATACTATATTGGTGTGTGAATCCACAAATACTTAAAAAATAGAGTTAAGGAAAGGGGACAGAGGCTAGTGGAGCCTCTTAGGGAGCGGAAAGAGGAAAGGGAGTTGATGTTTAGTATAATCCTTAGAGTTGTCTTTTGCTATCTTTTTCTTTAAGCATTTTGTCTTTTTCTCGGTCTGGAGGGGAAGTTATGGTGTGAAATCTGCAACTGGAAGGGGGACTTCAATGTCACTAGGCAGTGGAAGGGCAGCATGGTTTATTTCACTTCTTCCATATCGTCATTTTCTGAAGATTCCTGCAAATATGGAGAGCAACTATCGCCAATTTGGCGTAGGAGAAGAGATGTAAAAGTGGAAATTGATGGAAAGGTGAAAGGGAGGCGATGCGGCGAGACCGGGTGGTGAGAGGAGGAGGGAGTGGTTGTATGATCGGTGACATTAAGAGTGTGTTGTTCCGGTGTTGATTTGTTGTGATTTTGGTGTTGGAGTGGTGGAGAATTGGGCTGAAGTAGGCTGGAGTATGGAGGCGGGTCTGTTCCATTTTCTTCAGCCGAAGAGCAATATTGGCAAGTTGGGTCACAAGATGGGCCACAGGATTGTTGCAAGTTTGAAACTGTCTGGGCGGTGTGGGCTGAGTGAGGTGAGAGGTTCGCTTGTAGAGGTGGACGAGCTGGGTGGGCTGGATTGAGGGGAAGACTGGTTGTGGGCTGTAGCAAACGAGGTGGAGAGGGAGCCTTATGCTGGCAAAAAGAAGCTGGGAGTTGGGCCTTTGAATTAAGACCAACAAGAAGGCCCAAAGGTACAGCGAGCATGGGCTTGCTTGATGTTGGACCCATTACCTTCATATCATTGGTAGAGTGGACCTGGCAGGATGTAGATGGTGAATTGGACTTGGAGTTGGAGGTTTGAAGGGTGGAGAGATTGAACGTGGGCTTTGAAGTTTTAGGCATAACCAAGATAGGCCCAATCTACGTAAACCCTAACGTATCGTCTTCAACAGTCTGTGGAAGGAGTGAGCCGCCTTATACGGACGACAAGACTTCCAGCCTACTCTTCGATGAAGGACCGTCGATGAGGGTACCGTCGAAGAGTTTATCAAGATATCTGTGACAGCAAGGTGGCGGGAGGTTTCATACGAGGTATGGTACGAACGCGGAGATGGAACCGATGACTCTTGTGTCCGTAAGTGCTGCAGTTTGAACACAATGGAGGAAGTGCAAGGTAATGAATTCAGACACTTACTTGAGCTCCTTCGTCGTCTTCGACGATGACGGAGGAGGGGAGGGGGCCGTTATCAAGTCAAACCACCGCTCGTATACGCGGAGAAGCAAAACCAAGGGAGGGAGCCTTTGAGTTTTCTGCCATTGGAAGAGGGATTCAGACACCACTAGCCACGATACGAAGGCCTTCGGAGGAGCGTAGCTGTGGCGGGACATCCTGCAGATCCAACCACACCGGAGCAGAGGTTAGCACTTGCTCTGTTAGAGAAGTTGACGGCGACCATAGGGAGACGGCGTACGCCACTGTTCCAGCACTTAAGAAACCGACATTCAAGACCTAATTTTGCAGTGGTATGTTTGGTATGAGATTTAGACATGATCGTTTGGTGTAATAGTGAACGGTAATGGAGCCTTTCTTCCCCCAAATTGGATTGAGGTCATTGTGGATTTTCTTGAGTGAGGGAGGAATGCCAATAAAATGACAAACCAGATAATCTTTCCAGGTTTCGGATGTCCGAAGAAGGATCGAAAGGGGTGCTCTGACCACAGGTACACCATCTTCTGTGTATTGCGGCAGCGGATATTGTTTGGGTGAAGCAGAGTTTCTGGTGAAGAGCTCCTTCTAAAGAGCAGTGGAAGTATGGTGTGGGGTGTTGGATGAGGTGATATCAGACTTTGTAGCAAGCTTTGTGGTGATAGAGGATGCGAGTGATTGTGGAGCGAGCTCCAAGTTGATGTTAATAGCAGCAGAAGAGACTTGTCTGTGTGTTTAAGAAGATGGAAGATGGGGGAAATCCAGCGACATTAACGGCGGGGGACCGGAGGAGGAACGAACCTCCATGAAAAGCGGATCTACTGACCAACGGTTAAAGGTATTGTCCAGTTACGAGTTAAGAGAATATTTTGTAAACGCCCTCTGTTTCAAGTTCTCACATGTGGAAAATTGTAGTGACCTCAATAATTATTAGAAGTAAAAAATTAAACCTTGACATAACTCATTAAATGTTTATATATAAGTTTGGCATAACTCACCAAAGTTTTATCTTATTAGATTCTAGATAACCCTAAAAATCTAAGCTTATCTAAACTTATTAATCCATCATTGTTTATAAAACTATAATTCTGTTTTATAGATATTTGGTTAATAAGTAAACTCTAAATAAAAAACTAACATTCTCCTTAACTTTAGAGTTTTCTTTTGATAAATCATGAACTCCGATCATGTTCTTCATTTCTTCAAACTTGATCTTTGTCAATGTCTTTGTCAAGATATCAGCCTTTTGTTGGCTTCCAGATATGAACTCCACATTCAAAAATTCATTTTCAATGCACTCACGGATGAAGTGATAGCGCTTGTCAATGTGTTTTCTCTTTCCATGAATGACAGGGTTCCGTGTCAGCTCAAATGCCAATTTTTTGTAAATGAAGATGGTGATCTTCTCAGCTTTCCATCCCGTAATTTCACTTAGCAAGTCTTGAAGTCAGATGGCTATTTTTCCGCTATTGTTGCCACTATGAACTCGGCTTCACAGGATGAAAAAGCCACCATGCTCTGTTTCTGCGTGCACCAAGTAATTGGCAAGTTTCGAAAGTATAAGATGTGTCCGGTAGTGCTTCTTTCGTGGTCTTGGCCAATGTTATGACTGTTGTCGCTGTAGCCAGTAACTATGTTACCTCCTTGCTAACTAAACTTCACCATGAGAAACGGTTCCTCGAAGATAGCATATTATTTGTTTCATTAATGCACCATGCGACTCTTGTAGGCTCTGCATATACCTGCTTGCAATTCCAATCTCAAAAGCCAAATCAGGAAGAGTTTGCTGCAAGTATCTTAAAACACCCAACGTTTCGTCTGTAGCTAGTTGGATCTATCTCCTGTTCTTCTAGTGTTTTAGAGACTTTCAATTCAAACTCCATAGGAACTAGAGTACGATTACAGTCTCCTAAACTTGTTTCACTAAGCATTTTCTCCTTGATGTACTTCAATTCTGAGGTAATAGGTAAGCTTCCTGAGATCAGACATCTCAAATTTTGATGACATTATTGAAGTCTTCAATACCTTTGAGTGTGTTGTCGGTCACAAATAAATCATCCACATAAACTGCGACGATGATGAGTGTATCTTCTTTTTATCGTCTATAAACATAGTTCTCTTTCAAGCATTTCGTGAACTTGATTTTTTTAGTATCTGGTCTAGCTTCGTACTCCAAACCCGAGGAGCTTATTTCAGGTTTGCTTACGAAGACGTCTACCCGAAGTTCTCCGTGCAAGAAAGCTATTTTCACATCTAGGTGGTGAATCTCTCATCCATGTGATGCCACCAATGTCGTTCACAACTGGATAGTCTTGATACAAGTTACTGGTGGAAAAACCTCAACGAAATCTATGTCGGATGCTTGTGCATAGCCTTTTGTTCTGACCATGGATGGGCCAAGCATGGACAAAGCAAGAGTGGCCGTCTGGATGAGTGACGAAGGCAAGCTAGGAGAGCTGGGCCAGAGACGAAAACACTTATGTGGCATTTTCAGTGGCCCAATGTGATACAAGCCTGGATCAGGATCGTGTTGTGTTTGATCAGAAGAGAATCTCGATTCTGGACAATCACAAGATGGGGAAGCGAATTGGACCACTCGAACTATGGATTGATCGAGATACACCAAGGATGATCCTGCAAACACGTTAGTGGTTTGAAGGTTCACAAATTCTAAGAATTCTACTCGACGGCTAGCTAGGTTTAGACTTAGGGTTTTGTTCATAAAAGTTCTAATTGTCATTAATTGACATAAAGAGTTTAAATAGTGTTGTCAATAAGTTTCTGGGCGAATTTCCTCTTGCCTCATAAAGAAACTTGGCCCAAAACTCAAAAACAACAAATACAATGCATAAAAAATGGGTCCTATAAGTTTTCTACTCTAAACACACTAAGGGTGTTGCCTCGTTAAAACCTCTTTCGGAAAACCCAGTGGGACAAAACCGAATGTAGGAAAAAGAGTACAATTCCTTAGCATGATTTTACGGTGTCTTTACTTAGTGATAGTAAAGACACCAAGTGAAGCTGGTCGTGCATGAAGAAGATCGCCGGTGAGAAGTGGTAGTGATCCGAGCTTAGCTGAGCTGGTGGTCAAGTTAGTTGTGTCTGGTCCGTCTTCTTTCCGCTCCAGCAAGTGCTTCACGAAATGGTTGAATTTTAAGCTAATTGCCTTTGCTCTTTGACGTGTGATCGGTCCACTTGGCACTTGCGGCGTAAGATCCTCCAAGTCTGGCTCGTTTGACGTTGTTGCGGTTTCGATGTCCTCATCATTCCCTCCCTCTTCCGAAGGTTTTGTCCTCAAAACTGGATTATCATCTGTATCAAAAAAAGATAAGTCAGCAACGTTGAATGTAGAAGAAACATTAAACTCACCTGGAAGCTCCAGCTGGTAGGCGTTGTCGTTGATCTTTCGGATAATCTTGAATGGTCCGTCTCCTCTTGGCGCCAACTTGTTCTTTCTCTTTTGAGGGAATCGCTCGGTCCGCATGTGGAGCCAAACCCAATCTCCTTCCTTGAAGCTTACAGCCTTGCGACTCTTGTTGGCCTGTTTTTGGTAAGCTTTCGTCCTCTTTTCGATGTTGTCTCTAGCCCTCTGGTGCAGTTTCTTGACAAACTCGGCTTTGGTCTCGCCTTCTAAACTAACAATCTCAGCAGGAGGCAATGGTGTTAGGTCTAAAGGCGACTGCAGGTTAAATCCGTAGATAATCTCGAATTGAGATAGTTTTGTGGCCGAGTGGACAGCTCGGTTATAAGCAAATTCAACGAACGGTATGCACTCGAGCCAGCTCTTTAAGTTCCGTCCAATGGTGGCCCGAAGCAGTGTGGATAGCGTTCGGTTGACGACCTCTGTTTGACCATCAGTCTGCGGATGGCAAGTTGTCGAAAATACTAATTTAGTTCCGAGCTTTTTCCAGAGAGATCTCCAGAAATGGCTCAGAAACTTTGTATCTCGATCTGACACGATAGTCCTCGGGATGCCATGAAGTCGTATCACTTCCTTGAAAAACAAATTAGCGGTTTGACTCGCATCGTTCGTCTGGGCACACGGAATGAAATGTGCCATCTTCGAAAACCGGTCTACTACGACAAAGATGGAATCCTTGTGGTTTTGCTTTGGTAAGCCTAACACAAAGTCCATGGATATGTCGGTCCAAGGTGTAGTAGGAATTGGCAGAGGCATATATAGGCCGTGGGGATGGGCTTTTGACTTGGCCCGTTTACAGATCAAACATCGGGCGCAATGGGCCTCGACATCTCGCCTTTGGCGCGGCCAAAAGAAATGTTCTTTTAGCATGGCGAGCGTCTTGTCTACTCCAAGGTGACCCATTAGTCCTCCTCCATGAGCCTCCCTTAACAACAAATCCCGAATAGATCCTCTCGGGATGCACAATCTCTTTTCCTTGAAAAGGAATCCGTCAAAGAGATAATACTTGTTGTAGGCTCCCTTTCCGTGTTCTCGAAATATTTCCTTGAAATCATCGTCTGTCTCATACAGACTTTTGATCAATTCGAATCCCAACACTTTGGATTTCATGATTGAGATAAGTCCGTATCTCCGAGATAAGGCATCTGTGACGACGTTTTCCTTTCCCTTCTTATACTTGATGACGTAAGGGAACGTCTCGATGAATTCTAGCCACCGTGCATGACGGCGCTTCAACTTTGTTTGACCCTTGAGATGCTGAAGGGTTTGGTGGTCAGTGTGAATAACACACTCTCGGGCAAGCAAGTAATGCTGCCATGTCTCCATAGCTCTAACCAGTGCGTACAACTCCTTGTCATAAGTAGGATAGTTCAACGGCGCTCCGCTGAGTTTTTAACTGAAGTACGCGACCGGCCTGCCACCTTGTGTTAGCACGGCTCCTATCCCGACGCCAGATGCGTCACATTCGACTTCAAATGTTTTGTTGAAGTCTGGGAGAGCTAACACAGGAGCGTGAGTCAATCTGTTCTTAAGGAGCTGAAAAGCTCGATCTTGCTCTTCTCCCCAAGAAAACTCGCGGTTTTTCTTGATCACGGACGTTAACGGAGCTGCAATTGTGCTGAAGTCGCGGACAAAGCGTCTGTAGAAGCTCGCTAAGCCATGGAAACTCCGCACTAGACTGATACTAGTCGGCGTGGGCCAATCCTTTATGGCTTTAATCTTTTCTTCGTCAATTTTAAACCCTGAGAGCTTACGACAAAGCCGAGGAACACGACCTGATCAGTGCAGAACGTGCACTTCTTAAGATTCGCGTACAACTTCTCCTTTTGAAGTGTACGAATCACCATCTCAAGATGTGATACATGGTCAGAGTACGACGCACTATAGATAAGTATGTCGTCGAAGTAAACGACGACAAACTTACTAATGTATGGTCTAAGAACGTGGTTCATTAGACGCATAAACGTACTTGGTGCGTTTGAGAGTCCAAATGGCATGACCAACCATTCGTACAGCCCTAGTTTCGTCTTGAATGCTGTCTTCCATTCATCTCCTTCTCGCATTCTGACTTGGTGATAACCGCTCTTTAGATCTATCTTGGAAAACACGGTAGCACCACTAAGCTCATCTAGCATGTCGTCTAATCTCGGAATCGGATGACGATACTTGATGGTGATGTTGTTGATGGCGCGATAATCAACACACATCCTCCAACTGCCATCCTTCTTTGGAACTAGAAGGACTGGAACCGCGTACGGGCTGAGACTTTCCCTGACATACCCTTGGGACATCAGTTCTCGTATTTGGCGCTCAAGTTCTTGAGCTTCCTCTGGGTTAACCCGGTAAGCGGCTCAGTTGGGCAACTGGGCACCTGGAACGAAATCAATGTTATGCTCAATCCCTCTAACTGGCGGCAGTCCAGGAGGCAGCTCCTCGGGGAATACATCGGCATAACTCTCTAGCAGTTCGTTCACCTCAGATGGCAGCTTGAGGTCTATATTTTGAGCGCTTATAAATTCTTTGTACATTAGCAAGATAGCAGGCGTGTCTTTTCTGCTAACGGCCTTTCATATGTCTCCAGAGTTAATAAGAAAGTTTTCATTACGCTTTCTTTCATCCTTGGCCATTCGAACCTGCATCTCATGTACTTCTCGAGGTGTCAATGGTGCTAAGTTATACTTGCGTCGTTCATGCTGGAACGTATACAAGTTCGTCCGTCCGTTGTGTGTAGTTTCCTTATCGAATTGCCACGGACGTCCTAGCAATAAATGACCAGCCTGCATTGGCACTACATCACATAACACTTGATCCTTGTAACGTCCCACGCTGAATGAGACGTTAACTTGATCAGATATGGGTAGTATGGCCTTGTCATTGAGCCATCTCAACTTATAAGGGTGTGGATGTTTGGTCCTCTTTAAGCCGAGCTTATCTACCATGTAGGCACTGGCTACGTTCGCACACGAACCTCCGTCTATGATCAGCGAGCACACTTTTCCTTGAATTGTGCATCGAGAGTGGAATATGTTCTCTCGCTGAACGACCTCGTCGGGATGAACCATCGTGTTGAGAACTCGTCTCATCATCAAGAGTTCTCCGGTGTCCGGGTATTCAAGGTCGTCTTCTCCGGACTTGTCCAGGTCATCCTCTGCTTCATCCTCTGATTCGTACTCTCCAGCTGGAGTGAGAATCATGGCTCGTTGGTTAGGACACTCCCAAGCCATATGTCCTCTTCCATTGCACTTAAAGCATTGGATGTCTCGACTTCTTGTAGAATGTGTAGTAGTGACCGGCTGCTGAGACGTGCTAGGGCCCGGTCGTGGAGTCTTGGTGAAATCACTCACCTTAGCCTTAAACCGGTTGTCCGTAGCCGGTTGGCTGCTCCGTTCAGTTGGTCTGGACACGGGTGTCCAACTAGTCTTAGGCCAAACAACGCTTGAGGCCTTGCGTTTGTTCTGTTGCTCGATTTGAATAGCGAGGTGAAGTAACTCGCTTAAGTCGTGGTACGTCTGCCTCTCGACTTTCCGAGCAATCTTTTCGTTTAATCCGTCCACGAATTGCGCCTTAAGACTCTCTAAGGAATCCTCTACTCCTAGACGGTTCCTTAAATGTTCGAATTCCTCATAGTACTCTTCGACACTCTTACTTCCTTGACTTAAACGTCTAAAGCGTTTTTGTAAGTCTCGGTGAAAGTGTGGTGGAACGTAACGTCGGCTCATGAGGTACTTTAGTTCGTCCCACGATACTATGTTTCCGTACCGGTTTCTTCTTCTCTCGGTACATTCTCGATCCCACCATGTCAGAGCATGGTCGGTAAACTGAGCCGTAGCTAGAGCTACTTTCCTCGGATCGGCATATCGATAGTAGTCAAAAATATGCTCCATCCGGCGCTCCCAATCTAAATAAGCCTCGGGGTTCACTCTACCAGCGAATGTTGGAGGGTTAAGCTTTACTTCCGGGGCTTGATGTGTTGGCGGTTGAGCTTGGAAAGGTGGTGGTGGCGGTGGTTGGAAAGGTGGCGGTGGGGGTGGTTGGAAAGGTGGCGGTGGTGGTGGTTGCTCAAAGCCTCGATCTGCTCCTTGACGAGAGGATTCTGGAATCTCGGCTCTTGTTGCCGTTAAGAGCTCTCCTAGACGGTCTATGCCTGTGGCCATAGCATTGATTTGACCACTCAGATTTGCCAACATGTGCAACATGGCACTGTTGACGTCAGCGGGGTCCGACTTGTCTGACATTCCGTCTCTCTTGATGAGAACCAGAATAATAAAGAATTTAAGGAATTTTATGCAATTTAAAAGAACCTAAGGACTACTTATGCAATTTTTTTAAGTATTATTTATGCAAATAATTTTGACCTAGTGACCTAATATGTAATTAATTTTGACCTAAGGACTAAGTATGTAAATAAGTTTGATCTAGGGATCTGGTATGTAAATTAATTTGACCTAAGGACTTAGTACGCAAATAAATTTAATCTAGGGATTTAATATGCAAATAAATTTTACTTAAGGACCTAGTATGCAAATAAACTTAATCTAGGGACTTAATATGCAAATAAACTTAACCTAGGGACTTAATATGCAAATAAATTAGTCTAAAGACCTAGTATGCAAATAAACCTAACCTAAGGACTTTTAATGCAATTTAGCTAAACTAGGAAGCCCTAAAATTTATACAGATTTTTTTAATGCAAATAAACTATATGATAAAATTTTAGTCTAAGTTTAATGCAAATAAAACTATATGATAAATTAATGCAAATGAAAACTATATGCTAAATTTATACAAATAAAAAATTATATACTAAATTTATGCAAATAAAATAAAATAAAATAAAATATATATATTTATATGATAAAATTATCCTAAATTTTCTAATTGCATAAAATTTTAAAATCAATAAAAAAAATAGTTAATTTAATCTAACCCTAGAAAATAGCTAATCTAATCTAAATTTAACAAATTATAATTTAAATTCCATTTTTTTTTTTAAGTGAACTAAAACTAAAATCCTAGAAACCTAAAATTATGCAAATAAAAACTAAATGACAAAATTATCCTAAATTTTATAATTGCATAAAATTTTAAAATCCTAGAAAATAGCTAATTTAATCTAAATCTAGCAAATGAAATTTTTTTTTTTTTTTTTGTCTCACGTTCAAATTTTGAAATATGACTCTTTTTTTTCAGTTTTTTTTTTTTTTTTTTTCTTATCTCACGCTATTCACGGTTTCAAATTCAAATTTTTTTTTTTTTTTCTCACGCACGAGAGTTTAATTTTTTTTTTTTTTCTTCTTCTTCACACGTTCAAACTCTTTTTTTTTTTTAATTAATTAAAAAAGGATTAACAGAAAATAATCAATGAAAACAAACGAATGCAAAAAAATGAAAAGGGAGAATCTCACCTCTCCTTACCTTGTGCAAATCGCGTGATTGATGAGTGATGGATGCAAATGATAGAGACTCGATTGTGACTTGAACCTGAAACACTTGACAAACAAATCAAAAATAACAAAAAAGAAAACAAGGGATAGGTTTATACACTACCCTGCGTCAGGAGCTTCAGCTCTGATACCAAAGATGATATAAGCCTGGATCAGGATCGTGTTGTGTTTGATCAGAAGAGAATCTCGATTCTGGACAATCACAAGATGGGGAAGCGAATTGGACCACTCGAACTATGGATTGATCGAGATACACCAAGGATGATCCTGCAAACACGTTAGTGGTTTGAAGGTTCACAAATTCTAAGAATTCTACTCGACGGCTAGCTAGGTTTAGACTTAGGGTTTTGTTCATAAAAGTTCTAATTGTCATTAATTGACATAAAGAGTTTAAATAGTGTTGTCAATAAGTTTCTGGGCGAATTTCCTCTTGCCTCATAAAGAAACTTGGCCCAAAACTCAAAAACAATAAATACAATGCATAAAAAATGGGTCCTAAACATTTGGGCCAACTTTGGACAAAATAAAGAGAAGAAAAATGTGAAAAAAATGAAAGGCCCATCAAAAAGAAGGCCGAAAATTAGAGAAGAAAAATAAGTTTTCTACTCTAAACACACTAAGGGTGTTGCCTCGTTAAAACCTCTTTCGGAAAACCCAGTGGGACAAAACCGAATGTAGGAAAAAGAGTACAATTCCTTAGCATGATTTTACGGTGTCTTTACTTAGTGATAGTAAAGACACCAAGTGAAGCTGGTCGTGCATGAAGAAGATCGCCGGTGAGAAGTGGTAGTGATCCGAGCTTAGCTGAGCTGGTGGTCAAGTTAGTTGTGTCTGGTCCGTCTTCTTTCCGCTCCAGCAAGTGCTTCACGAAATGGTTGAATTTGAAGCTAATTGCCTTTGCTCTTTGACGTGTGATCGGTCCACTTGGCACTTGCGGCGTAATATCCTCCAAGTCTGGCTCGTTTGACGTTGTTGCGGTTTCGATGTCCTCATCACAATGACTCGATCACAGGCTAAAACCCAAAGCAAGGCTAATTAAGCCTTGATTAAATTTGTGGGCCAAGAGGAAAGGAGACCAAGAATAAAGCAACATGTTGGTTTAGTAAAATTATAATGCTTAATTAAATTTAAAGAAAATCAATTGTAATTAGAATACCAATTGTAATTAGGATTAAGAAATTATATTAAGAGTACACCAAAGTAAATAGGAATTAGGAATACTAAACAAACTTGGTTTAGGCTTAGGGTTTAGATTAGACTTCATTACTTTAAAAGGCATGTAGTGGCCAATTTTTAACCTTCAACCTTTAATCAATTTTTAATAAACCTTTTCAAGCAACCATGTTGTTCTTCCTTCGTGTTTTTTCTGTTCAGTCTAAGAATAGTGTTTATCACATAAGTAGAATGATCTAATGTGATCGTCTTTGGCTCATAGCAAGGTGATCTTGTGCCATCGGATTCGCTACAAATCCTTTAGGCATTCCTTAGCCTTAAGGAAAGTCCATTAACACCATTAGAGAGCTAGTAGCTTCTGACTCAAATCGCCACCCTCTTTCAAGTGATCCAGAGTTTCTACGCCTATCCAGGACCGTACCACCTTTAATGACAAGTCTCGCTTTATACTTTTTATAGTTCCATCTGTTGGAATGAAAAAGAAGTGATGAAATATGAAAGCCTTTTATTCATGTTTAAAGGCGTGTGGTTTCTATGTCAAGGGGAGTGTCTAAGACTTATTTGTATTTTAGGATAATGTTATCCTTGTAGCCATTTATGTATAAGGCTATCCTTATATCCAAACAAGCTTAGACTAGATTAGTAATTAGTATAAATTCCTTACTCCCTTTACATTTTGTAACTAAGAATTCATAATTCTCATTCTCTTAATAAAATTATTATTTTCTCTAATTCTCTCTAATCTCTCATTCTCTCATTCTACAAATCTCTTAATCTCATAATCTTTCATGGTATCAGAGCCAGGTTGCATCAAATCTGGGTAAATTTCATCATTCGTTCATTGATTCAACAAGAATTCATCTTGTTCTTCATCATCTTCTGGATCAATTTCGAACATCATCTTGTAACTCAAATTCCGACCAAAACACGCTTCCTTTTGATGATCTGCTTTCTCTAGATTGTTCATCGGCGAGTTATGAAGCCACGCCTGTTTGAATTGTATCATTTTACTTAGGGAATCAAAAGTTACGTATTTTATTGAAAAGGTCCTTTGCGAGTGCCTCCGCCGCGAACCTCTGTGTTACCCAGGTCACCCTGACATTAATTCTTCATCAAATCGTATTTTTCAAAATCCTAAACTCAATCTCTTCGAGTCTAGTTTCTTTTAAAAGAAATCAGATCTCAATTCCATTCAGTTTGAAGTACTTTCTTGAAGTTTTCCTCAGAGTCGTCCAAAATCGCCTGTATCAAGATCCTGGTGATAAAATTCTAATTCTTTCTCAGCTTTCTTTAATTCATTGAATCTGGAAAGTTAAATAAGTGTCTTGTGAGGGTCTTCACGAAATTTCAGTTCAATCTAATAGGTTTAAGTTTTCAAGATTGATTTTCTTGATTGTCTTATTACTCTTTGGGAAGTTCTAATTTGAAATCTTGATTTTTTTTTAGGATTTGTTAAACCATTAAATTCGAATTTGATTTGATTCTTGGTTGTTATTAACAGTCATAATATGTTTCTTTTAGGTGGTTATAGGTTGTTAAAATCTTGTTACTAGAATTGGTTAAGAGTAGTTGCAAGTAGTTAGAAGTTGATAAGGTTTGTTGCAAGATATTTTTCTCTTCTTTCTTGCACATCACGCATCATGCTTTGCACACAAGGCCTTGTTTCCTTTCTGTCTTGCACACACACGATCTTACAGGCACACACAAGGACGTGAGGTTAATAAAGCTGGTGTTCGGGAATCAAGATCGTGACGGGTAATTGACCACCGTCTTTCTTCCGACCATAGGCTGTCTCCCGATCAGTTCGTTCCAATTGTGTCGTGTACTAGTGCTTGGTACCTTCATCCGTGTTCGAAGTACCGGACTCTTGGCTTGCTTGAGAACGTGAACCTACCAGTGATCATTTCATCAAGGTGTGACGGACCATGAACGTGACTGACCCGTGAACAAGTATCCGGCTGTGGCCTTCATATGCGACCCGACCAAGTTGCTGTCCCGTGTCCGTCCCATGTCCCGTGGTACTCGACCATCCCTCTCTACCAAGTCTTCCTTATCAACCATCTATGGAGATTCAAACTTCACTTAGAGCTCCAGTCATTCTCCATGGAGCAAATTATCTTTTGTGGTCTAGGACCATGAAAACCACATTAGGTGGTAAAGGTCTTTGGAACCACATTGCTACAAATGGCATTGAAGACAATGAAGTGGCTGAAGTGAGTGAGGCTGTAGCTACTCAAGCCAAATGGTACCAAGAAGATCAGTTGGTACTTTCTATACTACAAAATTCTCTTGCTAGTGATCTTTTAGAAGCTTATTCTTTTTGTGAAAATGCAAAAGACCTTTGGGACACTTTGCTTAAGGTGTATGGAAACACCACTAACCTTTTGAGAATTTTTGAAATGAAGAAGGATTTGAATGAATTAAGGCAGGAGGATGCTGAATTCACAAAGCATTATGGCTCATTCAGAGCTTTGTAGGCTGAGCTAGAAATGCTAAGGCCATCCACCATTGAACCACTTGTTCTCCTTGAAAAGAAAGAACAAGATAAGGTGTTTGAGTTACTTTTAACACTTAATTACACTTACTCAGATCTTATTAAGCATATTCTCATGTCTGATAAGTTGCCTAGCTTGGAGGAAGTTTGTGCTCAAATTCAAAAGGAGCAAGGATCACATGGATTGTTTGGCAACAAAGCTGAATTGGTAGCTGCTCACAAAAATTTCTTCAAACCAACAAATGACTCTAGGAATAGGAGACAATTTTGTGATCATTGCAAGAGGAATGACCATTCAAAGAAGGATTGCTGGGTACTTCATCCTCACCAAAAGCTTTCTTGGGCCTCACGGCTTCAACAACCCTCGGCTATGGCCACAGCCAGCCAGGCTCACGGCATTGTGCCATCCAAGGCGGTTGTAAGCAGCGGTTCACTCTCTCATTCAGCTTCCACTAGTATCATGTCACAAGCATCAGACTTTGTGAAAAAATCACACTTGGAAGCTATTATCAAGGCAATAAATGATAGCAATGTGATGGGTAAAACATTTCATTCTTCTTTTCAAACTTCTTTTACTTCAAATGCTCATAAATCTTTGGTGGTTGACTCCGGTGCTTCTCATCAATATGATTAGTGATTTAGAATTACTAGAAAATGTAGAACCTGTCCTAGGTAATGTTCTCATTGCTAATGGAATTAAAGTACCAATCAAAGGCATAGAAAAATTGAGATTGTTTGATAAAAAATCTAAAACATTTTATATGCCCTCTTTTACCTCTAACTTGCTCTCAGTTAAAAGAGCTACTACTGGTTTGAATTGTCATGCTATATTTGGTCCTAATGATTTCTATTTTCAGGATATTGAAACTAGAAGATGTTTTGGACAAGGAACCACAAGAGATGACTTGTATGTACTTGAAAACATGGCTAGTGTTAGTGAATTGGAATCAGCTTTTCATGCTAATGCATTTAGTACTGATTCTGATTTGTGGCATGCTATACTAGGACATCCTCATCCAAGAGCACTTGAATTAATTGTTCTTGGTTTAAAAATGCCAAAAGAATTGTGTGATTCTTGTATTCTTGGGAAACATTGTAAAACTGTTTTTGAAAAATCTATGCATAAATATGAAAATTGTTTTGAATTGGTGCATTATGATGTTTGGACATCTCCATTTCCATCTAGAGAAAACCATAAATATTTTGTGACATTTACTTAGTTCTAAAGATAGGGTTTATGATGAAAAGTCCAAATATACATGGGTTACTTTACTTAGTTCTAAAGATAGGGTTTATGATGCATTTTTAAACTTTCAAGAATATGTTACTAATCAATACAATGCAAGAATTAAATGCTTTAGAACAGATAATGGAGGAGAATACACTAGTACCAGACTACATGAACATCTAGCCAAGCATGGCATTGAGCATCAAACAAGCTGTCCATACACTCCACAGTAAAATGGAGTAGCTGAAAAGAAGAACAGGCACTTAATAGAAGTTGTGAGAACTATGATGTTCCACATGAAAGTACCCAAACGTTTTTGGGGAGATTCACTTGTAGCAGCATGCTACTTGATTAACAGGACTCCTACAAAAGTCCTTGATGACCTGTCTCCATTTGAGGTACTAAACAAAACTAGACCCACTATTGATCACTTGAAAGTTTTTGGTTGTGTTTGTTTTGTATTAGTACCAAGGGAGCAAAGAAACAAGCTGGATCCAAAGAGTATCAAAGCTATGTTCATTGGGTATTCTTCTACTCAGAAAGGATACAAATGTTATGACCCAGAGACTAGAAGAGTCTTGGTGTCTAGAGATGTAAAGTTCCAAGAAAAAAAAAGTTTTTATGAAGAAGGAACTTGGGAGCAATTTCAAGACATATCATCAATAAGATCAGAACAAGCTGAATACTTGAGAAATCTCTTGGAAAGTATTGGAATAGTAGGTGGTCCTTCTCCTCAGCACACGGCCTCACCTCTGTCACCTGCCCCAACAGCAGGAGGCCCTAGAACCGTGGAACCTTCCTGCCCAGCCGGCCCTTCACGGCCTTCCACTACATCTTTTAGCTCTCCTGGTCTTCCTCATTTTGAACATGGGGGGGGGGGGGAGAAGCTTCTACTCATGTCCAACAAGACTCAGCAGGAGATGATTCAATTCTAGTCTTAGCTCCAACAGATCAAGAGATATGCTCACTCTTGTTGAAGTCTTAAGTGAAGAAGAGGAATCTATTCAAGAAGCTCCACCTACAGTATTAAGAAGAAGCACAAAACAAAGGAATCCACCATTTTTCTACAATGGGAATATTGTGGTTCATCATTATCAGGGAGTTTTTAATATTGCTCACTTACCTTTTAATCATGTTGTTTTTATTTCTAGTCTTGATAATGAGCAGATTCCAAAGACATATGAAGAAGCTATGTCCAAGAAGGAATGGAGGGAAGCTATCTTAGCTGAGAAACAAGCCATAGAGAGGAATGGTACTTATGCTCAGCTACTCTACCAAAATAAAAAAAGGGTTGTAAGTTCTAAATGGATTTTTACCATTAAATACAAAAGCAATGGTAAAATTGATAGATATAAAGCTAGGTTGGTGGCTAGGGGTTTTACTCAGACATATGGTGAGGATTATAGGGATACATTTTCACTTGTAGCTAAGTTTCATTCTGTCAATGTTGTTCTTACTGTTGCTACTAACCTTGAGTGGGAGTTGTGGCAAATGGATGTCAAGAATGCTTTCTTACAAGGTGAACTAGAAGAAGATGTTTACATGTCACCACCACCTGGCCTAGAAGATGAGGTTGGAAGCGGTAATATACTAAGACTAAGAAAGGCTATTTATGGCCTTAAACAATATCCAAGAGCTTGGTACCACAAACTAAGTGTAACCTTAATGGATAAAGGCTTCAAAATATCTGAAGTGGAACATTCTCTTTTTACATTAAAGAGTAAGGAATGTATTGTGGTAATTCTTATCATGTAGATGATATAATCACATCTGGTAGTGATAGTGTTGGTATTGCATCTACTAAAGATTACTTAAAGAGTGTCTTTGATATTAAGGATTTAGGAAAACTTAAATACTTTTTGGGAATTGAAGTATGTAGGTTTAAGGAAGGTCTCTTTCTCTCCCAAAGAAAGTATGTTGTAGATTTACTAACCTCCACAGATATGATGGAAGCTAAGCCAGCTAAAACACCCTTAGAAGAAGACTATAAAATCGCAACTAAGGGGGAGCTAGAGGAGGAAATTAATTTTCATGATCCTAAGCTCTATAGGAAAGTGGTTGGTAAGCTTATTTATCTAACCATCACAAGACCAGATTTATGTTTTGCTGTGAATCAGGTATCTCAACACATTCAAGGACCAAAGATGAGACATTGGGAGATGGCCATGCGAATTCTAAGATACCTTAAGGGCACACATGAACAAGGTATATGGATGGGTAACAATAAAAAACAAATGTTGTTGGTTATTATGATGCAGATTGGGCAGGAGATAGGGAAAATAAGAGAAGTACCACAGGCTATTGTACTTTCATAGGAGGAAACCTTGTGACTTGTAAAACCAAGAAGCAAAAGGTGGTTTCATGCTCTACTGCAGAATCAGAATATAGAGCAATGAGGAAGCTCACAACTGAATGCATCTAGCTGAAGCAACTCTTAGAAGATTTAGCCGTGAAGTGTGAGGATCCAATCAACATTCACTGTGACAATCAGGCTATCATACACATAGCCTCCAACTCAGTGTTTCATGAAAGGACCAAGCATATAGAAGTGGATTGCCACAAAGTAAGAGAGGCTATTGGGAAAGGTATCATCTTACCTTGTTATACAAGGAGTGAGGATCAACTAGCTAATGTTTTCACCAAAGCAACATCTCTGAAAAACGGCGCCTCAATCTATCCAAGACTTGGCCTCATGTCCATTCCACACCAATGATCCCAACATGGAGTGTTATACTCTTTTTCCCTAGAAAAGGTTTTGTCCCAATTGGGTTTTCCTTCTTTAGGTTTTTAATGAGATAATGCTTCATGGTTGCAAGCTTAGGCATTTTTCATGTCTTAAGCTTAAGGGGGAGTGTTGGAATGAAGACGAAGTGATGAAATATGAAAGCCTTTTATTCATGTTTAAAGGTGTGTGGTTTCTATGTCAAGGGAAGTGTCTAAGGCTTTCTTGTATTTTAGGATAATGTTATCCTTGTAGCCATTTATGTATAAGGTTATCCTTGTATTCAAACAAGTCTAGACTAGATTAGTAATTAGTATAAATACTTTACTCCATTTACATTTTGTAACTAAGAATTCATAATTCTCATTCTCTTAATAAAATCATTATTTTCTCTAATTCTCTCTAATCTTTCATTCTCTCATTCTACAAATCTTTTAATCTCATAATCTTTCACCATCTGCGTTTTTCTTGATCTTACACACCCACTTAAGCCTTATTATCTTCACTCCACTTGGTTTTTAGATTAAAAACCATGTGTTTTTTTTATTGAATCAATCTCCTCTATACAAGCTTTCTTCCATTCTGATGATCTTATTGTTGTCGATCTTCGGGAGAAGACATACTTGTTTCCCAATTCGGAGATTTATTTTATATTATGAAACCTTACTACTTTCACGAAGAGACTTCCCTCTGGATCGTGAACTGTTAGAAATTATTGTTTCATCCTTACATCGCACCCTGTTAGGAATTCTTGCTACATCGCATCCTGCTTCTTTTAGGAACTCTAAATTTCATCCTTACATCACATCACATCCCAAGCTCAGAATGTTACTTTTAAGGCTCGGAATGTAATAGATATTAAATATTGTTGTTGTTCCTTTGATTTGTCTTCAAAGAGGATGGATCATTTTCTTTTTATCTCGACACACGAACCATATCCAAATTTTACTTTCCTTTTAATACTTTCATTGGGCTCACAAAATTATGATCTCACGCTGGTTATATGATTGGTTGTTTCACTGTCGAGATATCCGATTCCATTTTCTTCCTTCTCGGTTTCAAAAAACCTTCGAGATGAGCTTTTCTTTGTTTAAGAATTTCAAGTACGATTTCATGCATATAGAGAGGTAGGTCAGCTTCCTCTGTCTCTACTTTTTTTGCTTCTTGATCCTTTTGTTTTCTTTCAGGGCAAGTAGAAGTGAAGTGGCCTTTTTATCTCACTTAAAACAGGTCACCTTTGAATAGTCCTTTTCCTCCTTCGTATGATTCTGCTCCGTATGCGATTTTTCATGGTAGTGGTAGTTTGATCTACCTCGGCCTCTTCCTCCTCTACATCCTCTGTCCCGTCCTCTGTATCTTCCTCCCCAAAACTTTGATGTTCTGTATTTGCGAAAAAAAATTTACCCTGAGTATCTCCATGAGTTTCTTCATCAAGGATTCACTCCTCATATGCTTTGAGTCTCCCGGTTATATCCTCAAAGCTTGTTGTCTTCAAATCAAAAATATGTTCGAGTGAAGCTACAATTTGTATATATTTGTTCCTAGGTAGACATTTTAGGAACTTCTCTACAATTTTGCTTCTAAGATTGATTCTCCGAGGGAAGCATATCGTGAGGCTAGTTCGGACAGTTTTCTTGTGAAACTGTCGAGGAGTTTGAGTCTCGCATCTTTATTAGTTCAAAATCAGTTTGGAGAGTTTGAAGTCGGGCTTCCTTGACTCGATCTGTTCCAAAATTTTGTGTTTAAATTGCTTTCCAAATCGTTTTAAGATATTTTTGTTCACCTATTTGCAAGATAAGAGATTTGAAACTGATTGAAACAATAAGCCAGTTGTGATATTATTTTTGTGAGAGTCTTTTGATCTCGGATTAATCGTTTCTCACACCTTATGAATCCACAATAATATATTTATCTTCATGGATTATACTGCATAGTTAGTCGAGTTTAGTATGGGGCATTGAATGGACCAAGTCACTGTTAATTGAGGGGTGTTGGTGATATCTCCCATGGCTTGAAGTTAAGATATTACCACGTGTTTTCCTCAACCTTCTACATAAATTAATTGTATAATTTATGAAGAACAAAGACTACCAAAGTGTTAAATTCACATATAATGGCAAGTTTGCAACTCTCTTTAATGTAAGATAATTTAACAAGTAGGCATCATATGGCATAATGATAATCACCTTTGTATTCCTTACATAGGTCTGGGGTTCGAACTCAACACCATGCATGTTATTGGGGATATTAAAACCACTAGGCTATGTTGAAAAAAAAAATAATAATTTAACCATAATCTAACTCTTTAAATTCACAGATAACGAAACTATCTAAATTCACAGATACTGGCAACTTATAAATCTTTACTAACACTAGTAAGAATAACGAAAAGCTAAAGTAATCAACTTTCAAATTTTAATTGAAAAAAACATCAATTTTTCTCTAAAATATATAAATCCCTAAAATAATTTGCCATAAATACCATTTTATAAGTCACTTTTTAAAACTACTATTACTATTTACAAAAATACTACTATTTTCAATATGATATGATTATTATATTCTTAATGAAAATTTCACAAACTATTAAAATTATTAAACAATTAATTTGTGACAAAAAAAAAAAAGAAAATCAAACCATCGAGTTTCTCTTGTAGATCTGTCACACTCAATCTTGCTACTATCACTCAATCTTGATTTTGCCGTCGTCATTCGATCTCAATAGCAATCTCCATCTGGCTGTTTTCGTTCTATCTATATCTCACCATCAGTGCCGTCCAATGATTTTTGATGTCTTAGACAAATTTTTTTTATGCTTTTATATTTTTTTATAATATTATAAATAAAATAACAATTAATTTTTTTAAAAAACTTACCTATTATAAAAATAAAATAATTATAATATTGGAATATAGTCTTTCTTGTATTTTTTGCCATAAAATCATTCATCAAACTCACATAGTCGAGATCTTTAACCATACTTGTCTCGATTGATAACAAAACTAACTCATTCAATTTCTCTTATGACATAGTATATCACAAATAATTTTTTATAATTTTTAGTTTTGAAAACTTCTTTTATAGCAACTAAAACCAGAATGGTCAACAATATCCGATAAACGATTTTTGTATTTGGATAACAACTTTCCAATCTTTTAAAAAAAAAATCAATTGTTATCTATTTTATTCGGTAAAACATTTATAAGATGAAAAAAAATCTTTACAGTCTTTTTTAGATGAATTAATCTATTTTTTTCTTAACTATTAATTATAAATCTAAAATTAATTAAAAAAACATTTCTAGAAAAAATCATGTGTTATTAGAAAAGAAAAGCACAATTTTTTTTAAAAACTAGCATATTTTTTTCAAATAAACTTATTTAAAACCCAAATCTTGGTTGATGCCCATAAAAAATGATTTTTTGGTGATGTCCTAGATCCAAAATTTGATTGTTTGGGCCCTGGACCGGGCCTGCTCACCATCGTCAATCTTGCTGTTAATTATTGACTATTGCTTAAATTGAATATTTTGCGTTTAGAATATCATCAATATTAGTATGATGATTGGATAACGAGCAGTAATAACAATTGACAATTTAGTAGAATCAGATTTAGATTTGAAAATTTTGAAACACGAAAATAATTTGTTAACATAGAAAAAGAAGAAGAAAAGATTTCCAAGGCCTATAAAAATCTAAGATTAAACTTTTTCTTCTACTAAATGAAAAAATAAATTCTTATAAATGGTTTATAAAACAAATTATAAACATTTATAAAACAATTTATAAATAGTTTATTATCTCTTATAAATTATTTGTAAATCTTTATAAATATATTTGTAAACTCTTAAAAATAAATAATTTGTAAATTCTTATAAATAATTTATAAACCCTTATAAATTCTATAAAAAGTATAAAGTTTTGATTGAACCTTACTTTCGATTTACTGATAAATATGTCTCAGTATTCAAGTTTCTTTACTGGGACCGACTACTCTGCATATGCAAACTTCCTGGCAATCAATAAGCCGACCACCATATGAACGTTAACAATTTTCCAAAATCTTCTTTTTTCTTTTCCTTAAGAATTGGAGAAAGGTATCATCTCTCTAGAACCGTCGGAACAATCGAACGGTTAAGAAAACATCATCGAACATTCTGGAAACATTAAGTCTTACCCTAAACCAGGTAATGCGATATGGATTGTAAGTGGATTGGTTTATATATGTGTTCGGATTCTTCATGCGGCGAAGCAAGAGGCTAAAAAGGCTGATTAGTTTTGTGTTTTCTAAATCAAAATTGATCACATAATTAATAAAGGTACAAAAATATGATCCATCAAGCAGAAAACATTTCAAACAACAAACCCTCACAAGAGTAAAATCCCCCCAAAACCCTCCTTTACAGTCAAAGTGTCTTTGCCACAAAACTGAATTATGCCTTTTTGCGCAACATATTCTTAAGCTCAAGTCTTTAGTCCCTCTCTCTTTCTCTTTCTCTCTGCTTGTTTCATCAGGAATCTGTACATACATTGCCAAAAGCCAAAGAAACAGCCTTTGGCTATTTTAGTTCTCAGCTTCAAGAAATAGGCTGAGTTCCACATACCTCTCCTGTGAAGAAGACCTCGAGTCTCTCAGACCTCTTAAGCTCAAGCTATCCTCGTTCTGTGGTGCAAGCAACAGAGCACTGCTGCGTTCTTCGGTCACATCCCTATCATCTTCATCCATATCCCTTAGACCTCTGAGGGCCATTGAATCCGAAACTGGGAAGTAGACAAGCAAGCAAATGGAAACAACGGAAAAGCAGAAGACGGAGAAGAAGGCCAAGAAAGAAAGGGCTTCGAATACAATCTTGTCTGCTCTTGTGAGCACCGACAAACAGAGCATAACAATCCTCAATGGAAGGAAACTCGAGACCGAGAATATCAAAGTGTATACTCTCTTCTGCAGACGTCTATTAATCACCAGTTTCAGTATCTGCCTTCCAAGCCAGAACAAGTAAGCTGTTAGGATGGCTGAAAACACACCGAGGATGATGGTACTCAGTAGAGGATACGTGCATAACGCAACCTCGTCCTGATCAATAATAACTCGGTAATAGGTTCTTGTGAAGTCGTGTGGCAGCTTTACAAAAGAGCCACTACCACCGTTTAAGCGTGACTCAGATAAAACAACCGCAAGTTGAAGTGCAAGCATCGGGAGACAATAAAGAAAAATATAACCCGCAGTGTTCCTGTTCCATTTCCCACTCAGAGCCCCTGACTCCATCTTCAAAGGAGCACGCAAAAGAAACATGAGTGTCAGAAAGAGGCAAGGCTCTGCAAACCCTAGATTCGAGACGATGTACCACTTGCAGACGTTTTCTTGCCATCTCAGATCCAACCCGCTCAATAGATTTCTGTGACGCCTAAACAAACTCAACCGGAAAATCTCACCAACAGCCCACCAGATAGCAAACAGAATGAAAGAGATTCGGATAATCCAAGGACCGCTGAAGTAACCAAGCTGTATAAACCCTTGCTTACGAACGTGAGACTGGAAGTAGAAGGAGTAAGCGATGCAAAGGAGACCCAGAAGAATTAGCAGAGCAACTAGACATATCGTCACCACGCCGAATGCATCGGGAACTAATTTTGTCCGGGGCATCACCCAAAACACAGTATCCACGCATGCTCTCTACCAGCATGGATGCAGAAAAGATCTCTAGCCACTAGCAGCAGTAGATATGCCTTCTCTCCGAAACGAAATTTCAAGATTAGCAACTACTCATCGATGAAAAAAGGAGAATATCGACCTTTTTAACTGAGACCCATGCGAAGCTATGAAAGACCCACAATCAGTTTATATGTCAGCAAAATAGCAGCCCAGATCACCCGATAGAACTTTTGTGATCTTGACTCTAGCACTTGATATGCGTGTCACCTACATAAACTGAACAAAAGAATGGATCAGAATCGTTCCAAAGATGTCAAAGAATTGGAGTATAGACCTAAAGGACATATATCCAAGATCTGAAAACAAGAAAGTATCTTCGGAAAGCAATACATCATTACAAATCTCTACTTGTTGATCATTCCACATGGGTAATGGGCAAGAAAATCGCTGCTAAAACATTCATAAAATCACAGAGTATGAAAAACAAAGCAACCTTCAACAAAAAAAAGACTGCAGGGATTCGATGGAGAGTAAGGTAATTCCAGTAACATCAAATTTGTCTGCACAAATCGATAACAAAAACTAAAATTTAAAGCCAAGTCAACAAGGTTTCATAAACTTTTCTCGTCCCAAAAAGACATTCTCTTTTAACACAGAATCTTCGAACCCAGGAGAAAAAAAAATCAAGAGATTTCCATTTCCATCATAAGACCAAAGTCAAAACGTCTGTATAATAAACGAGAGAATCGCAAAAGAAAAACAAAAAAAAAAACAATTTTACGCGCATAATGCAAACACGAGAATATCAAATACAACCAGATCCGACGTCTAGAAACAACAAAACAACGAGATGATTCGAAAAAAACAAAAAAACGCGAAAACGAATCCAAAATTTGTATCAAACAAAAATTCGCAAGGAATGGTGAAATTAGAGAGCTTACAAGGAGGAGAATCTGGATCCAAAGAGTTAGAACGGGGAAGATCTGAGCGGCAGAGAAAGGAGATCGGAAAAAACCCTAAAGAATCGGAGGGAGAGAGAGGAAGGAATGAGGCGTAAACAGAGAGGAAGAAGAAAAAGGAGAGATAGAGAAGGAGAAACAAAAAAAAAAGATAGAGAGAGAGAGAAGAAGGAAGAGACTCTCCGTTGGTGACAGGCTGTATCCAGCTGTGATAACCGAGAACTCTGGATCCGGGTCCGGGTTTGGTTTTGTGAGTTGTCCGGGTTGCCGGATTTTTTTTTTTTAATTTGTTTACGTGGCTCCACCCTGGCGGCGTTTGTCTTTTTCCTAATTTGTATCTGTTTTTTATGGAAAAGTTATAATTAAATTTTGATATTTTTAAAGAGTCAAACATGGCAAAAAAGTTATGATGGAGAAAGGTATCCGTGGAGTAAGTTGGAATTTGATACGAAGAACCATAGACAAATAAAAAGAAGTCATAAAATAAATTTGATTGATCACGATAATTAACGTTGACAAAAACAAATCGAAATAATTTATACTATTGTGTTACTAAATATGTACTCCTTTTATTTCAGATAAATAGATGTTTTCAGGTTTTTCTATATATTAAAAATTATAAATTAAAATTCGAATATAAATATAACATTTTCTATGATTATCAATTTTTTAATAACATTAAATTAATAATAACTCAATTATTTTTGAAATTTACAATGTATTATTAATTTATAAAACCTCAAAAAAAATTGAAACAATTTAACCAAAAAAATTATCTTTAATTTTTGGAATGGAAAGAATATTTATTCGAAATGATT
The DNA here is from genome assembly GCA_039880935.1 of Streptanthus diversifolius. Taxonomy (NCBI): domain Eukaryota; kingdom Viridiplantae; phylum Streptophyta; class Magnoliopsida; order Brassicales; family Brassicaceae; genus Streptanthus; species Streptanthus diversifolius. Next base: position 2,873,006 of record JAXGFM010000007.1, read on the forward strand.
TGAAAAATGCTGAAGAAAATATGTCTAACATAGATTGGAGATCATATGGCTATGTTGTCATCAATGGAGCAATAAAAAAAGTCATACATATTATGAGATAATCTTCATAATATGTATGAAAATGCTGAAGGAAAATATGGTTCTATTGTTATCTCTGGAGCAATATAAAAAGTTTGTCTTGTCTCGGTGGCTTCTACTAGAACAATAAAAAGAGAGTGGATATCGTTATTTATTTCGGATTCCTATTGGTAAATCCTAGTTTACTAGTTTTGTAATCTTTTTATATTTTGATTTCTCTAATAAATTATTAGTCAGCGTTTAAAAAAAGATTAGAGACCATATGCCATCACTAAATCAACTATATTCATTAAAATCAATGAGAGCCAAATGCATAGAATTCTATTTAAGATGATTATAAAATGGAGTTAACCATTTTTATTTTTAATAACAATACGACATTTAATCTAAAAAGTTAAAGTTAACCATTTTAGAGGAACAAAATTAAGATATACAATTTCTGTTGGAATGTTAATGTTATTCTTTTTTTCGCTGGTTATAAATGATTTGCATAACCTCAAAGATGTTATTGTATTTTTTAAATTTGTCCAAATAAACTGCTGGAATTTAACCATTTATAATATTGGTAGTTCCACCTCTTGCTATCATCTTTTACCGTACGTATCTAATTATAATATAACATGCATCTTGTATGGTTATAAATTTTTGCCTTTTTGTGTTAGCAATTAAATTTATGGTATTATTATGCAGGTGATGTTACTAAAAAATTTTGTTCAGTATTTCAAATTTGCACAGCTGAAAGGAAACGAGCACGGAATATGATAAAAGTAGATTGAGGGTACCATGATTTGCGAACCTTCCATAGACTGCAACATATTTACGAGTACAATAAGAATAAAAGAAATGTGACCACGTTACCATAATTATGATTTGGAGCAATGTAGGTGAAATCATACTCAACTGACAACGGACATAGCTCAATCAAAATTGTTCGTATCGGGGTCTACTCCTTGCTTGTGTCGGTGTAAAGAATAGAGATTATGATCCGGCTTAGTTTATAACTTATCTTTCATCTTTGGAATCGAAAGATAATGAATGATCAGAATTTGTTTACGTAAAAATCAATCTAATTTGTTCCGAAAACCATTGGAATAGTTTCTCATTGTTTTTAACATCACATGTCAAAACCATTTTTTCCTTCTTCTCGACCAAAACCTTCGTCCAGCCGCCTCCTTTCCTTAAAGTAATTTATCGCTTCTCCGGTGTTTGGTGCTTTTCGCCGATGCTAGAGAGGGCTCTACATCATTCTTTTCTTTGCGGCTCTCCTTTTTTTGGTGGTGACGTCCTGGATCTTCATGGTGTCTGCAGTGGTGTCTTGGTGGAGCTCGTGCATTGTCGTCGGTAGCTGCACTCATGGTGGAAGGTAACTGCGACTCATGTCATCTACAGGATCTGCGTGGTGGTGGCGTTGACGTTAGGCGTGCGATCTAGAGGCGGTGATCCTGTAACTGTTCGGCTGCGTTTTGGGGTTGTGGTGGTGATGCCCATGGTGATGATAAAGCTCTGGCTTCTCTTCGCCGGTTGAGGATCCAATTTGGGCATGAGAGGTTTTTGAAATAGCTTTTTGAATCCAGATCTACTGAGGACAAGATTTGCTATTTTCTGAAACGTTCTAATTTGCTATTTTCCTCCTCTAGGTGTTCGGTTGGTTTCTTGGCTTAAAACGTTTCAGACTTCGCATTCTGGATTTCTGGAGAAAGTTACCATAAAGGTCTTTTGGAGATGGATTTCGACTATGTTTTTCCATGACTTATCGGAGATGATGTGGTGGTTGTGTATTTGCGAATCCAGATCTGTAGAGGACAGAATCTGGTGGTTTTTACGGATCAATGTAACCACAGTTTTCTCTTGCATTTATCGGTATTGGCTGGCTCCTCCCTTTCGGCCCTCATTTACAATACTTGATGGCGTGTACTGTTTTCTGTTGACGATGTCGACTTGCCTATCATCTTAACGGATCTGGATTTCGTTAGTGTTCATAGGATGAATGTGCATCTGACCATAACTTTTGGAATGCCGTTTTTTATTTTGGTGTTGTATTGGACGTTAAGTAGTCATCTGAGTTAAGTTTAAACTATTCTTTACCGAAGTTTAAATGGTTAATTCCCATGAAATCTTGACTGATTTGGATTTCAGTTGATCACTAAGCCTATTTTGGCTGTAACTTTGACATTGTAAAATTTTTTTTATGTTTCGATATCATTAATGAAAAATATTATTTTTGTTAAAAAAAATAAAAATAAATAATATCATCCCCACATGTTACAACTGTTTCATTTTGATTTACTGCATTCACTAAACTGAACTCAACCAAAACAACTTTTGCATGTTCTAACTAAGTTTTATTTTTTTTTGTGAACCAACTCGTAGAGGTACGTCCTAAATAATACAAGGGCACTATATCATGCGCTTGCCAATAAATAGTTCAAAACAATTTAAAAACAAGATACTATAAACTATCATGATATCTTATCAATTAAAATAAAACCAATTTAGTAATTAATGTTTATTTGATGTGGTATTTACATAGAATGCACTATAAGAAAACATAATCATTTCCGACGAAATTTTTGACGGACATCGGTGCCGTCGGAAAATTTGGTCGAATCGCCATCGGTTTACCGTTGGTACAAAACCGTCGGTTTAGTCTCAGAAAATTCTTATGATTTCTGACAGAAAACGGATTTCCGACAGTGGTTAACCGTCAGAAATATTCTGATGGATTTCCGACGGTGTCGGCAGCCATCGGAAAATTATCCGAGGGATTTTCGAGGGTTGCCGACACTGTCGAAAAATTTCTGAAAGATTTCCTACAGCTTGCCGACGCCTTTGAGAAATTTTGAAGGATTTCTGAGGGCTGCCGTCACCGTCAAAATTTCCTAGTAAATTCTGAATGATTTCCGATGGGTGTGTTCATTATAAGTACATCGAACCCTATTCTCATTTCTCAGAACTCAAAAACATTAGAGAAAAAAAATCTCAAAATTTGCAAAAAATTAATAGATATTTTAGGTTGTGGATGGACGAGCCTATGATGGATGAGGAATCCGGCCTATTAAAGGAAGTTTATGCACAAGGTATATGCGAGTTCATGGATTTGGTCGAAAAGAATCTTGGTCAAAAAAAAATGGTGAGATCAATTGTCTATGCTCAATGTGTTGTAATAATATCAATGTTAGGTTTGAGTTAGTTTGGAATCACTTGTACCATATTGGATTTATGTCAGGGTATAAAATTTGGTATTTACATGGAGAATCTACTTATGAATATGGTAGTACCAGTGAATCATATAATAGAGGTAGATGTAGGTGGACATACGGTTCAAATGGTGAATGATGCTTTCAGAGAGCATATGCATCACTTAGAATATGAATATTCTAGGGTTGAAGAACCTAATGCAAAAGCTCAAAGATTTTTGACATGTTAGACGTAAAAATCAACCACTATATCACGGGTGTAGATAAGGGCATTCACCGTTATCATCAGCTAGTAGAATGATGAATATAAAGAAATATCACATTTTATTGGAACAATGTGTTGATGTTGTAGCTGATTTTGTGAAAAATATTTTACCAGAAGATAATATTTCACCAGTATATACTACGAGATTCAGAAAGTTGTGGCAGGTCTTGGTTTGTCGTATCAGTATCATGTCAAGCCAAATGGTAGATGCCCTATGGCTGCATACATATTTGACGCATCCAAGAAGCAAGCATTTTTTTATTGGGTTCGTGAAGACGTAAAATTTTCTGACGGATACACATCTAACCTACGTGATTGCGTTGATTTAGTGGAGGGTAAGTTTATTGGCATGAAGAGCCATGATTGTCATGTTGTCATGCAGCGGCTTCTCCCATTTTCCTTCACATATCTTTTCCAAAAAAATGTACACCATGCAATTACATGTATATATGTAATTTATTTTTTAAAATTTAACTTATTCATTATTTCATAAATCTTTTAAAACTATACTATTATGTATGATGGGAGTTGGTGCCTATTTACGAGATTTATGCTTCAAAACCCTAACATATGACAGGATCCAAAATTTAGAAGCAAATATACCTCTGATCATTTGTCATATGGAGAACATATTTCCTCCGTCTTTCTTCGATTTTATGGAATATATTCCTATTTATCTCCCACGAGAAGCGACATTAAGAGGCCCAGTTCAATATCGTTGGATGTATCCAATTGAGTGTTACATGTTCCATTTGAAAAAGTGAAAAAATTGAGTATGGTTTAAGGATCTATTGTGCACATAGTCTCAATGAAGAAGTTTCACAATTTGCTGAATATTACTTCCCTTCTGGGGTTCAGATGAAGAGTAGACGGCCTTCTCACCATAATGACCGAGGTGAGAGAGCGATTTATCCTGTGGTTGTTCCTGAGATGTTCACCCAAGTTGGTCGACCTAGTAAAAAATGTAAGCAACACAAACTATCATCACGAGAGGTCACAAATCTGCATAACTACATCCTCACAAAATTTGAAGAACTAATGGAGTATGAAAGGTAGAAATATTTTTTAAATTTATATTTATTCTTAAGAATACATTATATTATTCGTCATTAATATTTTTCTTTTACATCAGAGTTTACATGGATTTAAATTGAGACTACTATCCCATTAAGACTGAAGCATAACTTGAAGGTTTAAAAAAAGAATAATTTTTTTCTTGGTTGCAATATTATGTAAGTTGTTTAACTTGCTCAACATGTTTGATTACATTTTATGCTATAATTCTAACGTCATCTAACTTTAATGTTTATAGGTTTCAAACTGTACACAAATTGGTCAAACGATCCCAAAAGGGTTGGTTAAGTTAGTTAATGGGCTTAGCACTATTGCAACTTCATACCCAAAATTTTGTACAAGGGGATATGCGTTTGAGGTGCGTAAAGAAGGAAGATCAATACCCACTTCAGAATACGAAATTTCGGCAAAATCATGTGATATTGTGTACTACAGGATTTTAAACGAATCCATTATCCAAGAATGGTGGACTTGTGATGCATTGTGTTTATGTGTGACTGGTATGATCCATTCGTTGGACGTAGCGTTCGGATTGACAATCTCGATGTTATTTTGATAAATTCAGCATGGAGACTACTCAAATATGATTCATTCATCCTTGCATCACAAGCAGATCAGGTACGTTATAATGAAATTTTTAGTTGTTAGTGTATTTATTTATACATATTAACCTCATATATTATTTTATTAGGTTTGCTACATACCGTATCCTCAAGTTACCTATCAATCCGACCTATGGATAACAATTACCGCAATTAGCCCAAGAGGGAGAATATATGGATTTTCATAACACTGTCCACTTCAATCACCTCTACAGATTATGTTCATGAGCTAGAGGACGTACAATTTATAGTCGATTCTTCCCAAAGTGGTGATGATATAGTGGATACAGATTCCGAGAAATCACATGAAGAATTTGATGATGATTCAGACATGATACCTTCAAACGGTTCATCAGAAGATTCTGAATAGTTTTTTAAAATTATTATATTACTCCATTACACAACCTGATTGTTTAAACTTTATTATGTGTTGATTTAGTTTTGTAATATTTCAAGGTATTTATGGTATATGACGATTTTACTTGCTTTTCTATTAAAAATATAGTTTTCAAACATTTATCTCGATTTCATCAGAATATATTTAATATGTCTACATCGATTTTATAGAATATATTTAATATGTCTATTTCAATTTCATATAATATATTTAATATGTTTCTAAACGATTTGGCTTTTTTTAATTACTAAATAAAATTTTGATTTTATGCAGATAATTGAAAGAATATGAGATTAAAAGATTTGTAGAATTAGAGAATGAGAGATTAAAGAGATTTAGAGAGAATAATGATTTTATTAAGATAATGAAAATAATAGTTTCTAAGTTACAAATGAGGAGAGAGATAGATATTTATATTAATCTAGTTTAAGCATGTTTAGATACAAGGATTGCCTTATACATGAATGACTACAAGGATAACATAATTTTATAACACAAACAAGCCTTACAAATTCCCCTTAGATTTAGTCATCACACGCCTTTATTTAAGTATTAAAGACTTTCTTCTTTCTTCATTCCAACACTCCCCCTCAAGCTTAAGACATGAAGAATACCTAAGCTTGCAACCATGAAGCATTACCTCATTAAAAACCTAAAGAAGGAAAACTCAATTGGGACAAAACCTTTTCTAGGAAAAAATAGTATAACACTCCATGTTAGGATCATTGTTGTGGAATGGTCATAAGGCTAAGCCTTGGATAGATGGTAGCACCATTCTTCAGAGTTGTTGCCTTGGTGAACACATCAGCTAGTTGATCTTCATTCCTTGTATAGCAAGGCAAGATGATTCTTTTAACAATAAGCTTCTCTTACTTTGTGCCAGTCTACTTCTATATGCTTGGTTCTTTCATGAAACACAGAGTTGGAGGCAATGTGTATAGCAGTCTGATTGTCACAATGGATGGTGATAGGTTCTTCACACCTCACGACTAGATCTTCCAAAATTTGCTTCAGCCAAATGCATTCAGTTGTGAGCTTCTTCATGGTTCTATATTCTGATTCTGCACTACAGCATGATACCACCTTTTGCTTCTTGGTTTTTCAAGTCACAAGGTTCTCTCCTATGAAATTACAATAGCCTGTGGTACTTCTCCTATCCCCCCTATCTCCTGCTTAATCTGCATCACAATAACCAACCACATTTGTGTTTTTATTGCAACTCATCAATATACCTTGTTCATGAGTGCCTTTTAGATATTTCAAAATTCGGTTTGCCATTTCCCAATGTCTCATCTTTGGACCTTGCATGTGTTGAGATACTTGATTCACAGCAAAACATAAATCTGGTCTAGTGATGGTTAGATAAATAAGCTTACCAACCACTTTCCTATAGAGCTTATGATCATGAAAATCAATTTCCTCCTCTAGCTTCTGATTTTATAATCTTCTTCTAAGGATGTTTTGGCTGGTTTAGCTTCCATCATACATGTGAAGGTTAGTAAATGTACAACATATTTCCTTTGAGATAAGAAGAGACTTTTCTTGAACCTACACACTTCAATTCCTAAGAAATATTTAAGTTCTCTTAAATCCTTAATATCAAAAACACTCTTCAAGTATTCTTTTGTAGATGCAATACCAACATTATCATTACCAGATATAATTATATCATCTACATAAATGAGAATTACCACAATACCTTCCTTACTATTTAGTGTAAAAAGAGTATGTTCAACTTCAGATCTTTTGAAGCCTTTATCCATCAAGGTTACACTTAGCTTGTGGTACCATGCTCTTGGAGATTGTTTAAGGCCATAGATGACCTTCCTCAGCCTGAGTATGTTGTCGGCCCCTACCTGCAATCGGTCTCGTACATATTAATATTTTAAATTGATTAATTAAAAGTTTGAATTTTTTTGACTATTATATATACTTTAATTAAAATATTTAAAATTTATTAAAATATTTAAATTAGATACAATAAAAAGATTAATTTTTAATTAATACAAATTGAATAAATTGTAAATAATAAAAAGTTTGTTACATTATACATATTTTAAGTTAAATATTTAAAAAGTTTTAAAACCACCGAATTATTCTGACTTTCGACATTCATCCGGATCTGCGGATCCTCGTACTCATCGGTCAAGCGGTTCGAATCAGGTTCTTTTTGTGGATGAGACACAGCCACATTGTCTCCTATTCATACCTTTTTTCTGCTCCAACAATTATGATCATCGAAGAATTCATTTCCCAACATGTACGAGACCGATTGCAGGTACTCGATCTAGCTTATCTGCGTGGATCAATTTGGTAAGTGTTTTGTCGAATTTTAAATTTAATATTTGTAGTTAATAACGTTGTTACATTCATAATTTTTCAAAGTTTTACTTATCTCACAATAAGATTACCAAAGCTATCAACAAAATGCTTAACTCAATGGTAGTACTTTTTTATAAAACATTTTCTGCTATGCCGGAAGCTGATAAGGAAATTTGGTTTCGATAATTTGCGGTTAGTTTATTCAATTTAACTTATTTATTCAAAATATTAATTTGCAAATTTCTAATCTCAAATTTTCTAATTTGCAAATTTCATTTTTACATCAAGAATACACTTGAGATACAACCATCACGATTCTCGTGAAAAATATTTTCTACGCAAAAGCTGCCGAGATGTACTCCAAAAAAATGGGCGAGTGAAAATACAAATGGAAGGTTGGAAAAGTGCCTAACAAGATGATTACCCGACCTGTGGGCTTCTTGGTGAATATTGGTTGTCACCTTAAGCTCAAACGATATCTGCAACCAATTTCGGTAACCGCATGAGCGATCGAAAGGAGAAGGTATGGCGACCCATAATCTAAGAGAGACAAGCAAGGTTTTCTTGGCTTTACAGCTGATAAGTATCCATGTAATAAAAAATTTCTTTTAATTACTTAATAATTTCATAATTTTTATTTTATTTTAATAGTACGACATGGACGGGGAGCCTCCTTCGTACCTTCGATCTCTTGAAAATGCTCACACAAATCCGTGTACTGAAATTCTATTAGAGAAATTTAATAAAATCGTCTATGAGGTTTGTGAAGTTTTCTAAATTTATTATATTTTTTAGTACAATATTTGTTTATTTAATTTAATTTTAGTTTTTGCTTGCAGTTAACTCCAAAGACAAGCGTCGTAATTACGATATATCTAACAAGGCTTCTCTTTCATCTGGATCATCAGCCTACAACTACGGGGTCCAAGTCATTCCATCATAGTGACACTAAATGCAAATGTTGAAACACTCGAGAAACAGCGTGAAGAAGATTAGATACAACGTGAAGAGTTTATGAAACAGTGTGAAGAGGATCAACAACTTCTCCGTCAGATGAAAGCTCATATGGATGAGTTTTTTCGTCTTAATTCTACACCCCGTTAAATATTTTTTTAATTATTGAACAATATTTTAAATTACGTTTTAATTGTGTTGTCCAACAATTTAAATTTTGAGTACATTTGATTTGAACATTAATTATAATTTTAACTTTTTATGTAATTTTATTTTAATTTAGTTATATTTTCTTTTTAAACTATTTTCAAAAAAAAAAAATTAAAATTAAAATTTTCGTCGACCGTCACAAATCCCTCAGAAATGGACCCTGTAAGAAAATCGTCGGAATTGCTGTCGTCGAAAATCTTTTGGAACGTCAACCGTCGGAAATCTTTGGAAAGTCTGGCCGTCGGAAATTATTTGGAAAGTAAGGGTGTCGGAAATCCCTCAGAACCTTATGCCGTCGGAAATCCCTCGAAAAGTAAAGCCGTCGGAAATCCCTCGAAAAGTGAAACCGTCGGAAATCCCTCGGAAAGTCAATCCCTACGAAATCCCACGGACATATGGTGCGTCAAAAATTCATCAGTTTTTTTCGACATCCGTTTATCGTCGGATTTCCTTCGAAAAATTCCAATGGATTTTCGAAAAATATGAGAATTCCAACGTCGTAGAATCGACAAAACTCATTCTGTTGGTTCACTGTCAGCAGAGGTCCTTTCCGACGGTAAACCGACGTAAATAAGCCATCGAAATTAAGCTATTTTCTTGTAGAGATGTCATTGTAAACTAATAAACAAAATAAATAATTAAATATAATAATATCAGATCAAATTTCTAACTAATTTATTCATAATACTTTAATATATATTTTATATATTTATATTTGTTTCCTTTTTATATCATAACAAAATCTTATCAATCTTTGTTTAATTTTTTTCAACTTTTTAAAAATATAATTAATGAATTTCGTATATTTTATTAAAATATTGTAAATTTATATTAATTAAATTTTAGTTAAAAATATGTTATGTATATTATACAAATAAATTTAAAATATTAAAATAATAATAAATATAATTAAATAATAATTTATTTCATCAGTGATTTTTATAAACTGTAAAATCAAATTATGTAAGCATACAAAAAAACAATACAAACTTAGACCATCCGCATCTTAGAGTTTTTAAACATCTCGTTTCATTAAAAAAATTGAAAAATAAATAAATAATTAAATAAAAAATGAAAAGAAACGTCTCACTCGGTAGAACTCGTAGAGACGTCTCACCTTTCGTCTCTTATTTCTTCTTCTTCTCAAACTAACTCTTCCCTTCGCGCGCAGATCGGAGCTCTATTCTTCTTCGCGACTTGATTTTCGTTCTCATTTCTAAGGTTTCCTTTTATTCTGCTTCTCGCCTCTTTCACTTTAATTTGTTTTGTTCATTTGCTATAAATCTCATTGTCTCTGAAATTTTTGAGATCTTTCCTGGAAAATATCAAATTCATTTCGGGCGAAAGCAAGGTTTATTTCTCCGATCAAAATCGATTTTTTTTTGGTGTGGTGATCTATGTTTCTATGGAAAAACACTCATTATATAATATTGTGTAGATCGATATGTGGGTTATATATATGTATATTAGTAATCGCTTCTTCGATCTTAATGTATGCGACAATTGTATATTTTCTTTTAATTATAGATCTGTAATAATCTTCTTTGTGTTGATTGAACCTTAAACTTTGTGAGTTGCGTGTATGGATTACGTGTTAAGAGATTTTGATTTTCTGGTTTTAAAATTGATGGTGTTTTTTGTCACTTGACACCAAGTTTGTCAGGTTCTTCCTCTTGCTAGAGATGAAATGTTTAGAGTTATTAGATCTGGGAGGAGGAAGAGTATGAATTTCATTTGACATCTTATGCTAAGTTTTTCGTTTTCCACTGGTCTTACTCGATGATTTAAGTTTTAGACTTGGTTTTTAATCACCATTATTGAGGCGAGTGGTGAGATCTTCTGCAAAATATTTCACTTTTAAATGCTGAATTAGTCTTAGTGGATGCCTTAAGCATTAGGTGGTCTTCCATCCACATTTCTAGAGGTCATTTATTGCCGGAGATGAGTTTTTTTTGACCCAAACTAGTGTTAATGATGAACAATAATATATGATTATTGATGTATGATTCACATTCTCCAAATTTTTGAAACTCAGGTTAACGTGAGTGAGTTTGGTCTTGTTACACCTTCTGGAAAAGTTGTCTCGGGTAAGATTTTGTAACTTAGTTTATGTTTTTTAAGCTAAACCTCTTTTGATTTCATTGGCTTTCATGTTATTTGGATTTGGATATTTGTGTTGTGGGCGTTGTTGCTACAGATGATAACAGAGGTTTTTTTTGTTTTGTTAATATATCCTAGTGGTTTTAATATCTTTTTTAATGTTGAGAGGTGTTGGGTTCGAATCCCATATCTGTGTCATGAATTTCAGAGGTAGCCACCATTGTGCCATGGTGATGTGGGAGCTAATGATATGTTTGTTTTTCATGGAACTATGACGGGGAAGTATAAGTTAGATCTTTTTTACTTATTGGCTTAATTACATAAATCAATGTAACGTATGTGCAAACTAATCTGATTTTTTCATTATTTAAAATTTTTGAAAAAATTAAATTGAATTATTTTTTTTAATTTTTAGAAACTCAGTTGAATCTCACCATTGCACAATCAATTTTTTCAAAGTTTCTAACAAAGTATCAAATAATAAATTATTATTAAATTTAATCTTAACAAAGTATTAAATATTCTTCAGCGTATTTCAAAAGTAAATATTATAAAATTATTATTTAGTTAAAATTAAATAATTTTAAAATATAAAGTAAATATGTTAAATTTAAAATGTTTAAAAAATAATTCTATATATTTTTAAATTGAAAAAATATTAAAATTAATCAAATTTATATTATTTGATTATATGGTAGAACAGATTATGGCTGATGTTTTTATCATTACAGTCTTTTGCTGGTCATACATATTCATATAACTTTAAAAATTATATTCTGCATTATAACTAAATCTTTTTTATGGATTGTTCTGTAAAATTTGACAAAATAGTTTTATATTATATAAATCAGATTAAATTGATGGATTAACTTATTATTACTTTCATAAATGTGAAGTTATTTAAATTAAAACTAATTATTATACAAACTACAATTGTACAATACATAATATGTTGAAAATTATATATATATATATATATATATTTATTAAATCAGTAATTATATTCTTTAATCCTATTATAAATATAAAACTAAGAAAATGTATTGTCATCATCTACACCAAAATAAGCCTTTTAACATATCAATGACATAATGTCATCATCAATTTTTGAGGGTTGGGATTAATGTTCTTACGATTATAGTTTTTTGCGAGTTCTACAAATTTTTAAAAATTTAAAATTATGATATCGAATTATAATTAGACATTTTATGGATTGTTCTGTCAAATTTGACAAAATATTATTTGATACAAAAATATTAAATAAACAGATTAGTCTGTTATTATTTACTTAAATTTGAATTTAAATTTATTTAAACCAAAATATTTTCTATGTAAAATAAAAAATTATATAAGCTAGAATAATAAAATATTTATTAAATCAATAATTATATTCTATAATCATACTAAAAATATAAAACTAGTGTAAAAATATACAATATTATTTATAGAAAATAAAACTTTTAACATACCAAAAATATCATCATCAAATTTTGTGGATTGGGATTGATGTTTTAATGATAATAGTCTTTTACATGTTTTAAAAATTTATGTAATTATAAATTTATGATCCCTCATTATAGCTAAGTTTTTACAGGTTGTTTGGTCAAATTTAATAAAATATTTTTTTGATATAGATCATATTAAATTGACGGATTAATCTGTTATTAAATGTGAAGTTGTATTGGTTTTAAAAATATTTTTTTTAGAAAAATAGTACATGATATCTGTATATAAAAATAATATAATTAGATATATTATTAAATTAATAATCATATTCTATAAAACACATTAGCTTATGTTTGTTTACAATATTTTTATAATTAAAGCAGGTGAATCCGTGTTTCAGTGGTCAGCGTTTATTTTTAAAGTTTTCATAATTAAAATGATATAATATATCATTTTAATCCATCTTGTAGTGATTTCAATTATTTTTTATATTTTGATGGAAAAACTAATAAAAACCATAAATATTAAAGAATTGATCATAGCCCAATACACCATATGATCGAATAACATAAATATTGGTTAATTTTTAATATCTTAAATTTTTATCAGATTAAATTATTAAATTGAATATTTATATTTATGTTTAGTTATGATATTTAGTTAAAAAATATTTATTAAACTATAAAATTTTAAAAATTTGGTTGTCGAGGTTAGTGAGCTTAACTAAGGCAGCCATTGTTTGTTTGGCTAATATTAAATTGAATATTAGCCTAAAGTAATTTAACATAAATATTAAAAATTTGCAGGTAATCTTAACTCTTTTCTTGATTGTTGGAGATATAATATATGTAAGTTAGAGTTATAGAAAATAAAGATATATTGAAATTGAAAATAGTAGGATTTATTTGAGTTGTTAGAATCGGAGATATACTGTTAAAATTAGTAGAGAATTTGGAAATAAGATATATTTTTACTTAAATGGTCGGATTTCATGGTGATTCAACGTGTATAATTCATGGTTTCACAATATATTTTGTTTATTCAAATATATATGCATTTGTTTAGTACTAATCGGATCATTCATATGATATTAATCATATTGATAGTGTTGGTATCGACGTATGTGATTTATGATATTGTTGGAATATTGAAATATCATGCATTGGTTTAGTACTAATCAGAATATTGATTTGATATTGATCTTAGATAATTATATAGTAAATGGATTATAGAAATTATGATTTTGGAAATTCTTGGTTTTATTGTGATTTCGTTGAGTAGGATGTATGATTTTATGCATTGGTTGATTTGAATATTGATTTGATATTGATCTGATATGTTCAATTGGTTTAGTACTAAATCATTATATTGCAAATGGTTTCTGGAAATTCAGATTTTGGAACTTCTTGATTTAATTGATTTGGTGATAGATTGTTATCTTTGATAATTGATGAAATTCGATAGATTCAATTGGTTTAGTATCTGTAGCTCATATGGAATATGGATTTGATATTAATTTGATGGGTTTAATATGTTTAATTGGTTTAGAATTGGAAGAATTCTGTTTAGATTGGTAAACGATTTTATTTGTAAATGTTGGAGAAAATATCCGTTAATATTGTATAAAAATTTGTAATAACACATAAAAATTGTTCTACATAAAACCAAAGTTATTTAAAAAAAAAAAATCTGTTTTAATAGTATTGATCATTTATTAGTAACCTTTACAAAAGATTCAGTTCATCCTTGCACGAAAATACTGAAAAGAAGATTAAATTGTATTTTGATATTTTCAAAGAATGACTAATCTAAAAATTAATTTACTTTTAAATTCATATTATCAAATGAATGTTTTTGTAAATTCAGGACAATTGTCACTTCTCCACAACACTAGATCATAAAGATAATAAACGATTAGAAGCATTGTTCTATCTTGTTGTTCTCAATAACGTATGATTTCCATCGATGAGTCAGCATAGTCAATCAAGCACTACAATCTGCACAAGGACCAAACTAAGTACCTTATGTCGCATGTGTAATTTTTAATTACAAAAAGATATAAAACGAATATTTTATAACGAAGTCTGCTACTGCTACTGACAAGATTTCTGATATGCTAATTTTAGTAAAAATGTCCTTTCAAACGAGAATGACATATTTTCATGCCAACAAAATATTTTAGTTCATCTAAATTGTTACTATCAAGTACAGTTTTAACAAATGATTTTGTGCATTGTACACCTTTCTTATCATTATCAGAAATATTAATATCATCAACATCAAATTAGGTTAACAGAAATATATATTTCCCCTTGAATGTGAAAAGCGAATAATTAGTTTCTGACATTTTAAGTCCACAACTAATGAAGGTTTTACTCAAACTTATGATACCAAATATGTAGAGAACAAGGATCAGTCTACTTCTCATAATGAATAAGATCAAATCAATTTTTTAAAACAGTTGAAAAATTATAAAAAACAGAGTTGTAATAGTTTCTTAGGAAAATACATCCGGAAGTAAAATCTTAAGAGTTTAAGTATGCAGATGTCCAAATCTAACATATCGCATGTCATTTTTAACAAAACTGGAATCATGAATTAAGATCTTCAAAAACATATAAGTTATTCTTTGTTAATCATTTTTTAATAGTTTAACCTGACTTAATATCCTGAAAGAGATTGTTAGGACTGAAAATAGCCATACAATCAAGATCTTTAATTGCTTTTTGAACATATAAAATATTAAAAATAAATTTAGGCATACAAAATGTTTTTAGAGTCCTTGTTAAATGGCTTCAGGTTTCCAATACCTTTAACAGAGACAATATGACCATTTCCAGTATTCCATTTGCCAGTTTAATGTTATCAATGAGTCTAGTATCACCTAATCATATGATGAGATGTAGTCAAATCAACAACATGAGGTTTGTGAGGTTTAAGGTTAAGTAAAGCATTCCTATTCTTTGAGAAAGTCAATACTTTTGACGGATTCAAGATCAGACTTCCTGACAAGGTTATCATCAACATCAAAAGCAGAACAAGCCACTATAACCTTCTTCTTTCTTGATTTGCATATATACTTTGTTCAAGCTTGGAAATTTGTTTGATTGAAGGATGTGATGAATTAAGCCACTAAACAAGTCGTTGAGAGTTGAAAGAAGCCAGAAGATTTGGTTTTATTCACATAATTTATTGTGAATCATGGAATCTGTTGTTCGAGAATAAAAAGTTCCAAATCAGTCCAAAGAGCTTTGTTTTCACAAAAATATTTAGTAAACCATTTATTATCTCCTTGGAGAGAATTCAGTGTCTTCTTCACTTCAGAAATGCGATTAAGATTCATAATACTTTCATAAATTCTTTTTAGAATGTCTCACAATGCATTTTTTGTTTCAAAATGTGAGTAACCAGTAAGAATTGAATGCTTAAGAGAGTTATGAGAATAGAAAGCAACATCTGATCTTCTTAAAACCATTTAGATATTTTAAGGCTTTAATTTTGAAGCTAGACATTTCAGAATTTCAAGAGAAACTATCGTCCATCACATCTTTGCCTCTGTATTGGTTTTCATTAATTCTTTGGATACCAATGATATGGTTCCATAAACCACAACCTACTAAACAGTAGGTTTAATGACTCATGACCAAAATAAATGCATTATATTCTTTGTGAAGAACTGAAAAAATCGTTTGCTTAGAAGTTTTGGATATCTATATTTTGAAGAATGAAAATGAAAAATGATCCACCAAATTAAATCCACTCCACATCAGATCCAAACACATGGTCTTTAAAAGTGTAAAGGGTTTGCTAAGTAGCTCTGATAATATAGTAGTACAATTTAAATCTTTATTAATATCCCAAAATTCTCTCTGACTTAGATTTTTTTTTTTTCCTTTTGCTTGTATTTCCTCGTTTGTCTCTGTTTCCTTCTTGATCAATTTCCTTGTATTTTTTTCCTTTTCACAATTTTGAAAACCCTAACCAATTTCTATTTCATTTTCGCAGCTATGAACAACTCAGATCCGAAACTCTCTCTTTTGCAAAAAAAATCTACAATTTTTCGTCTTTTCTGTCTCTCTCCTCGCTTTTTTTCTTCTTTACTGACCAAGTCTTACCTTTGATTCTCTCTGATTTCGACTTTTTTGAATTTCTTCAAGTTTATGAAGACCTTATCTACTATCGGAATCAACAATGTTGATCTAAAGATCCCAGATTTTGTTAGATCTACAAAAAAATTTCACTTTTTTTTGTTTGTTTTCTCTCTGTGTTTAATCTTAGGATCTGGGTTTTATATATGATCCAGAATTGGTTTCTGGGCTCCTTTAATTTCGACAATTTCTTACAATTTACCTCTTTTCATCAATTTTGCTACTCGGGTACGCTGGATTTGCTAGATTCATTCGAATTTTCAAATCTGATTTGAAAATTGCACTGTGAAATAATCTTTGTTGCTGAGTTTAAATTTCCAGAGAAATTAGATTCTGGCGAAGAAGAAAAGGAAGAAGAAGGTTCAAAACAGTAGAGTGTTCCTAATCTCGAATCATGGGCTGCATTTGCTCAAAAGGAGTACGAACTAACGATGATTACATCGATACAAACCACGTGAGTATTCCAAAAGAAAACAACCCAAAAACCTCGAAGAAACAATCTTCTACATCGAGAAACAACGAGAATCCAGATTCAGAGGAAGCAAGCGTTAATGGAAACGAAGCTACACTGAGGTTGATACCCAATGATACCAAGAATGTCTTCTCTGATGACGAGGAGGTAGAGGAGAAGAAAGAGAGTTTTGAGATGAAATCTCTTGAATCAGTGTCTCAAAAAGAAATCACTGTGGAGTTACTTGATAATGTAGGACCATTGCAGCCAATAATGAGTAGAATTGGTAGTATTACTAATGGAGAAAGAACAGGTAAGGTTATTGCTGGTTGGCCTTCATGGTTGGTTTCAGTTGCTGGTGAAGCTCTCAATGGATGGATTCCTCGTAGTGCAGATTCGTTTGAGAAGTTGGAGATGGTGAGAAAGAGATGGCTTTTGTGATCAAGTTGGAATCTTTGCTTTTGAATCTCAAATGTTACTATAGTAATGCTTTCTTTGTGAATTGCAGATTGGGCAAGGGACGTATAGCAATGTGTACAGAGCCCGTGATCTTGAAACGAACCAAATCGTTGCGCTGAAGAAGGTTCGGTTTGCTAATATGGATCCTGAGAGTGTGAGGTTCATGGCGAGAGAGATAATCATCCTTCGTAGGCTTAGCCATCCAAACGTTATGAAACTCGAAGGGATAATCATTTCAAAGGCATCGGGAAGTATGTATCTTGTATTTGAATACATGGACCATGATCTTTCAGGCCTTGCTTCAACCCCTGGGATTAAGTTCTCTCAGGCACAGGTAAGAAAAAACATCTGAAGTGTGTATACACTTGTAGTGATTTATAACCAGTTCTGTAACATTCTGATATGGTTTTTGCTAGATTAAATGCTACATGAAGCAACTGCTGCTTGGGTTAGAACATTGCCATAGCTGTGGTGTGTTGCACCGTGACATCAAGGGATCGAATCTTCTGCTAGATCGTAACAATAATCTCAAGATTGCTGATTTTGGTCTTTCTACGTTTTATCGGGCCCAAAGAAAGCAGCCTCTGACTAGCCGTGTTGTGACGTTGTGGTACCGTCCTCCTGAGCTTCTGCTCGGGTCGACAGACTATGGAGTTACGGTTGATCTGTGGAGCACAGGATGCATACTTGCTGAACTCTTTACTGGAAAGCCTCTTCTTCCCGGAAGAACCGAGGTGTTGTTCCCATTATGAATCATTTAGATATTATGTCGATGGAGAAAATGAATAATAAAAGAGACTTTTGTTTCTTGTAAAAATAGGTAGAACAGATGCACAAGATCTTTAAACTCTGCGGATCACCTTCTGAGGAATATTGGAGAAGATCACATTTGCGGCATGCAACCATCTTTAAACCTCAACATCAGTACAAGCGATGTTTAGCTGGTACGTTTAAGGATCTTATTCCTCCTTCAGCTTTGGCGCTCCTTGAGGTTCTTCTAGCTGTAGAACCAGAAGCTCGTGGAACCACCTCTTCTGCCCTTCAAAGCGAGGTTAACCTATGAACTTAAATTTACTATTAGATGTGGGCTTCAATACTTTTCTTCCACTCTTCTGTCTACATTTTAAATTTTCACTTGAGAAAATGGAAATTGTAACATTGTAGCTTTATATGTTGATATTCCTTTTTTCAGTTCTTTAAGACAAAACCGTTCCCAAGCGAGCCATCAAGTTTACCGAGATATCAGCCAAGGAAAGAATTTGATGTCAAGCTTCGTGAAGAGGAAGCAAGACGGTAACATTCAGATTTTTCAACCCTTTTGCTGGAAGAGTCTTGTTTCACCATTAGCAAGTGTTTTCTTAATATCATCTCAGTAACACTTACGCATTCCAAATTTTTCTCATGAGCAGAAGGAAAGGTGCCAGCAGTAAACAGAATGAACCGAAACGGTTGTCAAGAGAATCCAGAGCTGTACCGGCTCCTGATGCCAATGCCGAGTTACTGGCATCAATACAAGTATCTTCCGAGACTATGTATCAATACATGTGTGTGTATGTATGTATAAGTCTATGATTCTATCTTATTGCTCGAATTTTTTTTTGTTTTTTGTTTGTTTACAGAAACGTCTAGGGGAGACTAACCAGACAAGCGTGAGTGAGAAGTTCAGTCCTGAGGGAGCCTTTGGCTTCCGGATCGAACCACTGAAGGGTATCACCGCACAAAATCCTTACCCAGTTTACACGAACGGTGACAATCATCCTAATGGATCAAGCCAGCTGAAAACACAAAGGTCATATGTCCAACGTGGGGGAGCCCAATTGTCAAGATTCTCAAACTCGGTAGCACCTAATAGAGATGGTTCACAGTTTGGAAGTGTGAGAGACGCATTAGTGAATCAACGCTGGCTTGAAGATGGTTCAGGGAATTGCAATTTGTCTCAAAGATTGCTTGAGAAACCCAATGGTTTGAGAAAAGATGACCCTTCATCCTCTAGCAAAGAATCAATAATGGTAATAAGAAAGGAAACACGAGTTTAACATTGTTGTTGTTTGTTCGTCGTGTTCCTCTGATATTTGTTGCTGATCATGATGTGGTGAAAAATATAGGGCTATGATGGTGTGAAGCGAGAGAGGATTCATTACTCAGGACCATTGATTCCAGGAGAAGGAAACTTGGATGAAATGTTGAAAGAACATGAAAGACAGATCTTGTTGGCTGTACGTCGAGCTCAAGCTGATAAGGCTAAGAGGGACGTTAGCAGACATGCCCGGGGCTCGCTTCCGGCTAATGAAAGGTGATTCTCTGGTTTGTTTATTCGTATCTAAAAGCAAACTTTTGGGAACAATCTGATGATGGTTCTTCACAATACACCTTTTTGTTTAGACTTGTATGGTTCAGAAGACGGGGATTAGGACTTAGGATCTTGTCTTGTACAGTCAATTTGCTAACATCTATCTGTTTGATTCTTTTAAATAATCTAATAAAATCCCGATTCAGGAATCATTACTGTTTCAAGTTTACATTCATCTCGTGCTCTGAAAATCATTACGTCATTATATTTTGTTGGCATCTTAAAAAAAGTTGGTGGTGAAAACGATGTTATTCGTCAACGGGCTCTCGGACAAGAGTTGTGACACATCCCAATGATTGTTCTACACGAATGCTGAGGATTCTTAGTTTTTGCTTCGAGATCAATAAAAATTACATTCGCTATTTTCGCAAAAACCTCAATGGTACTTGATTTTTTTATAATAGCAAGTGGAATTGATCACATATACATGTATGTGATCAACTACTGAAGTATTATTTTACAAGAAGAGTAAAAAAAAATATATGGCATGAGACTTACATTACAAGTTACAACTCAAACTTAACAAAGAACCTTGACTATGTTCTTTGAGATGAGCATCATCATCATACGAGTTGTCCACCGCCTTGCTTCTCAGTCTTTCTTTGTGCGGCTGGTCTATTTTTCTTTTCGATCTTACTGTCTGCGATTCTCTCTCGAGGGCTACACAGGAGTCTTCCCAGAAAATGAGAAGCAATTGCCAAGAAAATAATAGCTATGACGATCAAACACCATTTCCAGATTGGAACCTCCATTTTTCTTTAGTTATGTTTTCTTGGTCACACCAAAGTAAAGACAGAGAAGAAAAGAGAAGATGCTTCAAAGTTGTTGGTGCTGTTGACCAAAAGACAGAGGTTGCGAAGAAATGATGCGCAACGACTTATGGAAGGTAAACAATTTTATGAACTTTCATACAAGAAATTGAAGTCAATAAAAAATTATATATGACAAGAGGACAATAATATAGTTTAGTGAACCTACCAATAATACCCACAATGCTAAAGATTTTCTATAAAATTGTTTTTGATTATCTGCAAAAATTATATTATGTGGGAACTAAACCCTAAACTGCTGATGTAAAAATATTAATAAACCCTTTGGTCGACCATTATACCAAGAAAGCTTCCACATGTTTTTATTTCTAGACCAAAAATGTAAATTCAATTTTAAATTACAGAATACAAAATAAATTTGAGAAACTTCAAAATTTATAAAATTACAAATATAAAACTTTATACTTTCAATCTTTAATGTGATGTTTACAGACACCTTATTTAAGAGATGCCCTTATTGAGCTTACTGTGTTTAAAGGTTTGGCACTTTACGCAGATCCTAATTTCAAAGTGTTAGCTGCATCATACCCGTATTTTGCCAAAAGGCTTCTCACTGATCCAAACTTGTATCTAACAGATGCCCTTATTGAGCTTCTGTTCCACTTGTTAAAAACTTTAAAAGTTTTTTTGAGAAAGCTCTAGAAATGATAGAGTGGAAGTATCAATTTTTATATCAAATATTGAAAGTATTATTTTCTTATATTTTACAATTTTTGTTACAAAGATTGAAATTGAATAATTAATTTTCTTTCATTTTAAAAATTTATTTAAAATTTAATAATTATTTTCTTATCTTTTTTATTTTTTTTTAGAATTTTAAGAAATTAAAAATAATAGATGTTATTAAATCGGGAATGTTAAATAGACATAATTTAGAAGTTTATGTATTAAGTAAAATAATAAATTAGAAGTCGGAATCATGTGACACAATAGTGACTACCTCTGAAGTTTATGACACATGTCTGGGGTCGAACCTAACACCTCGCAATGTTTTATGGGATACTAAAATTATTATGCTAAGTTGACAAAAAAAATTAAAATAGGTAACAATAATATTTGGATATCAAATAACTTATTAAAATCTAACACCTCGCAATTTTTTAGGGTATAGTAAAACTATTATGCTAAGTTGACAAAAAAAAATATTAAAATAGGTAATAATAATATTTGGATATCAAATAACTGATTAAAATTTAGTTAAAATATTTTTATGATATGGTATGAATTTTTTTTGGTCTACCAGAAAATAATAGTGAAATGGGATATTCAATCTGAATTTCGTTTCAGTTTCAAATCAGTTTTTTTTTTTCTCG
Source organism: Streptanthus diversifolius (assembly GCA_039880935.1). Lineage (NCBI taxonomy): Eukaryota > Viridiplantae > Streptophyta > Magnoliopsida > Brassicales > Brassicaceae > Streptanthus > Streptanthus diversifolius. The sequence goes on from JAXGFM010000007.1 coordinate 2,895,202, forward strand.
TTTTTGGGTTTGTAAATGATTATATCAAAGGTAAAACTGAATTTATTATGGATAGTTTGATTTGAGTTCGGTGTATCTATATTTTTCAAAATATTATTGGTTTAGGTTGGTTCTTTTTGGGTTAGTTTGATTTCAATTTTCTGTTTTATGGTTGTAGAAAAAAAGTAAATTATTTTAATTATATTAAAATATAATTCAGTTTTCAAATCGGTTATTTCTGTTTGTTTTGGATCGGATCAACTTGGTTAATCTGAATTGAAACCTCATTTTATCCGACCACAATAAACCAAACACATATTAACTTCACTATCCGGTTTCGTTTTAGAAATATCAGTGAAACTTTGTATGGTTTTTGACATTATTTTGGAAAAAGTAATAAAGTAAAAAATATAAACGTTAACCAAAGATATAAAATGCAAACCAACAAAATCAAAAACTAAACCGAATAGAGCCAATAGTAACAGAGAATATTCTCCACAGATCGTATCCATTCCTGCTATAGCCCTAGTTTACATCGCTCGCACACTCTCTTTAATAGTGTTCTTCGCCGCCCCATTAACATTTTCTCTCTCACGGAAAATTCGCAGAACCTCTCGTAAGATCGATCGTTATCAACTTCTCCATGTTGCTTCGAATCACGCTTATCCTCGCCAAATTGTTACTCACCGTTTCGTTGTTTTTTTCTTTGGTGGTAGATCTGAACTCAGAACCCTCGGAGTTCGTAGTTTGTTTTCCGTCTGAGCAATGGCCTTGGTGAGTGCCCACTGTTTCTGTAACACGCGATTATCACTACTAAGCTCATTACTTAGTTTTCTTATTTTGATTGCTTATGATCTTTCGTGTATGTTTTAGCCGGAAAATGATCTGATTCTCGATTGATTTAGGTTCTTTCTAGATTGTTTATATAGAGAATTTGGTATAAGTTTATGTATTTTGACGCTGGTGCTAGTGGTCTTGTTCGAATTTGTGATCACCTTCTTCTATTTGACCTGGATTTTGGTACATTCCTTCTGAAAATGTACGATCATGGAATCATGCATAGAGATTAGTTTGAGAATGTAACTATGCAAACGCTACTGAGTTCCAAGATACCTACCTGTTCATAAGAATTTTGATTCATATAATCTTCATACATTTTTCAGCCAGGAACTAACTTGATTTTCAACTGATCTAGGTTCTTGAAAGGTAGTGTATATATCAACTGGTGTTAGTTTTCTATTTGTTTTTGTTTTTAAACGTTGTGTGCTAGTTTCTTGTTCTAATGTTTGATCATCTTGTTGAAGAAACTTGAGAATTAGTTTCTTTGACCATGAAAAGATATTCTACTTTGTTGAATATAACTATGAACGTTCTGCTGAGTTTCATTAATGAATTTGTTGGAATCTTACTATTTCAGGTTTTACACACTTACAAGGGTAACAAAGGTGCCTACAAGGCACTCATTGCTGCAGAGTATGCAGGTGTGAAGATCGAAGAGTCCCCAGATTTTCAGATGGGCGTCACTAACAAATCCCCTGAGTTCCTCAAGATGAACCCCATTGGAAAGGTGTGGAATCTCTTTTGATTAGTTAAAGAACGTTAGTCAGTTTTCATTTATGTGATTTCTTAGCTAATAAAAGGTTATGATCCTGCTAGGTTCCTGTGCTTGAGACTCCAGAAGGTCCTGTATTTGAGAGTAATGCCATTGCCCGATACGGTACAAGTTCATTTCCTTTTCTCTTTTTTTTTTCTTTTTTTTCGCTATATGATTAATAGCTTGTAGTCAATTGGATGTAATGAATGTTTTGTTGTCCCACTACAGTGAGCCGTGTGAATGGTGACAACCCTCTGAATGGATCCTCCCTCATTGATTATGTAAGCTCCTGTGTATCTCTTAGGCAGTTCAAATAATTTTTTTTTTTACTGTTTTTCATTGTTTTGTTGGTATCTTGTTTACTAGTAAATTAATGTCTATGTGCATGTGTTTACTTTTCAGGCGCACATTGAACAATGGATTGATTTTGCCTCGTTGGAGATTGATGCTAACATGTTGAGGTGGTTCGCTCCAAGGATGGGCTATGCTCCTTTCTCTGCCCCAGTAAGTTTTCTCTAATTTTTGGCGCTTTTGTTGACTCTCTGTGCTTAAAGCATGCCACTCCTTGCACTCTGATGATATCTAAGTCTGCTTCTTCTCACCTTTCAAATGGTTTTAATGAATGAAGGCTGAGGAAGCGGCAATTGCTGGATTGAAGAGAGGACTTGATGCTCTGAACACACATCTCGCCTCCAACACTTACCTTGTTGGACACTCTGTGACACTAGCAGACATTGTTACCATCTGCAACTTGAACTTGGGATTTGCCACCGTTATGACCAAGAGCTTTACCTCTGAGTTCCCTCATGTTGAGAGATACTTCTGGACAATGGTCAACCAACCAAACTTCAAGAAGGTGATTGGTGATGCCAAACAGACTGAAGCTGTCCCTCCAGTTACATCTAAGAAAGCTGCACAGCCTGCAAAGCCGAAGGAGGAATCTAAGAAGGCTGCACCTGCAGCAGAGGCACCAAAGTTTGCTGAGGAGGAAGAAGCACCAAAGCCCAAAGCCAAGAATCCTCTTGATTTGCTACCACCGAGCCCAATGGTTCTTGATGACTGGAAGAGGCTTTACTCGAACACCAAGTCCAACTTCCGTGAGGTTGCTATCAAAGGTATGATACGTGATGACTTTCTCTTTACGTGCTCATTGCATTTTTGCTTTATGAGATGCATGAAACTTTGTAGGCTTATAGGATCAATTAGGTAGGAACAACCTATGAAACTGATGTTCTTAATTCCAAAATACTGAACCAGAGAGACTCTCAATAGATAATCCACACCCCAGTGAAACAATCTGCTGTGACATCTTTATAAACTCAGCCGTTAGTAACTGCTCACTAACCAACACACAACAGCAATAATCTGCTAAATTCTGCCATCGCCTAGATTAACCTATAGTTAAAAGTTGAGAGCCAGAAGCTGATCACCATTACATTACATTCTATTAAGCGTAGTGCCTTCAATGTTTGTTGTATATAATGCAGGATTCTGGGACATGTACGACCCAGAGGGATATTCACTATGGTTCTGTGACTACAAGTACAACGATGAGAACATGGTTTCGTTTGTTACACTGAACAAGGTTGGTGGGTTCCTCCAGCGAATGGACTTGGCACGTAAATACGCTTTTGGAAAGATGCTCATTTGCGGGTCAGAGGGTCCTTTCAAGGTGAAGGGTTTGTGGCTATTCCGTGGACCAGAAATCCCCAAATTCATAATGGATGAGGTGTACGACATGGAGCTCTACGACTGGACCAAGGTTGATATCACGGACGAAGCCCAGAAAGAGCGAGTGAGCCAGATGATTGAAGATGCTGAGCCCTTTGAAGGCGAGGCTCTCTTGGACGCCAAGTGCTTCAAGTGAAAAAGGCTCTTCTTCACTCTCCTTCTCTATCTCCATAGGGGCTTGCTCTGTTACTAGTGTTTTGATATCATCTAGAGTCCTTACAACCTTTGAATCGTAGAGTTCTGTTTTGTTTCTGGGGTTTAAGAACTAGTTGCTTCTCTTGTGTTATTTTGCGACAGAATTGTTTACTTATACATTACAACTTCTCTTTTTATGTTTTGTTCTCTGCACTATCGTTTGGTTTCACCCCGTTTGGTTCCGGTTTATATAGGTGTATTCGAAACTCGTGGCACTAAATAAATTAGTACGATGGTATGGTTTGACGCATGTGTTATGAGCTCTGGAGATGATAGATTCCCGATCATAGTTGTGTAAGCTAAGGATCAAGATCTGAACTAGTACAAGCACGAAATCTTACTTATGATAAATCTGACTTATGATAAGCTGCCGAAAATAAACACCGATTTTTGATAATGGAGAATCAGTTCCGATCCTTAATGAAGATGTTCGGGGAGCAGCAGTCTCTTCTGTTTTCCGATTCGGATATGCACCTTCCCCATGATCTCTTCTCGACTCTCGATCTAGCAATTTTAATGTTCCGTGAGAGTATGTTGAAAAAGTTCGAGAGATACCAAGTTTTGATGGGTTTAATACTCTGCAGTTTTAGATATATCAATGTATTTTTTTTGTAAGTGACTTCATCTATTAATATGGACAAGTTTTGTACTTAAATTGGATCACGAGGAGGAACAGAATCCCAATAGACTTATTAGAAAACATATCAGAATAAGGCACTATGAAAACTATCTCAGTACATGAAACATTGTTGAAGAATAGAGATATTTCATCATCTCACATTATAAGGCGACTAAAGTGAGTAAGCCATTTTTCTAGTTTATCATGCTTTGTTTTGTGAGCTATTCTAAATATGCTTTTTAGTGGTTTAATTTGAAGCAAGAAAAGAATGGAAAAATATATAAACATAGATCATATGACTTTCTCGTGCCTCTTGTGAGGACACAAATTCGACCATCAGAAGCAACATCACAACACACATGAAGACCTGTAACCTACGACCTTTATCACATGATTTTAAATGAACAATACCATACTAAGGAGAAAGTTGGATATGGGTTAAGCTAACACTTATTTATTTGGATTGACTTTGGAAAACATATTATTTTTCCACCATAAATCTAGCTTTTGGGTTCTATCATATTACAAAATACAAAGTAACACCAATAATAATTTGGATTCAAACTCCAAAGCTATAAATTTCAGAAAGCTATTCTCATTTTGAAACCTAGTCAATGAATTACAAAACCCTAAACACTCTCCAAGATGATGAGTTATGTCCATAGCTTGTAAATCCAAGGTTATTAGTTGGTGACTTCACAATTTAGAGAAATCATAATAGTGGAGCTCTGGCTTTAGGGATTAAGAGTATATGCACAATGTAGGAGTTTGATTTTTGAAAGAAGTCTATCCTCATGTGAGAGACCACTAGAGATTCAAATACGAATAGTTTGATTTTTGAAAGAAGTCTATCCTCATGTGAGAGATCATTAGAGATTCAAATACGAATAGAAACACAACAGGACAATACTGCAATGAAAAAGGCATAAACATAAAGTTACAGTTACATGAAACCAGTAATCAGACTACTGTATGTTATAGATCATAGAAGGATTCTTTACCGGACGACAGCAAAGAGCCCGACAGGAAACATCTTCTTGGTCTACATAATTACAACATTGAGCAGTTGAAATAGAGCAAAAATAAACAATTAACAAAATTGCAAAGATAATGAATACCATTGAACGAGCTGTGAAGTTCTTTCAGAAGATGACAACTGAAAGCAATGCATTTTTCAGGGTTTCAAAGCACAAAAACTTTCATATAGGAACATAAGATAGATATTCATGTGCACATGATCTTGGTTCAGAGATGACCACATTCGTAGTATCACACAGTGGATACTTGTATGGATTTTCATGTATCCACTAATCATGTGTAAGATACAAAAATCTCTTAATGAACTACAAAACACCCATTAATTACTCTTGTAGACAGTAAATAAAGATGACATGGTTGTCCAAGGATATAAAAAAAACTAGATATATAATGCTTTTTTTTTGACCAAAAAATTATAGCGCATATGTTTTATTCAATCTGTAATTTGTTAGGGAGAAACAGGGTTGATACTTGATAAACTATAAAACTATTACATAAATTTAGGGAAAACAGCCAAAAAAACCATAAACTTACTAAAATAAGCCAAAAAAACCTTCAACTTTCAGTTAAGCCGTTTAAACTTTTAATTTTTTGAAAATAACTAATTTAAACATATATTTAAGTTGACAATATCATTTTAACTCTCAAAAAAGTCAACTGTTAAAAATTGTTAACGGCCGTTAAAACCGAAACAATGTCGTTTTATTAATCTAGTTTTTTTTGCATAATCAAGATAAATATATGTTTAAATTGGATATTTATCACAAAATTATGATTTAAATGACGCAAACTGAAACTTGGTGATTTTTTTGCTTCTTTGGAAAGTTCGTGGTTTTTTTTGGCCAAAAAAATTATGATTTAAAAAACCACGCTATGAGGTCGTTTGGGGTCTAGTTTGGATTCGGGGTCCCGTTCGGAGTCCCGTTCGGGTTTTTTGTACTTTCGGTTCGGGTCTCAGACAAAAAAACAACGGTATGAAGTCGATTCTAAAGCAAACTTAAATGTATGTTTATAAAACAACGGTCTGAGACATTTTACACATGAATTTGTTTTTAAGATCTATTTTGAACCAATCGACGATATTATAAATTGCATTTATTTGGTCAAAACCAATATATTGAACCCGGTTCATTTGGTTAAAACAATTTTATTGACCCCAATAATCAACTTAACGACACCAAATAAAAGCAAATTTATAATATTGTTGATTGGTTCAAAATATATCTCAAAAACAAATTCATGTGTATGAGTTCTCAGACCAAAAAAACCACGGACTAAGTGTTCCTAGTTTTTTTTTTGCCGAACCAAAGTACTTAAATTTGGTAATTTAAACACACATTTAAGTTTGGTTCAGAATCGACCTTAGATCGTTGTTTTTTGGTCTGAGACCCGAATCGAAAGTACGAAAAACCCGAACCGACTCCGAACGAGACCCCAAATCCAAACGGGACCCCAAACGATCTCAGGCCGTGGTTTTTTTAATCATAATTTTTTTTGGCCAAAAAAACCACGAACTTTCCAAACGAAGCAAAAAAAATCACCAAGTTTCAGTCTGCGCCATTTTAATAATAATTTTGTTATAAATGTCTAATTTAAACATACATTTATCTTGATTATGCCAAAAGAACTAGATTATTAAAACGACGTCATTTCGGTTTTAACGGCTGTTAAACATTTTTAATGGTTGACTTTTTTGAGAGTTAAAATAGTGTGGTCAACTTAAATGTATGTTTAAATTGACCATTTTTAAAAAAAAATTAAAGGTTTAAATGGCTTAATTGAAAGTTGGAGAATTTTTGAGTTCATGATTTTTTTCGGCCGTTTTTTCTATATTTTTACCAAAAAAAACATATATTGTTACAGTAACTAAAAATATAAAAGTAAGAAATCAAATATCATCACTGATAAGTTATCACTGACAAGTGCTAATATATGCAACTCACCCTTTGCTTTATCGTACAATAAGTCTGTGTATCCTTCTGGGATGTGTTTTAACTCCTTGTTGGGTTAATTCTCTTTGAGTAATGTAATTAGTTGACCGACAAAAACGTCTTATGCATTGACCGCAAAACACTTTGCGTTGCGTTTCCTCTTTCTTTCGTTCTTCTTACCACAACACATAACATTGAAAACTTCTTCTTCTTCCAGAGAATAATCGGTCCCTCCTTGCGTACTAGCAAAGCCCGAGAGACACCCAGAGATGAGAGGTATCTCGGCGAGTGGTCTTTCATGGTTGCAACTTCTACTCTTCGCTTCGATTTGTCTTCATTTCGTCTTAGGTTCGTCTTCATCAGATCTGTGATTTCAATTCCAGAAACCCTGATTTTTTTGTTCTTTTTTTTCATGTGTGTTTGGTAGAATCTTTAGATTCAGTGAGTTCTTGTCAGATTTGTTTGGATTAGGTCTTCGATTCCGCGAGATTTTGGTCCAATTTTGGCTGGACTGATGTCCGCTGAAAAAATTTGTCTGATTTCTGTTCCTATGCTCTCAGGAATCATTCGATTCACTGAACATATCTTTTTGTCTGTTGCCTAGATTTTGTCGATTTAGAAAAGTAGTTTCTTGATGTTTTCTTGATTCGATTGAACATGGCTTGGTTCTTTTATAGTCATTTTTTATCTCTTGGCCATGACTTTTGTTAGTTTTTGCTTTGTAACACTATTATTGTATTTGTAAGAATCATCAGCAATGTTTGATGCTGTATATGACTAATAAAATCATATAACTTGAGGATAGATCCCGTAGCTTCAGAGTAATGATAGTCGCTGCAACAAACATTACGAGTAAAGACTGTTCTTGTGGGCTTAAAAACCTGATTTTTATTTCATTCGAACATAACCTCTATTAAGTCTCGCAAAGTGTTAGCAGCTTCACATGTTTGTCTTCTCATGATATTTTCAGGTGAATCTGGTGATTCCAAGAGTTCTAGTACTGGAACAAAGGCTGAATCTCATACTTCTTCAAGCGCAAAAGTGATCCTTATACTACTCGGTTTCGGAGCTGTATTGGGATTCTCTTTCTTTCTATACAAACTGTGGCAGAAGAAGAAAAGAGATGAGCAGTATGCTCGGCTGTTGAAACTGTTTGAGGAAGATGATGAATTGGAGGTTGAATTAGGCCTCCGTGATTAAGAAAAGACCAAATTCTGTAATAATGTCTGAGGTATGTTTGTTCTTGTTTTTGCTTATAAGTCGAATCGTTGCAATAACCTCAATAAGTAATATGAGCATTATGTGTTGAGCAATTTATATTAGACTATTAAAGGTCATAGTTAGATAGAAGAATTATTTACTTGAGTGTTGATCAAAGCATTGAGATATATAGTTCTTAGGTTTTAGACAAAAAAATGTGATTTTGAGATCTCATTTACTTTCTCGCACTTTCAGTTGAGTTCTTGATGTGTAGTATTTATCTGTTTTAGAGGGTTGATTTTCCTTGATAATTGATTATATGCTTCAATTTGTTTTGGAAAAGAATGATTTCTAATAAAAATATTCAGCTCAACCAAAAAGGGGACAATTTAACCCCAAATAAAACTAAAAAATGGAGCAAATCAAAGTTTAGATCATATTTCACGTGAGTATATATACCCATTTGCAGTATACTACAATGATATTGAGATTTATTTGTTTTGCATTTGACAGGTGTGTATCAGATCATACCAGGGGTTTATACATTGGGAATATTGAAGTATATATATATATACTTAAAACGATGTAATTTTGACTGATCACTATAATTCTTTGGGTGATGTCGCCTTTGGAGGCTCTAGAGAAATTGTTACTCTTTAGCGTTAGTTTATTTTTTGTAAAACAAATTATATTCATCTTCTTCTATGTTCTTTGATTTTGTTTGCTTGTTAAATTTAGATACTTGTTTCTGAACATCATTGGATCAGTTATGATGCCTTTGGACTTTGTGTGGACGTTAAAAGATGATTCAGTCCACTTGGTCTATGACCCAAACATCCTAGTAAACCATATGATTTGGCAAACTTTAACATTACATTTTAACTTTAACGTATATTTACAGGTAATTTGAAGACATAAAAGTTTCGTATAAACCAAAAAAATTGATTACAGATATTTCATTCTAAAATTTTAGAATGAAAATATTTATATCATACCTTATGATAACAGATCTTTCCCGCCATATTTTACGTGTTCCTCATTATCATCCTTGGGTGTTTTGTGCCATTTATGAGAAGTAGTTAAGTGAGCATTTTCTGTTTTATCTCGTAACTGCTTTTTTTCTTCTTGCACATAGTGAGAAATAAGCTCATTAAAAGACCATTTGTCTTTCTGAGTGTTATAATTCATTTTGAATTATCCAAAATGTGATGGAAGAGAAATCAAAACCATGTGCACGAGCAAGTCCTGAGACAACTCTAATTTTAATAACTTGAGTTTTTATGCGAGATGAGACATCTCTATGATGTATTTCTTTATGTTTCTTTTGCTCGTCCGATTTTTCATTTTTGGCAAAGTATTGTTTAATTTTCTCGAGAAAATTCTTAGCATTTTCTGTCTCAGAAATTGAGCCCCAAGATCTCATTTTTCAATTTAATCTCATTGAGATTATTCGGAATAGAAATGGGACGTTCCGCACGAAGTGCAAGATCCAAATCCATACAACTGAGGACAATCTCCATGATATCTTTCCAGATTTTGAAATTTGTCCTGCTCAACATGGGAATGTTATTAACCTGAGCAGATACACTTGAAGCAACAATAACTAAAACTAAATTGCAAAGAGTTTATAATTGTTATGTAAGCAATGATGCAATACATATAATCAATATCAATCAAACAATAACCCATCTTTGGAACGACTATTATTCACATGAAAAATAAACTTTAAAATTATCATGTAATTATCATTATTATTATTTGGCCAAACATTATTTTCCTTTGGGATGACTAATGAATGCATAAATAGGAATTATACAATTGATATATTATTTTGCCAAAACATTATCTTCCTTTAGGATGAGTAGTTTTGCATAAATAATAATCAACAAACATATATTTATTTTATTTGGCAAACCACTATCATCATTTGAGATAAATAGTATTCGCATAAATAATTTTCACCATAAATGGCCATCATATATTTTATTTTTTCTATTTATAATTATTTGGTCAAACACTATCATCCTTTGGAAATGCAAGTGTTCACATAAATAGTTTTAAGAGATGATTAAATATATAATAATCATATCTTTTATTATTATTATTATTAGTGCATAATTATATGGCCAAAACCTACATTCTTTTGAGAAGAGTAAATTTTGCATAAATAATTAACAATTGAAAATTTAATATATGTATATGTGAAATAAAAATTTATATATGTATAAATATATACACATAATTCCTTAAATATATACATATATCATAACCACATATATATATTCAATACATGAATATTTAGATATATAATATCATATAAATCCTTAGTATCATATATATCACATATATATATATAAGTTTAGATTTCTTTTTTAAATATATACATACAGATTTAAAAGTATATATTTTTAAACAATATTGCTCCACTGAACAAATATTTCAAAAATACAATGATAATCTCGAATAAAGTTAAGATACATAAAACATCAAATCATGTAATATATATTTAAACATGATATGTGCAAATCTTAATAATCAAATAAAAGATAATGGCTCTGATACCAACAAAAATAATTTTAATAATACTTTCATGCATTTTCCAAAATTACATCTTATTTGATTATTAATGATTAAAACATTATTATATGGATAATACCTGATTTCATGACCTTTTGCGGAATGATGATTACGATCACTAATCAAATATTAGAACCTAGAGATTTAAGATCTTCCTCAACTAAATATTTTTTATGTCTCCAAAAGACCTTTATGTTTTTTTTTATGAATAGATAGAAAACTCTTTGATTAAGTATATTGATGACATTAACCTCGTTTTATATAGTCAAAAAATGGGAATCCCATAAGTTCCATATTTTAGACAATTAATATTACATTATTTAGTCAAAATGTAACTTAATTATTTTTTAGTTACATGGAATAAATTAATCCACTAAATAACTAATATAATTGATATTAAAAGCCACTAGGCTATGTTGACAAAAAAAAAAACTAATATAATTACATTAAATATGATGACCATTAAATAGAAATTGAAAAAAAAATTCCAATATATGTGTTATAAATATCATATATGTATGTTTCGTCTATTCACTTCTTTTTGTTGTTTTTTACCTCATAGTCCACTACAGAAAATGGCACTATAGTGATCAATTTAAACAGTATTAGTAATATCTTAGAGATCCATATCTAATAATTACTGAAGATAATTCACTAGAAAACAGTGACAACTTTTCTGACAACGGAATTACAACAATATTTTAAAGAACCAACATTATTCCAGTTACTCTACATACATTGAATTGGTTTGTCCAATTCATTATTGTTTTTTCATTTGCCTATGTTTGTTGTCATGCCTGTAACACGCACAGAAAATACAATTCCAATAACAAGGAAAAGTTATTCGTAAAAATACTAATATATCGGAACTTAAAATCTCATACTAAAAACAATATAATTAGCAAAAATAGTATTGGGTTCATATGCAAACTAAAATATCGACTACATTTTGAGTTCTGTTTAAATTTGATTGTTGTTTTTAATTATATATCTTTTATTACGTAATTTCACTATTTTGTATGCTATGATTGATTCTAGGTTGTAAGAAAAACAAAATTAACATTGAATAATATAAATTAAACCCTTTACAAAACATAATAATAATACCAGTACTTATAACATATTAACAATGTTTATATATTTATTTTACGGATTCATTCTTAGCTACTATCTTGTTAATCTGTTGTTATAAGTAAAACATCATATCGATAATGCATGTTGTATAAACACATGAGTTGAGCTGAATTGTTTTGATTGGTTTACTATGATATATCTCGAATCTATATCCTACATAACAAAAAAAAAGTAATGCATTAAAAGCAGACATATAAGGACTTCAACATATTTTCTTCGGTCAGAATCATGTGGTACAGTGGTGGCCATCTCTGAAATTCATGACACATATTTGGATTCGAAACCAACACCCCACAATGTTTAAGAGGGATATTAAAGCCACTAGGCTATGTTGACAAAAACAAACATATTTTCTTCGTTTTAATTAAATGTTGTTTTAGAGAAAATTGTTGTTTTCAACTTAAAATTTATTAATTTTTAATATTTTATGATTATTAGTATTCTGTTATCTATTATATTATTAGGTAGATTATGTTTAGATATATAACTAATAATGTTTTTTTTAATTTATATACTATAACTTAAATCAACACTTATAAAAAAAAGAAGGGAGTAATATTGTTCTACCTATTTGGCCGTCATCATTCAAAGCTTCTCTTATTACCATGCATTCAAAATATTTGTTGAGCTTGAATGGTATGTAGCTTTTTTCAAGTTTTGAAAACCTGATTCGCTATGTTTTACTATTAATAATATTCATCAATCTTTCGCTATGTTTTATTATTAATAATATTCATCAATCTTTCACGTTTTGTGTTTTGGAAAAGTGATTCATTTATATACAGTACAACTGACATGTTAAAAATATAAATATAAAAAACATGATACATCTACTAAAACTAGCTTTTCAGTGTTTTGTAATTATTCTACTAATTTTTTATTCAGTTCAATTTATTCCTATTATTCAGTTTTCGTTCTGTTATTTATCTCACATAGCAGTTAAATCCATCGTTTTTAAGATAAATTTTGGGTTGGTTAGTAACTTTTTTGTAGATAACCTTTTAATCTGTTACAAAAAAGTAATGAGAGACTATCTCACTGAATCAAATTTGAAAGACCAGAACAAATGATATGGATTTGAAGAATTATAAACACAAATTTGTGATCTCATCACATTCGTTAGAGCTCGAAAAGGATTCAATACAATAGCATTCCTTAGATCTTTAGGGGTTTTTTCTGAACTTAAAGAAATTTATTGTGAGGCTTCAGTTTTGATGGATATGGTGGTAAGTTTTTCTTTTTCTATAGTATCATAGTTGTTGTTGAAATAGATATTATCCATTTAATGCAAAATTTGTATTTTCTTAGTAATTCTGGTTAAAAGTAATATTGATATATAATTCTCAGAAACAATTGAAATTACATGTTGACAAAAAAAAATAAATAAATGAAATTAAAGACGAATTTTTCTGACACTGATTTCTTAAAATAGAGTACATCCAAATTTTAAGAAATATGGTACTCAATTCTAGGTAAAGATATTTATTAGTTTGGCTATATAATATAAAAGTGTCTTTAGGCTTCCGAACTTTGTATTAATGGAAAACGCCTTTAAAAAAAAAACTTGGAAATTATAATGGATTTGGCTCAAGTAAGTAAAAAACGTGGATGCATTTAAAGTGGATATATTTACAAAAATTAATTAAAAGACCAATGAGAGATAACGATTCAATATAAACATGAACTGTTTGAAAGGTTTGGTTTATCAATGGAATCTCTGATACGTGTTTTTACTCTCTCATTATTATATGTGACAGCTAAGTCGTCACATATCATTTCTCATGCTTTTGAAGGTAATGATAGACTAAAAGATATCAACAACAAGATAGTAAGAACTATAGTGGTAGATCGTTCTGGTAATGGTGACTTCAAAACCATACAAGCGGCGATCGACTCCATTCCCTCCGGTAACGACCATTGGATCAAACTTTTTATTAAAGAAGGAATCTACAAGTAAGTACTCTTACAAAGTCATAATCTTGATTCTCTCATTACACGTTTTACATAGTTACTTAGTTATATATGTGTTTGTTGATGTAGCGAAAAGGTAGTAATTCCGATCGATAAGCCGAAGATACAATTCGAGGGAAGTAAAGCATCACAAACGATTATTCAGTATAATGATGCTGGGAAGTCCATTACGAGTGCTACTTTTAGATTGTTAGCCGAATTATTCGTCGCTATCAATATAACATTTAAGGTTAGCTGAGATGAATCTATAAGTATAATCTTTGTACTTCTATTGAATCATAAAATGTTATTAGTGATACGATTTTTTTTTATTTTTCCTTTATAATCACAATTCTTTAACAATATATACATACAGAACTCTCAGATCGACTAATGTTTCCGTTGATATCACATAGTTAGACTTTGAAAGTTTGTTTTGATTCAGAATACTTATAATCATGAGAAGCCTATGACACCGTATCATGAGATAAAAATAGCTCCTGCGGTTGTATTAGTAGCAGACAAAGCAGCATTCTTCGGTTGTGTTTTTTTCAGTATCCAAGACACGATCGGTGACTTAGTCGGCCGCCACTACTTCCAACAATGTCACATCAAAGGAGCCATTGATTTCATTTGGGGAGGAGGCCAATCAATATACCAAGTAAGCTCATTTTCTCTCATATGTGTATGTACATTATGATAGTCGTAGATTACTACACGTGAAATCATGCTTGGTTAGTAACACAACACATCAAAGCAATTGCTTAATTTATATATTGCTTTGGATGTTTGTTATCATCGCATGACAATATCCATGTTTATATATATAATTATATAAACATGTGTGTATAATTGTGGTCAAGAATCAAGTTACTGTTGAGCGGCTTGAGCCACCATCAAATGTCTTTATTAAGTATACATGAATTTGCAGTATGTGCAGTAAGTGTATGTGTTAAATGTGGAGAAAGTAACGTATATGTTAGTGACCGGGGATATCTCAAATTATTTAGAATTTTTAACAAAAAAAATCATAGTTATTTAGGTAAATGGCAAAATTTTGGAGAGATTTAGGTAAATAGAGACAAACTGAGTTAATGGCAAAGATAAAAACTATTTGATATTCTGACTTTTTACTTTTCAGTTAACTGTTAAGAAACAATTGATTTTTTTGGTCATAATATGTTATTTTTATGCGGATTCTTAATATTACCAAGAATAAATGTCCTAACAAAAAATTGTATATTTGAAATCTTTGAATGTAACCTACATTTATAAAATTTAGATGTTTACTATAAAAAAAAATACTAATACTGTTATATGGAAAAATCACATGTCCTGAAATAAAATAAAAAAGAAAGTAAAATTATCTAATCTCGGCCTAAAATATAACCAACAAACATTTTGCTCCATAACTATTTTCTTAAATATATACCACTTAATGTTGTAAAAAACACTAGATATTGTAAAAGAAGCTAATGTTGTAAAAGTAATATAAATCTAAATTCATATAATTTGTGTGCAGAGTTGCGTGATAGAAGTTTTGGGAGTGACAACAATAACAAAGGAAGAAGAGGTGAACGGAGGATTGATAGCAGGATTCATAACCGCGCAAGGAAGGGAAAGTGAGCAGGACACAAGTGGGTTTGTGTTCAATGGCTGCTCCATTGTTGGAGTTGGTAAGGCGTTCCTCGGAAGAGCTTACCGTGGCTACTCGAGAGTCCTCTTCTGTAATACTAACATGGCCGATGTTATTGTTAGTCAAGGCTGGGATCCTTGGGCATATCAAGCACATGTGTAAGTATACACCTCCTCTCATTAGCACCAACCACTCGTAGTCATATACACATGCATTTATAAAATGATTCTCTAAACTATTGCAAACACTTTGTATATGTATACTAACGACATATTCTGCATTGAGAAAATCAGGGAGAGATTAACATATGTGGAAGTAAACTGCAATGGGCAAGGAGCAAAGAAGGAAGGAAGAGTGGCGTGGGAGAAGATGCTGTCTACTAAAGATATATCTTACTATACAAATCCTAGGACATTTTTAGACAAAGATGGTTGGATAGGAACTCTTCCTCCTCATCCATTCTCCTTTTATTCACCATCTTTTGATTCATATGAATATTCATTATCTTGAATTTATTTGTTAAATACATCTTATATCATATGAGAAGTTTTGTTTTTAAATATATCTTATATTATATGAGAACTTTGGCCTAGTATTGCCAATGAAAGAGACCATCTCTCCTGGATATTTGCAAGCAATGTGAGTATAGCTTTAAGTCGGGTTACTATGTCCAGCATAATTATCTTAACCCAAAAATCATCCAAGCTGGTATCCAGAGCTTGGAACCTGAACAACAAGAGATCTTTAAAAAATTATATTTTAGATAATATGTTGTGGGCAGAACCAAAGTTGTGGATAGCAATCTAAGTTCTCTTTTATGTGTGTACCAAGAAGAGTAACTAGTGAAGCAGGTACACTAGCTAAGGATGCAAAGGATCAGTTCTCAAATTATGTTGTATCATGGAACATAATGTAATTTTCTTATGATGTAATGAAAGTTTGGACGACCACAAAAAAAAATCAAGATTCTCTTAACCGAATTCTAAGTTAAATCACAAACAATAGATGTAATCAAAATGGATATGTGGCA
Organism: Streptanthus diversifolius; assembly: GCA_039880935.1. NCBI lineage: Eukaryota > Viridiplantae > Streptophyta > Magnoliopsida > Brassicales > Brassicaceae > Streptanthus > Streptanthus diversifolius. Next base: position 2,911,816 of record JAXGFM010000007.1, read on the forward strand.
GATATGTCAAACCAGACACATATAACCCAGCTTCTCTTTTACGACCCAAGAATCATTACATTCATTTAATACTTTCCTACAAGTATTGTCACTAGTCATAGAGTGTGGCAAGTTCGTTAATTTAATAGCTACTCACAAAAACACGGATTTTCACTATAATTGTGAGATTGTAAATCCAATACTACGCCACAGACAATTGAATTGGTGAAGCTTAATCATTTTTGGGAATGTCCAACACATTTTCTAAAGTGTATCTAGGACTTCTCCCTCATTTTGGCTCTGGCGAAAACAACTCCAGCCACAAGACCTGTAGATCAAACAAGCCTCTCTCAGGATAATGCATAGCACGAGAGATATGTGTACCTCTGAGATATTTGACAATCTAACCGAGAGAAAGCTTACCGAAGAGTATGCTTGCTGAGTTCTGCAAACTTGTTGGTACATTGAAAAGAACGATCCCCGCAATCGACAAAGGTATCTTGTTTAGCGATCCCACCAAGCTGTGAAATTGCATAAAACACAAGATGAAGCAAGTACAGAGTTTGAAACTGCATCTTAGTGTCTAATTACTTACCTGTATGTTGTAGCTCCGGTTTGATGAAGAAACCACATCGAAGTGAAGCTAATGGCAAGACCTAGAAGTCCACTGAGTGTCATGACCATCCAGAAAGCTGGTAATCGCAAAAGTGGCCTGCACAGAACATAACACGGCAACCACTTTGTTTTTTAACATAACACAAAACCGTTTCCTATTTGACAGAAAAAGAGGACAGGAAGTAACTCACGTGTTATACAGATAATCCATTTCGTTGAAAGCAAAAGAAAGAATAAGGCCAAGTGGTAATGAAAGTGTGTTATTAAGCAAGACCATGGAGAACTCGTTCAAGTTTCCAGATTGAGTAACTTGCTTGGCCGTATCCATGGTCCTTCTCAGTGTCAGCTGCAAACCAACGAAATATAAGCAAATCAACTCACTGACTTTGGCATTTACACATTAGCTAATGGAAGAATAAGCGGTTAGACATAAGTTTCAAGAGGAATAGTCTAGCTAAGAAGCCAACATTTCGTAGAGATATGGTTTTCATGGACAGGATTGGACGATTTTGTTGCATCTCATAAGCGTCTTCAAGATAATAATCATGCAAAGAGCATAGTAATGATTATAGAGAAAAACCATTTTAATTCATGACTTAGTTTTAAACAAAAAGCATGTAGTGCTTAACGTGAATACATCATTTAATGTACTCTGCTTTTGAAAATTGTGTTTTATGGTTTCAAATGACTAGTAGATATTGTGACAAGTTCGTACAAGATCATATGTTCACTCACAGAGTACGATGCAGTTAAGAAGCAATTAGAAATTTGCCAAGCATAGCCAACAGCATTGAAAGATAGATCTGTTATCCCTCCAGATACTGCAGAAATGATCTGCATTAAGGAAGGGAAGATTCTATCAGTAGACTACAACAAACAAAATATTATCGTATAACAATGAGTGGTCATGAAGAATGACTGCTCCTCGCAGATAATAAGAGTAAGCTCACAAATCGTGGGTCGTTTATCAGTAAGAAGATACGCTTTCCACTTTCTTGTTAAAAGTGCATTTAGAAAAAAAAAGGGTTGATGTTTCGTATAAGTAATCCAAGTAACAGGATTGTTGTTCGAAAACAATTATAGTTCGCAATCTCCAATGAACATCTTTTCTATATGCAGCTGGAGATAGGGTAATTTGGAACAGTTTCTAGCAGGCTAACGTAAAGATTCAATTTGGAACATTTTTAAAAGTGGACAAACGTACCATTAAGAAGAGAGCAAGCCACACTCTGTTGTCATGATGCTTGTTGAATAGATACATCTCACCAACTGCTGTTATTACATTAGTGACATTCTTCAGGACAGTAACCATTGCTACGTTGATGTATTTCAGACTGTCAAAGCAAAATTTGTAAACAATCAAATTACACCCGCACTTCAAATGTTGTCCATAAGACACAAAATATCTCAACTCTTCTGTGGCGAAAATATTAGAATATCTCAGTTTAGAATGGCAAAGCTATCTACAGGTTATGCAATCCTCATTTGCTGTTAAGTATGACTCCATAGTCATAAACGTTGACATCATTTATACATGTTCATGTAGTTAGCATTCGTAGTCCCAACAGCTTCAATAATTTAGTAGTCTTTCAGTGTTCTGGCAAACAATATAAGATTTCCTCAAGTCGTGATGGAGTGAAAGTACGGATTATGAAATTGTAAAGAGAAAGAGTCTTGCCCATGAAGATGAAAGTTTCAAAAGAATATGCAAATAAAGGCGAAAAACTCATTCCTACCTAAACATGCTTGTGATAAGCATGCCAACAAATATCACGTTCACGGGGAACCAGACCTTAATCAATCTCCAGGTCAGTGGTTCCGTTGTAATTAGATCCATTAAGCTCAAAGCCACCACAATGATCACTGAGACAACATTCTGCAACATTACGGACAAGTACGAAAAATGATAATTAACCACCACAGATAAAATCTACTGCAAATAATTCAAAAATCCAAACCAAACTTTTGTTCTGCTAGGGGAGTCACACGAACGTACCTGGTATAACATTAAAAATATCCCAGCATTGAAATTGTAGCTGGAAAGAACAAACTTGTTCACCAGTATCATGCTGCATGATGAAATGCAATAAGCTAAACCAGATAACAAAGCTTGATTTGGTATCTTTCTCAGAGTTGGCTTTTCTCCAGCTTTTCGTGTCTTCCCATCTTCCAAGTCCACTCCATCGTGTTCGTATGATTTCATTGCCAGTGCAGACCTACCAGAGAAATAGAGAATCAGTTAGACCTCAGTGATAGCCATTCATGGGCTAAATAAGTCACTTCTCCAAGGAAAATTTGTTTGAAACCAATCCAATAGTGACAAAGTAGATCCATCATTCATAATAATACAAAAAAAAATCAGCTAAAAGAGCTACAACTCAAGTAGGAAAGAATTATTCCTTCTACTTCAGTTCCCATTGAAAGAACAGGCAGCTAAAAATGTGGCACCTTTATCTAAAATACTTGAAAGATATTCGAAAATGAAAACAGTAACTCAGTTTTCCTGAATCTATTCCATTCCTTAACTTCTAGATCATGCAAAAAGAAGTAAAGCAGTGTTGAGAGTTAACCTGTTAACTTCTCTCCTTAATGGACAGGATGCTTGTATTAAGAACTCCGTTTACATGAAATTTGGTGTGCCAATCTCCAGTGGGATGAAACTACTACTATTAAACTCAAGAGCTTTTGCCTCTATCAACGACAGTTCCAGAAAACAGTAGAGGCCCCAAATATCAAAACCTTCAGTGAAGAGGTTAAGTGTCAGTTTCAAAGTTACAGATCAGAATGGATAAACCAAGTCAAAGATGAAGTAGACATCCAATTAAAGCTGCTACATTCCTTAAAAACTATTAAGCAACGATAAGACTTGAGAGAAGCAGTTCGACAGACGATGAGATTACAAATGAAAGAATACATATATACGTAACTGATCACAGAGTATTAAGCAGCTTAACACGCCAATTTGATCGTTAGAAACTGGCCAAGTATGCTCAGAGAAAGAAAACACAAACCAACATGCTATATTTGGATTTCTCACATACAACCCAATAAATCACCCAAAATCGTGGACTTTTTGTAAAATTCCTGAGTATCAAGCAAGTCAACGTTTTGAGACTTGGGATAAACTACGAAGTCCAAATTAGCTCCAAACTCATTAGATTGTTAAAAACTTGTCCCTGCTGCTCAGATAACACAATTCAACCTCAAAAAATAAAAAAAGAATATACCTTTGAACTCAAGAACTTGGAGATTCACCTTCAGATTCTCACTTTGATTCCCTTGATTCAGCGAGTGATTCAACAAAACAAGCTAGTTTGAGCAAGTAAATGAAAGAGAAATCAAAACCGAGATTACGTTTCCGTCGAATCAATCATAAAGTCTTCGTCTTTGAGAGTCTCGATCTGTTCTTCCGTCAACCAAAGTCGATGCTAACTTGCGCCAACTCTTCAAAATTACAAGTTAACACCTAAGCAAGAAGACTCTGCTTCGATCGAAGACTTATGATTTATCTGGTAAAATGAATGAAAACGTACAAAAAAGGAGGAGCCAAAGAAAACTCACGATTTCGCTTATATTTTCTTCTTCTTGTTGCAGTTACATTTCAAAAGGATGGAGACAGGCAAAATGGGATTATAAAATCTCACCAGTCAGTGTTTTATTACCAAACATTGGTCGTACATTTTAGGAAGACTTTCTTCTATTCTATAATATAGATATTTTTTTTATGTAATTTGTTTAATCTAGTGGTTTTTAATATATTTTTTAATATTTTTAATATTGTCAGAGATATTAAGTTTAAATCTTTTAGAGGTAACTACCGTTATATGATTTCGATTTTGTGTTGTATTTAAATTTTTGTTTTCTTTGCTTTTCATATTGATTTTACCATAAATATCAAAAAGTTTCATGGTTTTTGTTTGTGGCTGATTTAATTTAACAAATTCATGGTGATCCAGATCCCGTGTTATTAAAATTGCATTAATAAAGTGGAATTTTTTTATTCTAAGTTTCCTCCCATGTTCCAACATATTGAGTAATATATAGTAGATCCTAATTAAATTCCTAAAAAAAACATATGATTTGAGTGGGAATAAACCACATTTTTTCCAATATTTTTGGCTACTTTTTGTTTAAGAACTTGGTGCCCTTCAACACAACTCTTACTAACCCATTGTCTCTAGTGTCGTGAGACTCATAACTCATACACCACCACTACCTGCCACAATCCACTACTTGGATAATTATGTTAAAACAGTTCATTATTATCTAACATTGAGTATAATTGGTTATTAATCACACTTAAGATCAATACACATTATTATTGTCTGTTTGTCTATACCTTTTCTTGTGATCGGAAACGTTTATTCTCTTACTTTCTTAATTTTTACCTTATGAATGAAATGGATGCATCACAGTGACCCAGTTAAGCCAAAATAATAAACACACTGATAAGGATACACAAATTTAGTCACAATAAACTATAGAGAACTCTCATCTTTAATCTGACCTCTTAACTCCGACCAGACAAATCAAAAATACATACAAAACATTGACATTTTTCTCTTAAACTAGCTCAAATGCGTTCTCAGGAGGCTCGATCCAAATATTCTCAGAAGATCGTTGCTTTCCCCAGTTAATATTGTGCTGACGCGGATGGTATCTCCCTTCATCAAACGAATATGTCACGCAACGGTTTTCACTGTCACATAACTTAGGGAAGTAGATGCTGTGCCTTAACATCCCCTCATGGACATACGTTCTCGATTCACATGAATTAATACCCACAAAGATGGTTAAACTACCAAGATTTTCCTTCTTCTCCCAAACACCTCGTTTAAGATCGAGTTTAAACACCAAAGGCTCTTCATTTCCAAATGTACATATGACAAATACGTCTCCTTTATAACCCACCATGAACTTTCCTTCATACGAGCTCTCATCATCAATGTGATCAGGACATATAGGTGGCTGTACGTCAAGGACATTCCACGTCCGTAAAGATGGATCAAAAACCGCGAGGCAGTTTCTTATGTTGAGACAGTATAACAAACCATTTGAGAAGACAACATTGTTATGTTTAACATCAAGAAATTGAGACGAGACCTGCACTGAAGTCCACGTGGTTTCACCCGGACTCCAAGTACGGATTGTGACATGGCCCGGATCATAATCTTTGATTGTGAACACCACACAATCGCTTGATGTAGGAGCACAAGAGAATCCCACTAACTGGTAACCATACCACAGCTCAAGATAAGGCAAGACCACAACATCCATGGTAAATGGATTGAACAAGACGAAGTCTGATGAGATGTTTTTGCTCATAAGAAGCCATCCGTCTTTAGAGTAACGGACTTTAGAGCCAGCTAATGATTTAGGCAGCTCCATTGTATGTCTCTTGGAGTTTGATGGATTGTAAAACTTGTAAGAGTTTCTTGATTTAGGGAAGTACATGAGCCAAGGAGGCTGGTCTAGGCCTGGGCATTCGGGTACCCGTTCGGGTTTGGGTCGGTTCTTTCGGTTCTTAAGTTGAAGATCCATTCAAGTACATTCGGTTCGGATATGGTTTTTTCGGGTATTTACTTAAAGAACCGAATTAGATCCAATACTAGTTTAAATATTTTTAGTTTTAGTATTATAGTACCCAAATATATTAGAAATACTAAAATTACCCGAATTTATCCGGATATTAAATTATCTAAAATAGTAAAATTACCAAAATTTACTCTATATACTAAAATTACATAAATCAAAATAATATAAAACATATTAATACAGAGAACCACCATCATATGTTACATAACTCTAAAATTCATAAACAAAAATAATATTATATTCAGTTTCTATAAGTACTAATTCGGGTATCGGTTCGGTTCGGATATTACCTGATACTCAAAATATTAGAAGACAAAATTCATTCGGGTATTTTTAAAATTCAGTTCGGATATGGTTTTGATATTTTTGATTCGGGTTCGGTTCGGGTTTTCGGTTCCGGGTATTTTGCCCAGGCCTAGGCTGGTCTATGGTTCTAAGAGAAACTGCTGCTTCGTACCAAGATTTGCATACGACAGAAGCTCGAACGTTGTCTTTAAGGGAAGGTCTCTAAGGGAAGGTCTCTCCAAGTTTGATTATCAGCCTTTTCTTTTGCAATTTCGAGGCTCATATTGGATCTGAGAAGAATTGACCACAAAATAATACTCATCATTCTAGTGATATAAAGAGATGTCATTCATAAACAAGATCCATTCTGAATAATCAGATAAAGACAAAAAGAACTTTGATTGCTTTTGGTTCATACAACTCCAGTATAATTCATTGGATTTCAAGAATCTAGATTTGGAATAAAAAATGAAACTTTGTTTCCAGATTGTCACCGAGGATCCATGAAATACATAAAGTTCTCTCTTTTATTTTTACCCAGATTTGATACAAAAAAATCAAAACATCAAATTTGAAGCCCATAGACAAAGAGCAGAACGAAAGAAAACTTACGATCTCAAATTTACTTTCTTTCTCCCACTTATGCTTGAAGGGTGAAACGGGAGAGAAATTGGGGTTGATGAATCGTATCAGTCACACATTAAGTCTTATAATACCAAAGTACCAACACAGGATACCATTCTATATTAATGATAATGAAATCTAAAATAGTTTTTTTTTTGTTAACATTTAAAATAGGTTTTAAACTTTACCCAGATGATCCTCATGTATACAATACATTAACAAAATAAAAAACGACCCTCCAAAGGCGATAGTCAGATTCACGAAAAATCTGATGTTACAAACCAGCAAAGACCATTAGAAACAGCCAGCCAATAGTAACAAAACCATTAGAATCTACTTCGGTTACACTTGAAACATCTCTAGATCTTGTCGTCTTCAAATCTGAATCTACAATTAAGCAACCAACAGAGATACATCGAAGTCTTGGATAACTCATAAAAAGGCCACCGACTTCCCTTAGACGGCGAAGATGGGAACCCAACAAAAAGCCAATAAAAAGCCAAATTGTGGCACGACGTATTTAGAGGATCCACAAATCTGGAAAATCAACATTGGAGTCTTGTCCTCAAGAACTCCATAACACGTGATTTCCCAGATTGTTGGTGGCATCATATCGCCCTATCGCCCTATCGCCAAATCTCGAACATCGGTCGCTGACCGCCAAGCACCATAACAAAATACTGAACGCCAAATGCCAATAACAAACGTTGAACGCTAAATGCAATCGTAGAATGCAAACGCTAAAACGAAAAACACTAACGCCGAGCAATCATCAAACGTTAAACGCAAATGCTAACGTCGAACGCCAAACGCCGCAAATGCCAAACGCCGAAAACGCCAAACGCAACAAAACGCCCAAGTGTCAAAATGTTGAATGCCAAAACGTCCAAAATGCCATATACCGAGAACGCCAAGGTCACTAACTGCCGAGAGTTGTTGAATCGCACAGACCACCGTAAGCTCGGGTTCACCCAAAAGCTATCGCAGCGGAGATGCATCCCACCTGAGCGCCACCATCCGGTAACACAACTAGCGCGGGAACCAAGGAGAGCTCTAGCCACCATCCACACAGAAAGGAGAGAAGAGCCACACATGAGCAAAGGAAAACAAAAAAGAGCCCTCCCCGACGTTGGCGAGAAGCGCCGAACACCGGGGAAACACAGATCTGGTATGGAGGCTGGGTAGAAGAAGAAGGTAGGTGAGAGAGAAAATTAAAGCCAAAGAAGAAGTTTTAGGGCATATTCTCAAAGGAAGAAAAAAAACAAGATTCCAAAAAATCTTATGTACTTGTTTTGCTAAATGCCAAAACCCAACATTTCTTATGTTTCTATATAGTTTTTCCTTATAATTAAATTCCTAAATCTACTATTAAAAAGTAGTCTTAGACACGGATATATGTACCAGGCCCATACTTATTACTCGGTTCAATCCGTTTTTTCTGAATATTTGTTATTCACAGACTAAATATCAAATTTTATTTTAGATATATCCCAAAATACGTTACAAAAAAAATCAATATTTGACCCACAATTACTTGATACTTGATATTTGATACTTATTTTAATAAATTCATGTTAACCAATACATTTAACTATTTAACCAGTCAAATTTTTACCAATCTATTTAACCATTTTTAATACTTAACCATTTAAACCTATCTATTTAAACATTTTACCAATTTTGATTTATAAAATATGAATCTGGTTAGTTGGTTTTAATTTAAAATGAATTATGGTTTTAATTTAAAACCGGTTTGTGAACAAACCAGTTATGAGTTGACTTAAGATAATTACCGAATCAAATAGATTCGATCTTTATTTTCTCATTTCCTCTAGTCACCTCCTAGTTCCCTCCGCCTCTATATCAACTGATATTTTTCTTTCACAAAATATTTTTTAATCGGTCATCTCGATTAGAAATTTAGAAACCATCATCATCAGGTCATCTCGAGTTGATTCTAGCATCTGCAATCTGCATAAGGTCGATCTTCAGTAAGTAAGATGAGTACCAAACCCTAATTTAGATTTTCAATTGTTGGATTTGGGAGTTTTGAAATCTAATTAGGTTTAAGAGTTGTATATGAACGATTTAAAAAAGATTTGGTGTTCCATTAGTGTTTGGATTGTTTGATTTTGTTAAATTTTATATATGAATATGAAACACTAATTTAGATTTTCAATTTTTGGATTTGGATATTTTGAAATCTAATTAGATTTAGAGGTTGTATATGAACGATTTAAGAAGGATTTGGTGTGACTATGAACATGTTTAATTTGATATATACTTTAATTTGTACTTAAGATTGAATTAGGAGCGACTATGAACAAGTTTTTTTGGAGGATCAGACTGATCAGTTCCGCTAACTTGAAATTTTAGAAGATGGTATGTTTTTTCACTTCACTTGTAATCATATAAATTTTATAAGTTACACACTAATGGTTTGAACTTCTGTTCGTTATTTGTTTGCTAGGGTTTGCAAATTTAAATGAGTATAGATCGCTGGGAAAACAAGTAAGCTTAACTTTGAAGGAAGAAGAGTGAAAGGTAAATATTCGATTTTGCGTTATTTGCAACGAGCAAAACAACCTTGCGTTATTTGCAATGAGCAAAACAACTTTGTTTTGTTTAACCGTAGTTTTTTTTGTTGACTTAGCCTAATGGCTTTAATATCCCTTATAATATTGTGGGATGCTCGGTTCAAACCTCAAATATGTGTCAGTAGTTTTTAACAATTAATTAATGATGTTTCCAAAATTGGCTCAATCAACATAGTTTGAGAATTAAAATAGAAGAATAAAAATGATGATTTAATGGCACAAAAACAAGTTTATGCTTTAAATAACCAGATTTGTAAGGTGTGGATTCGAATACTTTTTCAAATATTTTTTTTTCAAAACCACTTGAAATCAATCAACAATGACGGACACAAAAAAGAAGAAGATAAAAACATGTACGAACTCCACATATGACAATAATCAGATCCAGACCAAGGCAACACTAATAAATACGACTCTAACTGACACACAACCAAAAGAACTGGGTGATATCAAATTCGACTCCGATTAAAACAACACAAACCAAGTGATCTTGGTGGTGAGACAAACGATTTCACTATTAGCTTTGACAAGTGCCGAGCATACAAGAGAACCCCGACTTTGACTTCTGCTAATGTTATGCAAGTACCGAGTTTCTCAGAACATTGGACATGATGGTGATGGTGACGGAGTGAGTGACTTTAATGACAGCCAACGACGATCAACTTTCAATCTCTTGAATGCAAACACAGACAAACTGATTTTTTAGATACTGAAACTTTACACCATTTGACAGGAAAATTTTGATATTTTTATGGATGTAAAAGACATAGCTAGTGCCGATAATGATCATCGTGGCTGAGTGAATTTTGGTGAATAAAGGTTCATTTACACTTGGGCATAATTTGATTTTGCATTTGATATTTGAAGAAATGCATTGAGATGTGATATTTTTGAGAAAATGGATGGTTGAGAATACATTGTCCGGTTAGCTGACCACTCTTTTGTTGTTCATAACCGCAGTTAAAAGGATAATAACTGGAGTGGGTAAATTTGTCAGGGGAGCCTCTCACTTTTGTAGTATGCAGATGAGGACTTCTGTCACTGTAAATGATGAAAGATTATACTCCTTTTTTTATAATTGTTTTTTTTTCAGTTTTCAGTATAAAATTTATTAACTTTAAATTTTTATGACTATTTGTATTTTACAATATATTTTATTATTGGATAGATTGCATTTTTTTTTGTCAATGATAAATGTGTTTAGGTATGAAATTAATGATATTTTTGTTAAAAAATAAAATTTAATATTTTCTTAATCTAAATGTTAAAACTTAAAACGACATAAATAAAAAAAACAGAGCGAGTAACTTAAGTATATGGGTTATCCTTGTACTAAAACTTATGCTTAAGTAGTTGATTTACTTTTATCGAGGTTTAATGAGATAATTTAATATAAAATCTTTTTGGTCCGTCTTACTCTTACTCTGGTGCACATTATTTTCTTACAACTGTGTCGATAACTACTCCGGGAGTCTATATATAGATGAATATCTTGAATGAAAAATCAGATAAAAACTTTACTTCGGTGACAAAGAGACAATTTTGAACACAAATCAAATCTGTGAGAACTTACAACTGGTCGGATTTCTTATGCTAAGTCGGATTCTGCCTTGGAAAAGGAATTATCCACGAAACTTCGTGTAAATTGTGTGCTAAATCAAAAGCTGTATGGGAAATCACCATTGTATGACCGTCTGAAATTTTCTGAAACTTGGTCTTAAGAACACAGTCTAGGTCATAAGGGAGATAAATTTGCATTGCGGAGTCAAAAGACATCATTCAAATGCCTTTAACTTACTTTAACCTTAAAGGTTTGCATCTGAGTAAGTTTAGATATTTTTAGAATATGAGAACTATGTCCTCTTAAGTGCACCAAAGACTCCTAAGTATTTGGATCCTAACCAAGGGTCAGACAACTAGTTAGAGGCATCTTGTTGACTGTTGATTGCCTTACCACTCATCTGCAAGGGCTTCGTATATGGGATAGCAAGGCTGCATTACCTAATTATTAGGTATAAAGACGTATTGGTCGGGTCGATTCGAATGTTTAACTCTTTAACTCTCCGAAGTGACTGGTTGGAGGTGACGTATTCGAAATAAACTACAGAATTTGCCATGTCCAAATTATTTTGTTGGCCTGTGTTGTAAGTTTAGATTACTTTATCTTTTGTTTAAAAATGTCTAATTTTTTTATCTCTCCGACTTGATTGTTTACAATCAAATACGCCACCCCTAACGTCTCCATGTACTCCAGCATCAATCTCCATTAATTGCTTGTGTTTGTAATTTGATTATGACCATTAAATCAAATACTGAACTATGAAAAAATCGACTTGGGCATGTATCTCTTCAGATCGAAATAGATTCATGGGTTTATATGAATGTTAATTAGTAACAAAAGAAATGGGTTTAATAAATTATTAATTTGAATATTACAAATTATATGGTTGTATTTGTCTCAAAAGTTTATAAACTAAATATAATTTTTTATTTAATAATTGATCACATTTCTTATTTTCAATAATCTATACTAATGTCATGTGTATCATATATTATATCAGCATAAATGATAAACTACAAGTTAATATAAATATCATACAATCTATTTATTATTTAACATGTTACAAATGTGTACAATGTTATTATTATTTTCATCTTTATCATTCAATATAATCCGTCCTAAAAAAAAACTTTCTTGCTAATCATGTAAAAAAAGTCATCATTGTTGATAAATATAGTTTGTTATCTGATACATACCACTTTTTGTTTTTCAATAATCTGTGCTCATATCATGTCATGTATTATATCATAATAAATATGGTTTTAACACGTATTCCCTCGGTTCTTTTATAATTGTCGTTTTAGGTTTTTATATACAAATTAAGAAAACATTAATTTTTTTATTTTTTTAAACAAAAACATCATTAATAACATACCTAAATCCAATCTAATCAATAACAAAATAAAATTCATAATATAAATAGTCAAAAAACATTAAAAACTAATAAATTTTACATTGAAAACTGAAAACGATATTTATAAAAAACAAAACAAAATTCCTGAAACAACAGCTAAATTAAAACGGAGGGAGAATTATATAAATTTACCAAGTTAAACAAATAAATAACCATCAAAATTGTAACATGTTCATTGTTGTGTATCTGATGAACAATGATATCGGAATCTAACAATAAACAGTTTTGTAGGACTTCAACTGATGGACAATGTCGCCGAGATCCAACCAATGAACAGTATTACCGTAAAAAAATTGATTTTTTTGATCAATAACATTTTATGTAACTAAACCAATTAGAATGGCAAGTATGGATACACAAAAATTCTGTGTTCGTTTATTACATTTTAAATCTTTAATGTTAAAAACTTAAATGATTGGTCAACCATTAACATCAACCTCGATAACTCAACAAACAACGTGAAAAGAAAATTGAAGGTAAATGCAGCTGAGGTTTTTCCTCAGATGTGGTCACATGTAAATGTTCAAATAATCGTTTTTATCACGTGAAACTAGAGCATCCAAATATGGTCTGGTTTATTTATTTATTTTTTTTAAATAATATATATATATATATATATATATATATATATATATATATTATATAAATTTGGATCTTTCATTAATTTTAAAAATTTAATATATGTAATCAAATTTTCTCCAAGAGGATTCAAATAATTTTGAGAGCCCATCAACATTCAGAGAAAAATGTTAAATTTAATAAATATAGTCCAAAAGAAATACATTGATTAAGGACCACGCGAGACCGCGTACAAACCAGTGTGAATCAAATCCAGACCTAAACTTACATGCTTGTTTTCTAGAATCCTACGGTCAATACTCTCTTAGTGTCAAAGTAATAAAGTCGTCGTCGTAGTCTCCTTCACAAACATTGCATTTATAGCATTCCCAACATTTGACTTCGATCTTTTTAACAAAAAATAAACCAATTAACTTGGTTGCTATATTCTTGGGCCATGTTTAAATATTCATCAATTATCCAGACCTATGGTGTTGTAGTAATACAATCCACTAGTCCATATACCCTCTTATTACAAAAACACTAAATTACAGTTTTCCCCATGACGATCTCGTCTCCCTCCACCTTTGGTAGTGTGTTCCTCAATTTTCGAGGAGACTAGTTACGCTATGGGTTCGTCAGTCATCTCGTATACGCCTTTGAGAGATACCGGGTCATGTTCTTTTTAGATAGATATAAGCAAAGGGGAAAATATTTGACAAACCTCTTTTTAAGGATCAAAGAGTCGAAGATCGCGCTGGTAATCTTCTCTAGAAGGTATTGTTAAGAATTATGAACATGAACTCCGTATAGTAGATGTTTCTATGTTTCTCATTCATTCAAATCGCTTCAACACATGCAGTAGTTATCAATATAGTAGATGCATAATATTCTTGATTGCTTCACCTTACAGCGTTAGTCTTAGTCCGAGTTTTGGTATAATAAGTCTTCTAAAGTTGTTGTATTGATCGTATGTATTCACAGGTATGCGGAGTCGAGCTGGTGCATGGATGAGCTGGTGAAGATAAAGAAACGTGCGGATAAAGGGAAGCTCGATCAAAGTCATTCCCATCTTTTGCAAGGTTAGGGCAAGAGATGCGAGATGACAAACAGGCAAGTTTGGTGAAAAAATTTGGGCTCTAGCAAAGATTTCTAGTAAACATCAGATCAAGAAGTGGAATGATGCCCTAGAGTGTATCTCCAACAAGATGGGTTTGTTCATGAGAGACAAAAGGTACTACTCGTGATTCTTCTATTCCTTTTGTTCTTTTTAGGATTTTAACTATCATAAAAGAAAACAAAAACCGATAACACCCATAGAGGAGAGTCGAACACAACCCTTTCAGCTAATTTTAACTATCAACCCAAAATCTAAATTAAATAGCTAAAGCTTTGTACAACCAAAAACTTAAGTCTGACTGGTTAAAAGTGGGACGACTAATTATACGGAACAAAATAAGTTAAGAGTACAGACTAGAAATTTTTACCACTGATAAATTTTTAGTTGGAAAATTCTTCCACTTTTAAATAAACTGAGCGTAATTATTTTTAGTCTACTTTTTTGATTGGTTAGCTTTTAACAAATAGTTATTTCTACGCCACTTTTTTTGCAACCAGTCAGATCCTTACTCTTTGATTTTATCATTTGTTTACTAAAATTCAACAATTTTATTTTATCATTAATACGATGAAGAAGAAAAGCTACCAAATATCTTTACTTCAATATTCTTGTTTTCTACTTTTCAAATTACCACATGCCTTTGGTAAGATATACACATCAAGAATATTTTATAATTTTTTTTGTTATATTTAATTACTGAAATATTTTTACCCCTGGTAGAAGAATATAGGGTTTTGAAACCACCCGTAGGATGAGATCAATCAATCTCGTCTGGATTGGTTAATCCTGGGAAAGTCCGCAAAAACGGTTCTTGAAATCATCCGTAGCTCTCGATCGATCCAGTAGAGGACCGATCAATCCTGGAAATGCTCGCGAGGATGGATCAATCGATCTCTGTTTCAGTCGCCCGAAAATAGAGACTTCTCGATGACATTCCCCAAATCCCCAAAGCCCCAAAGCCCTAAAGCCCAAAGCAACGAGCACGAGCACGAGCGGCAGTGGTGGTGGTGCGTGCGTGTGGATCTTTTGGTTTTCTCCATAGAATATTTTGAAGCTTAGTTACTTTGTTCCACTATATATGCTAGTGGTAAAAGTTCCTTCTAAGCAATGTGAGACTTTCTTAAGTTTCACTTATTCTCAATAGGTCTAATTTGTAAACCCATTTCATATTCACTTTAACAACATATTATAAGCCCAATATGCTTATTAATATTTTGGCCCAACAATCTCTCACATGAATAGAAATGACTCTAAACTGAGGGTGACTTTGAAAGACTCTTTAGGATTGAGAAAGCTAAAAGATAACCGTATATGATTTGGTTGCATTTTTCAGCATTGAACCAATCATTGTTAATATAAGTCGAGTTTACAAGGCAGGGGGTGAACATGATGTCTTGAACCACCAGAATTTCTAGTGTAAACTGAGACAACAGTTATAACACGATTATATTTTCTTGTAGAACTTTTGTTCTCTTGTTGTGTTCGTTTTGGCCTTGAACAGCCTGATTTTTCATGAGTGAACTTGGAGAATATAGTCTTTCATTTATTCCCCTAGAAACGACTCCATTTCACACTCACGAGGTGATCTTTCATATTTGTATTATTATTCCGAAATAATTTGCTTTACTTCATTGGTAAGAATATATGAATTCATTAAAACCCAATGCTTAACATTTGTATATGCAGATAACATTGTTTGTCATCTTAGGAACTGGGTAGAAACTAGTATTTCACAGTGTTTATATAGACTTAATTTGATTTAGTTGTCCCTTTGAACCTATAAAATCTTGTAGGTGGGGTTACCATCAAATCTCATCTTTAGTTCATATGCTTTAAACTCATTCCTCTTGATGATTTCAAAACTTGATCTCATGTCAGACCTTTTGTGAAAGGATCTACTATACTATCATCTGATTTTATGTAATCGAACAAGATTACACTACTCGAGATTAATTGTCTAATGGTCTTATGTCATCTACGTATATGACGTGACTTGCCATTATACAGATTATTGTTTGCACGAACTATAGCTGATTGGTTATCATAGTGTATGATTATTGATGACATTGGTTTTTCCCACATCGGAATATCTTCCAGGAAATTACGTATATGCTCTGCTTCTTCTGCGGCTTTGTCTAATTTGATGAATTCTAATTTCATTGTTGATCTAGCCAAAAGTGTTTTTTTGGAGTCAATTATATATCCACTTGTTGATTTAGAGTTTTTGGAGTCAGGAATCCAATTGGCATCATTGTATCATTCCAAAATTTTTGGTTCGAAACCATAGTGCAACCCATAGTTTTTAGTAAACCTTATGTACTTTAATACTCTGGTTATAGCTTTCCAATGGGTGTGTCCTGGATTGCTTGTGTACCTACTTAGTACATTCACTGAATGTGCTAAATCTAGTCTAGTACAATTTTTCAAGTACATAAGACTTTCGATCACACTAGCATATTCGTTATGTGATACATGTGCACCTGAATTTTTTGTCATATGAAGAGTAGTATCCACATGAGTTTGTGCGGTCCCACTTGAATAGTTATTAAATCTATCAAGCACCTTGGAAGCAACAACGATATTATCAATCAGACTAAAACCATGTTGTCTAGACAGTTTGATATGAAAGATATGGTATGACATAAGCTTTTTTGTAGTCTTCAAATAAATACACTTATCACTTTCATTTATGCTGAATCCATTTCTCATCATGACGCTGTCAAATTTTTCATGCCATTGTTTTGGAGCTTGTTTCAGTCCATACAACGATTTCACCAGTCGACAGACCTTATGTTATTGTTCTGATACAACATACCCTTCAAGTTGTTTTATATATATTTCTTCTTCTAAGTCTCTGTTTATAAATGGAGTTTTTACATATATCTGGTTGATTTCCAGATTTCTTAATGCTGCAATGGTTAAAAGATTTCTGATAGAAGTTATTATCGATACTGGATAATATGTATCAAAGAAGTCTAAACCTTTTTTTTTGGCGGAAACCTTGAACTACAATTCTAACCTTGTATTTGTCAATTGTGCCATCGGTTTTTTAATTTGGTTTTAAAGATCCATTTACAACCGAGAGCTTTGAACTCTTAGGTAAATCCGTTATGTAAAACGTATGGTTTTGCATAATTGAATACAATTCATTTTTGACGGCTTCCTTCCAATAAGGTGTGTCTGGCGTAGACATTGCTTATGCGAAGGTTTTTGGTTCATTTTCAGAGAGTAAAATCATTAAAAAATCTTCATAAAAGTTTTTTTCCTTCTGAGTCCTTTTACTACACCTGAGTTCATTTTCAGCGTCTTCTCCATTTCCTAGAATTAAGGTAGGAGCGCTTGTTTCGCTTGCGTCTCTTTCTTCCCTATTCCTCTTAGGGTTTAATTTATCCTTATAAGGAAATATGTTTTTAAAAAATGATGCATTTCGCGATTCCATTATTGTATTTACATGGATATCCGATATATCTCATTTGTGTAACAGAAACCGATAAGCACTATTGTTATGTGCATATCCAATAAATATACAATCAACTGTTTTAGGTCCAACTGTGAACTTTTTAGGAAGTGTTCCTGCAACTTTTGCTAAGCCCCCCCCACACTTTCAAGTATTTGTATGAGGGAACCGTACATTTCCACAATTCATATGGCGTTTTTCCTGTCACTTTGTGAGGAATTTTATTAAGAGTATAATTATAAGTCATTAGAGCTTCCCCCACATGTTTTGGATTGCACCTGATTCTTGCATCATTGCATTCATCATTTTCTTTAGAGCTCAGTTTTTACATTCCGCAACTCCATTGGATTCAGCTGAGTAAGGAGCAGTTGTTTGATGAATGATTCCATTTTCTCTGTAGATTGCATCAAACTATCCTTCATATTTTCCACCTCTATCACTCCAAACTATTTTAATAGTTCTTCCAAGTTGATTTTCAACCTCTAGCTTATATTTCTTGAATTTATCTAGAACCTCATTTTTGCTCTGTAGCAAGTAAATATAGCAGTATTTTGTGCAGTCATCGATGAAGGTTACAATATATTTTTCTACCACCTCTTGTAGGTAAGTATTTTAAATCGCACAAATATGTGTGGATTAATCCTAGAGGTTCTGTATTTCTCTGGACTTGTGGTGATGATCGTTTTGTAAGTTTTGATTGTACGCAAACTTCACATTTGTCTTTACTTGGTCTGCATTTTGGTATTAGGTTTGAATTCATTAACCGGTTTAATGATTTATAATTCACATTTCATAACCGTTCATGCCAAATATCAAAAGACTCGACCAAATAAGCAACTTGAGCATTGTTATTAATTGAATTATTTGTTACAACTTTTGGAACGACTGTCATTACATTCATTTTGATCAGTCCATTCTTAACAAAAACCTTTCTCAAATACACCCCATTTTTCTTAAGTACCAATTTATCAGAACTAAAATTGGCGCATAATCCAGCCTTGCTGAGGAGAGTGTCAGAGATCAGATTCTTCCTCATGTCCGGAATGTGTTTCACATTGGTGAGAGTAATCTGATGTCTTGAAGTCAGCTTCAGGATCACCTTTCCACGTCTTGCGACTTTGGATGATTGGATGTTGCCCATCAGCACATGTTCATCATCGTTGCATATATGATAAGTGTTGAACATGTCCTTATCAAAACATATGTGGATTGTGGCACTTGTGTCGTTCCACCATTTTAGAGGATGTCCCTTAATTGTGTTGACCTGGTCAGTGACAACACAACAAATATCTTATTCTGTTAGGTTTTCATGATGATATCGCTTTTGTTTAGGCTTACTGCGACAAACATCTTCCTTGTGACCTATCTTGCCACAATGATGACATTTTTCACGATACTTGTTTTTACGAGAAGATTGCTTCTTATAGCTTATGGAGCCAGAGGACTTGAAGTTCTTTTATTTGCTAGTTTTATCATTTGCTTTGCTTTTGCCCTTTGCCTTAAATTTTTTGACAAGGTATGCTTGATATCCTCTCTTCTCATTCTTTGAGAGGTGGATTATTGCTTCATTGTGAAGCCTAGAGATCAACAGTTCCAGAGACATCTGCTTTCGCTTGTGCTTAAGATAGTTTTTAAAATCTACCCAGCTTGGTGGAAGATTTTCAATGGTACAGTCAACAACAAATGCTTCAGAAAGAATCATACCTTCTGATGGAATCTCGTTGTTGATCAGTTACAACTGTTCAACTTGATCCATGATGGTTTTCGAGTCCAGCATTTTCAGACTTGTACTTTCGTTTCAAAGCAATCCATAAATGCTCGGCTGTGGGATATTCCTTGTCGATGTTATAGACTGAGTATAAGTTGTCCACCAGATGACTAATGATCCATCCTCTGCACAGAAATTCTGAATGCTTCCATGCATCAATACTGGATAGCGTGCGCACATCAAGGACTCCATCGTGAGTAGTTGGCTTATCATCCTTGAGGAATTTGTTGAGATTCAGAGATATCAAATAAAAGACCATTTTCTGTTGTCAATTCTTATCACGAGCACAAGCGAGCAGTGGTGGTGGTGGTGCGCGCTTGTGGATCCCTTGGATCTCTCCATATACCACTTTAAAGTTTAGTTACTTTGTTTCACTATATATGTTCAGAGAAAAAATTTCTTCTAAGCAATATGAGACTTTTATAAGTTCCACTAATTCCCAATGGATCTAATTTGTAAGCCCATTTCATATTCACTTTAATAACATATTATAAGTCTAATATATTATTAATATTTTGACCAAATAAAAGGTATTTCTACAAATATAATTTTTTCCTTAGTCAGGTTTTAAATCTTGATCCAAAATTCAGTTTAGTATAGAATAAAATTTCCCAATATAGTTTTTCTGAAAACTTTCGAATAATGTTTTGGAGAAACGTATGCCAAAGGACTTTGACTCTGACTTGTATTCTGTGTAAAACATGTGTGGAGTACAAGGGTTAAGAGTTAACATACCTATTCAGATGTGATGTACTCCAATATCTGCTGCTCTTTTATTTCGTTCATCTTTCATATATCTTATAGTTCCATAATAGGTATTTACCACGTGGAATATTTTGATTAAAAAACACATTCACAAGATAAATTTATTAATTAAGTTACAATATTCGGCAGTTAAGAAGCTGATTTTATCAAGGAAATCGTTAAGGAAGTTGAAAGAGTTCAATCTGCAATTGTTCACGGGGATGTACAAGGTAATCATTGTATCAAGTTTATCCAGAATAAATAGATAAAGATTTGCAAATTATTTCCAGAAGACGAGGTAAAAAGTGTTGAAATTGCACATGAATTTCTCCTACGCAAGAGGGGAAGAGGAGCAAAATCAAGAAGTTCTGATACCTAATCATGGTTTGTAAAATGATTTACGTACATAAACATAGTACGAAGGGATTATTTCTCATTAGAAATGTTTTACATTGCATAGTTTTTTTTGGACCCTAGTTACTAATTATTCGGTTTATAATTTTATATTTTTGTTAAGAAAGTAAATTAGGTTTGCGTTTGTGCGGGTAATTTTGCTATAGAAGTTATATTTAGTTACAAGTCATATATCCATTGTAGTATGATACAAAAAACTTTCAAAATTTTATGAAATTATGGTTCTTAAAATATGCATTTGAACTATGGTTTTCATCATAAGTGGATCACTTGGATATACAATATGTCTCCACTTTGTCCTATTCATTTATGATCAATGGTATAAGACTTATTCAAACCGTACGAAAGTGCGAGAATTATTGATACATACAGCAAAATAATACAGAAGAGTTATCTAAAACAGAATATATTAGTAAAATAATTTTTTAATGACAAATTCCAGAGATGATGAAGGAGAAGATGTTGATGCTAAGTTGTATAAAGGAATGATTGCAAGCATGTTGTTTATGACTGCTATATTACAAGAAAACACTTTAGAACTGACGGCTGATGCCGTCGGAATCCGCGGAAATTTTGTTGTTGTTGTGCTCATGAAAGTTATGGCCTCTTTGCTTTTATCCAGACCAAATCTTATCACAAGATTTAAGCATAAGTATTTTGAGATATGAACATACTTTCTTCTGTCTATGTTATTTGCAGTCTCAGACTCAAACAACAATGCTCATCTCAAACTCATGAATCATGCTGTTTACAAAATCATCCACCAGCATATGTGATGTGCTTCCAAAGATAATATCATCCACTTATATATGCACAATCATTATGTTCTTATCTTGCTCTTGAATGAAGAGTCTTGTTAACATTTCCTCTAACGTATCCTTTGCAAATTAAAAACCCGTTCATTTATTCATACAACGCCCTAAGAGCTTGTTTCACACCACACAAAGCTTTATTCAGCTTGTACACGTGACCTTGATTGACTGAAACTTTGAAACCCTTAGATTGTTTCATATATACTTCTTCATGCAGCACTCCATTTAGCAACTTACTCTTCACATCCATCTGGAAGACTTTGAAGTTGAGGATACATGTCATTCCCAAGAACAATCTGATAGACTCAAGTCGTTGGTATTTACATGTTCAAAATTTTTGCTATGTTTTCTATGGTTTTCACAGCAATTTTATACCAAATCAAGTCAAATAAAATGCACCATGATTTTAATCTCACAAAAAATAGTTTAAGCCAAAAAACTAAAGATTTGAAGATTTCTCAACATGACAGATCTGGTACACCAGAAGTTCAGCCTTGGACGGAGTCTTCCTAGGAACTTTATTTGGATGATATTCTTCGGAAATAAATTTTTGTGAGTTAGCTTTCAGATGCGAGTGTAATCTGGAGCTATTGTTGGAAAGATATTCAAGATTTAGGGAAGATATATACAACTAGCGACCAAATGAAGCAAGTGGAGAATGCAGAGTCCCGTCTCGGCCACCCATGCCAAGACTCCACCATGACTTCACCTGAGACCGAGGGAGACAACACTAACATCTCAAAGCCTCCAGCCTCCACCTGGGTCCAAGACGTAAAACCTCGGCCAAAGCCTATCTTCTAGTCGAGGGTGGCCGCCATTCAAATGTTTTTCCTTTTTAGTTCTTAAACATAAACCTAATTGACATAGGAACCTCAAAATCTATAAGTACTTGCTTTTAATTTTTTATTAGAAATTTTTTTTACTTCATATTAAAGGACACATGTCTATTAAACAGTTCTCAAAGTTCTAAATTTTCTTTTTAGAGATTCAAGAGGATTTTCTCAACCTTTGTTCGAAGAGTTAGGTCTGATCTTCTAACCTTTCTCTTTTAAATATTTTTTTTTATTTATTTTTCTACTTTCTGCGATTTGTTTACTATGCTTTAGTAGTTTCTTTGTTACATTATGAGATTTTTAATGAGTGCATAACATGTTATCTATATAGCAATTCTAATATGGTTTGATTGTTAAGTTTGTCATATTTACTTGTTCTTATTGCATGAATCTAGTATGGCTAACTAGAGATCTGATATAGGGAATTTACAAACAAAAAATGATGAATTTAATGCCCTGAGCTATTACTGAATGAGCTAGGCATTGTAACCAACAAAATCGGAGTTAAAAGAGTTTAGTGAACAATTTTTACTTGATCAATTAATGTATATGTACATCTTTTAAATAATAAAAGTTGAATCTATTGATTTGTTAGGTATATTATCTAGAGCCAAGAAAGTGAAAAGAATATAACATCATGGTTAGAGTTTAGGAACTTAATCAGTGAACCCTAATAATCATTGTTTGCATGTTATGTATCTCTGCTAATTTTTCATGGCTTAACACCTTTTTCCATTGCATATTAACCGATTCTCTTTGTTTTTTTTTTTTTTTTACTGTTCTTTGCATCAGAAACTCAAAATATTTTTTTATGTAGCTTAATTCAAGTCTTGTAGGTAAAGTGTGCTTTCATAATTTTTAGTGGATCAACACCATAAGAACTACATCATTTCTCTTCAGGTTTTTATCTATTTGATTTAATTTTTATCGCAACAAGTAGTTTGGCGCCATTTTTGAAGATTGCTTATTCAGCTTTGAATATTTGATAAAAATTAAGTGTAGGTAATTTTTCTTTAGCATATTCTGATTTTTTATTTTCTTTATTTTTCTTGTGTTTCAAGATGGATAATCATTCTAGGAATCGAAATCAACACTTTTCTGGATGTTTTCCCTTTCCTCACGAAGTTCAAGGAAGCACATCACCTCACCAAATCATCCACGGACCAGTTGGGAATTACATCTCAATGTCTTACTTCCATAACAGTCAACAAAACTCTAATATGAAAACCATGGTCAAAGAGCTTTCAATCATTACCACCACCATCCAAACAACCATCACTACCATCGACCACCACCATCAAAACTACCACCATCATTCACTACTAGAGTTCATGATCAAGTCTCCAATAACTCTCAAGAGAGCAGAATTGAAGTTATGATAAATGATTACATGGAATCTCAAAAACAGCTTGTTTGAAAATTTCATGAAAAAACTGGATCATATGGAGAAAATTTTTGATGGAAAATTTGATTGTCTTACATCTAAAATTCAAGGAATTGAAGAAATATGAAAGAAGTTGAAGAATAGCAGCTGAAAAAAGCTAAAAACTTGGAGGATAAATCAACAGCCATAAAAAAAACTAATCTCACAAAAAACTAATTTACGTGATAATCGTGGTCAATTATTTATAAGGATCGAGATTAGAAAAGATATTTTAAAAATCCTGATTCAATACTTTGAGACAAAGATTAAAGCAATGTGAGAGCGACGTGTGTGACAGATGACATTAATATATATATATATATATATATATATATATATATATATATATATTTCTTAGCCTTGTCTTGTTCTATGTAGTAGAATGTAGAAACGATGTTAAGTTTCCTTGTACTCAAGGTAAGAAAATGGTAACAACATAATCGATCTTGGTACATAATTAGTTACATAGATAAAAAAAAACATTTTCTTTTTTAATCAAAATTGCTATGGTTAATCATATATCTATTTTTTTATTTTTAATTATTGTTTATATGATGTTAAAATTCAGTTTCTTAATTAATTCATAAGAGCTCGTCTGTAGAAAACATTTCATAGAATCATCCCTATTGAGATCAGAAGAAAACATCTCTTCTATATTCTGCACTCTTATGATGCTGACATATTGTTTATGGTTATTGTTAGATTTTTCAGCAAAGGTACTCAATGGTTGTTCGGCTGCAAAATCTACTTGAGCAATTTGATTGTCCAAAATTTTCAAATGGGAGTAGATATCCTCAAACTTGACTTGTGACTCTGCATGATTTGATGCAATCTTGCGCTGAAATTTGTCCAGTTTTTCTGTCAATTCAGCTTGAGCTCTAGCCTGCCCCTCCACGATCTTCTTCATCATGATTTTCATATCATCTTGCTCATTAGCTTGAGCTTGAGGGTATGTGTTCTGTCTGTTCTGCCCTTGGGGTCAAAATTTGTTGTCTCCCTGATACCCAATTGCTGGAGATGATCCTTGGGTGTCTCTCTGAGATCTCCAGGGTGCATTTTTTTGATGAGAAGGACCACCATAGGGCCTGGGCTGGAATTGGTGCCCTGGGAGGATCCTTGGTGGATAGTGTTGATCCTGAGGGTTCTCCACATTGTTGCTCCTATAAGAGAGGTTGTTGTTTCTGAAGTTCTGGTTCAAGGGGCAGTTCTGATAACCTCCTTGGTAGTTACTCTGGTTTCCCAAATAGCTAAATTCTTATTCTTCTCCTTGGTTACCATCACATCCTCCTTCTTGATATCCATGTTGTTCTGCATCAGCTTCTCCAACATAGTTGATGGCTTTTTCGTTCACCAGGAATACTTTGCTCAGTCTGTCAATCTTGTCATTGAGTTCCTTGTATCTCTGGTTCTCCAAGTCTTGATCTCTCATACTCCTATCATAGTCTCCTCCATAACATGCTTCACTCTGTGCCAGATTCTCAATCAGTAGTTCTTCTTGTTCTGCTGTCAGATTAGCAAAATATCCATAGCTGGCTGTATCCAAAGCTCTCCTGTACTGCTTAAGTGCTCCTCAGTAAAAGATTCCTAGGAGATTTTCTTGGGATACTCCATGATGAGGGCATTTTCTAGTGTAGTCCTTGAGTCTCTCCCATGCTTCATAGAGGTTCTCATGGACTCCTTGCTTGAAGCCAGTGATGTCATTGCGAAGTTTAGCATTCTTCTACTTAGGATAGAACTTTGTGATAAACTCCTTCTTCACATTTTCCCAAGTTGAAACTAATTCTGATGGCACATTCTTTTCCCATTGAGAAGCTTTGTTTCCAAGTGAGAAGGGAAACATGATCATTTTGATGGCATCTTCTGGAACTCCACTCATCTTCACAGTTCTGCACAACCTTTCAAATTGATCCAAATGATCCAGAGGGTCCTCCAGAGGAAGCCCATTGTACTTCTGAATCTGTGCCATAGAAATCAGGCTTGATTTCACCTCAAAATTGTTGGCAGCTATGGTTGGAGGTGGAATACCATGTCTGACTTCTCTCAAGCTACTGGTCTCCTTATGCTCTGAACCTTGGGTTGAATCCCAATTCCTTGTACACCTCCCGTTTGAGGTTGTTCATTCCAATCGCTGGTTGGTGATTGTTTCCTTTACTCTCTCAATCGAACCTAGTTCAGGAATGCAATCAAGTGTACTACCTTTCTGACTCCTTTGTTGCATTCACCTGCAGAGGTGACGAATGGTAAACAAAATCTAAAGTTGAGTAACAAATAAAAGGAATAAAACTCTAGTCTCACATAAAATCAAAATCCTAATGGCTAGGTTCTTAGGTTCCCCGGCAATGGCACCAATTTGTTGCAGATGGTTTTGCCTCAAATAAATCAACAAAAACCTACAATGTCTATTGTAAGTAATTGAGATTTGAATCCACATAGAACCTAGATTTAGCACACTAAGATTGTATAATTTCGATTTAATCTAAAGTAAATAGTAAATGGTTGTGGTTTTGATTGTAATTTAATCGAAAGCAAATGTAATCTAGCTAGCGAAATAAAATAAACTTGATTCACAATTAAACTAAACCAATGGTTTCGGGAAAGAATTTGATTAGGGAATAAAAATAGACTGATTGATCATGCGAGGTTTTCATTAAGCTCTTCTTAGAACTATGAACAATGTTTAATCAATACACTCTCATGTCATTGATTACTATGCTAAACAATCAATCTAACTAAACTCTCATTTGGAAGATTAATCATCTGCATTCATTAAATTTTGGTTCAATTGGTTCATTAATCACCCTAACATCATCTCTCAATGGCTATGAATGAAAAGCTCTAAAATGACTTGGTTCAGGAATTCATCAAGCACCTCTCGGATAATAAATTTCCTAAGTTCTAGATTTGATTCTCTCAAGCCAAACCTAACATTAAACTCAGTCATCAAGAAGGATCTAACAACCTAAACATCAATCAATCATTACTCTATCCCTAATATGCCGATCCCTAAACCATTCAAGGGGATTTACTCACTCATCATGATAAAGAAACAAAACGATTTCATAAAAAGATTAAACATGAATAAAAAAATAAGGGATTAAGAAATTAGCCAAGATGATTCTTTGATTGTCTTAAATAGGTTCTCTAAAAATCCAAAACTCAAACTCTAGGTCTCCTCAATCAGCTGGTGGCTGCAGTCTCTCTCTCTCTATTTTAAAACTTGCTAAAAAATGACCTATGGTTGGGTATTTATAGTTTAAAACTAAACCAACCCGACTAAATAAACTAAATTAGTTTAATTATAAAATTTTTGGCCAGATTATCAAACCGGATCGATCGATCCTGAGAGGGACCAATTGATCGGAGAATGAATCGGTTGATCTTGGAGGTTCTTGGTCGATCTTGGATATTCCCGCAGATTTGAGTAGATGTGATCGATCGGTCTGAAAATGGACCTATCGATCATGGTAATTTTACTGCTCCTTAGCACTTGCTTCATGCCTCATTTTCACCTCTACTCGAGTCCGTTGCATGATCTTCATTCGGGATGCTCCAAAACTCCTGAAAAAGACTCAAAACATTCCAAATATGCAAATGCATGATCCTACACACTAAAATGCACAAATGAGATAAACTACCCTAGAATGATGCTAAGTGAATGGTAAAGTGATGTTAAAACATATGAAATATGAGGTTAAACTAGCCTAAAATGCACTTCTATCAAAATCCTAGTACAAATTATGTTAAGTGAATATACAAATCCTTTATATTTTGTTCTCTATATTCTCTTTAATTTGTATATTTTTGCATCACTTTCTACACTTTCTTTGGATGATATTCGACAAAGATCAGTTCATGTGATTTAGCTTTCAGATTCAAGTGGAATCAAGTCATTTGGAACTTCGGTTGGAAAGATATCAAGATTTAGTGAAGACATGTCCGAATGGCGACCAAATGAAGCAACTTAAGAATGAAGAATTTCCAGCCTCGCCCGCCCATACCAAACCTCTGCCATGACTTCAGCTGCGACTGAGGGTAATTGCACTCTCATCTCAAAGCCTCCAGTCTCGGTCCAAGATGTAAAACCTCGGCCACATCCCATCTTCTGGTCGAGGGCGGCCGCCTTTGAAATGTTTTTCCTTTTAAGTTCTTAAACTTAAACATAATTGACAAATGATCCTCAAAACCTATAAATACTTGCTTTTAGCCTTTTATTAGACAAGGCTTTTACTTCATATCAAAGGACACATGTCCATTGAGCAATTTTCAAGGATATAAAATTGCTTTTTAGATATTCAAATCTTTTTTCTCAACCTTTATTCAAAGAATTTGGTCTGATCTTCTAACATTTCTCTCTTTAATAAAATTTATAATTTTTTCTTATACTTGGGGATTTTTATACCGTGTATGAGTATTTTTATTGTTAGGTTGTGAGTTTTTTAATGAGTACATAACATGTTATCTATATAGCGATTTTAATAGAGTGTCATTCTAAAGTTCTTCATCTTTATTTTTTTTTGTTGCATGAATCTAACTAGAGATCTGATTTAGGAATTTAGAACCACAAAATTGATGAAAATTTAAAACCCTGAACTAGTATTTGAATAAGCTATGTGTCTTAACCAACTAAAGCTGAGTTGTAGAGTTTAGTGAATAATATTTACTTGATCGAGTAATACATATCTACATCTAATAACTAACAAAAACTGAGTCTATCGATTTGTTAGATATGGTGTATGGAGCCAAGACAGTGAAAAATATATAAGTCATGTTTAGTGTTTAGGAACTTAATCATTGAACCTTAATTGTCGTTGCTTGCATGTCTTAACACCGTTCTCCCATTGATCTTTGCTTTTGTTTACTTTTCGTTGCATCAAAATCACAATATTTCTGTTTTGATCTAGCTTAACTCGAGTCTTGTAGGTTCAAAGTGTATTTTCGCAATCTCTAGTAGATCAACACCTTATGTACGACATCATTGCTATGCACTTGCAGCTGCGGTTTTTTCTTAGAGATTTTATCTATTTGATTTAATTTCTCACCGCATCAAGTCTACCAATGGTGTACAAGCAATCTTACCTTGTTCCAAACTATAACCCCATTCTCATCGATCTAGTTTTTTAATATCCATTAGTTCTATGATGTTCAGGTCATGAAACTAGCTTCCACACATCATTCCTCACAAACTACCCTGGTTCTTATTCCATGATTATTATCCAAAATTCATCTTTAATGGCTTATACATGATCCTATGACTCAATGACTGATATAAAGCAAACAAACTAAACCATCTCCCTTAAATTTATATGAACTCCTCCAGTTCTTATTCTCTCATTCAACTCTCCTATCACATTTGATGGTGATTGATTTGGATGTACTTGTTGTACTATATCATGTTTTGAATCAACTTTTTCTTATAATACTTCATATTTGTTTGATCCATCCACTATCTGGGTCATAATTCAATGATCATGTGATGCATTACTGTCTGAGACAATTCTATCTCACTTAATGAATGAAAGATCATCAAACACAATCTTAACTGATTCTTTGATCACATCAAATCATTTATTGTAAACTATGTACTTTGTAATATTTTATGAATATTCATTCATCACTCCTTTTATCAGTGATATTTGCCATTCAATATGTAACATCCAAACACATAAAAGTAGCTCAATTTTGGTATATTAGAACACAATATCTCACATCAGAAGTTTGAAGTGATCTTAAGTAATATATAAAGAATATGAGTCTATCCACTAATTGTCAATTGGTTTCGAGTGTGAAGTCTATCTAACTTAACATGAAATCAAAGTCTGATTGATGAGGACCCAGACCGCGCCACCAAATCCAACGACCCAGACCAAGGCGTGCCCGTCCGTATCGTGCCTTTTGGACCTATGACCTGAGCGAGAGCTAAAGCGCTAGGACAAAAGTTTCACCAGTACATCGAACACACCATTGAGGTTCTCCCAGCAGACCCCGAGCCTTTGCTAGAACCAGACCATGGAACAGGCCTCCACATCACGGCCCAGCCATGGGAACTCCTCAGCCACCGGATCACGGACTCCGGCGTCTTTACCATCACCGTCAGATAAGGACACCAAAGACGCGCTAAGGAATTGTACTCTTTTTCCTATCTTCGGTTTTGTTCCACTGGATTTTTAGAAAAATGTTTTAACGAGGCAACACCCTTAGTGTGCATTAAGACTTGGGCCTGATCACCACTTGACCTCCCTCATCAACCCCAACGGCCTTAGGCCTTTCTTCCCTTTTTTTTAATAATTGGGCCCGTGCCAAGCTGTTAAGGCCCAAACTTTCCTAAACTTCTTGCTGTTTTTTCTATATTTTACAATTCTTGTTGTTTTATTTAAAACTATATAATGTTACTTAAGGGCAGAAACCCTAGACTTCAGACATTATATAAACCTAAGTCCTTTCTCATTAATAAGACAGACCTTACATAGAAATTAAAACCTTACACTCGTTCCTCTTTGATGGTGTCGCCTAGTTCCCTTAGAGTGGTTTTACGTAACTCCCGCTTTGAAGGTCGGAGTCTCTCTAATGTAGCATGGGTCTTCCACCACCCGTGTGGTCCTGTTCATTCCCCCGTTCCCGTGCCTGTTCGATCGAGCCTCTCTTGTGCAAGCGTCCCGCTCTCAACTAGTTCCGTGATAGAGCCTTTCTCGCTGGAACCGGTTCCTACCCACGTCAATGAACCTCCATCGGTTCCTCCCGCCCATGTGGTTACACCATCTGGTATCAGGGCCTAATAAGCTCCTACAACCAGTTTCTATCCTTCCTTAACTTTATTTTAATTTTGTTATCTAAAAAAAAATTCGTGTTGTTTGTGTGGTTCATTGTTTGTTTGCGTCTTCTTAAATCAGAAAAATTAGAAAATATTGGTTGAAAACAAATCTAGGGTATACTAGTAACAAACAGTTTACTTTACCATACCTCTTGTTTGTATTTGCACCAACAATCACGTGAAACCCATTGTTTGATCTTGCATGCGCTTAGGGTGTTTTTACGGTTTAGCATCAATCGCTTGAATTCATCCTTACTTGCCTCATCTCGGTTGTAAATCCGCGTTGAACCAGCTTTCCATCTAGGTCGCTAAAAGTAATCCAAAACGCCTCCATGAATCCATAGAATCTGATTAAAACGCGATTACAATAATAATAGGAAAATTTCCTTTTAATCATGCATTAGGTTAAGGAAGATTTCATAATCGCGATTGTTGTTAAGTAAAGTTTTTTTTTTGTTCCGCATGAGGACTAGGGAAGAGTTCCATTACCGCATTTCTACTTGCTTTAGTACAATAAGAAAATTTACGAGAATTTCCTTGTTTCTTAGGGCAAGGACCCTACACGGCCTTTCCTTTTTGTTACACCCAATTTCCATTCTAACGCAAGACAAATAGAAAAACTTCCTTTTTGAAACCAAAACACGCGCGTGATCCCTATTACCCCTCTCAGTTGCCTTTTTTGGGATTACTTCCCAAAATCGCAAAAGGGAAATTTTCCTTGATTGTTGCAAATCCGTGTTTGCCGCAAGTACACCATGTTAAGCGGATCACAGGCGTCGGACTGACCACAAGATTTCAATGCAGTGACGCAGATGCTGAGTCATATTACAGTTCAGATGAACAACCTCGCCAACCGTATGGAGCGGTTAGAGCAACCTGTACACCTAGACGACCACACCTACCAGAAGAATCCCAACGTGGAGAAGGGAGAAGTGTAGGCGCAACCATGAACAGGCGGGTCCAATATTATATAACTTATGCACGAGACCCAAGAGATGACAAACCACCCGACCACCTGACCTAAGTTAGCTCCGCGTACCGGTACAAACGCGACCTCGGAGCAGCTGACCGTCCGAATCATTATTAGACTCTAGACATCTAGTTTAACCCACAATCTTTCGCCAGAAAAGTCGACCCTGAGGCTTATTTAAACTGGGAGAGACGGATGTAGCTCCTATTCGACTACTACCGTTATGAAGATCCAAGACAAGTAGCATTAGCCACGACACAATTCACGGACCACGCCCTAACTTGGTGGAACCGTGAGGTAGCAGACATGAGGATAAGCCGATTTGGACCACTCACGTCGTAGGACGAATTCATGCACTCGCGTAAGCGATACGTGCCCCCTCACTTCCATCGTTAGCTTCAGAGACGGTTTAAGCGCCTGACCCAAGGCACTAAGACCGTAAGTGAGTATTTTGACGAGTTTGAATACTTAAGAAACCGGACTTGGGATCACCGACTAAACCAAGAGCCTCATGGCCCAATTTCTCGACGGGCTTCAATAGCAAATCGCCAGATATATCGAACAACAACCCTATCATGATTTCGGAGAACTCTTCCATCTCACCAACCAAGTTGAGCAATCCAACAAGAGAAAGACTACTAGCTATCCGTGAGCCAAGCCTAGCTGGACCAAGCCATACCACAAGAACGCCGGCCCCACCAACGACCCACTTGCCAAGAGCAGGCCCAACAAAGTGGCCCGAACCACGAATGGACCAGGACAGACGAGCCAGCCTACTAGCACCGCCCCTAGAAGCCGCGACGTAATCTGTCTCAAATGCAATGGCCGTGGACATATGGCGGGCAAATGCCCGAACCAACATGTTATGATCTTAACACCAACTGGCGAGTATGAGTCCGCAAACGCAAGCGAAGAAGAACCCGTTGAGGACGCCGATCAGGTAGAGGACGACATCAGTACCCAGACTTCGGAGAACTCATGATGTTCTGACGTTTCCTTAACACCATAGCCATTCCAAACGAGATCGTCCAGTGTGAGAATATTTTCTATACTAAGTGCACCGTAAAAGGCAAGGTATGTTCTCTCATCATACACGGGGGTTCCTGTACCAACGTATCCAGTCAATATATGGTTTACAAACTCAGTCTTGAGAAAACCAAGCACCCACACTCATACAAGCTTAAGTGGCTCAATGAAAAGACTGAGATACACATAACCAACAAAGTGACGGTCCCTTTTAGCGTCAGCCGTTATTTCGATCATGTTTTATGCGACGTGGTCCTAATGTAAGCTGGTCACCTCCTTTTAGGACGTTCATGACATTTTGACAGGGAGACCACGCACAATGGACGGACTAACTTGTATTTTTTTTCCATGACAAGCGCATATACAACCTGGTGTCCCTTGACGGATATACCGGAAACTCTCACCAGAGGTCAAATCTGTCGATCAGAAGAAGATGAAACTAGTAACTCGAAGTCCTCAAGCTGGTCCGTTCCGTAAAAAGTATGCGAGATCCAACTAAAAATGGATCCAGAGAAAGGCCCACAGAAGGAGAACTTCCTCGTAAACTCCATGGTCATCTGCAAGGCAGTAAGTAAGGGTGAGACTAACGTTGTTCTTATAATTTTTAAAGACTTATGTGTTGCAGAGAGCACCGGTCCACAGCCACCACACGAGGTCGCCAAGCTCTTGGAGACATACGATGGCATCTTTCCGCCAGAGTTACCACCCAGACTGCCTCCTGTTGAGCATAGCATATACTTCAACACGGGAGCCCAGCTACCTAACTGACCCGCCTACAGAGTTAAGCCTGAGAAAACTAAGAAGCTTGAACGCCAGGTTTGCGAGCTTATGGAACAAGGCTATGTTCGAGAAATCCTCAGCCCCTGCACCATTCCAGTACTATTCATGCCTAAGAAAGACAGATCCTGAAGAATGTGTGTGGACTGCCGAGCGATCAACAACATTACCATTAAGTACCGGTATCCAATATTGTGACTCGATGACATGTTGCACGAGCTAAGTGGAGTTGCAATATTTTCCAAGATCGACCTGAATACTAGCTATCACCAGGTTCGTATGCGAGAAGGAGATGAGTGGAAGATGAAGTTCAAGACTAAGCAAAGCCTATACGAGTGGCTCGTCATGCCATTCGGACTCTCCAACGCTCGAGCACCTTTATGCGGCTAATGAACCATGTTTTTAGACCGTATATCAGTAAGTTCGTAGTTGTCTTCTTTGACGAAATACTTGTTTATAATGCATCTATACTGACCACGTCACCCACTTAGAGTTGGTTATACATACACTTCAAAAGGAGAAGTTGTATGTCAATCTAAAAAGTGTACGTTATGCACTGACTGAATAGTCTTCCTAGGATTTGTCGTAAGTTCACAGGAATTGTAGGTGGACGAGGAAAAGATCAAAGCCATTCAAGATTGGCCAACACCGACGATTATCAGCCAAGTCACGAGCTTCCATGGCTTAGTCAGTTTCTATCGAAGGTTCGTGAGGGACTTTAGCACGATCGCCAGTCCGCTCACATCTGTGATCAAGAAGGATCAGAATTTTAGATGGGGTACCGAACAGGAGAACACTTTCAAACTGCTCAAAGAATGGCTCACACATGCCCCGGTTCTATCCCTACCAGACTTTCAGAAGACCTTCGATGTGGAATGTAACGCATCTAATGTCAGAATTGAAGCAAACCTGACCCAAGCAGGGAAGCCCGTGGCCTATTTTATTGAGAAGCTCAGTGGAACGGCCCTCAACTATCTCGTAAATGACAAGGAACTTTATGCTCTGGTCCGCGCAATGGATGTCTAGCAGCACTACCTCCTGGCGCGGGGATGTGTCATTCACACTGACCACCAGACATTGGAACATTTAAGGGAACAGACCAATCTTAAGAAGAGGCATGCATGCTAGCTTGAGATCATCGAGACATTCTCCTATGTAATCAAATAAAAGAAGGGAAAAGAAAATGTGGTCGCAGACGCCCTATCTCGGAGACACTCCCTCATTTTGGTCATGGAAACCAAGGTCATTGGATTCGAGCTGCTCAATGACCAATACG
The DNA here is from genome assembly GCA_039880935.1 of Streptanthus diversifolius. NCBI lineage: Eukaryota > Viridiplantae > Streptophyta > Magnoliopsida > Brassicales > Brassicaceae > Streptanthus > Streptanthus diversifolius. The sequence continues at coordinate 2,946,472 of JAXGFM010000007.1, forward strand.
CCAAAGACAACGACTTCAAGGAGGCCACTCGGAACCCCGACACCAGCTTTTACTCCCGATTCTACTTATTTGACGGTTTCCTTTTCAGTGACCAAAGGTTATGCATCCCACAGGGCTCGACCCGTTAACTGCTATTGAGGGAAGTTCACAGAGGAGGTTTAACAGGGAATTTTGGCGTAGACAAGACCCTCAACCTGATCAAGGAACACTTCTACTGGCTCCATCTCAGACGCGACATTAAGGTAGCATCCGCTGTTTAGTCTGCAAACTGGCCAATTCCAGAGTCCATCCTCACGGGTTGTACATTCCCTTACCCATTCCTACTATTCCTTGGACTGATATCTTTATGGAATTTGTGTTAGGCTTGCCTAAGATCAACCACAAAGACTGAAATTTTGTTGGAGTAAAGAGGTTCTCAAATATGGGTTCATTTTATCTCATATGCCAAGACTGACGAAGCTACGCAGACAACCAGCTTATTCTTCCGGGTAATCGTAAGGCTACATAGGATTCCGAGAACCATAGTGTCTGACCGCGACACCAAGTTCCTTAGCCATTTTGGGGGACCCTATGTAGAAACTCAGAATCAAGCTGGTGTTCTCGACAACCTATCATCCAAAACCCGATGGGCAAACTGAAGTGGTGAATCAAACGCTGTCCACTCTCTTACGGCGACCATTGGTCAAAACCTAAAGTCCTGGCTTGAGTGTATCCCGCTGATTGAGTTTGCGTACAACAGAACACCCACTTCGCGACCAAGAAGTCTCCTTTCGAGGTCGTCTATGGCTTCAATCTCCTATCCCCGATGAAGTTCACCCCCTTTCCGCCAACCGAAATCTTCAGCCTAGAAAGAAAAAGCAAGGTGGACTACATAAGGAAGCTGCACCAGATGGTCAAAGAGAACCTCGATAAGAATACAAAATCCTATGCCAAGCACGCCAACAAAGGGCACAAGCAGGTTACTTTGAAAGAAGGCGACTGGATCTGGTTACACATGGCCCAAACGGTTCCCCCAGAAACGCAAGAACAAACTTGCGCCAAGAGAAGATGGACCCTTCCGGATCCTGAAAAATATCAATGACAATGCTTACCAACTCGAACTGCCAGGTGAGTTTAATATTTCCCCAACGTTTAATGTATCTGACTTGGAATTGTTTGACGTAGGTGAGGATTCTGATTTGGAGACCAAACCATTTGAATAGGAGAGGGATGATTAAGACCTAGACCGCGCCACCAACTCCAACGACCCGGACCAAGTCGTGCCTGTCCCAGTTGTGCCTTCTGGACCTATGACCCAAGCAAGAGTTAAAGCGGTAGAACACAAGTTTCACCAGTACATCGAACGCACTATTGAGGTTCTCCCAGCAGACCCCGAGCCTTTGCCAGAACCAGACCATGGGCGGGCCTCCACATCACGGCCCATCCATGGTAACTGCTCAGCCGCCGGACCACGGACTCCGGCGTCTTTACCATCACCCTCGGATAAGGACACCAAGCTGTTAAAGCCCTCGGCCCAAACTTTACTTTCCAAAACTTCTTGCTGTTTTTTTTTTATTTTATACTTCTTGTTGTTTTATTTAAAACTTGATGCTGTTACCTTAAGGACGAAAAACCTAGACTTTAGGCATTATATAAGCCTAAGTCATTTCTCATTAATAAGACAGACCTTACACATAATTTAAAACCCTACACTCGTTCCTCTTTGACGGCGCCGCTTAGTTCCCTTAGCATGGTTTTCCGTGACTCCCGCCTTGAAGGTTGGAGTCTCTCTGGTGTATCACGGGTCTTCCACCAACCGTGTGGTCCAGTTCATTCCCCCCGTTCCCGCGCCTGTTCGATCAAACCTCTCTTGTACAAGCGTCTCGCTCTCAACTAGTTCTGCGATCGAGCCTCTCTCGCTGGAACCGGTTCCCTCCCGCCCAGGTGGTTACATCACCGATCCATACAGTTCAACCCAATCCATTATCGATCCGATCCAAAAATGGTCCTGCAATCTTTGTCCAAATATATCGAGATTAATAGAAAAAGAAACATTATCTTGAAAGAGCTTATTTGGACACAATGTTCCACATGGAAAGTTGGAAGAGATCTTAAGTAATATATAAGGGATATAAACATCTCTACTAATCGCCAATTGGTTTTGATTGTGAAACACATCTAACTTAGCATGATATCTTCTCTTTTTACAGCTCATATGGAATCTAGTTAATTCCTTCCTGATATAGAATTTATTGAAAATGTAGCAAGTTGTAATTAAAGCCTATGTCTAGAATTTCACAAGAATATTGTTCCCATGTATCCCATCTCCTAAAACATTTTGGTCTTCCTTTCTACAATTTCATTATGTTGTGGTGTCCTTGGAGCTTAGAATTAATAAGGAATAATGTTCCTATAAACTCATTCTAGAATTTACCACTATGATCACTATGAATCCTCTTGATGCCACCTTTTTTATTCCTCACTTGTAGTGCCCAAAAAAATAATTTCTGAACCGAAAATAAACCACTATGAATTGAACATCCTTAAATGTGGACATAAAAGAATCAATGACTAGTTACACGTTTTCCTTGGGTGATTCTGTCATTTACTGTAAATCTACTATGTAACCAACAGTGATGTTGTCCACTAGTGAAATAAAGTACATATCAATGACGGAAGCCACTAGAGAAGGGATATGGTTGAAAGCATTGTTTAGTAATTTGGATCTACATCATGATCAAGCTACAATGTATTGTGACAAATAAGTGAGACATGTTTAGGCAATAATCATATTCATCAAGAAAGAACAAAGCATGGTGATGTGGGGTATGATTTTCTCAGAGGTGAGAAAAGGTTTTATGTGAAGAAAGTTGGGACTGCTGGTATGTTCAGGCCAATTCCTCATTGCAAGTTCAGTTATTATTTGGATTTTGTTTGAACAGCACAAGCTCTGTAAGTCAGTACCACAAAAACGTATGGCCCAGGGGCGTCTAGTCCGAAAGGACATCGAAGGCAAATGAGATGTCTGATATATTTAGCCCTAATGATAGATATGGTAAATCTGTTTGGAGGATTCAAGTCAATGTAAAGATTTGTTGATATGCCTTGAATTTGATAACTGCAGGCTGGTTAAATAGATGTTTAAGTTTACAGACTTCTTAGGCATATGTCTAGGTATGTAGGCTGCTTAAGGTGTGTAGCAGATTGCAGAAAATATACTTCATGTGGTAGATTGTATAATGTATTATACATTATGTATAAGTTATAATACGTGATTGCAGATCTAAACTTTTATGATAGAAATATTTGAACAAGAAATAGTTTTCTCTAAATATATTTTGACTTAAAATTTTAGATAGTTTGGACTGTCCAATGTTCAAATTGTCCAACCCATTTCGTCCATGGACCAAGTTGGACATAGCTCAGACTAACCCGCTTTATACATGGTCATGTCTATAACATGTCCATAACATATTGAACGTGGACAGCCCATGGTCCACCTACCCATTTGACAGCTCTAAATATATAAGTTACAATACCAGATTGCAGATTATTGGTATGAGGTAATTTCTATATGGGCTACAGATAATATCTGGTTATTGTCTCTTTATTGTCTCTACATGGATTCACGAAAGATATGCATTTTTAATGAATGATGTTCTTGTGACCATTTTGTGATCTGTTAATGAAAGAAAGTCTCATATCCATAGTTGAAAAAATATTGATGTAGTATAAAAAAAATAAGAATCAATCAATCCATTCATCATCAATTGATTTTGAGTTTGAAATCTATTATAAGCTCAAATTTAATATGATTCTTTTGGAGGGCCAAATATCCTTCCACTGAGCACGAGCGCATTACATGTTTACCAAAAACGTTCGTGTTGAGATTGTTGTGTAAAGAATCCAAACAAATCCTTGACTTTAAAAAACGTTTCTAAGAAGAGCCCAAACAAAAATTTCAACTTTCTTCATATATGAAAATGTTAGTGGTTTAAATAAAATTAGAGTATCCATACCCAAAGTACAAGAATTCATCAGAATTTTGATTTTGAAAGTTTATTTTATACAAATGCTTGATTCACACGAAAACATGCAATATTTTCGTTGTGGAGTGCACTAGGTTTGAATTGTTACTCAGTTATAAATTTCTAAAGGAATAAAGAAATTGAATCGGACAAGAGTGGATGACCAATACAGGAATATATCAGGTCTTGCCCTGTACAGTCAGATGCTCATAATTTGGTAGTTTGCGCCATGATTTCTGTCTTATGCCATCATTTAAAATGATAAAATGGACTCCGCCGCCAAAACGTAAGAAAGAGAACGTGATAAACAAGAATCTTATATTTAGAGATTACGTTGTATCTTATTGTTTGTATTCATTATTTAATATATATATGTATAATTTATGTATAATAAATATTTCATAATGTAGGGAAGGAAAGAACGGTGGAAAGAAATAAGCGAATTTATTACATTTATCCTATACACTTAGTATAATATAACTTTCTCTGTCAATTTTTACTAAATCGTGATGAGTAACATTTTTTAAAATATGTTACTTTTTTGCTTTCTATCCCTTCGTTATGAGACGTGGTGATTGGTGAGCATACCTGAAAGTAAAAGAGAGAAGTCATCAAACAGAAAAAAAATAAGTTTACAAATTTGAATAGATTTTTCATGTCGGAGTTTCAAACATCAATCGAGATTAACTATCAAGAAGTTTTTATTACTGAACAAAACAGAGTTTGCCTCTCCAGTTATAAACTTATAATAAAATATTGACAGAGGTTAGGTCATATTCTTATTTCTTTAGTTACCAAAACGATATGGGTCTCATCTTCTTGTTGCTACTTGCGTCTTCCCAAAATACATATTATTACTAACGTTATTAAACTAATAAATTGTACTCGTACACATAAGAGTGCGCTACACTACTTGTGTATAGTTCTCGATACGAACAACGTGGCTTTTATAGTTAAAATAACCAGACATTAATTAGTCTATTATCCATATAAAAAACATTACCTATTATATTATTTGAAGATTTCATGATTCCAAAAGAGGATCTAGCGCACAGGCACAACAGCAGACATGGCGCGAAGGGCGTACGCAGGTAAAGCATGACATCTGCCCTACACTAATTTTTGTTTTTCCTTCAATAATTAATATAAAATTTATTTTAATACCATTAATTTAAATGTTTTTTATAATGTGTGTCTGATACTAAGGAAGTTATTGGATCTCTTTACATCGTCTGGCCTATAAATACATTCAAGTAATTCTCATTACAAACAAAAAAAGAAAAGAAAAATCGAATCGACCCTATCAAGCAGACAAGAATTCTGGTTTCTAAGTTTTCTCTTGCAATCTGTATTAAAAAAAAAAAAAAAAACAGTCTTCCAACATGACTAGGAGTGTTATGAATATCCCTGTGTTCTTAAATTTCCGAGGCAATGAAATTCGGCATGCCTTCCTAAGCCACCTCATTGCTGCCTTTGTACTACGAGGAATAAATTTCTTCATCGACAAAGACGAACAAAAGGGGAAAGATCTTACACATCTCTTCAAAAGGATAGAGGAGTCACAAATTGCCCTAGCAATCTTCTCTGGGAGATATGCACAATCCAAGTGGTGCTTGAACGAACTGGCAAAGATGAAGGAACTCGCAAAAAACAACAACTTGAAAGTGATTCCGATATTCTACAAGGTGAAGGTCGATGATGTAAGAAATCAAAAGGGAAAATTTGGTCGAAACTTTTGGAAGTTGGCAAGGGCTTCAAGTGGTGAGCAAATCAAGAAGTGGAAAGAAGCTTTGGAGTTTGTTTCCTACAAAATGGGCTTGACGTTATGTTACAACAGGTATCCTCCGTGATCTTCAACTCCTTTTATCGGACATTAAAAAAAATATTACATTGGTCATACGAAAAATTTGTTCTTGTGTGTAAAGACAGAAAAGCTTAGCTATATATCAACTGTGTCATTAACCACGTAACTGAACAACTCAAACACTATTTGCAAAATTTCGACGGTGGATTTTTTAAAAATACCACAAATTTTAGACACAAGTATTAAAAGCTTTCAAGTAAAATGGATTAAAGATATGTTTACGTTTTCACCTTTTGTTTCCCTTTATATTACATTTGAATCTTATGTTTCCCTTTATTTTACATTTGAATCTTACTATGTTACTTGGGAGCATTTTCTTTTTGTTAGATTTGTTAAGGGTATAATTAATAGTACTTATTATACCTTCTGTTAAAACCACATTTTGTTTGCAAGTTTTGTTGAACTGGATGCAGAAAGATGAAAATGCCCTTAATTGAATTTACGACTTACATGTACGTAAATGAAGTATGTAGATGTTCAATTATGATATGTCCATAGACCATAGTTCAGACTAAACCCTACAAACTTGAAACCCTAAATTCCAAATTATAAAAACTAAACCCTTAACCCTAAAATGTACATAAAACATATGTCATATTTAAGTTAGGCAATGTCTATATATATATGCGTACCATGTTTATGAGGAACAACTTTAACTTTACCCGGGTCTGTCTAATTCTGCTTGAATTGCGATTCGACCCAATAAATAGCCATCATTAGAAAAATATAGGGATCAACTCTCAGAAAATCCCGCACTCGAGTTGAAAAGATAGAGAGAAATGGGACTTACAGACGTTGCTTGCCACGGTTAATATGACGAGCTTGCGAAGGAACAAGCAACCTACTAATTGGTGAATACCTTATACTATATATATATATACTTGGCTTTTCATTTAAAATATATATTATAAATGCTCCCCAAAACATGGTAAGCATAAACATTACTACTGTATATTATTATGAAATTTTCAAAAGATTTTCTTATAACTAAATAAATTTTTTTTCTTCATCCTGGCATATTGAACAAGTAAATTTCTATTTGAAATTCTAACATTGCATAGATGGTAATTTACGCGTTCGATAAAACACGATTAAAAATTATATTTTTAGATAATAATTATTGGGTATAATTTAAGTACTCTCAATGTTTATGTGTACCATGTCGTCTTTGAGGTATATTTTTTGTTTTATTATTAGTATTTTTTTTAGGAGATAAGTTTAGGTGACTCAACGTATATATTCATTGATATGTGCTTCTTCAATTAGATGTGCTTAATCCAGAACCTCTACATTGATTGCCACTTGTGAGGTTCTGGAGTTACCACTTCTTCAGTTAGTAGTGGCGGAGCTAGAATTGTTTTTTTTTTTTCACAATGCACACTAGCTAAGCATTCATAACTTAGAGTCCGATATGATAAATTGGTTTTTGTCATTCCCTTTCTCAGCTCAGAGGCAGAGTTCGTCAAAGAAATTATTGAGGAGCTGGTGAGAGCACAAAGCAGAATTCCAATACAAGAGAGAAAAGATCACAAACTCGATGTTTCCTCAAGAAAGAGAGGGCAGGTCATGAGTGGACTCTATGAAGTTCCTTGCTCTGAAGCAAGCAAAACCAAAAAAGAACCAATGAAAATTAATTCAAAAAGGATTACCAAACATATGCAAAAAACCCCATCCTACATGATTCTCCGTACTGCTTGGTTTGTTTCACCACAACCAACTTATAAATTCATTGTTGTTTTGTTTTTGGTCTTGATTGTTTTAAATTATTTCTTTTTAGTTTTCTGACGGTGATAAATTCAATGGTTTTCTGACAGCTAACAATTGGTCGGAAAGTTCGTTTCCTTGTAATAGTGATTTGTAAATATGGTTTTATCAAATCCGATGTGTACATGTACATAATTGATCACCTATAATGTAAAGATTTGTTGTTAACACAAAAAATTTTAAGATGCTCACCAATTAATATTTAATTTCTAGTAAAATTTCATAAATTAATAATAATGTTAGAACTATGATAATTTATTAATTTGTAGATTCATTGATTTATGAAAATATTCTAAAATAGTATCAAAACTAATTTTTTTAATCGATACATTTTATAAAACATAATTTAATCGAGAAGTGCCTCTGTTAGCATATAAATTCAGATCCAAAAATAATTTTTTGGGTTTTTTATTTTTTAGAATATAGATTTAGAGATTTTTGTAGGCAACTGAGTATTTTATCTGAGCTGACAGGTAAGTTGAATTGAGTTTTTAATTTGGTTTGCTGTCGGTCATAGGTGGTTTGATATCGGATAAACCGATATAACCAACTTATGTGTGTATATAAATTTTGAATTTTATTTCAGGTGTAATAAAGTTTTTATCTTCCATTGGAGGAGAAATAGAATGAAGCTTAAACTTGTATAGATATATAAAAGTTACGAAAAAGAAATAGACCATTACCCAACAATAAATGAGTACATTTTTAACAATTATATCGCCAATAACACTCTCAAATTGTTTTGGGACGCCCTCAACATTGAAAATTCTACATTCAGAGAAAAATGAGAAATATAGATATTTTAAAATTAATCAATGTAACCATAAAAAATACACGAGCCTTTGATAAGTATTTTTTTTTGTCGAATTAAAGACCGCGTGAAACAGTGTAAAAACCCTGTGTGAATCTTATCAAAACCTAACTTCTTTTTTTGTCTGTTATTCTTAATTATTGAAATAGAGAGTATCCGACTTCTTGAATCCAGCAGCCATATACTCTCTTACTGTCAAATTACTAAAGTCGTTGTCGTAGTCTTCTTCTCAAACATTCCATTATAGCATTCCCAACATGTAACTTAGTTCTTTAAAAAGAAAAAATTTCTTCGTTGCTATGTTTCTTGGGAATAATCATTAGTAATTATCAAGACCTAGACTTATGTAATAAAACAACCCATTAGTCCCTATACTCTCTTATGTCCAAAACAAGAAATACAGTTTCGTGGGATGACAATCTTGTCTACCCCCATCTTTGGTTGTGTTTCTCTCAATCTTCGAGGAGACCAGTTACGCTATGATATCGTCAGTCACCTCATCGACGCCTTTGAGAGATACGGGATCTTATTCTTCATAAATAAAGACGAGCAAAGGGTTAAACATTTGACAAGCCTCTTTGCGAGGATCAAAGAGTCGAAGATCGCCCTGGTATTCTTCTTTAGCAGGTAATATTAAGAATCATGAACACTTGAACTCGATCTTATTATGTTTCTTCTTTATTCGCCTCACACCATTATTCTGAGTTTTGGGTTGGTACTTCCAGAAAGTTTTCCTTATACATTGTCGATCTTTTATAGTTGTTGCATTGATCGTTGGTAAACGTACTGGTATGCAGAGTCGAGGAGGTCAATGGATGAGGTGGTGAAGATGAAGAAACGTGCGGATATATGATGTACCATTGAAGAGTATTTCCATTTTTTTATGCTTTTTTCCTCAAAATGAAGGACCACTGAGGTTTAAGGATGGTCTTAGACGCAGAGATATGCCCTCTTGGTGGGTTAGCTAACCCAAACAACTTTTCAAGATTTCATTATAGTCTTTCAGGTCTAGTGAATAGTGATACTGCTTTGTAACACTTCGACTTTTTACCCCAGTATTCTTAAATCGTCAGCTGGTTAGTTTTTAGAGGAAGTCGAAAGAATTAAATGGAAAATAAAAAAGTTAGAATAAAAAATTAGGTTTAGAATAAACGCTCACAATTGTTTCCACTGATATTTTGAAGTGAAATAATTCTTCCACTTTTACATAAACATTTGTGGACCTTAAGGTTTAAGAATTGAGCCCTTAACATTGTTAACATACTTTTAGCAACTAAATAAAAAAAAAAATGTTAACATACCGATCCAGATTTGATGTAGTCCAATATCTACTGCACTTTTATTTCGTTGATCTTTCATCTTGTGGTTGCATTGCTGGTATATGTCACGTGGAGCATTTTCATGAAATTAATTTGCATTCACAAGATATATTCATTAATTAAGTTACAATATGTGGCACCTCTGCAGCTGATTTTATCAAGGAAATTGTTAAAGAAGGTGAGAGAGTTCTAGCTGCAATCGGACGCGACAATGCAGAATATCGTCATTGTATAAATTTTATGCAGAAAAAGAGGATAAAACATTTGCAATATTTTTCTAGAATACGAGGAGAAAAGTTTTGGAAGTGCCCATATGAATTTTGTCCAATGCAAGAGGTGAAGAGGAGCAAAATCAAGAAGTTTTGATACTTAATCATGGTCTTGTTAAATAAAACAAGTACATAGATAGAGCACGAAAAATATATCTTCTCGACTCAAATGTTTTACATTGCATAGGTTTTGTTTGGATTATATTTACTACTTTTCTCATCATGTTAATACATTATCAATTTATCGATTTAATTTAAATTTGAAATTTTCTATCTAAAATTAACAAAAAGCTTCCAATCAAAGACAAAGCCGAGAGGCTTTGTAGCAAAAGATTCTCTATTTTTTTTTTTTTTATGAACGAGAAAACAGAGGAAGAAGTTTACAAATGGCTGAGAGGCGTTTCTTGTAAGAGAATACATTAGGTTGTTTGTATCGTATGCTCTGACACCATGACAAAAGAATAATGATATGTATGGATGAATTGTGTATTCATTGACCTAAAGTTCTTTAGTTTATACAAGATGAAATCCTACAAAGAAAATGAATGATCTAAAAAATTGAAATCTAAGAAAAGGAAAATATACATACAATTTCTGATTTGCTTGGGTATCAAGTTTATCCCTTAATAGATTCAAACGAAAATTGTTGGTGTTCTAGATGGTCTTGAGTGTGACTCTGAATGTTCTGAAGTGGGGAAAGACTTTAAGTTTTGTGCTGTCGGCAAATGGCAATGACGCATGCTCTAAAAGTGTCTAAGGCTAGAACTTTCAATGATTTAGTAGCTGTAATTCATAACAGTTTAATGACTTGATATGTTTAATGACTTGATATATTTCTGTGTAACAGTTATAGGATTGACTCAAAAAGTTGAACCAAATATTACCTAAACATGCGTTTGCAGAGAACTAGCAGCCCGAGCAGAGCTCAAAAGTGGGTAAGATTATTTTTGTCTTCTTCTTCAACTGACTTTTGCTTTAATTAAGATAGTCCGAGAAAAGCTATTGGGAAACATCACCAGTTCGACAAAGAGAAATATCTCCATGGTTTGTTAGTGATATCTCAGTGAGAGCAGAGAGAAGAGTGACTTTAGGTTCTGCTCTGGCTTGTGAGAAGTGACAGTAAGAAATGTATACCTTGAGAGCAAGGGATCGTCAAGCCACCCACTGGATGATTTGATACAAACTCTTCATTGGCTTTACCGTGAAGAGTTTGGAATAAAAGTCAAGTAAGAGATTAGCACAATGTATCTCTGCTTCTTTGGTTCTGTCTGACGTACAATGCAAGAAAACCCTTTTGGTGCTGTTACAAAGCTTCCAAGAATCGTCTTTTTAGCCAAGAATCGTCTTACCAGATGAGGCATAGTTGCAGATGTATGACCTCTTCCGATCGTTAGAGCCTCTTACAATGGTAAAAGACTACCTTAATAATTACTTCTGAAATTTTGTTGAAAAATTCAACAAGTATTAGACCAAGTAAAAAATATTTTATAGATTAAAAACGCACAATAACAAAATAATATCACTATTACTCTTTGAATTATTGTTGAATTGAGCAAATTATATTTATATTATTTAATCATATAAAATCAAAAAGATCATTACCATGATTTATCTTATTTCTGTTTTCATAACAAAAATACTAATATAAATTTATTAACGTATATGTTATTATATGCGTTTTAAATCACGTTCGCTAATTATTTTTAGTGATTTAAGCATTTGTTTTAAAAAATTGAAACCAAATCGCAAACTCACTTAAAACGTCTGGAGAGATTTATTAATAATTAATAACGCTATACCAAAATTAATCGGTTCTTAAAAAAAATCCAAATAATTGCAAAATTAATTGGTTTTAAATAACGTTTTACCAAAATTGATTGGTATTAAATAATGTCTTACCAAGATTTATTAATTTTTAATAACGTTTTACCAATGATATTTTAATATTTATTTATTAAAATAAATAACGTTTGACCAATAAATTAAATGGTAGTAGACCACTAATATTTGGTTTTGAAAAAAAAAGTTTGCCAAAAAAATGGTCTTTAATTGTGTTTTTTTTTTTAAATAAAATTTTTTTTTCCGGTTAACAGCATCGATCTTACGAGATCAATCGATCGGCTGGCGATCAATCGGTCGCTTGACCCGCTGTACCGGTTTCGGTGTTCAATTTGTTTGATTTCTCTCAATCGACCGATTAGGATCGATCGATCTGAGACCCGGGTCGATCGATCCGGTCACGAAATTTTGAAACCGACTTATTTTTTTCAACAATCAAAAAACAAAACTTTGATTTTTGCAAATTTGATTTTTCATACAACAAATCCGTTTAAAAAGCAAATTTTTATTGAGTTAAGATTGTAGAACCTTATAAAACCGGATTTGAGAAATATCAATTTGCAATACAATTTATTTCTTGAAATTGAAATAAATTATTAAACTCACATATAAATATATATATATTTTTATATATGCATATATATATGTAGAAACATTAATATTGACATTTATGTAATCATAATTTATTTCAGCAAAATAATTATAACATTTACATAATTCAACAATATTAATTATATAATTAAATTGCAAAACCATATTAAACACTATTTAATATTATTCTTTGACCAAAAATTAATCTAATGAACATAATTATTAGTATAATATTATCAAAGCATGATATCTAGACAATCATTTTGATATTAACAATTTAATAAGAACATAAACAAGTATTTTATTTTTAGAATCATAAGAACAAAAAAAAATTTGGAGGTGGGATGATCCCTTTTCTTAACTCAATAAAATGCCCGTAATGAGACGGTTTTTATGCATTCTTTGAATCCCAGGATACAACCAAATATTAAGACAAACATGCTTCATTCATGTTTGAATCTACGAGCTAATTATCTACTATATACTCAAGAACAAGAATCTACTTTTGAAAGATAAAAGTAGAAGAGAGAGAATGAAGGAACCTGTTAAACCTTGTGAATTTCTTAGCTACTAGCACCTAACACCAACAACCAATAAGATATTTTAAGAGAGCTTCAACACTTAGAAACTTCTCAAAAAAATATCTAAAATGTGTCTAATGGTGTTTTCTTGCTTTTAGAATGAATGGATGATTTTTCCCTTCTAGGTAGCTTGCTATTTATAGGAGAAGAATAGCTTGGTGGTCAAGTAGATTTAATGGCCAAATTTATTTGGTTTTTAATACCAAAATTTGTAAGTTACAAAAAATCTTTGACCTCACCTAAGCAAATTCTCATTCACATTTTAACTATATATTATAAGTCCACATGCTTATTATATATTGTTCCAACAATATCTACATTTGATTTTTTGTATTCATTACCATCGAGAGGATATAATTAATTTAGATTTGAAGAGAGATGAGATCGGAAAAGAAGCTTTGATTAAATAAATAAAAAAATAAAAAAGAATCTCTGTAATCATATTTCCAAAAACTATATTTGATTTTGCCCATTGCTTTCGCATATTACTTCTCTCATTGTCTATATATCTTCTCTTCCCTTAATACTTTGTCAATCCAGTGATCGTCTTGATTTCTTCGACTGTCCACACGTCTCTCTTTATCTCCCATGTATCTTCTCCCAACTCACACCATCATGACACCTTCTGTCCTTGTCTCTTTTTCCTCTTCCCGGTGTTGTGGTGTTGGCTGCGTTTGTTCTTCACATATGGAACTGAGATGCTTGACTTAAGTAGCTTTGCATCGTTAAGCTTAAGATCCTCTACGTGTTCTACAAAGGTGTCTACGCAAGAATTTTCTTCATGGTTAACTCCAAAACTTTCAAAGCCTTGGATTTGAACACTATCAAGAGTTTTCTTTTCGGGACTGTAGTAGAAAACATAAAAAGGTTTAGACATATAGTTTCATGGACAAAACTATTTCACCCATAGCAGTCACTCCAGCAATAGAAACATCAACGACTTGAATCTTCGGCAAAGAGTAAACATATTTCGACCATACCCGTTTCTCGGCATCCTCTAGAACCCACATACGCAACTCAATTGCATCATCATGAAACCTCATTAAAATCACACCTAATTTACCCTTGTAGTTTACCAGTACTCTACGATGAAAATACTGAGAGCATTTTGTATAGTCTCCATCAATAAACATGAATTTCTCAAACCTAATATCGAAGCAAACTATGGTACTGGACGTATCATCAACTTTTTTAGCTAAGTAATACAAAACCCCATTGATGCATATATCTCCATAAAAAGAGTAATGTATTAAGGGACATTGGATCTTCCTCCACCTCAGTTTTCCAGTTCCTAATACCAGGTAAAGTATAAACACACATCATTCTAATAGTCTGAAAGGCAAATATATATATATATATATATATATATATATATATATATATATATATATATATTCCATTCCTTTCGGCATATTTCTTTGAATAAATCTAATATGATTTATCTTTCAAATATTTTTCCCACATAATTAAGAAATTTTACACTAGATTTTTAACTAGAAAAATATGTTATATATTTTCTAAGGACAATTATTATGTTTATAAGAAAAAAACTGTCAGAATAAAACATATATCATGAAGTTCATCTAAATAAATCTTAGGATGTATATAGATATATCATTTGTCACAGTAAATATTTGCTAATATCATTGTTCACTATACGAATTTAACAATTTCTTTTATATATGTAAGATAGAAATGTAAAGATATATAGTAACTGTTATGCGGATGTTTAATAAAAAAATACCATGCATACATAATTTTATGTCAAGAAAAAACACACGCAAAATAAATACACGAAATTATTTAGACATTCAGAGTAAAATGTTTACATCATTTGATCATCAGCTACAACAATGCTGATGGAAATTTATTGAAGCCAGAAGAATTGTAACACACAAACATAGATCACACAGACACACATCATATAAATAAAAAAAAAGATAAAATATAAACATAGAAATAGTACACTTTTATATATTTTGATTTGGTGCATGGTTAAGGACAAGGTTTGTAGCAGTGACAGTGAACCTCAGGAGGTACGACTTCCAATCCGAGTTCACATTTTCCAGTGTAGGTTGGATTGGTTTGCTTGCAACTATTATCACACTGTGAATCCACACCAGGAACAACACATATATTCTCTGGACCTTCATCTACAAAACATAACTGACCATTTGCCTTTGGTAACCCTGTTAAAACCATTCGTTAATCGTTTTGTTAGATTTTCAACATTGAAAACAAGTAATATATATATGATCTCTTTTAATCGTTGTAGAGAAACAAAAGATATATTAATTGAAAATACCAGCTGAAATCACCAAGAACGTCATCAAGAGAGCAGAAAGGTAGATGGAGTTGATGAGGTTCTTTGCCATTTTTGCTTTGTATGCCTTTTTGTTTTAATTTGCTTTCTCTATAATTGAGCTTGTCGCAAACAAGTCATTTATAGGACAACTTCGTTGACTTTTTCGTGTGGTGTGATGAAGCACAAAGAAGAAAGGTTTTATTAGCTATTTTTTTGTTCTTACAATATGTTTATATACATATATTTAATAGACTGATTGATAGTAAGTGAAATCATAATGTCGCCATAATTTGGATCCATAAAGAAATGATTTAATTGCTGCCATCATTGACATGGCTAATGAGTTTTTTTATATACTTATAATGTTTAAGGGATTCGAAATCTGTAATGGATCATTTTCAAGCATGTAAATATCATGCATTACACTATTTGTGTATAGAACTTGAAAACTTGGATCAATTGATCGAGTGATATAAAAACAAAAAGAGATGTACGATCGATTCACAAATCTCTTTTAAAAATTGTTGAGAATCATAAATTTACTTTACATGAATATTGCATTAAATTTTACTAATAACACGACAAGATATAAGAACAACAATGTAGTAGTAGATACTAGATGGTGTGGATCTTGTGAAGTTGAAGATCCAATAGGTATGTAATGAATTTACGACAAAATTTTGGCGATCAAATAAAGCCCATTAACTTTATTGTGTTGTGTAAGCCCATTTTCTCAACATCGTGTTTCCCAAAACATTTTGCTCTCCAAGTCTGAAGTCTCAGCAATGACGAATACCTTAATGGCGACAACTCGTCCATACGTTCTTCTTTCCTCCACAAGAGCGACCCTTCATCTCCTTTTTCATTCTCCAAACAGAGATTTATTAATATGAAATGAAAGTCATTACAAACCTTTAGTTCGAGCTGTTATCTTCAATCAAAGTATTCATATGACTTTTATGTAGATTGCTTAAAATTTCATTGTTATTTTATATATGGTTTAAAACATCAAAGGACACGCACAGATTCTCGAATGAGAGAGAGAGAGAGTTAAGTATCAAAGATATAGCTATGGACTTAAACCAATGACGCGAGCGGCGCACGATACCATGAGCAGCTGAACTTTGTCGATGAAAACAAAGACAGCAAAGAAATTGTCTTTGGAAAAGAATGAAAGGTCTAGTGAATTGTTAGTTAGCACAGTGCGAGAACAGACCAATAGCAATAAGTTTTGGGTGGAAGAGAGGTCCAAGAACCCACATACACAATTCAATGGCCTCAGCGTCAACGCACTCGTAATAAATAACACCCCTTGTAGTCTACCAATTGAGAAGAAATGTCCTAAAGCACTCTCTATTGTATCCATCAATAAACTTGAATTTCTCAGACCTAAAATCAAATCAAACTAAGGTATCAGACGTTCCATCAATTTGTTCAGAAAAAATAATACAAAGCCCCCATTGATGCATATCTTTCCAGACAAAGGCTCATGGGTTAAGGGACATTGGATATTCCTCCACCTCAGTTTTCCAGTTCCTAATGTCAGAATTTTACGATCGTCCCTTTCTTCACATAATGGATCAGCCATGAACCATAACTTGAATTGATTGTTAATCAGATCAAAACCTAGAGGGCTATACCCTATACAACCTTGTTTAGGTAAGATCGCATACTGTCCAGTGTTAGGATTGTTGAACTAGAAGTTCACCTATCTAAAGATAGTAAGAATTAAGTTGTGGATTTTAGAGAATCTTATGCTGATGAAGTCGAAGCTCGGCCATTACAGGGATATTGGATTGTCTGAAAGATCCGATGATTGGCAGATGAATAAGGGTTTTATATGTTATAGCTGAAACTTGTGAAAGAGTGACTACATATTCTTCGAGGAGGGATCAATACATTCGTAGTTTGTTTATAAAAGAATTAGATCATCTAAGATCATCTAAGACCATCTGCATCAGTATTACTTTTAGATTATCATTTCATAAAAAATAAATAAAAAATAAAAAGAAAAATAGAAAACTAACTAGACTTGGTCTGAGAATCTCAATGGAAAAAGACTTAAGAGACGTTTCATTTTTTTTTCTCATTTTCCTTTGGTTTTTTTTCTTTCCTCTTTTTTCTTTTACTCTTTCAATAAAATAGTAATAAAATTAATAATATAATATTATTTATGATACTTTAAGTTTCACCGTTGCTGATACTCTAAAATTCTATTAGATAATTGGAACAAACAGCTAACAACAGATCATCAGAACAAAGAGTCATAATAATTAAGGTATTCTCTAAAAATTATGGATTTTGTGTAAAAATTAATGAATGCATTTTTGACTTGAAAATACCTCCTTATTTATACGTGTTTTAGGTGATTTTCTTTCTTTTTATTTCTTGATATCATATAGGTTTTTTCTATTCCCTTAGGATTTCCTTCGTTTGGTCGACTTTTCTTTTTGACGAGCAGTTAGGATTTTAAGCGGACCAATCTAAATTTAGGAAGGGCTTTTTAAAAATCTTGCAGCCAGTTCGTCGGAGATTGTTGTCCGAGAACGGCCAATTTGTAAGAAGAAAGACTAGCTTGACATGAATAGGGATCGACCTGTTTCAGAAGATGTAACTCGCTGCAAAGTTTGGAGTTTGAAATGTTAAAACTTGAGGTATCTTAACTGAGAGGAGTATGTTTGAAAGAGAAACAGTTCGCCGCAGAGGAAATGTCTGCAATGATTCTAATTAAGATCCGTGAGATCGCTGAAACTTACCTTGGCTCTTCGATCAAGAACGTTGTGGTCACTATTCAAGCTTACTTCAACGACTCTCAGTGTCAAGCCACAAAGGACGCTGGTGTGAGCTGGTTTGAATGTTATGCGTATCATCAATGAGCGAACCGCAGCAGCCATTGCTTATGGTCTTGACAAGAAGGCAACAAGTTTTGGAGAGAAGAACGTTCTAATCTTTGATCTTGATGGTGGTACTTCTCACCATTGAAGAAGGTATTTTTAAGGTGAAAGCTACTGCTGGAGACACTTATCTTGGTGGTGAAGACTTTGACAACAGAATGGTTCACCATTTTCTTCAAGAGTTTAAGAGGAAAAACAAAAAGGATATTAGCTGTAACGCTAGAGCTCTTAGGAAATTAAGAACAGCTTGCGAGAAAGCAAAAAGGACTCTCTTTCACCGTGCAAACCACCATTGAAATTAACTCTCTTGTTTGAGGGGATTAATTTCTATTCTCCAATCACCCGTGCTGGATTTGAAGAGCTTAACATGGATCTTTTCAGAAACTGTATGGAACCTGTTGAGAAGTGTCTACGTGATGCTAAGATGGACAAGAGTACAGTTCATGATGTTGTACTTGTCGGTGGTTCTACACGTATTTCCAAAGTTCATTAGCTTCTCCAAGATTTCTTCAATGGTAAAGAACTCTGCTAGTCCATTAACCCTGATGAGGCTGTGGCTTATGGTGCAACGGTTCAGACGGTTGGAAGTGGAAAAATTTATTTGGAAGAGGAAAATTATTTGGAAGAAAGTTTTTTATTATTTGTAGACAACTTGAGAGGATGGTTACAAATGAAGGTGGATAGAGGTATTTATAGCCTCCAAAATACAAAATATCTCAAATATTTTAATGTTAAAATCTAAATTATTCTATTATAATTATCTAGATATTTTTATAGAAATATCTAGATATTTATTTTCTAGAAGTTTTTAGGTGCAGATGAAAGATATTTTAGAGAGTTTCTAGAATATGGATCAAGCATTGGGTTTGGTCCAACAAATATTTTTAGATCATTGACCCAATTATTAAACTTGATTTTTTTACTCCAAGCAAATTTTTCATCTTGATAAAGTCTTCCCGCTTGAGTGGCTTGGTGAAGATATCGGCTACTTGTTCGTTTCTCTTCACATATTCCAATTTCACATCCATCTTGATAACACATTCTCTAATGTAATAATAACGAGTATCGATGTGCTTGCTTCGGTCATGAAAGACAGGATTCTTCGCCGATGCTATTGCTGACTTGTTATCCACAAAAAATTTTGTTGGCTCCTCTTGTGGCAAACTCAACACTTTGAGCAGGTTCCGTAACCAAATAGCATGGCAGACACATGAAGTAGCTGCTACATACTCTGCTTCACAAGTAGAGAGGATAACAATAGGTTGCTTCTTTGACATCCATGTGAAAGCGGTTTCTCCATTGAAAAACACAAATCCACTTGTGCTTTTCCGGTCATCTATGTCTCCACCCCAGTCGCTATCGATATATCCAACAAGCTTATAGTCGTTAGAAACAGAGTAGTATAGACCAAAATTTATGGTACCTTTGATATAGCGAAGAATTCTCTTGGCTGTCTTGAAGTGAGTTGTTGTTGGATGCTCCATGTATCGACTTATAACTCCAACCGCATATAAGATGTCTGGTCTTGTGCATGTTAGATAACGTAGACTTCCAATCAAGCTCTTAAAGAGTGTTGGATCCACATTCTCTCCTTCTTCATGCTTTGACAGCTTGGTTCCACATTCCATTAGCGTGCAAACTGGATTTGAATCATCCATCTTGAACTTCTTAAGGATCTCTTTAGCATAGCCTTCTTGAGTGATGAAGATTCCATTTTCTTCCTGCTTCACTTCAATTCCAAGGTAGTAAGACATCAGTCTGATATCGGTCATCTCAAATTCTTTTGTCATCTCCTTCTTGAAATCTTCGAACATATTTGGATTGTTGCCTATGAATATCAAGTCATCTACATACAAGCATGCAATTAATATATCATTGTTTTTAGTTTTGATATATAGTGCATGCTCATATGGACACTTGATGAAGTTCTTCTCCTTGAAATATTTATCAATCCGAGTATTCCATGCTCTTGGTGCTTGTTTTAGTCCTTAAAGTGCCTTCTTTAACCTCAAGACTTTGTTTTTTTCTCCTTTTATTATGTAGCCTTGTGGTTGCTCAATGTAAACTTCTTCTTTAATATCTCCATTTAAGAAGGCTGATTTGAAATCCATTTGATGTATCTTTCAATTCTTTTGGGCTGCCAATGAAATGATCAGTCTAACAGTTTCAAGACGAGCAACAGGAGCAAATACCTCATCGTAGTCAATTCCAGCTCTTTGAATGTAGCCTTTCGCCACCAATCTTGCTTTGTATCTTTCAACTTCTCCTTTAGAGTTCTTCTTAGTTTTGTACACCCACTTCACACCAATTGCTTTGTGCCATTTAGGAAGTGTAGCTTACTCCCATGTCTCGTTCTTCTGTATTGCCTTGATTTCTTCATCCATTGCATTTCTCCATGCTTTTTCCTCCATAGCTTCTTGGAAATTTATGGGTTCACAATCCGCAAATAAACAGAACAAAGTGAGATTTTCTTGATTTTTGGTTACCTCATAAATGTCTTGTAGACTTCTAAGTCGTGGTGTTCTTTCACTTGAACTTTCACCTTCTTGAGAATATTGTGTTGGCAAAGTTGGTGGGGTAACCTGTTCCTCGCTTTGTCTCTCTAAGTCTTCTTCTTCAGAATGTGGAAAGAAGTTATAGTCTTCATTATTTGATCTCCATTCCCATTCTTCTTCTTCATCAAAGATGACATCTCGACTTATGACTGTCTTCTTGGTATTTGGATTGTAGAGCTTGTATCCTTTGAAATTTGCATCATATCAGATGAATATGAACTTCTCTCTTTTGTCATCAAGCTTGCTTCGCTTCTCGTCTGATACATGTTTGTGAGCAATGCTTCCAAAAACTCTTAAGTGAGAAACACCAGGTTTCTTTCCGCTCCAAGCTTCTTGTGGAGTTTTCCCCGAAACACTTTTTGTCGGAGATCGGTTTAAAAGATAAACCGCACAAGCAACTGCTTCTGCCCATAATTCCTTCGGTAACTTCTTACTTTTGAGCATGCTTCTTGCCATCTCAAGGATTGTCCTATTCTTCCTTTCTGCTACTCCATTTTGTTGAGGGGATCTAGGCACTGTCAATTGTCTTCTAATCCCGTTATCTTCACAATATTTCAAAAATTCTTTGGACATGAACTCTCCTCCACGATCAGATCTCATGGTTTTGATCATAAGACCACTTTCCTTCTCAACATAGGATTTGAACTTTTTGAAATTCTCAAATACTTCTGACTTTTCTTTCAAAAAGTAAATCCATGTTTTTCTTGAAAAATCATCAATAAAGAGAAGGAAGTAGTTACTTTTACCGAGTGATTGTGGCTTGATAGGACCGCATACATCCGTATGAATAAGTTCCAATGGCTTTTGAGCTCTTGTGATTGACTCCTTTGGGAAGCTCATCTTGAATTGCTTTCCAAGTAGACACCCTTCACAAACTTGATTTGGATGGTTGATGCATGGTAATCCTCTCACCATTTCCTTTTTTGAAAGCAACTCCAAACCTCCAAAGTTGAGATGTCCAAACCGAAGATGCCAAAGCCAGGACTCCTCTTTGTAGCACATCTTGAGACATTGTGCGATATCACTTTGAATGTTAAGAATAAACATTCTATTTCTAGACATCGGCACTTTTGTGATGAGTTTATTTTCCTTGTCTCTTAAAGAAAGGTTATTATCTTTTAATCGAATATCATAACCTTTCTCTAAGAGTTGTCCAAGGCTCAAGATGTTGGTCTTCATGGTGGGAATGTAATAAATGTTGGAGATGAATTGATGATCTCCATTCTTTAGTCGGATGAGAATGTTTCCTTTACCTTTCACTTCCATCTTTGATTCATCTCCCAAAGCCACATTTTCTTTCACTGATTCATCAAGTTCCACGAACATGCTTTTTCTTCCGCACATGTGATTACTTGCACCACTGTCGAGATACCATTTGTGATTGTTTTCTCCTTCATCTTTCTTATGAGCCATCAATAAGATTTCTTCTTCTTTGTTGCTTTCTTCCACATAGTTGACATTTTCTTCAACTCGTTTGTTGTGAGGAGCTTTACATTCAGAGGCATAATGTCCAAACTTCTCACAATTATAGCATTTGACATTTGATTTGTTGTACCTTGGTGGGTTTCCTCTCCCATGACCTCTTGATGAGCCTTCTCTTCTTTGCTTAGTGTTGTCTTCGTAGGATCTCAAACCTCTTCCACTTCCGTATCCACGACCTCTTCCTCATGATTGAAATCCACCTCTTTTAGGATAACTTCGATCATTTTCTTCCTTAGTATGATCAATCCGCATCTTGAGTACTTGCTCGGTGATGTCTTCTTTTTTTTTTCTTCTTTTCTTCATAAGCTTGTAAAGAACCTAGAAGTTGCTCCATGGTCATGGCTTCTAGATCCTTTGTCTCTTCAATGACAGTGACAATGTGCTCAAATTTTGGATCCAACAATCTAAGAACCTTCTCCATGATTCTCACATCGTTTAGTTTTTCGCCATTTCTTTTCAGGTTGTTAGTAACCGTCAAAATTCTTGAGAAATAATCGGAAACGAGTTCACCTTCCTTCATTTGTAATGCTTCAAATTCTCCTCTTAAAGTTTGAAGACGTACCTTTTTGACTTGATCAACGCCTTTGTAAGATGTCTGAAGCTTTTCCCAAGCTTCTTTGGCCGTTGTAGCTTCTGCCACTTTCTCAAATGTATCTTCATCTAATCCTTGATAGATTAGACAGAGAGCTTTCTTGTCTCTCTTGCGTGAATCTCTCAAACTATCCTTTTGAGTTGAGAGAGGTTACCTTCATTCTTCGGCACAACGAAACCTTTCTCGACTATCTCTCACACGTCATGTGCTCCTAGGATAGCCGTCATTCGTAGACTCCAATTGTCATAGTTGCTCTTTGTGAGCATCGAAACTTGGAAGGGAACACCGTTAGTTGTCATCTTTAAAATGATCTTCTAGCTCTGATACCACTTTGTTGGAAGTGGAAAAATTTATTTGGAAGAGGAAAATTATTTGGAAGAAGGTTTTTTATTATTTGTAGACAACTTGAGAGGATGGTTACAAATGAAAGTGGAATGAGGTAAGGTATTTATAGCCTCCAAAATACAAAATATCTCAATTATTTTAATGCTAAAATCTAGATTATTATTTTATTTTCTAGAAGTTTTTAAGGAGGTGGAAATGAAAAATATTTTAGAAAGTTTCTAGAAAATGGATCAAACATTGGGTTTGGTCCAACATTTTTAGATCATTGGACCAATTATTAAACTTGATACTTCTCAACACATACCGCGATTCTAAGCGATGAAAAGGAAACGAAAAGGTGCAAAACCTTCTTCTGTTGGACGTGACTCCTCTCTCTCTCTCTCTCTCTCTCTCTCTCTCTCTCTCTCTCTCGGTATTGAAACTATCGGTGGAGTCATGAACAGTGTGATAGAGAGAAACACAACAAATCCGATTAATAAGGAAAATATCTTCACCACTACCTTAAACAACAAGAAAAAATGTTGATCCAAGTCTACGAAGGTGAGAGAGTTATGACCAAAGACAACAACCTCCTCGGTAAATTCCAGCTCTTTGGTATCCCTCCGGCTCCAGGCTCTGTCCCTCAGATCACAGTCTGTTTCGATATTGATGCAAACAGCATCCTCAATGGTCTCCGCCGAGGAATTGACCACTGGTAATAAGAACAAGATCACAATCAGCAACGACAAGGGTAGTTTGTCTAAAGACGAGATTGAGAAGATGGTGCAAGATGCTGAGAAGTACAAGTTTGAAGATGGAAAGCATAAGAAAAAGGTCGATGCCAAGAACGCTCTTGAGAACTACGTTTACAATATGAGAAACACAATCCGTGATGACAATTCGTCGAGAGGCTTCATGCTGCAGACAAGAAGAAGATTGAAGATTCGATTGTGGAAGCTATCCAATGGCTTGATGGTAACAAATTGGCAGAAGCAGACGAGTTTGAAGACAAGATGAAAGAGTTGGAGAGTGTATGCAGTCCGATCATCGCTAGGATGTATCAAGGAGCACGATGAAGCTCGTCCTTCTTAGTGACCCCCAAAAATAAGTCTAACTTCTCTCAATTTTGGTGTTGTTCGGATTTATGTTAGTACTCTCTTTTTCTCTCTCTCTCTCTCTCTCTCTCTCTATTTTTTGTGTGGCCCCTTTTCTTAAAAATGATATAAGTTAGACTTTATTGATAAAGGAGAAGGGAAACAATTCGTCGCCGAGGAAATCTTTTCGACGGTTCTAGTTAAGATGCGTGAGATAGCTGAACGAGGTGATCAAGACAAGAACCCAGTTTTAGTTTAGTTGGGTTCGGTGGTTTACTTTTTTTTTAACTAATGTACTTTCTCTTTTTTATAGCGTACATTGTGGCCCTTTTTCTTTACAATGCTAGAAGTCAGATTTTTGTCAGATGTGCGTCGATTTTTTAGAAAGTTTACGAAAATAAGCCAAGACAGAGTGACCCAAAGTCGAAGGTTCTAACTGATTTTTCCTCACTAATGTCAAAGGTCAAGCAAACCGATTGGTTCCTTAGCATTTTTTTTCTAAGGAAACATTTTTTTTTTGAAGAAAGCAAGTCTTAGTACATCAGAAATGATTTTACAAACAAATGGATTGCAAGCAAATGATTATGATAAACCGTCTCTCCTAAAAAAACCAGTCTTCTTTGATTGAAAAACATATGAAAAGGATTAGCTCGAGTAAACAAAACAAGTGCAAAAATCCGAGCAGAGACATGGAAAATGGAAGCTTAGTAGCCACCCTTGAGATCGTTGACAACATCGTAAGGGATTGGAGTGACAGTCTCCAATGTCATACCTTCGACCATGAAACCTGGTTTAGGACCTTTAGGTTGTCTCTTGGTGCTGATTGTCTCTCCTCTAGCTTTGGCTGCAGCCTTGAGCTCATCGTTCTTCTTCTTCCTGAGTTTGAACTCTTCAGCACACCTTGACTGCTGCACGTGCTCCACTCGCACATGGAGCCTCTTTCTTATGATTCTGTTCCCAATCTAAACACCACCACAAACACAAAGTTAGCTTTTAGATATTACATTACCATTGAGACTAGAAATTCAAAAGACTGATCCAAAGATAAGGCAAAAAAAATCTCAAGTCGGAATCAAAACATCACTAGAATCATCGTGGATTGATTGAAACTCATACAAAGAGCAAAAATCAAATCGCGTCAAAAGGATACAAGAAATAAGCTAGAATCCACACAACCAGTTCTTACTCTAATTCAGTAATGAATAACCTCTTAAACAGTCATGAATCACAATCTTTTCTAACCCTAATTCAACAATCAATACTTTTTCAAAAAGTTATGAATCCTTATACAAACTCACAGATCAAATTTGAAAATTTCAACATATTCAGACCTGCTTGTTGACTTCAACACCAACGGCACGCTTGGTGACGTTCCAGACGCGACCAGTACGACCATGGTAGAACTTGTGAGGCATACCCTTGTGGATAGCTCCATTAACCTTCACATCGACGTAATCGCCGACCTTGAAGGTCCTGAGGTAGGTGGAGAGTGGGATAACACCCTTCTTCC
The DNA here is from genome assembly GCA_039880935.1 of Streptanthus diversifolius. Taxonomy (NCBI): domain Eukaryota; kingdom Viridiplantae; phylum Streptophyta; class Magnoliopsida; order Brassicales; family Brassicaceae; genus Streptanthus; species Streptanthus diversifolius. The sequence continues at coordinate 2,972,273 of JAXGFM010000007.1, forward strand.
TGAATCCTCTCGCGAACAGATCCCTAGTTCTCGCCCTCACTCCGTGACCCGCCGGCATGTTTCCTCTCTCTGTGGTGACGGAAACCCTAAGAGAAGACGGGGAAGCGAAAAGAACGAAACTTTAAAAGAGACTAGGGTTTGTTTTATGGGCCTAGTGGGCCGTCGATTTAAGCCTTATGTGTACAAAACAAATCGATTATGAGAACTTAGAAGGAAAGTCACTGTTTTTGTCAATACAGAAAAACGAAACATTCTTACAAATAATGAGATTTGGACACAAAGTTAGTATGTAGTTCGAAATCAACCTAAAATCTCTCCATTTTTCCACCCAATGAGCTCAATAGGAAACACAGTAAGAGGTTATTCAGAGAAAACACTTTCATTTTCTCCAAGTAAATATTTTGTATTATTTAATTGAGAAAGGTAAATAAATATTTTGTCAATTATAGACACCCTTACATTTTTATAAATTACGAGACTTGGACACAAAGTTAATATGTAGTTAAATGAAAACCCAAAATCTCTTCTTTTTAAATTGAATTGTAAAATTTTTTAAAAAAGATTGTTTTTACATGATAGCCTAAATTTTAGCTTTGTGCAGTAAATCAGTAAACGAAGCTTTTATTAATTTTTTGTCAACTTAGCTTAGTGGTTTTAATATCCATTTTAATATCGTAAGATACTAGATTCGAATCTCAAATATGTGTGATGAATTTTAGAAATGATCACCATTATACCACATGATTCCCACTTATTAGTTTTTTTGTCAACCATTTTTAATTTTCTGTTTCGGGTTTTAATTTCTATAAGATTTTAATTTGGGAAAACGATCCAGATCCCCACGAAATATGAGACATCGTATCAGATGCGACCCATTTTAATTTTTCATCTATGTATCCACCAATTTAAAGTTGTAGATCTAATTACACTCAAATTAATTTATTTAGTTCTAATTCTCTCTAATTTTGGGTTTATTTGGTTTTGTCACCAAACCGATAAAATACCAAATAAAACCAGTTTTAAATCAAATTCAAAATTATTTTTAAAAATCAAAATAGTCATAAACAAACCAAAAGCCAAACTAATTCGCAAACCAAAAAACCGACTTTAGCCTCTCTATTTCTAACTCTCTCTCTCTCTCTCTCTCTCTCTCTATTTCTATCTCTCTCTCTCTCTCTCTTCGCTTCTCCATGGCAGGTCTTGTGCTCAACAACTCTGTGATTAAATCGATCACGTTTTAGTGGCCTTCCGCCTCCATTACCTCCGGTTTGTAGCTTCTCTTCATTGCTAAACTTCTGAATTAAGGCATCTAACCGTTCGAAAAAGGAAGAGAAAAATCAATCACAAAAATACCCTAAAAATCGAATCAATAGTATAACATGTATTTTTCTGGATCTAAATAATAAAAACAAGCTTCAGTTTTTACCAGAAATATAAATATTAAATAAAAAAACTTTATTCTTAAGAAACTAAAATCACAAAGCTCAAAAACAAGATAAAAGAAGAAAAGAGATGTATAGCAAAAATCATGCGATTAAAAGCTTACTCTATACACGAATATATCATACAACAACGAAATTAAAAGTGAGGTAAAGAAAAAAAACAACTTACAAGTTGTATCTTAAGATATTTACATCTAAATATTTCGAAAGAAGAAAGTAAATTCTAATTTTGAACAGATAGAAAGATAGTCTTCTTTTTTTTGTTTTGTTTCGTTTTGCTTCTCTCTTCAGATTTTGTTATCCCCCATGCTTTGGCTTAAGAGGGAGATTCTTTCTTAACGAAAGAAAAAGAGAGAGAAGGGAATATCTTTTTTTCTAAACTCTGTGTGAAATTTCATTTATGCTTTTTGTTTGTTTTGCGTTTGTTCTTGACTGCAGAAATTAAACAAAGCATAAAATAACCTTAATCAAAGATAATAGGGAAGAAAGAGAGACAGTGATTACAAAGCAAAGAGAAGAACGGTGAACAGAGAAGAGCGAGAGAGATGATGAACATTTATCAATTTTTAATTTTAGGGTTTTTAATTTGGGAATTTTTTTACTTACGATTAAAAGAGTTTTCTAATTTGGCTATTGATTTAATTACTGTAATTTCTGTTTAATCCGATATTAAATTTAATTTTAGATTAAGTTGGTTTAATGTTAGGTTTAGGTTAACCACATTCGTAATCTGGGTTACAGATTTTCTAAACCATAGCATTAACCGAATTTATGGAAAATTAAGTTTAAAACTTTATTTTCAAGGATATATAAGTCTGTAATTTTCAAACCATAAATATTTAGATCTTTAACTTTGGACTGGTGGATACAGAGATGAAAAGTTAAAATGGGTTGTATCTAATATGATGTATCATATTTCGTAGAGATATGGATCGTTTTTCCTTTTAATTTCTATATATTTTCTTAGGGAAAACGGCCAAAAAAACCATGAACTTACTAAAATAAGCCAAAAAAACCTTCAACTTTCAATTGAGCCATTTAAACCTTTAATTTTTTGAAAATGGCCAATTTAAACATGAATTTAAGTTGACCACACCATTTTAGCCATCAAAAAAGTCAACCGTTAAAAATGGTTAACGGTCGTTAAAATTGAAACGACGTCGTTTTATTAATTTAGTTTTTTTGGTGTAATCAAGATAAATATATGTTTAAATTGGACATTTATAAAAAAAATTATGATTTAAATGGCGTAAACTGAAACTTGGTGATTTTTTTGGCTTCTTTTGGAAAGTTCGTGGTTTTTTTGGCCAAAAAAATTATGATTCAAAAATCCATGGTTTGAGATCGTTTGGGGTCCCGTTCGGATTTGGGGTTCCGTTCGGAGTTTCGTTCGGGTTTTTTGTAATTTCAGTTCGGGTCTTAGAAAAAAAACAACGGTATGAGGTCGATTCTAAATCAAACTTAAATGTATGTTTATAAACAACGGTCTGAGACCTCATACACATGAATTTGTTTTTGAGATCTATTCTGATCTAATCGACGATATTATAAATTTGCATTTATTTGGACAAAACCAATATATTGAACCCGGTTCATTTGGTTAAAAAAATTTTATTGACCCCAGTAATCAACTTAACGACACCAAATAAATGCAAATATATAATATCGTCGATTGGTTCAGAATAGATCTCAAAACAAATTCATGTGTATGAGATCTCAAACAAAAAAAACCACGGCCTAAGTGTTCATAGTTTTTTTCCTAAAAATTCATGATAAATATCAATTTCGTTTATTTAGTATGAGGTCTTTTGGTATGGGTGGGCGTTCGGGGTCCCGTTCGGATTCGGTTCGGGTTTTTCGAATTTTCGGGCATGATTTTGGTAACACAGTTTAAGTCTGATTTTGGATCGAAATACTATTTGGATTCGGTTCGGATTCGATTCCGAACCAAAGTACTTAAATTTGGTAATTTAAACATACATTTAAGTTTGGTTTATAATCGACCTTAGATTGTTGTTTTTTGGTCTGAGACCCAAACAGAATCCGAACAGGACTCCGAACGGAACCCTAAATCCGAACGGGACCCCAAACGACCTCAAACCATGGATTTTTGAATCATAATTTTTTGGCAAAAAAAACCACGAACTTTCCAAAAGAAGCCAAAAAAATCACCAAGTTTCAGTTTACGCCATTTAAATCATAATTTTTTTTATAAATGTCCAATTTAAACATATATTTATCTTGATTACACCAAAAAAACTAAATTAATAAAACGACGTCGTTTCAATTTTAACGGCCGTTAACCATTTTTAACGGTTGACTTTTTTGATGGCTAAAATGGTGTGGTCAACTTAAATTCATGTTTAAATTGGCCATTTTCAAAAAATTAAAGGTTTAAATGGCTCAATTGAAAGTTGGAGGTTTTTTTGGCTTATTTTGGTAAGTTCATGGTTTTTTTAGCCGTTTTCCCTATTTTCTTATTTCAAAGTCTCTCTTATTTTTTATACATACAGCTTTCCAGACAACATCCCAATCCGGTCCACACAATTTGAAATAAGAGGTATCTTAAGTTGCTCGAGGATATCAAGAAGCTGGTATCTTACTTCTCTACCATTTCTCAGACTTTTGACTTGCAAGTAATGGACATTTCACTATTGTCCTCTATAGCCATGCTTTTCCCACTGCTGATACACATTCAGTAGCGTTAGATGATAGGATTCCGGCACGAAAAACTTCTCCCTCGCGGCGTATTTAGTTCAGATTCTGATTATTAGAGTCTAGTTATATAATTTAATCTAATCGAAGACAAATTACAAGTTAAATGAGTGAACAAAATTGTACACTAGCAGGCTCATACCAGATTGTTAAAAGAAAAGAAAAAAAAAGCAAAGGAAAGTGTTGGTTTCTAGTATCCATGGATCATCACTCTGATCTAAATAAGCTTCTTCCTTTCAAAGTATTGCTTCAAGTGCAAAATCTGAAAACCAGAGACCACGATGCAGATGCCTAGCGACATTATACTGTACCATGCGACTCGCGAGTTTGTTTTTTCACTCACAATCCTCATCTCCGCTTCTCTGCAATGTGTGAAAAGTGAGAAAGTGTTTTTGATCTCTTCTCCAAATTTTCAAAGAATGTAGCGGCTAATTAAGTTTTAACCTGTTTCTGAGGTAAAGAAGATTCTCATGGATGGCCTCAACTGCACCTTCAAGTTTCCTAAGCTCCAGCTCCACACCCTACGATTTAAGGCGTAATTGTGTTTCATATAGAGACTAACTTTATTGCACAAAGTATCCTTAGATGTGCGTTGGCGATTTTTAAGTAACTTGTTGTGCAAATTGTAAAATTTTATTGGAAAATGGAGAGCTGACCTCGATCTTCTCTTTTCTAGCAATGGAGTCCCAATCTTTGGCCGCGATTCCAGTTTTCCAATCAAGGTTGATGCTAATATCTTTGTTACCATGACTGTTTCCTACGGCCTCAAAACACGCCAAGTAGGTTCCTGATTCTTGGGTTGTAAATGCAAACTGACCATGCGTTGCGTTTTCGCTGTGGTGCAAAACGTTGCCATATGGCGATGTGACCTACAATACAAGATATAATTTGTGGTCACTTTCCTCTTCAAAGAGTTGAGATATCTCATAAACCTATATTAATATAAAACATGCATGCATCTACCTTTTGCAGTCTTCATAACACATATGGTTTAACTTTCTACGATAATCCATCAAGCTATATGGTGGCAAGGAGAGTCAATTGCTACTATCTAACTATTAATGCATTGGACAGTAAGATTTTGATGTGATATAACCATTATAAATAAGAAATTCAACAAGAAACATAATCATATCATTCATCTTTGCAAGCAAATAGAGAACTCAAGGTCGTAAGTAATTATCAGTTCCAACATATTCACTCTTTGATCACACACTTTGTTAACAGACCAAGCTATTAACCATGTCGAAATATGTTGATGTAAAATGCTCACAAACATATAGGCATTACTAGAGAAACTCGTCTTCTCTTCCCATTCCATCACATCTAAATGCGTAAGATCCAGAACTGACTACATTATATTCACAAAACGAACTATTTTCACAACCCTTGTGCCAATATGTTCCTCTTACCATGTTCACATAGAAATCTCTTATCATACATTAAGATTCTCTTTCTTCTGTGAATCAGCTACTTGAGATGGTTTAGTTTCACTCCATTAAAATGCATAACTTACCAATTCAGTGAAAATAGGGACAATTTTTAGAAAGTCATGTCGATTCACATAACCATGGACATGAAACTTTTTAAAGAATAATAGATCCAAAGCACAGAGTCCAGATTCAAATCATAGGTTAAGCGACGAACGGAGACAAAATTACTCGAAAAATTTTACCTTAACGGAGATAGTAGGGAAGATGGAATGCTCGTCGGAGATGACGAGGTAATCAGCCAAAACGACGACCTTGCTCTGGATTTCCTCCGAGACGCACTTTGTTCCGGTCTTCGGAACGTTGAGCCACACGGCCTCACAGACCGGGATTAGCTCCAGCACCAGAAAGGAAAGGAGAGTCGAAAGTAAAAGCGTTGTCGCAAACTCACGCTGCATCTTCTTCTTCGAGCTTTTCAAACTTTTTCCGATTGGAATCGTGGGATCGATGTAGTATCAGATCTCGTTTTCTGGTTATTCTTTTTTTTTTTTTTTTTAACACAAATACCATTTTTCATTAATGATACCGGAACCTATGAATAGGCTATGATAATCCAAAAATAGGGTAATACAAACCTTAAAAGGCTAATACAACCTAAAATTAGGCTAAAATAAACCCAAAATAGGTTCAAACAACACCAGAGCCACTGCCGAAGCATAAAATCGTTAACTGAATGTATAATTCAGTAACTCTCCTAGGAATTAGACCATCTAAACTTCCTAAAAAGTTTAAACTTAACCTAGATGACTCTATCATGTTACAATTTAATATCATTTTTTTCTAACCTGGTTATTCTAACAACGCGATTTAATATCATTTTTTTCTACTAACAAACAATTTCATTAATAATAAATGATGATGACAAAGTTAAGTATACAAGAATTCAGGTAAAAACATATTATTATATAAATAGATATGCGCACTATATACTAAAAATTATAGTGATTATTTTTTCCGACAATAAAACAATACTAAAAAAACAAACGATTCTTAAAATGTCTAACAAGCTAAACTGGTTTTGAAATCGCATCCACATAGACTATGGTTAATAGAAAATTTGGTATGTATATGTTAGGTTGTCCATTTTTATATTAGTTGTTTGTGAAAACATTACAGCTTTGCATCACCTAAATTTCTCTATATGAATGGCTATCACTTCTCCATTAAAAACATTGTTTTTACTATATCTATTTGATTGTCAACAGAAAATTGTTGAGTCTAGTGTAAATACATAGTTAGATGTGTTCTTTTTATGTTCAATGCATTCTCCCCAATCGTTGTTTGAAAATCCGTAGAGTTTCGGATTCTCAACTAGTTCAAGCTTTATCCCAAACTTTGTTGTTCCTAATGTATATGAGAATACGTTTGGCCTTTTAATAATATTTGTTGAGTGGAGAAGCCATATACTTTGACAAATATGAACTAGCAAGCATAAAATCCGGCTTCGAAGCACACAAGTACAAGAGTCCTCCAACAATGCTTCAATATTTGGTCTCTTCTGCAAATTTTATTTCTTCTCCTTCTTGTGTTTTCCAGGAGACAAGAGAGGAGTCTTGACACTCTTGCAATCTTGTATTCCAAATTTCTGTAGCAGTGTGTTTGCATACTTCTCTTGTGACAGAAATATCACATCTTTTCCTTGAGAAATTTCCATTTCGAAAAAATAATTTAGTTCACCTAAATCAGTCATTTCAATCTCCTGCTTCATATCATCTTTAAACTTGTTTATAATCTCTTAATTGTTGTCCGTAATGATCACATCATCTACATATAGACTGATTATCAGAATCTCCTTGTTTATCTTCATTATGTACAAGGCTGCATCGTTTATGCTCCTGTGAAAACCATTACTCATAAAGTAATCACCAATTTGTTTATATCATGCTTTTTGAGCTTGTTTCAAACCGTATAATGTCTTGTTTAGCTTAAGCACTTTTCTTTTTTCTCCTTTTTTTATGAATCCAGGAAGTTGAGAAACATAAACATCTTCCTACAATTCTCCATTTAAGAATGCAGAATTCACATCCATTTGATATAGCTTCCACTTTTCTTGTGCTGCAATGGCTAAAATAGTGTTAATGGTGTCATGCCTTGAGACTGGAGCGAATGTCTCAACATAGTCAGCTTCATACTCCTGAGTAAACCCTCTGGCTACTAGTCTCGCCTTGTGTTTTATAGGTTTTCCAACGGCATTGGTCTTCAAATGATAGATTCATTTAACACTTATCACATTATTGTCTTCTGGTTTCTTGACTATTTGCCATGTATGATTTTTCTCGATCATTTGAATTTCTTCTCATATGGCTTCTCTCCATTTTCTATCATTTACTGCTTCTTCAAACATTTGAAGTTCGTCAATTCTCATGAGGTATACTTCATGTGCATGCACCCCTTCTATTGATTCGTTTGTTGCATTATCTCATTAATAGACCAAAACTTTCTTGGTCTATTTTGAGATTTTTCTTCTCTGCCATCTTCAGATTGAGTGTCTGTAAAATCAGGTTGTCCCAGATTCTGTTCATGTTTTTGAGTGTTTGTTTCATTTGATGAGATGAGCATCTTCGTTACTTCTTTCTTTTCCCAATCCCATTTGGTCTCTTTATCGAATATAATATACCGTGATATTTCCACTTTCTCTTCATCAGTATTAAGTACTCTGTAACCTTTAGACTCACAGTTGTAGCCAATGAATATGGCTTGTTTGGTTTTCACATCAAATTTCTTTCTCTTCTGAGATGTGCACGTAACATACATTTCCGAACACCTTTAATGTTCTATGCTTGGCTTTCTTCCATTCCACTTTTCAAATGGAGTTATATCTCCTTCAAGCGATATAGGCAAAAGGTTTTGAATGTAGTTTGAAGTTGCTACAGCTTCAGCCCATAACTTGTTTGGAAGGTTTTGGTCTGCAAGCATAGATCATGCCATTTCAACCAGAGTCCTAATCTTTCTCTCTGAAATACCATTTTGTTGAGGAGAGTAAGGTGTACTGATCTGCCTCTGAATACCAGCTTCTTGATAGGTATTAATGAATTCCTTAGAAATGTATTCTCCTCCACCATTTGTTCTGATATGCTTGATCTTCTTTTCAGACTGATTTTCCACCAGAGACTTGAATGTTTTGAACTTGGTAAGAACTTCAGCTTTGTTTTTGATGAAATACACCCAACCCATTCTTGTGTAATCATCAATAAACAACATGAGGTACTTGCTCCCACTCACTGAATCTGTTGCATAGGTCCGCAAACATCTGAATATATTAACTTCAATACTTCGTTTATTTTTGTATGATACTTCTTTGGAAAGTTCATTCTTGTTTTTTTTTCATATTGCACGATTTGCAAATCTCCTTCTGACTTCAAACTTGGGAAAGTTCTTCACAATCCTCACATTCTGCATTAGTTTTATCTTATCAAGATTTACATGCCCCAATCTTCTATGCCATAACCTTGCTTTGTTGTCATTTTCTTCATGCGCCATTAAGGCCCTTTTGTTTGATTGTATCCATCTGAATGGAAATCTTTTGTACTTCATTTTGATTTTCAATATTATTTTTCCTTTGAGATCATTGATGAGACATCAATTGCCTTCAAATAGAACTTCATACCCATTTGATACCATTTGAGAAACACTCAATAGGTTTGTTGCTAATCTCGGCACTAGAAACACGTCCTTGAGGATCTTCTCCCCCTGGTTTTTCTCCATTCGTATATTTCCTTTCCCTGCCGTAATTAATACTTGACTATTCTCCACTTTGATCGGCACCTTTGTATTACGATCAATAGTGATGAAACAATTTACTTCTTTGGTCATGTGATTAGTACATTCACTGTCAACTAACCATGTTTCTTCGTTTATAGATGATTCTTCTTCAACCGAACTGAACAGCATATGACTTTCATTGTCGTCTTCTTCATCTGATTCTTCAATACTCATATTGACTTTCTCTGTTTCTCTGAACTTGCATTTGTTTGCAAAGTGTCCCGGTTTATTGCATATGAAGCATTTTCTCTCATCATTGGTTGATTTTTGTGCTGAACATTTATGTTATTTTTCCTCCAACAGTCGCTTTCATTATGGTTGCTATGTTTGCAGAGGTTGCACCATTTTTCTTCCCTTTGTTGGTATTTGTTTTCTTGTATGTTCCTGATATTTGAGTTGAACTTCCCACCTCTTGATCTGACATAGAATTCACATTCGGTTGATCGTTCTTCTCGAATCTCTACCCTTTATTCTTGTGCTATCAGTATGCCTATCAATTCTGTGACTGATAATCGGTCAAGTCCTTTGTTTGTTCCAATACTGCCACGATGTTATCAAATCAATCATGAAGTGATATCAGGATCTTCTGAACAATTTGATGATCATATTTTTCTTCTCCATGTACTCTTAGTTGATTTCTGATTTCGATTAACCTTGTTTTGAATGAATCAATGTTGTCGCTTTCACTCATTTTCAGGTTTTCATATTCTCTCCTTAGTGTCTGCAACTTTATTATTCGTACTTGTGGAGTTTGTTGGTATTCGGTTTGTAGAGAATCCCATGCTTCCTTTGAGGTTACTGAGGGTGCTATTCGAGGAAAAATGAAATCGAGACTGCGGATTGAAGTATTTACGTTGCCATCAAATCCTTTGTGACTGCTTCATCATGCCGAGCCTTTTGTTGAATGGCTTTAGGGCTGCGATCCCCTTGTGCAGAAGAAAGTGGGACTTCTTCTTCAAAAAATTCCCATAGTTTCTTAGTTTGGAGTATTGTTTTCATTTTTATGCGCCAGAAATCATAATTATCTCCTTTGAAGATCGGTGTCACAAGATGTGATATCGTCTCTATGATTTTCTCTTTTCTTTTCTTTGTTTTGTATGTTCATTTATAGGTCCTAGTATCGGTTTTGCTCTAATACGATGTAGGACTTTATCAAAAGTTAGTAAGAAAAATAAATAGAAACAACCGGTGATATTATGGTTTTCTCTTCGAAAACCATAATGGCTTTGTTGAATGGCTTCAGGGATGCGATCCCCTTGTGCAGAAGAAAGTGGGACTTCTTCTTCAAAAAATTCCCATAGTTTCTTAGTTGGAGTATTGTTTTCATTTTTATGCGCCAGAAATCATAATTATCTCCTTTGAAGATCGGTGTCACAAGATGTGATATCGTCTCTATGATTTTCTCTTTTCTTTTCTTTGTTTTGTATGTTCATTTATAGGTCCTAGTATCGGTTTTGCTATAATACTATGTAGGACTTTATCAAAAGTTAGTAAGAAAAATAAATAGAAACAACCAGTGATATTATGGTTTTCTCTTCGAAAACCATAATGGCTTTGTTGAATGGCTTCAGGGCTGCGATCCCCTTGTGCAGAAGAAAGTGGGACTTCTTCTTCAAAAAATTCCCATAGTTTCTTAGTTTGGAGTATTGTTTTCATTTTTATGCGCCAGAAATCATAATTATCTCCTTTGAAGATCGGTGTCACAAGATGTGATATCGTCTCTATGATTTTATCTTTTCTTTTCTTTGTTTTGTATGTTCATTTATAGGTCCTAGTATCGGTTTTGCTCTAATACTATGTAGGACTTTATCAAAAGTTAGTAAGAAAAATAAATAGAAACAACCGGTGATATTATGGTTTTCTCTTCGAAAACTTATTGCTCTGTTTTTCTCTCTAAAGACAGAACACTGATTAATATGAACACACACTTGACATGTTATTATGTTTCACGATACGAGTATTAATATGTTTTCAAACAACACAGGTAAAGAGACATGCCTTTTCACCAAAAAACATAACATAAAAGTTGTAATTGTTGTCTATGTAACTGTTTTACGGTTACACTTACACACTTGAAACTCAATTAAATCTAACAGTTTCTAGCTCTTCTTGTTTTTTTAGAACCATGAAAAAAATCTTGTATTTTTATCTCCCATTTCAAGCCATATATGCCTACTCTTCTGCCAAAAGTGCTCCTCATTGATTAAAGCATGATTCAGTTCTCGTCGAAGATAGTTAATTTCAGCTGTTGTATATCTAAGATCTTTGAGAGCAGTATTAATACGAGTCCGTAGTAACTGAATCTTTATTGCAGAATTTTCCTTGTTTCTTTTCTTCCAACGAGCTATCATTGATCTGCAGTTAAATAGTTTGGACGAGAAAGATTTGTTCATCAAGTAATTATTTTACCAACATTCTTGAACTGTATCTGCGAAATCTCAAATAAAACTTAGTTAGGCTTGGGCATTCGGGTTTCGGTTCGGGTTTGGTTCAGGTACTTTGGGTTTCAGGTATTTCAGATATAGAGGTTTAGAACCCATTTGAGTAATTCTCTATTTCGGTTCAGGTTTGGTTCAGTACATATCGGGTTCGGTTCAGTTTGGTTCTAGTACTATATTTTAAATCCTAATTTATACCCATATACTTATCGGGTTCAGTTTGGGTTCGATTCCTAATTAAACTACCCAAACTAAAAAATCCCGATCGAAGAAAACTGGAAGAAGAAAAGAAGAAAAACTGTAATGAAATATAATGTTTGATTTAATTCGGTTTAATTAAGGTTATCCGAACCAAATCCAAAACCTGAACTACTTAGGTTTAAGAACCGATCAGTTTTTTAGATGTACCACAACGGAACCGAACCGAACTCAAAATCCGAACTACCAAAATTCAAGAACCGATTGGGTTTTTGAAAAGAACCGAAACCGAACCGAACTGGTTATTTCAGTTTGGGTTTGGATTCAAATTTTGAGTTCGGTTTATTTTCCCAGTCCTATTTGGTTATATAAAGTTTACGAAAATATTGGAGTTTTTTTTTTTGCTATTTCGGTACCATTGACTTTTTAAACATTTTTTCCATAATATATTGTACAAATTCTATTTTATATAATATTATACTTCAGTTTAAATGAATTCATATGAAAATCATAATTTTAGTCCGTCAAATTCTATCTGTTTTGTATCAGATAATATTATTTGATCAAATTTGACGAAAAAATCCACAAAAAATAATCTGAATTATATAGCAGGATCATAATTTTTAAGATTACATGAGATATTATATTCAATTTGATTTTATAGTTTATAAAGATAATTGATGTACTAAATTATTTAACTATATTTATTATTTGGTTTAATAATTTAATTATGCTTGTGTATACATATATATATATAATATCATTATATCATTTTATATTATATATAATATTATCCGCATAACGTGTCTATATTGCATATCCATGCTAGCCAAATCCCACTTCTTGTGCTCCTCAAGCAAACACTCCCGCGGGGCTGCACACCGAGCGATGACTCCTGCTCCGCCTAAGTAGAAGTCTTGCTCGTCAATTCGTTTTTGAAAGGCTGCAGTTTCGTTTTCGAAATTGCTTTTCCTTTGTTAATTCCGCAACATCATCCTGCAAGTCATGTATGGTCATTTCATTTCTTTCTCATGTGCTTTTTTCTTAAGTCGGAGGACCTTTTTGTCTTTAGCAGCAATGGCCGAGTGAGCCGCAATAGCTCGAGACCTCTAGTTGCTTAGCTCGCGTTTCACTTTTAAATCAAAAGGATATAAGCCCATAAACCTAAATAATATGGATCTAATTAAGATGAGTAAGGTAAGCCCATTTATTTTTAAATTCAAAACAGAGAATATTTTTGTTTCGTTTTTATTTCAGGTGAAATTGAAATTACAGTTCACAAAATAATAACTAGTGTCTACACTACTCTATATTGGATGGTCATCATTTCAGAAATTTATCACAAATGTTTGGAATTCGAACTCAAATACTAAAGAAGATATTAAAACTGTTAAGTTAACAAAAAAAAACTATTTTTCAAATACACCAAGACCATAACTAACAACTAAAGAGTTTAATTAAATTGATTCGCTTTGTCTTGATCTCTGTATTTACGATTGATACTCTGATTAATCAAAAATCATTATGTATTTGTCTCTGTTTTTTTTTTGTATTTCTGCAAAGATCCAATTATTTTCTCTAAAATAATAATGATTTTTAATAATAACTACAAATTTAATTAATTATTTTTAGAATTTTTAAAAATATACAAGATAGAAAGGAAAAAAATATTTATAAAGGTAAAAAATATTAAAAATATTATAAGTAAAATAGTTAGAAATTGATTTGATATTATCTTTCTTAATGAAGTCTTAAATTTTTTATTAAAAACCAATGATTTTTATGTAAATAATACGTAAACTAAAGGTTACTTCTAAATAGTGGTTATGTTCTAATAGTATAGATAAATTTTAAAAAGGGGATGCTTTAGTAGTTTTGAAAATTGACAATTTTCTAACAAAAAAGAATTTTCTAAAAAACATAGTTTTATCTTTACTTTTCCTATGTTTTTTTTTTAATTTCCCTATCTCTCTATTTTTCCTTGCATCCTTTCTTGTATATACTTTATCACTGAGATTAACTGTTAAACCAAGTGATCAGTACACTACACTTAAAATCATTGATACTAACACATTCATAGCTATTATGCATCTTATATTGGCCAACCAATCTGCTTGCATATTCTCTTGTCTCCTAGCAGCTGTGAATCGAACACCAAAAAATCTCTCACCTCTGTTGATGTCGGCAATGACCATTACCTACGAGCAGATTTACCTCTTTGTAATCAATAATTCTATAGAAATTGATTTGAGTCATCTTCCAATAGATTCACCACTTTACTCTATTGTCTATTTAATCTTGTTCCAATACGGTATATATTTAGAGACTAATAAATTTTACATTTTAAAAATTTAAGAAATTTTACATTTTTCAAAATTCAAAGAACAAATAACAACTGATTTTTTAAAACTGCAAAACCAAGCTCAAGCAATCTATTTTGTGTTGACTTTAATAAACTCCTTTAATTATTTATTCACACAATCAATCTCTCTAAACTTTCAAGCTCATTAGATCAGATTATGGGTAATAGTAATTTATTTAATGCTAACTAGTTAATTTATATTAAATAGATTTTAATGATTTTTTGAAATTATTTTATGTTTACATTTTAGTTTTTTGAGTTTTTTTTTGTTAACTTAGCACAATGGTTTTAATATCTCGTTTAATATTGTGGGGTGCTGAATTCGAACCCCAAACATGTGTTATGAATTTCAGAGGTGATCACTATTGTGCCAAATGATTATGACAGTTTTTTAGGTTTTAATTTTGGTTTTAAGTAAATTTTAATGATTTTATAAAATTAACTAGTTAATTGCTATTAATTAGATTTTAATAATTTTATAAATTCACTAGTTAGTATTTATCCATAATCCAATCCAAACCCTATCCACTACAAATACAAAAAACTTAAATTAAAATTTGATAACCAAAATTAAAACCAAAAAATTATAAAATAAAATCCAAAAAATTTAAGTTTTAATTTCTGTTTTAATTTTGATTTTTTTAGGTTTTTAGGTTTTAATTAAATAATATAGGTGATTTAGCCATAAATAATTTAAGATTAGGAGGTTTAAGAATGTGATTGAAAATTTAGAAAGATTGATTGTAAGATTAAATAATAAAAAGAGTTTACTAAAATCAATCCATTAATTTTCCTTTTATTAGATTTTTGCGAGCCCTAAATGCTAAAAGGCCTCCTCGAACTCTCCTTAAAAAGGGATTTAGGGATTTCGAAAAGCCATGGCTAGTCAACAATGGCGACCAAACTTTTCTATTTCGAGAAAGTAAGCATTACACAGCTTCTTCCTCCTTATTGAGCATTACTATTTTTGACCCTCAACGTTCTTGGTGGAGCGCCTTACACACTGCGTCAGAATCGAATCTCACACACCTTTTTTGTTTTCTCTTTCACCGTCTTTTTCTTAGCTTTTAGTCCCTTGTTCTTCGAGCGCACAAATATCCAGATCTGATTTCATCGGATTCGTGGGTCCTTCGTGAGATGTGGTCGGCGCTGGGTGTTTTGAGGCGTACGGCGTTTTCCGCCGTGAGTAAAGGTTCTCCGGCTAGGCCATGGCCCGGTGGTGGTTGCAGGTGTCTCACCGTCGAACCAACGGCTAAACCGGAGAAGGAGAAGGAGGAGGAGGAGGAGATAACTGTAAAGGAAGCGAAGAAGCTAATGAGGTTAGTGAATGTTGATGAGATGAAGAAGAAGCTCGGTTGTATGGGGAATGAAGAAACTGTCTCTTACACTAAACTCATTGAAGCATCTCAAGGTTTAGGTATCGCTAGATCTCTCAATGAAGCTCACGCTTTCGCTCGTGTACTGGATGATGCCGGTGTGATTTTGATTTTCCGAGATAAAGTCTATCTTCATCCAGATAAGGTCAGAAAATTGAAAATTGTTAAAAATCCCTCTGTCGAAAAACCCCATTTTTCTCTAAAAATTGGTTCTTGTTTTGTGGGTTTTTTTAGGTGGTGGAATTGATAAGAAAGGCAGTGCCTTTAGGTTTAAATCCAGAGGATAATCCAATTAAAGTCGAATTCGATAAGCTTAGGAGTATGAAGGAAGAGATTGATGTTTTAGCTCATAAACAAGTGAGAAAGATTCTATGGTGTGGTCTTGGTTACTCAGTGGTTCAGATCGGACTTTTTTTCAGACTGACTTTCTGGGAGTTTTCTTGGGATGTGATGGAACCGATTACGTTTTTCACTACAGCGACTGGGATTATTGTTGGTTATGCTTATTTCTTGATGACTTCGAGAGACCCAACTTATCAAGATTTCATGAAGAGATTATTTCTTTCTAGGCAGAGGAAGTTGCTAAAGAATCGTCAGTTTGATGTTGAGAGGTTTAAGGAACTTGAGAAGAAGTGGAAGATGACGTCTTGCTCTTCTTCTTCTTCGTATCATTCGTGCCATGCAAACGCATCGATTCGGAAATGTGTTGGGGTTGATCTTGATTTGGAGGATTCTTTGCATAGTCGCAGAGATTAATTCATCGGTTTTTGGTTTTCTAACCATTTTTCACTTTTGATTTTACATTACTTTAACAATGTCTCTGGAGGTTCTTCTTCATGTTTGATTCTTTGGTGTTTAAAATAGATCCAAAGCTTGGAAGAGGAAGAAGTTTAGTTTTTGTCTTTGCAATCCATGGAGATTTTTACTTGATAATCTTGAGCTACTGTTATCTAGAATCGCTGATAATTGTAACTTTGTTTTATGCTTAAAGTCTTTCCCCGGATTATAATAGTCTCGTTGCTATGGAGTAACTCATTAATTATACAATCATGTCAATCTATAAAACAATGTTTCTTACTTAGTTTAATGTTGTTTCTCCGTTCTGAATCCTTGTTTCACTTTCAAGGGTCCAAGGCTTTGAGGGTAAAATAGTACAAAGAATATTGAAAGATAGAGAAGTGCGGAGACACGGATCAATGGAATATACTGGTGGATTAAACTTGAATGAAAGAAGCTTGAAGTGCAAACAATAGGATTTATCTAACTAAGATAAGAGATATTTATTTTGTTAGCAGTTATCTAACTAGATTAAAGAGAAAAGGAAATTATCTAGATCCTATTGTTGATTGGTTTAGGAGGTATTTAAATCAATATACATACATTCACCAAAGTTGTGGTAGAGACATGAGAGACTTTGATAACTTAAGTTTTGAGTAATTTTTTTAAGCTAATAATGAGAGTCATTCTTTATTAAGTTTTTGAGTTCATATTTATTAGAATTGGTATCATAGCTTTGTATCTGAGCTCGGAAAACAAGAAAAATATTAGAAGAAAAATTTATATTTTTCTTCTAATATTAGAAGAAAAATATTTTTTATTCAAAACATCATTCGGAAAACAAGAAATTTTCAATAAAGGTGAACTGATAAGAAGGTGAACCGAACTTCTGCTCAATAGGAACAAAGGCGAAGAACATAAATTAATTTTTTGCAATTGTACTTATGATATCGGATAGATAAAATATATTTACTATAATTTCATATAACAACATGTCTTTGAATACTTTGTTTTAGTACTCGTTGAATTTACAAGATTAATATTTACATATTAATCATTAAAATATACTGTAATTTTAGTAAAACTAGATGTTTTAATATCTAGTGAATAAAAAATTGATTTTTTTGAGTAATAAAAAATTGTTATAATATGAATGTAATATTCAATTTCAAAACGATATTTTGGTCAATTAAATTGTATTATTTTTACAAATGCATATATACTTATTTCCAGTTATTTCAAAACAACACACAAATGTGTTATAAATACAAACTGTTATCAAGACATACATTAACTTACACTACTGTCATTATGAAACCAGTTTTTTTTTTTTTTTTGTTAACAAGAGGAATAAAAATTAACGAGATATATCTGTCTAAACTGGAAATTTTGAACTAATACAATCCATTACTGTGGCATGCATCCGGGCTCCGTAGGCGAGTTTATCGGCCGTGGTGTTTTGTGTTCTTGGTATGACTATGATCTGAATCTCTTCAAATAGGTCCTTGCAGTGTAGATATTCTTCCATATGGGTTGCAAATGCTGGCCAGTCCTCCGGGGCATTAACCATCCTCACCACTTCCTGACAATCAGTTGCAAAAATAGTTTTAACCCTATTATATTGTATCATACATTTCATCGCCCAGATAAGTGTTTCCATCTCAGCATGGAGAGACGATAAACTGTGAATGATTTTTCATGCTCTTAATAGCTTTCCTTGTACTCCATTCTTTATGCAGACCCGCTCTTGACCCGAAAAAATATCAGATTTTTTCCATGAGCCGTCCACCTGACAAAACCACATATCACGGTGCATATTCCTGTCACCCACCACTCGTGTTTCCCTGCTATGGATATCTTTGTTCTGTGTACCATTATCATCCAATTGTGCTTGATACCATAGTTTTCTTTCTGTTTCCGCCTGCCTTAATATTTCTCTGGGGTTTTTATCTCTGTTTTTAAAAACCTTCTCATTTCTACTTTTCCACCAAAACCATATAATCCAGGAAAAATATTCTTCTGAATCCATGGATGACCTTTTTGTTAATATGTATTCTAGATTTGTGAAAATCAAATTCGCCGGAAAAATGCTAGATTAGAGGAAATACTAAATAAAGCCCATATTTGCAGAACATGAAACCATAATGCATATTCTATTAACTAATCCATAATAAGTGATTTTCTTCGTAAAAATCTTTATCTTATCACCGTTTTTTAATACCATCCCCATAATTAATAAATGATTGTATAATAAATATTATTTATTATTTCCTAAGAAAAATAATATATAACATTAGTATATAATCATAATATTTATTATATCTAATGGTCTCAGTTATACCAGTTGTTTTGGTAATAATAATTCACTCAGTAATACTGATTAACTCATTTATATCAATTGTTTTAACTATATTACTTGTCTCGATTATACCAGTTATTTCAATTATACAAATTGAACTATTTGTCCTACTTCTATACCTATACTTGTAGTTTCTATTTACCTACCAATGGTTACAATTTATTATGTTTCAAATACTATAATCCATACATTATATCTTTAAAAACAAGTTATGTAACCCATTTGTCTTAGAAAAAGACATAGACACATTTCCTCTATTATATATGTGGTGTGAATTTTTCTTTTTGTCTCACTTATTTCAGCTTGTTTGATTTCTAAGTTTAGTTTTTGTCTGATTACACCAAATTGTAATTTCTTGGATTCATCCTATTAATTATGCTAATTAAATAAATTGTGGTTAGTATTTTGGGGAAGTTAAGTATTCATAATGCAAGCCTTTAGCAATAGATACCCATTTATCCAATGAACTTGTGAAATGTCTACATTTATTTGAAAGAACAAATATTATATGAAATTAAAAAAAAATATTAAACAAAATTTTCTTTTAGTACAAAATGCCTCGTAGAGAACATCCACATTGCTATGATATTTCAAAATAGAGTTCTAAACAATATAATATGATATTTTAATATAACTTGATTATATAATTAAATTTTAATATTAAAAAGAAAACTGAACCAATTAAAAGATGACAAATATTTTCATAGTTTCTGTGGAGTATTTTAGAGCAAATTTATTGAAAGTTCTCAAAACATAAAAATACCGTGAGAATCCTTTGTACCATTAGTCCATTTGTGATTAGTTCAATTAGCTTAAAAAACTAATATTTTAATTAAATAAATAAATTATATTAAAAATTAATATTAAAAGGTTGAGATATTCCTTTTGAAATGGTTACCACTGGAGATGGAGATGCTCTTATGAGTTCTCATTTAAAAACCTTATCTTTTTTTTCTTTTATACTCTTTGAAAACTTCCTTGGGAGTGTTCTTAGATGGCATCATTCATCCAGTCATCACTCCATATGCTCTTTCTGATAATCTGAGAGATATAATTTTTTTATCCTTCACACAAAGCACCAAACGTGTGTGATCATCAATTAGTTGTCAAGGAGAAACAAAGCATTCAACAAGACTTGAAGAAGCTACCAGGTCTTATGGCGTTTGTGTCTCGTCTATTTCTCTTATTCACAAGTCTTCTCAGGTTTTGTATTTGTAATGAGTCTCTGCGCCGCTAGGACCAAACGTGTGTTATCATCAATCAATTTGTTGCCAAGTACAAACAGAGCATTTAAGCTAGACTTGAAGAGGCTATTTCAGAAATAGAGCCGGGTCTAATGGCGTTTGTGCCTCATCTATTTCTCTTATTTACAAGTCTTCTCAGGCTTTCTAATGTGAATCTATGTGGCGCTATGACCAAGAGGTTCGTCTTTGGTCTCTACATTCTCTATGCTCGTATTTCTGCTCCTTCTATTTCTCTTCTCCTGCCAAAAGATTTTGTTTTGATTTAGGAATACAGAAACATATATAACAATTCTTGCAACTTTGTACCATCATCACTAAATTTATGCTTAGATAGGCCCACATCAATGATAGGAAGCCGTTCGCAACACGCTCTGAAGAAATTTTTGTCATTGCGACGTGTCTTCTCTTAGAAACTTGGCACCACACGTGTCATCTCTGAAGGAAAACGGCACCGCACAACTATCGGAGGATCTACGCCGAATAGTCTCCGGTGAGGTTAACGACGCGTTTGTGTGTCTTCTCGAAGGGCTTGGAGAGGATGAATATTCTGCTCAAGCTTCATGTGGATGTTTGCCGCTCAAATTCAAATGCTGGTTCTTCTGGTTACAAGTTTAATTGTAGTTTTGTCCGGTTTTATCTGATTATGTTTCGGTTATGTGAAAACTCATTTTGTATCAAGATCCGGTTTTATGCTCGTCTTATACCTATAAAAGGTCGAGCATAGAAACATAGTCTATTATCCGTTTTCATTTGATTCACTAAGATTAGAGGTTGTTAATCTTGTAAGTGAGTTAGTTATTGAGTCAAACGGTGTAACTCGGAAGCTCGGATTAGAGCTAGTATTAAAGAAGTTTGGTGAAAGTCAAACCCCAGAGAGTATAGCGACTTACCGGTTTGGAAGTGCGGTGAACTCCGGGTAAACAAGTCGCGTGTGTTCTTTCTTCGTTTCTTTCGATTTCTAGTTTTGTTTCTTAATCTCAATCAAAATCTATAATCGATCATACTCCGGTGTATCAGAGAGAAAGAGTGAGAAGCAGGTCTAACAAATTGGTATCAGAGCGGGGTTAAAGAAAGAATCGGAAGAGGATCTAATCAAGATCAATCAGAAAGATGGCGACAACTAAGGTGGATATTGAGAAGTTCGACGGAGATAGGAATTTCTCGATGTGGAAACGAAGGATGTACGCATATCTAAGCGTATCAGGATTAAAAGATGTTCTTGTTCCGAAGGCCTCATCATCGGATTCAGATGATGAAAATGGAGAAGTTAAAGATCCCGAGAAGGTCAAAAGAAAACTCGAAAAGGACGAAGCAAGGCTCGAGCGATGTGACAAAGCAAAGAATACGATATTCTTGAGTGTGGGAGATCATGTTCTTAGGAAAATTGAAGAATGCGAAACCGCTGCAGAAACCTGGGCACTCCTTGAAGCTTTGTATATGCCAAAGACTCTGCCTAATAGAGTACATGCACAGCTTGAACTATACGGGTTCAGAATGAAAGATCATCGAACCGTGAACGAAAACATAGATGACTTTCTTAAGATCGTCCGAGAATTAAGTCACCTAAGCATAGTTGTACCAGAGGAAGTTCAAGCTGTATTAGTCCTAAATGCTCTGCCTCAACGATTTGATCATCTCAAAGAAACGTTGAAGTATAGCCGGAATGTACTCAAGCTAGAAGATGTTGCAAGTGCTGCTATGTCCAAAGAAAAGGAAAGCAAGAACCATCTGAATACAAGGGGAGGTTCAGAAGGATACTACACAAGGGGAAGATCTGAATCTCGAAATCCAAATTTCAAAAACCGTAATAACAACAGATCAAGATCAAAGTCTATGGAGAGGAAGAAGGTGTGTTGGGTGTGTGGTAAAGAGGGTCATTATAAAATACAGTGCTACAAATGGCTAGACAAGAATAAAGGTAAGTTCCAATCACATGAGAAAGGAGAAGCTTCAATTGCTAGAGATGATGCACATGACTTAGCCAGCCTACTCGCATTTGAGGTAAACCTATCTCAATCAAGTATAGATAAAGATGAATGGGTTCTTGACTCTGGATGCTCATTTCATATGACATCACGAAAGGAGATCTTCTTAGAACTAAATGAAGTAACATCAGGAAGAGTGAGAGTTGCAAATAATTCATATTTTGAAGTGAAAGGAATAGGCTAAGTAAGATTCAAGAACCCCGATGGTACAACTTTTCTCTTAAGTG
The DNA here is from genome assembly GCA_039880935.1 of Streptanthus diversifolius. Lineage (NCBI taxonomy): Eukaryota > Viridiplantae > Streptophyta > Magnoliopsida > Brassicales > Brassicaceae > Streptanthus > Streptanthus diversifolius. The sequence continues at coordinate 2,994,648 of JAXGFM010000007.1, forward strand.
AAGTAAGATATATGCCTGAAATAGGCAGGAATCTAATCTCACTAGAATTGCTAAAAGCTAAAGGATGTGATTTCAAAAGGTCCAAAGGCACACTGAAGATTGTGAAGAGTTGCTCTGTGATTATGAAAGGACACAGAAAAGGAACTGACACTCTTTATATACTTCAAGCTCAAGCGATTGTTACAGGAACCTGTAATAGTGCAGAAAAGAAGAACGAGGACCTGTTAGAACAAGATTACACAAAGCTCTGGCATAGTCGGATGGGACACGCTGGTTATAAAGTCCTTAACATACTTGCTAAGAAGGGATGTATTAACAAAGAAAGGCTAAAGGACAACGTATTATGTGAAGATTGCATCATAGGAAAGACTCAAAGATTAAGCTTTGAAGAAGCGAAGCATGTTACAAGAGCCAAACTCGACTATGTTCACTCTGACTTGTGGGGTTCACCAAATGTACCTCCTAGCTTAGGGAAGTGTCAATACTTCATCACATTCATTGATGACTGGTCACACAAAGCATGGATATATATTTCCTAAAGACGAAAGATGAAGCCTTCGAGAAATTTGTGGAATGGAAACGTTTGGTTGAAACTCAATCAGAGAGGAAAGTTAAAAGACTAAGAACAGACAATGGCTTGGAGTTCTGCAATCTGAGGTTTGATCAATTATGCAAGACAGAAGGTGTGGCAAGACATAAAACATGTTTATACACACCTCAGCAAAACGGTGTGGCAGAACGATTAAACCGCACTATCATGAATAAGGTTAGAAGTATGCTAAGTGAAAGCGATTTTGGAAAAGAATTCTGGGCTGAAGCTGCTGCAACTGCAGTTCATCTCATTAATCGCTCCCCAACTTCAGCAATAGATTTCAAAATACCAGAGGAAAGATGGACGTCCACAACTCCAAACCTGAATAACCTTAGAAGGTTTGGTTACTTAACCTATGTTCACACTAATGAAGGCAAGCTAAGTCCTCGAGCAAAGAAAAGTTTCTTCACTGGTTACCCTGAAGGGATCAAGGGGTTCAAGATATGGCTACCATATGAAAACAAATGTGTTGTGAGTCGTAATGTGATTTTCAGAGAACTAACCTTGTTTAAGGATTCGATTTTAAAAGAAGACACAGATATGGAAATCAAAACTACAATAAACAATCAATCTGTTAGTTATGACATACAAGGAGACACTACAAATGAAGACAATTATATCCAAGGTGGAGAAGTCACAGACGATGACAAAGATAGTGAAACAGATCACTATAACAACACTACTGCAAGTGAAAGCAGAGAAGATTTAAGTGACTATCAACTAGCCCGTGACAGAGAACGTAGAATTACTAAAGCTCCAATCAGGTTAGACGACTACAAAGTGTATCCAGAAGATGATGACATTGCTGGATACGCATACTTGATGCTTGAAGATGCAGGAAGATCTGAGCCTAAAGACTTCAATGAAGCTCTGGAGGACCCATATAAGGATCTGTGGCTCGATGCAACGAATGAGGAAATGACCTCTCTAAAGAAGAACTGCACATGGGTTTTGGTAGACCCTGTAAAAGGACAAAAGGCTATTAGATGTAGATGTATATTTAAACGAAAGACAGGAATAACAGATGTATAACCTTCAAGATTCAAAGCCAGACTCGTGGCTAAAGGTTATTCGCAAAAGGAAGGTGTTGATTATCAAGAGATATTCTCACCAGTTGCCAAACACGTTTCAATTAGACTTCTCCTATCTGCAGTTACTCATCATAATATGGAACTCGAACAGATAAATGTGAAGACCACTTTCCTTCACGGTACTTTAGATGAAACAATTTATATGGAGCAACCAAAGGGGTATGTTGACAAGAATCATCCAAGAAAGGTGTGCCTGCTTAAACGGTCTCTATACGGACTCAAACAGTCTCCAAGACTCTGGAACCTGAGGTTTCATGAATTCATGATCAAACACGAGTATTCAAGGAGTGAATACGACGTGTGCGTCTATTACAGAGAAATGAAACCCGGAGCAGCCAAGAAAATACTCAGAATGGAGATCACTAGGAACAGGGATAAAGGAGAATTAACACTTTCTCAAGAAGGCTATTTACAGAAGGTGTTAGGTAATTTCGGGTTAGATGCAGCTAAAGGAGTCTTGACACCTCTAGGTGCACATTTTCATCTTCGGTCTGCAACAGAAAGAGAACTATCAGAACAGAGCCACAAGATGAAAACGGTCCCATACCAAAGTGATGTTGGTAGCTTGATGTATGCTATGATAGGAACTCAGCCTGATCTTGCATACACAGTTGGAATGGTCTGCAGGTTTATGAGTAGACCTCTCAAGGATCATTGGCTGGTGGTCAAATGGATAATGCGGTATATTCGGGAAACAAACGGCATCAAGTTGTGCTACACCAACAAAGGAAACTTTGAGATTGAAGGATTCTGTGATTCAGATTATGCAGCAGATTTGGACAAGAGGAGATCGATTACAGGTTTGGTGTTTACCGCAGGAGGAAATGTAATCAGTTGGAAGTATAATCTGCAGAAAGTCACAGCTCTCTCAACAACAGAAGCCGAATACATAGCTTTAACAGAGGCATCGAAAGAAGCAATATGGCTCAAAGGTTTTATGAATGAGATCGGATTCAAACAAGCAGCAGTCACCATTCACTGTGATTCTCAAAGCGCTATTGCACTAGCTAAGAATGCAGTGTTTCACGAACGCACCAAACATATGGCTGTTAAGTATCACTTCATTCGGGATCTAATCAGGCTTGAGTTTGTGAAAGTTGTGAAGATTGCATCAAAATACAACCCAACAGACATGTTAACGAAAGTTCTTCCAGTAGGTAAGTTTAGGGAAGCTCTCGCTTTCCTTGGAATCAAGCAGAAGTAAGAAAGCTAAGGGCGAAAGTAAATTATAAAAAGGCTAAGTGGGTTTACTTAGGATGATATAGTTTGATGTTTAAGAAAGAAGGTTATATGAATGATCAGGTTAGGAAAATTCGATCGGATGTTGAAGTTACAGTCGGATAAATAGCTGGAATTTGCGGCAAGGTGGAGTTTTATGGATGTTTGCCGCTCAAATTCAAATGCTGGTTCTTCTGGTTACAAGTTTAATTGTGGTTTTGTCCGTTTTATCTGATTATGTTTCGGTTATGTGAAAACTCATTTTATACCAAGACCTGGTTTTATGCTGGTATTCTACCTATAAAAAGTCGAGCATAGAAACATAATCTATTATCCGTTTTCATTTGATTCACTAAGATTAGAGGTTGTTAATCTTGTAAGTGAGTTAGTTACTGAGTCAAACAGTGTAATTCGGAAGTTCGGATTAGAGCTAGTATTAAAGAAGTTTGGTGAAAGCCAAACCCCGGAAAATATAGCGACTTACCAGTTTGGAAGTACGGTGAACTCCGAGTAAATAAGTCGCGTGTGTTCTTTCTTCGTTTCTTTCGATTTCTAGTTTTGTTTTTTAATCTCAATCAAAATCTATAATCGGTCATACTCAGGTGTATCGGAGAGAAAGAGTGAGAAGCAGGTCTAACACTTCACCAAGTAGAGAAGTAGATCAACGCCTCATTGCCGACGGCAAAAACCCAGATCTTCACCAACTCAAATTCTCAACACCGATTAACAAAACCAGAATTCGATTACGATTGGTGGGTGGTTTCTGGGTTTGACTCCAATCAAATATCAGTCATGAACCAAGAAACTAATCGATACGCAAAATGGAAACAGAGAGAGCTCGTTCTTATACTCTTCTACGCCGTCGCCTTCTACGCCTATGCTCTACGGATATCGCTTCGTCTCTCTCACGGTAAACTCCAGTTTCGCACAATGATGGGTTTTTGATATTGAATATCTCATTCATGTTGATGATAAAAATTTGAACTTTAGATCATTACTTCAAGCTCTACGGTTTGGCTCCTGGATGGCTCATTCCTAGTCGCCGCAACGTAATGCTTCGATTCCTCATTTCCGTTCTTGAAACTATTTAATGGGTTTATTACTCTGTAAGCTTAGTTTCACTTTTGGTTGTAGGATGTTTCCGATGCTCAATGGAGGAACTTCCGTGGGAATTTGCCGATTCTCAGCTTCGTTTTTGCGGTTTTCACTGTGATTGCAAATGGGTTTAGGTCTTTTTTCCAGTTAAAAGCCAAAGGGATGGCGATCTTGTGGCTTTCCTTGTCACTTGTATACTTGACTTACTTACATGGAGCTTGGTATGATGATTCCATCTCTTCTGACTTCTCAGCATCTTAACATTCTCGATATCTAAGTAGACTTAGACGTATTCTTTTCCAGCGTCGTTTACATTCTCTCGATTGCAACGTCTAATTTCCTTCTTGTTAAGGTATGTGTTCTTGGTATGATGATTGTTAGTATTTCAGAATGTAGAGTAGAGCCTATCTCACCTTCTTGTGGTGTATACTCGTTATTGAAGGTTTTTGCACGGACAAAGTACTTTCCTTTCGTCCTTTGGACTTTCAACATATTTTTTCTCTTGTGCAATCGTATTTATGAAGGATATTCGTTCTCCATTTTCGGGTGAGTCATGTACATATCTCATATTGGCATATATTTGAGTTATTGTAAAGCCTAACGCTTTGATTATTACTCTCTTTATCCAAGGCGACAGTTTGAATTCCTGGACAACTTTCGGGGCACATTCAGATGGCATATATGCTTTAATTTCGGTATTTGTTTCACCTGTTACCCTTGACTGCAAAATTCTCTATTTCAAGTCATACAATGGTATCTTGAAAATAAAAAAATTCACTCCAATATAATTTTCTGCAGTTGTTCTGCGCATCATAAGTTTTGGATATGATTATCACTGGGGTCAACTGGATTCTCATTTTGATCAGGAGGTGAGTTTCCTTTAATGATGCGGCTCTTTTTTAGAAAGCACAGAGAAGACATAGTCTCATTAATTTTGGAATAGGTGTTCATAATTTAGCGTTGAGTTCGAGTAAGAAAATATCATGTCTATCTGTTCTCCAGGTATATAGATGAGCTGGTGATATTCTTATTTGCTAATTAAGTTCTCTAATTTTCAGTCTTTTAATTTGCGCGTCTATAGTGTTTCCCTGAGAAACTATCTAAAGCTTATAGTGTGTCCATCTCTTATTTCCTTAATTGGTTACTGCAGAAACACGTAACACGCTGTTCCTTATGTAAGTTGGGGAAGACTTGCTACGTAGTTCGACAGGTTGACATGCATAGCACCATCTTTTCAGTTTTATCATTAATATTCTTTTGGTATTGCATTACTAATCTCTAACTTGGTATAATTTGTTAGGTGAAAGGTCTAGCAAGTGACAGCAGCTGCAGTTTTTTTCTATACCTTTGTTATTTGGTCTATGGCCCCTTGTACCTTGCGGGGCCAATCATAAGCTTCAATGCATTTGCTTCTCAGGTATGTGGTTTTGTTATGCCTTCACTTTTGCAGGGTCTTTGTTATTCTTTAAAACACCTTCTTTTTCATACTTGGTATTCTGTTCATGAGCTCTCCCCTCACTACAAGTTGGTGTTTTTACAGCTAGATGTGCCACAGAATACTCATTCAGTGAAAGATGTTGCGCGGTATGGATTGCGTTGGTTATTCAGCTTCTTGCTGATGGAACTTATGACACAGTTCTTCTATTACAATGCCTTTGTTATCAGGTGAAACTCTTTTAGAACTAGGGTGGTAATTATACCTTTTTTCCCTCTTATCTTCTAGTTTTACAAAATGCTAACTTCTTTGCAATTGTGACAGTGGTCTGTGGAGAGAATTATCTCCTGTGGAAATATTCGTCGTGGGCTACGGAGTAAGATATTATGCTATTTTTATTGATACATTTTTGTTTAGCAGAAGAAACAACTTTTTGATATCATCTCAAGAAACTCTTGGGAATTTAGTTATTTGCCTTAACATTGTATCGTAGATCACCAGAATACCCGATACTGATCCGTAGTGCTGCTATCTGTGCTGCTACAGGTGCTAAACTTCATGTGGCTTAAGTTCCTTCTTTTATGGAGATATTTCCGCTTCTGGTCTCTGGTATGTACCTTTAAAGTTTGAAGGCACACTCGGTCTATGTATCATCTTATTATTCAAAGATTGTTTGGTGGAACAAAAGTTCTAGTAGTTGTAGGGTAGTTAAACTTAGTCCTTTGATCTGATAGCATTTTTTTCTATGAATTTTCGAAAGCAAGCAATTTTCAAATGGTCACTAATTTTATGACTGCAAGCTAAAGATTCCGGGGAGTGTCGCAGGATTAAATTTTAGCAATAATGAGGAACGAGTTGTTTGTTGTTTTTTGGATAAATATACGGATCTGATATGTAATAACGTAAACGGTTTTCTCGTAGGTGAATGGCATTGAAACTGTTGAGAATATGCCGAATTGCATTAATAATTGCTACAGCCTGGAAACATTCTGGAAAACGTGGCATGCTTCGTTTAATAGGTGGCTTATCAGGTGAGAATGGTTAACTTAAACTCCTGCTTTCAACGTAACTACAACATTTTCTTTTGATGTCAACAATAAGTTAACAACTTTCTTTAGGTATATGTATATTCCTTTGGGTGGTTCACGAAGAAAGCTTCTAAATGTGTGGGTTGTATTTACATTTGTTGCCGTGTGGCATGATTTAGAATGGTAATCCGTCTTCCTATGATTCTTTTGGGTTGTATGAACTATTCGATCCAACTTATAAAGTGGTTGATTGTTTCGTTTGCAATTAGGAAGCTTCTTTCATGGGCATGGTTAACATGTTTATTCTTCATGCCAGAAATGGTATTGAATTCAGCATCCAATGCATTAAAGGTCAGTTAAACGATGATTGTATATTCATCCCTTGGGAACTTATTATCATATGTCCCAAGACAAATAAAACCTCCATAGATCCCATTGAAGTTTGAGTTCTTGTCCATGAAAACTGTAGTTAATATAATAAGTACTGTTGTAGGTTAAGAGTGCTTTTGGAGAATTCCTCTTTCGTGAACTTAAGGCGTTGTCTGGTGCCGTCACAATCACATGCCTCATGGTACATAGATTTTGCTGAATATTTTTTACTCTCATTGGTGTAGTTGCATTCATGCAATTTGCAAAGGCATACATTGATGCCGAAAAATAAGAGTGAGTTTCTTAATCGCAGATCGCGAATCTTGCTGGCTATGTTATTGGACCATCAGGTATACATTGGTTGGTCTCCAGCTTTCTTAGTAGAGAAGGTATGAAACCCATCGGTTTTCAATCCTCGTTTATGTCCTTTGTGTTAAGATCTGAATCAATATTGTTCATTCATTTGAGATCACAGGATTACCTGGTCTAGGTGGCGTGTTCTTTAGCTTTTACGTGGGTACAAAGGTAACTAGTGCATGCATTTTTCTGTTCTTTTCTCCGTTTCCTAGAGCTGGATTTGTTTTTTGAATGCGCCCAACTTTCCTTTTCTTTTGCAGCTGATGTTTCACATCCAGGACTTGAGAAGTGGGGTACCAAGCCCGAGGTAGCCGAGGCAAAGAGGTATAGTCTCTCCCTGGTTATATAATCAAATAATTTTCATTAATTTTAGTTACATTTTTGTGTCAAATTTGGTCGGTGTAAGTCAGTTTTTCCTTGCTGAAAGATGCAAAATGAAATCAAATTTTTTTTTTGTGCAAAGGCTTTTTGATGGATTCTCAGCAGTACTAGTCTCTGGATGTAAACACAGGTGAATACTTGAGGCTACTTCTGATAGGTATCTGGTAAATAAACGAAGATCCTCTGGCTTGCACGCAGCCAGATCGGCCCAACTGATTTACTTCCTGTATTCTGAATGATATTGTGCCGACTCGAGCTGCATGCTCATATTCGCCCTCAATGATTAAGCCTATGAGATCGATTGTCTATTACCATCCAACTCCATCGAATCAACTTCATCACTGTTTCCTCATTCATCTGATTTTCCTTAACCTAACTCTGATGACTAGAACAACCAGGAAGTGTGGTGGTATTCGGTGTAGCCCAGCCATGACCATCTCCCCTGAAGAAAGATATGAATTTTCATCTCTGACATGCCCAGAAAAAGACTAGCCATAGTGGGTGTACATAGATGCTACTCTTAGTGACACGTGCTGTTCAAGGCACCCACATGATGACAAAATGACAACAAAGTGACTGAGCGTCTAAGCATTGAAGTGAACATGTCTCGTTGAAGCGTTTCATAGGCGACATAAGATCGGGCGAGTTAGGACAGGTGCAAAAAACATAAACAACTAGTTTCGAGAAGCCCTTGAAGACGAAAGAGAGGTGGTGAAAATGTCAGGAAATAATTGGTTTAAGGGAACAGAGCTTGGCCGTTGATGATTGAGTTCCATTACCGGTTTTGAATGGAAACTGATTGAGACCATTTGTCCCTCCCCAACCCAACAAGAACAAGTTGAGAGAAGACATTGGAGGATTGAGACACACCTCTGCCTTTTGATTATGCGGCTGTAAACAGATTTCTCAGTTTAGACGTAAGGGAATTGCATCAAGTGGTGATAGTGACGTCGTTTAAACATAGAATATGATAGTCATAGGAAGATACACGTCTAATTTTCACAAGTGTCCAAATCATATGTAATTAATTACCAGTAACGACAAAAAAGGTGACAGCTTCCTAAGAATATTAACGTAAATTTTCTGTAATATCTTAAGACTCGTTTGGGAGTGTGAATTTGTTGTATAAGTTGAAATTCATTAGAATTAAAATAGGTCAGATTTTAATATATAATTTATTATTCAGTTTACAATTTTAGAGATAGAAGTTATCTAGAATTATAAACATATGAAGTCTATTTTTGCAAAAGATTTGAACTCAATAACAAATAATTATTGTTGGTATAGCAAATTCATCATTTTCTTTTGAAACTTGTGCAAAGTTTTATATGATTTTTAATTTTATGTTTTATATCCAATATAAAATTAACTTTAAAGTTAAAAATTTATCATGAAATTTCAGATTTAATATTAAATTTTATTTTAAGAGAACTCTGGATTTGACCAACGAGATCCAAATTACTAAAAAACTGTTGGTCAAAGAATGAGAGAAATATGGCTTTCCTATGTGAAAATGTAAAGATGTGACAATGGCTTTAATAGTAGTGATACGTTGATGTTATAATTAACAAAAAAATATTACAAAATCTAAAGATAAAAAGTTAGATTTTGATTTCTATAACTTACATATAAAATTAGATTTAAATTCATCAAACTCTTTCAAATAAAATAAATTATAAGAATCTATCAAAAATGAATAAGAAAAAAAATTAATTGTTGTATTCAAATCATTAATTGAATATATATATATATATATATATATATATGTAAATACAAGAACCAATGACTCTAGATTTCAAAATATTTTATTAGAGATATTTTAGATACAATAACCAATAACACTAGATTTTAACAAAAAAAAATTAATTATTGAATAACAATGGATTACAAAAACCTAAAGAATTAATTTTAAATTCATGAATAACACCTCTTTAGTTTATAAGACTTTTGATCAGCTCAGAAATAATTGCAATCTGTCTGCAACATTCTGCGATCTGATCTATGAATAACCAAATTATATTTTAGTTTTGCAAGATCTTGATCTGGAATCTTTTGTCAAATGCAATTAACTATCCTGTTTAAATCTCCTTAGTCTCGTAATTTAATGTTCTCTTAATAACTAAAAAAAATAACGTATAGTAATTAATGCTCTCTCTCCTCTCAAGTCACTCTCATTCTCATATCATATACTTTTCCATATAAACCAAGATTTCTGATCAAGTCTGAAATACCTTCTGTCTCCTTTGAAATGAAGAAGCTTCCATGGAGTCTGACTCTGTTTGGTCTCCTTCTCTTAAACCTCTCTGTAAATGGGGTGATGGAGTTTGATGAAATGGAGTGGTTCAAAAATTTCAATGGAACAAAGGTGTTTCAGACTGAAAATGATGTTTATTCTGAAGCAAAGTTTCCAATGGTAGGACTCACTCTCATTCAATCTGCTGCTGCTAAAGGAGCAGGTAACATCTTCTATAACATGATCTGATCCATCTCCTTTGATAATATATGTTTCTTGTTACTCACTTTTTTCAAAGATTGATTCATAATATCATTCGATCATCTTTGCTATTTTTGCAGTGTGTCTAGATGGAAGTCTTCCCGGATACCATTTTCATCCTGGGTCTGGTTCAGGAGCAAACAATTGGCTCGTTCAATTGGAGGTTTGTTGCATCACTAATAGATGTTAACAATATTAGTCGTACATGATTGTGTTTTATGTTTTGATAGGGAGGTGGATGGTGTGATACCATTAGAAATTGTGTATACCGCAAAACAACTCGTCGTGGATCGTCCAAGTATATGGAGAAACAGATACCTTTTACAGGAATTCTAAGTGACAAAGCCGTGGAAAATCCAGGTTGTTATCTAATAAAACACTCTGTGTGATGTTTATATCTGTTTAGGTGGCTAATACAAATGTTTGTTTGCAGATTTTTATAACTGGAATAGAGTAAAAGTTAGGTACTGTGATGGTGGATCCTTCAGTGGAGACAGTGAAAATAAGGTTAGGTTAGGTTAGGTTAGGTTAAAACATAAGTTTAAGCTGATTACTGTTTGTGTAGTATTGATTGCCATATGTTACTTTTGCTACATATCAGGCTGCACAACTTCAGTTTAGAGGAAAGCGAATATGGTTAGCTGCTATTGAAGAGTTGATGGCCAAAGGAATGCGTCAAGCCAAACAGGTAACCATTACTTTTCATTGTTTGTTCTCGTGTATGCTATATGTCGCGTAATATTGACTTTATGTCACATTAGGCTCTACTCTCTGGATGTTCTGCTGGAGGGCTTGCAGCGATATTACGCTGTGATGATTTTGGGAATATGTTCTCTCCTTCCACTAGAGTAAAATGTCTGAGTGATGCTGGATTTTTCCTTGATGCGTGAGTGATCTTCTAGTTTCCTTCATTAACAAATAGGTCATTACTTTGGTATATATAGATTGACTTGTTTTGTATTTATGTAACTGAAGCATCGATGTCTCTGGAGGTCGATCTCTTAGGCGTTTATATGCAGGTGTAGTAACATTACAGGTACGAACACATATCATTTCCAATGTTTTACACTTTGTCTCTAGATTACTAATCGGATAATTGTGTAATGTTTCTACAGAATCTGGAAACACAGCTCCCTAAAGACTGTATAAACCGTCTTAATCCAACTTCGGTATTTGTTTTCATCTTACATCTTCTAGCTATCTTTATAATAAAACCAAGTGAGCTAGATCTCATCAGAGAGTGTACTCAATGCTTCAATATTTTGCAGTGTTTTTTCCCACAAAACCTAATAAACCAAATCAAGACTCCATTGTTTATTCTAAATGCTGCATACGATTCGTGGCAGGTTAGTTTATTCTCTTCTTTAATCCTCAGCTTTATCTACAAAAGGCAAAACGTGTTTTTGATATAGTGTATTTATGCAGATCCAAGAGAGTTTAGCTCCTAAATCTGCAGATCCAAGTGGAAGTTGGTCTGACTGTAGATTTAACTACGCCAAGTGCAATGCATCACAGATCCAGTTCTTGCAAGGTGAAACATGAGCTAATAATGTTCTTGATTTTGAATAACCAACTAAGCTAGTTGGTCTTGCTTTTGAAATATGTTTTACAGGTTTTAGGACTCGTATGGTGAACTTAATCAAAGGTTTCGCCAAGCCGAGTAAGAACGGAGTGTTTCTTAACTCGTGCTTTGCTCATTGCCAAACAGAGAGGCATGACACATGGTATTCCAAAAACTCTCCTGCGGTTAGGAACAAGGTAGGCAATATTATTGGTTTTTACTATTGATCATGATTCATGAATCGCAATATAGCCCACAAAGCAAAACAACCACCTTTTTTGCTTTGGTTTTTCGATTCACAACCCTTTGAAAATATACAAACATTTTAGAAAACATCCAAAAAAACACTTTTAGCTACCATTGTTGTTTGAATTCTTGTTTTGATCAAATTTTTGACATAAATATTTTTAGACTTGATAACTAAAATATTTTAGAGACAATGACATTTGGTCATAAAATAACAAAAGTCATGCTGATGCTAGATTTAATCATGTTTATTTCGTTATAGTAGTTGTGATAATTTTGTTATTTATGAATTAATGATGTTTGTTGTGTATACGAAAACAGGGGATTGCAGTAGCTGTGGGAGATTGGTATTTCGAAAGAGGAGGAGCAAAGCTCATAGACTGCGCTTATCCTTGTGACAAGACTTGCCACAATTTAGTCTTTAGAGGATAGTTTTTTTTTTTTTTTTTCTATTTATTTTGGCATTCAAATCCTTCTTTCCTTTTTAAAGGACAATGAAAAAATAAATCCATTTGATATTTTCTCCCTACATGAGTCTCTACCTACAATTCTACAATCCTCATATCCATTACTTTGGTTATTTGCACTATCCGTTAAATTATAGCCATGTTTTTCTTATTGTCTAATATATGATGGATGAAGGAGATCTCTCTTGAAACATTAACATTACTGAATCAATAAAGATTTAACATATATCAATAATTAAATATTTAATCTAAAATCATTTAATTTGTATTTCAAATTATTTATTAAAAATATATAAATAAATAAAATCGAAATTAATTTTAAAAACATCACAACCATTTAGTATCAAAGTGATAAATATAAAAAATCTTAGATGTGAAAATTTAACAAAATTCAAAATGGTATATCAAATAAGTAAAAAAAATAATTGTAATACTGAAATTTCAATAAATATATGAATAACAAATAAACATTTATAAATAACTTATGGAAACGATTAGGAGGATAATTGAAAAAAAAATCAAACAAAATGAAAACTTATAAAAAAAGAAAAAATAATCAATAAAAATATAAAAATATGTTATTTATAACATAAATTAAAAACATAATATGCAAGTTAGTACATGTTCTCTTCTGCAAATTGTCAGAAACATAAAAAATACAAATTTATAAAGAAACGCATTAAAGTATAGTGAAAATGAATCAAAATTCTAAAACTAAATAAATACATTGAAGTATTAATATTTTTATTTTAATATATACATATCTAAAATAAATATCGTTATTAAATAAAAATATAATATAATAGAATTTGTTATTGTTAGAAAATGTAAATTGAAGCTTTACTAAAATTTAACTAAATTTAAATAAATTCAAATTAAATGTTTATAAACTATATTAACAATTGAAAATTTTTTTTTTTCTTTTTTAAGAAACTAATAAAAGTAACATCTAAAATAATAATATCAAAAAATTACTATTTCTCTACCATACGCACAAGAACCTCTTAATTTTGTTAATAATAGAAAATAACCCGCAATAACAACCTGGTTTTATTTAAATTTTTAAACTATTACATTAAAAAGTTTGTTATTGTAAAAAATTTAAATTTAAATAATAAAAAATAAATCAAGGAAGCAATTTAAAATTAATACAAATAGCTCAGAATGTATCACTATCATCCAGCAGAAAAATATAGGGTTATTTAGTCAAATAGCCTCGTTAATAAAAAATATTTGCTAAACTAACATCCAGCAGAAAAATATTAAGAAAATAGTTTTTAGACCATTTTAACAAGAAAACTAATATTCTGGTAATGTTACTGTAATTTATATTAACAAAATAACATTTTTTATACATTAACTTTGTGTTTAATTATGTTTTGTCGAATAGTAAATATATGAACATGTTGAAAAGAAAAGAACATGTTATAATCTAAAATTTAAACAATAAAATCTAAATCCTAAACCATAAATCCTAAACTCTAAATTCTAATCTAGAATTAATGAATCCAAACTTATAAGTGTACAATATTCAAAAAGACTAAATCCTAAATCTTAAAATATAAACTCTAAACCTAAACACTAAATTCTAAATAAGGATTAGTAAACCCAAACTGATTAATAGATAATATTCTCAAATTAATCTTATTGATGTTAGTTAACTTTAATATTTTTAAAAACTTTATCGATATATTCACAAAGTTCTGGAAACTTTTATATGTTAATTAAACATCTATGTGTTCACTCTGAAAAAATATTGTTCATCATCCTCATTTAAGTTGTCAATTTTTTTTTGCATCTTTTAACACTATGTTGGCCGACGAATAAATGATCATCATTTTGAGTATCGACTGATTACCGTACAAAAATATGTAATTGATATCAATGACATACTGGAAAAATTGAGATATAAATAATGTAAATGCTATTAAGGAAATAAGGATTAAAATGTAAATGCATATACTAAAAAGCTACTCCCTCCGTTTTTATTTAATTGTCTTTTTACAACTTTTTTCTTGTTCATTCTCATTTTTCAATATAATTTTAGTTAAAAAATCCAAAAATAACCTTATTTAATATAACTATATTTATAATAAATAAAATCCAGAAACCAATTATACCCAAAAATCATTATACTAACAATTGTTTATGATAAGGTTATAATAGTCAATTAACAAAACTTCTTAATCTACGAAATTTTTTTTAAAAAGACAATTAAAAGAATACTGAGGGAGTATTTACTACTAGTACTTTCAGACAACGTTGGTTTCACAAATTATGATGAAAACAGAGGTTAGATAGTATAGTTACTCTTTAATATATAAAAAGATGACGTGGCATCATGAGAAAATAATATTTTCTAGTTATTTCATAAACTTTTTTTATTGAACTTAATTAGGTATGAATTTTTTCAATATTAATTGTCGTCTAATGACCATTTATTGTTACAAAGATTAAAACGACATTGTTTCTAAAACATGCCAAAATATAAAACCCCCGATTAAAAGTCTTAGAACCCCAAATTTATTTCTTCTCTTCTCTCCCTCCTTAAATCAAAACCTTTGAAATAGTTATATCGTACCAATCGCGGCAAAAAAAAATATATTATCTGGTAAGTTATCACATATTACATCTCTGTTGTAAGAATCAATTTCAAGACTTGCTCTTTTTTCTTATCCTTAATTGTTAACTTGTTGAAGCAATAGTCAACTGTAGGAGATGAGTTCAAATTCGATTAGAAAACGTGATTTTGTGTTGAAATGTGTGTGAAACTGATGTTTTGATATACACATCACAGACACAAGTTAATTATGGACATTTCTTTTACTGGTATGAAACAAAAAGAGATGCAAGTTATGTTTCATATTAACTTCTAACATTATGGGATGTAAGATCAGATGTAACATTAGCATTGTCATTTGATATTGAATAGAATCATCTGTTTAAATAGGTACAAGAATCGTCACTTGGCTTGGTTGAAGATGCACTGTTAAAGCTTTCATTGTCTTAACAACAGCTACTGGTTCTCCACATTGATGTTGTGCGAGCTTTTTTCTTCTTGTCATATCAGGATTCTGGAGCTGATTTTGGGTCACTAGAGAGACATGATTGAATAATTTCGAGATTGTTGTTTGAAGAAGATGATAGAAAAGAATAATCGATTTGGGGATTAGGATTCTTAGATTTTCGATTAAGGATTTTATGTTTTTTACATGTTATAAAGTTGGTGACGGTTTAATCTTTGTCAACATTAGACGGTCACTATACAACAATTAATGTTGACCAAATACATACCTAATTAAGCTCTGTCAAAATAAGTTAGTATTTTGTTAGATAAATTAAAATTATATGTTTTTTTGCAATAATTTGTGAGTTCAGTATTTTAATGACCGTTTTCTTGTTCAAAATGTAACCGTAGAATATTGCAAAAACAGAAATTACATAGTTATGGTATTAGCTAATAAAATTTGTCGAAATAAAGTACCGTGCAATTTTGTTTTCCGATTATATCGATCTTAGTAAATATTGGCATAATGCCATATAAATGTATGAAACTTAGGCGTTAAACAACAAAAATCACAAGTGATCCAAAACTCACTATTTTTCTTTTACCAAATATTCTTTATTTTTCTTAGAAGGCCGTGGAAGGTAAGCTGTGGAAGAAAAGACAGTTTGACTTTACAGTAAGACGAAGAATATTAGTTAGTAACTTTTGTACTTTTCAGTTTTCCCCATTTTCTATTTAATCTTTAATTTTGTCTGTTAACTGATTTTAGCTCTGAAGTCTAAATAATGGTGAAAGAAGTGACTTTGGATCACAATGTGTTCAAGGAAACTTGTTTATTGAAATCAGTAATGCACGCATTTGCGTTCTTCTTTCTTCTTTGACAGATTAAACAAAAACACATAACTTTTGGTTTGTCGATGTTATAGCCGGGGAGTTCGAGTACCCGTTCGGTTTTAGTTCGGATAATTCGGTTTTTTGGTTTTTCGAATTTAGAGAATAGGAAATGTTCGAGTATATTTAATTTTCGGTTCGGATTCGGTTCGTTTCCACCAAAATTTGGGTCGGGTCCGGATACCCATAACATATTTAAAAAATAAAAATTAATTAAATTTAAATAAAAATTGCTTAAATTTGACAAACATAACTTAAATTTTTTTTGATATTTCAATTTTTTTGAATGTCTTGATTATTTTAATCTTAAATTATTTAATAAATTTAAATTATTATTATAATTTGAGTATTTAAATTATTATAAGCCTAAATATAATTAATATATTTGAAAATATAATTATATTTTAGATATTTCGGGTACCCATTCGGTTCTCGGTTCGGTTCGGATTCGGGTTCGGTTTTTCGGATATAAGAGTTTAGGACCCGTTCGGTTATTTGTCAATTCTAAATTCGGTTCGGTACTACTTTTTCGGTCGGATTCGATTCGGTTGATTCTGGTTATTTTACCGAGCCCTAGTCGATAGCATCATTATCTTTTTAACAAGATTGCACAAGAAAAAAATATATAGTATCAAACTGGAATTTACAGAGTAAATTATATATTCAGATAATAGAAAGCAATGCTAATAGGACTGACCAAAAGACACGGCCTTTCTCTGAAGATCCTTGGTGAACACGTCACTATCTTGACTTTGGCTCCAAGGAAAGGCAGTGTTGGAGTTGAAACCTTTCTCTGATTTCACGTAAATCGGATTGGAGCTTTGGTTCTGTGAAGTGAAGAACGATTCATTTTTATACTCGTCTGACCATTTCATTTCATCGAGTCCGGGATTGTCGAGGTAACTCGAGGTATTGTTGATCATGGTTCCGCAGTTTGATTCCCAATAAGACTCTATCCCCTTTACATGACCTCCTCTAGAGACAGTGCTTGAAACGTTTTCTGGAGGATAAAGAAGAGTAATAGAAGGCTTGACGCTTATTTGCGTCTCGAAAACCGCGTTTGAGATGGAGTCATCGATGTTGAATTGTGTAGGGATCATGGAACAGAGCGAATTCTCCATCGAAATAGAGGTTTCGAGGCTGGAGTTGGAGTTTAGCTTCTGCAACGCCAAGTAGTCGGAAAAATCCGACGGTTTTTCGACAAAGAAGTCTTGATTAGCTTCTGAGGAGAAACTTGGAGACTTGTGGTCTTTATCAACCTCGGAGAGGGGTTTATGTGTCTTAGGGTCAATCCCTTTTTGCCTCAGCTTCTTCTTGATGCACGAGTTCCACAAGTTCTTGATCTCGTTGTCGGTTCTTCCAGGAAGCCTCGCAGCTATTTGAGACCATCTGAAACAGAGACAAAAGTAAAAAAAAACATGGGATTCAAGAAAGACTCTGTTTTAGAAACAGAACATTAAATAAAAAAAACAGGATATTTCAGAATGCTCTGTTTCTGAAACAGAATATCATCATGATTGATTATTACCTGTTTCCGAGGACAGAGTGAAGCTCAACGATGAGATTCTGTTCTTCTAAGGAGAAAGATCCTCTCTTCAAATCAGGTCTTAGGTAATTGATCCACCTGAGTCTGCAACTCTTACCGCATCTCTCGAGACCTGTTGGATTCAGACACATCTAGTTCTGTAAATTGATTAAAGCAAAATCACAATTATATATATATAACCTTTTTCCGGAGAAGAAAGAGTTCTGACCAGCGAGTTTAGGGACGGAGCTCCAGCAACCATGACCGTTTTTGGTGATGTAATTGAGAAGCTTCTCGTCTTCTTCAGGAGACCAGAGACCTTTTCTTAGCTTTTGTTTGTAACAGCAAGAATGTGTACCCATGTTGCAATGCTGTGTAAAGGATCAACGAAGAATTAAACTCCTTTTTGTGGTACTTTACTGGAGAAAGAGAAAGAAAAGAGGAGTGAGAAAAGGAAGGAGAAAGGTTGAGAAAATGAAGTAAACAGATGTGCATAACGACTTAAGAAATAAATAGACTTAAAAGAAGAAAGTCACTCTCAGAAGAATACTTTGATGAATTTTATGTTCTTTTTTATTTTCTTTTTTTTAAGAGAAATTAGACAGTGTAATGTGCTGAGCTGGGGACCCAAGACTATCATGGTTAAGTCATGAGACTCGTTTTTTTTTTTCTCTTTATTTCTCACAACTAAACACAATATTTTTCATCTCAAAAGAAAAATCAATTTGAAACCGACGAATTTACATTAAGAAAATAAAATCTCAAATTTTACCTTTCTTGTGAGGTAATTTACACGAACACTAGTATAAGGAAAGTTATAATGAATAGAAAAAGAGGGATAATAGAACTTAAATAGTCATCAAATCATTAAGCTCTCATGCAAATATTAAGCCACTTTCGGGATTATTAACCATCGAGATCAAATCAGT